>CAUIVZ010000006.1:30311041-31059984 GCA_961763995.1 Juglans cinerea | reverse complement strand
AACTAGGAGGAAGCGTACACAAAGGAGTAAGACTGACCCCCTCCTCAACTGCAGGAGTAAAAACAGCCAACTCCGAACCACACACTGAATCTGGTTCCCCACTGACAGGAGCAACCAAATTTAACTTTACAGTCCCATCCCCCACCTTATTCTCTTCCAAAGATCTCATCTCCAATGGTAGAGGATCTAACGAAGCCCCCAATATCGGTATAGACACGGCTGACTGCACAGGGCTCCCCACTGTGCCTTCCATCCCCCCACACGGCAACTGGTTATTTCCAAAGAACAACCCACGACACAGCGACGATAGTTCACTCAAAAACCCATCTTCAACCCGCGAAATTGACCTAGAGTCTTCATGTGGCCCTTCGACCACCACGCACGGCTGGGTCTGTGTAATCTCCGATAAGAACCCATCTTGCGACGACAGAGGATCAGACCTCACGATCTCCCCCGCAGCAACATCCTCTACAATCTCCCCCGCAGCAACATCCTCTACGATCTCACCATCTTCCAACTTAGAAGACTCTACTGACACACCGTCGAACTCGACAGCTACCGGCGGTACTTTCTGTGCCGGCGGGAAGACCGGCACGGCGCTTATCGGCGCCGTCTGGAACTGAATCGGCAACTGACCCGATATATCGGGTGTTGGTTGTTTAGCCCGCCAGAGTTTAGCTACGTCTTGGCCCAGAGCCAAGCCCCTATCCTCGGACGAGCCTATACCAAGGCCAGACCCAGACCTAGACCCAGACCTCTCACAGCCCACAAACGGACCCAATTCTATCCCTGATTCACGTCCCAATCCATTCTCTTTACTAACACCCGAAACACAGCCCACACCCAATCTCAATATCTCCTTGCCTTTAACGCAGCGTTTTAACCAATCTATTTCCTCTAATAAACTCCCAACTTTTTTCTCCATCTCGCCCAGCACCCTTAAAATGTTTTCCTGATTTGGCCCCAACAGTACACTGCCATGCACGATCTCTGCACTTCCCACGCCTGGCAGCCTAGCACTCACTGCTCGAGCCTGCCCCTTCTGTGTTTGAAGCGTTTGGCTGTACGATTGCCCCTCAACTGCCGTCCACGGAAGAGCACCACCACCACCCCTGAACGAGTAACTGGTGGATCAACAGGAAAAGTCGCTAGATCACTCTGGCATGCTTTACCTATTGTGGATGAATTTTGATAAAAGACATGGGTTGTTTAATGAGGATCCCACCTCTGCAAACAATTGTTTGAATTTTTTTCTAATACCTCCCTTTATAGCATCCTCCTTAACTTATAACCATGGGTTTACAAGGAAAGTATTCTGACATACATGGAAATTAAACAAAACTGAAAAGCTAATTGATTTATTCCCAACAAGGCAAGTCAGCTCTTGCAAGCATTTATTCAAAGCAGTAAAATAGCAGTAAACTAGCAAGGTTTGCAAAAGTTACGTTAAGCTTCCGTAACATAAATCCTGTATATCCAAGTTATTCAAATCTAGATCTAACCTTGTTTAAATCTCCAAGTCTCCTAGGTTGGAGCCTCTGTCTACGTTTAGCTTTTCAATGATTATTGAGAGTTATAAATTATCCAAACTAGTGCTGTTGTTTCATAAATAAAAATACCGCAAGTAAATCTGACTATTTCTCTTGCTGAACCAAACTCGACGTGCATATATAGATGCACATTTTTTTTCAACAAGAACAGCTGCCTTGTAAATCCCATTACCTCTTTCAAAGTTCAGAACAAATCCGATCCTCGGCAGACTAGTGACATATGTTTCAGGCTGTTATTATTAATATTTTTTATTATCAATGACGTTGGAAAATTCATCTCTAGAAGATTGACTGACTGACTGACTGACTCCTCAAAAATGAACGCAACTCTGTTATCACGTCACCACCTTCCATGGATAGAGAAATTCCAGAAGGTTAGGAAACGACCTGGACTTGGTTTTAAATGTAAGGCTTGACTACGCACTTGGAGGAAATCAAAAGTGTGAAGAGATAGGAACCTTGATCCACAATGGCTGTCGTATATACAAAAGGCTTGACCTTTGTCAAGGGCAGGATTTTTTAAAGTATTACCTAAGTCAACTGTAAACTGTTTCTCCATACCCATCTATTACTATGGTTTGATCATAACCGTTCCTTCAAGCCTCGAGTGCCAATGATTGTGGTAGTTCTTGTCATCTAACCTAAAGATCAGAGGGTACATTGAATGGAATGTAATGGCGAAGAAAGAAAAAGGGAAACTAAAGTGAGATATTATAAATTGGAGTATGAAGCCAATATTAGAGAGAGATGTCTCATTTGAAAAGATATGATCAAATCAAACAAACAGAGATGTCAATGGTTTTAAACTTGAACTATTGCAAGCATCATCAGTTCCTTTTTATATCCGCGTAGGCTCAAAGAACAGTGCAAAATACAAAGAAGAACATCTTATCAATGGAAGAAAAAAAAATACATGGAAAAACATAGAACAACATTACTTCCACAGCTTCCGTAATGACATGTTTTTCTCAGTCTCCTTCTTCATTACCTTCGCCACAGCCATCTCAAAGTCTTCCTGTGTGACGTGAACCCTCCTCTCCCTCAGCGCAAACATCCCAGCTTCTGTGCACACAGCCTGCAGACCGAAAAAATAAGTGTTAAGAATATGAACATGCACACACGATCCCTCACTCCCAACAACATGCCTGCCCTAGCAGGTAAGACCAATAGGATTAACATTACCGTACATAGTTTCCAAATCATCCAAGAAAGTTAAGCAGCATATGTGCCAAAATAATCAATAATCCAGAATCTTAATAGGGCAAAAGAACAGGCAACTTCAAAGTAAACACAACATAGCAGCCGGAGATGCAGTAAGCTCAAGCAAAAGAAGTTGCTAAAAGCGACAACCTGATAAATTATTGACATGGTATTGCATCAAATAGCCAGGCTGAGAACCTTCCCCCATTATGAGAAATCAGAATATTTTGTCATTAGTTGCCTATTACTTACAATAGAAAATGCAATTGTCTAACAGTTCTAAATCTCAAGTCTTTAAGCAAGGTCGTTTGACCTAACCACAAGCGGTTGGGCCTGAGTTCACATCTTTTGCTGCATATGTTACAAAGGCTCCCTCAAGTTAATTGAGGATAACCATACAGGATTTGGTCAGGTTCAATTCAAATCTTTTAGCACTGGGTAATTAAGATTTGCAGCAGATAAATTAAGAAAAAAACAAGGAAAAAAACGTTCTGGCAATATTAGCCAACACTTGACCTGCACAAGTACTGATCAAATGAGTTTAACATCTATTTGCACACACAAAACTATGGTTTAATAAAGAGTGAAGTATATAACGTCGAAGGCCTAGAGACGGAAAACTGCATTCATCCAACATGAAGCATACCTTGAGCTCTGCACCAGATGCACCATTCATCTTCTCTGCTATTTTCTTCAGATCAATCCCACGCATTAAATTCATTCTTCTTGAATGTATTTTTAAAATATCAAAACGAGACTGCAAAAGTTAATGAGTGTAAGATTAGCAAAAGCACTAATCATGGAGTGTAAAAGCATAAATTGACATATGGATATATCTCTTTTTTTATATCAATAAACATATGGATATATCTACATAGAAGGATACTAAAATACATTCAGGCTGTTGGAGTTGCTGTGACATATACCTCCTCATTAGGATTAGGAAATTCTATCTTCCTGTCAATTCGCCCAGGCCTAAGAAGAGCTTGATCCAGAATATCAATCCGATTGGTAGCCATCAAAACCTGTCAACAATGCATGATATGGTAGGTAGATGTCACAGTGATGAATAATACCCAAAACAAAATTACCAGATCTGCATCTGAAAAAAAGACAGTACCTTGATCTTGTTTGATGCTTCAAATCCATCCAGTTGGTTGAGAAGCTCCAGCATAGTCCGCTGCACCTCACTGTCACCATTTCCACTACCAGATTCCATTCGAGCAGATCCAATGCTGTCAATTTCATCCATAAATATGATAGATGGAGCATGTTCCCTGCCATAAAAAGAAGAAGTTCAAAAACATAGTACTTACAAAACCATGATTATAAATGTATAGATCACGTACAGTATCATTCAGACCTTTCAGATTACAGAGAAGTTGACTAATGAATGATTAATGGTAATTCCACAGTTGAAGTATTTCCCAAAAGGAGACAGATATATGTTGTCAGAAATTAAACAATACTCAAAGCGGTTTCTATGCATCTTCAGGGGTGCCTCTAGCGGAGACATGTAAACTAGAAATACATGTATCCATAAACCACCTTAATTTCATGCATGAAAAGACTTCAGAACTGCATGGCCTAGCTTTCATGGATAATCTTTTTCCTAATCTAGAATCCCTAGGGGTTGGCTCAAGTGGTAAAGAACTTGGGCTTGGGGTATGCTGCCCCAAGGTCTAAGGTTCAATCTCCTTGGGTGCAAACAATCTCTAGGGGCCATTGGACTAAAGGGATTTTTCCCTTGAATTACCCGAGGTGCAAACAAGTTGTTCCCGGACACCCGGTGCCAATAAAAAAAAAATCTTTTTCCTAATCTAGTTTTCCATAAATAAACGAAACTTAACCAGCTACAAAGAAAGAAAAAAAAATGATAAACACAAAAAGGTGGCATGGGGGAGAGAAGAAAAAGGTAATGATATGAAAATACTAGAAAGAAATCAAGTATGTGGAGTATAAAGGAGATCAAGCAAACCTGGCCATAACAAAAAGTTCCCTAACCATTCTGGAACCTTCTCCAATGTACTTCTGAACTAATTCAGAACCAGAAACCCTGATGAAAGTACAATCGGTATGATGGGCAACTGCCCTAGCCAACAGAGTTTTTCCCGTACCAGGTGGCCCATATAGCAGAACTCCCTATTATATATATATATATATATAGAGAGAGAGAGAGAGAGAGAGAGAGAGAGAGAGAGAGAGATGGGTGGAAGTTGTGAGCATCAACGTCTATTAAGTGGAAAAAAGAAAAGAAAAAGATAAAACAGACATGACAACTGGGAAACATCAACTTACCTTTGGTTGAGCTATCCCAAGACTCTCAAACAATTCAGGATGCTTGATTGGAAGCTCGATCACCTGGAAAAATAATTAAAAATAATGTCTAAACCATCATTCCAATCAGCCACCTAACAGAACCTTTTAACTTGAGCCAAAGTGGTAAGTAGGCCGTAAACGTAGAAAATAAGAAAGGGTATGAAGGAAACCTCCTTTATCTCTTTAATTTGCTGGTCAAGACCACCAATCATATCGTACGTAGAATCAGGAACTTTTTCAACTTTCATAAGGTTGACTAGTGGATCAACTTTGCTTGGCAAGATTAAATGAAGAACATAGCTGTCATTGCGGAGAGCAACTCTTGTTGATGGAGTGATCTTCGTGATATCAATATTTTTATCAATGTCAACAACATATTTCCCTTCAGGATGAACCTGGAAAACAAATGTAACATTAGGTTTAAAAAACTTTTTCCAAGCTATTTATCAATACTATATTTTCCTCACTCCGTAGTACCAACAAAACTTTCTACTACTCTCCAACTCCCTCATGAAAAATACAGAACTGTTGATCTAGCCCACTATGTTAAACCCCTATGAAATCGCATATATGTGTGCCACAGTGATCTTTAGTATCTAAACATAAGTATAGAAAAAGCACATATTGAAACAAAGTGCAAAACAATAAATTGAACCCAATCACATGAACAAAGAATAAAAGAGTCTTAAATCTTATACAGATGTTGAATACAAATAAACTGTTATGAAAAAGGGGGAGCGGGGGAGGTTCAAAAGTTCAAACTCCAAAAGTAAATAATAAGTTTACTTACTTATAAAGATATGAAATGTGATTATACAGAATCACAGTGAACATCAGCAAACAAAGGATGATTACTTACCTTGACTAAAACCTTATTCTTCCCCATTACTTTGACAACTTCACCAACATATGATCCAGGTTCCTGGAGTAGCTGTAGTTCTTCCCTAAGCATCCTCACTGCCATGTCATTGACCAATAGAGAAAAATTCCATCAAAGTTCTTAAAAAATAAAACAAGCTAAAAGAAATAGAAACATGAAACACAAGTGATGCAATTGATTAGAATCAATACTTGGGTAACAAAGGGAAGGAAAGTGTATGCTACTGCCAGAGCATCACATGACAACCAAATACACCTGTTATACCATCTATTATTTGACATCATTATAATTGAAAGGAAGTATCGAACTTGGCATTAAGGACTAAACTTAATGATAGACACATTCTGAAGATGCAGCCCAAAGTAGAAACGGGATGGGAAGAATTTAAAGTGAGACTATGGAGATAAATTGCGGTGAGTTAGTATTGATGGATCTTAAGAAATTGGGAGTGTTGGCATATTTTTTACAATGAGAAACACCCACGGCCACATTTGTAGGTCGCTTCTTATTTACTGGCAACTAAGTGGAATTCAGATTCCCTTGACAATACACAGTTATCATCTTCTTTGCTCATGAACTTGGCCGGAACACTGGTAAGGATATGACTTATTGATCGTTTCCTGTTTTTTATCCCTCAAAATTTTGTTGCCTGAACCGTCATCGATTGTTACTGATTTCATCCTATTAATTGAATACACCGCCTACAATTCTACTAAAATTTTCCATTCCGGAGTCGAATCCTAACCATCGTTTTTACAGTGTCGAAAAGTCTTATCAAGTTTTTCAGGAATTGACAACCAGACGCCTTAACAAAACCACCAAACAAATCAAAGCAACAAAAACCCTAAGTTATAATCGATAATTCCTCGGCCAAATCCAAATATAAACCTAGTTGAATTCAATCAATCCCAATATAATCAACCATCGGATATGGACTTAGGGTTAGGGTAATAATGGATTCTGGACAAAGATTACCTCGAGAATTGAGCTCGTTCCGCTGGGCCTCAAGACGGTTGAGATTGTGGGTCTTTTGTCGGACCTGGAGCTGGAGCTCGTGGATATGTTGGAGGTAGTACTGCCTCAGCCCCTCACCTTGCTTCGACGGCTTGGCCGAGCAAGTCTCCTCCGCCGCCGCCGCCGCCGCATCTGGATGCTTCGTTTCCACTCCAACCATCGCCATCGTCAAGGCCGAGGAGTGTCGCTGAATTCGATTTCGGATCTGAATGCAAATGCCGTCTTAGTTCTACTCTATATGTAGTTTCAGTTTGGTAGCTGTGTATTTAACCTGTAAATTGTGCAATTTTCATGTATATAGACTACTCCGAGTCCGGACTCGATAGTTTTCGTAAGCATGAAGAAAGCAGTTGCCTTAAAAAAATAAAAATATGAGTGGGCTTATTAAGCCTTCGTAAGTTGTGGGCCAATTGCCCACGATAATTTCCTTAAACTATTATTGATTTTAAAAGATAAATCTTATGAGGTTACAAATTATTAAAAGAGAAACGTACTTATCATCCCATACTATATATTAATATATTATTTATTATTTTTATCATTCTATTTAAATATATATATTTATATATCATTATGTGTGAATTTAAATAAAATGATAAAAATAATAAATTATATATTGATGTGTAGTGTATGAGATAATAAATAGAATTTTTCGTAATTTATAAAAGAGTTGCATTATTATAATCTAAATATCACTTTTCATACTCAATAGTCGTATCGATATCGGCTTAGATTGAGCAGCAAAAGACTGATTTTACGACATTCATGGTTAGTGTAGCACCTAAGGCTAAGGAGATTGATGATTTGAATAAGATTGCTATCTTCATCACTTACATTAAGCGTGAACATAAAAGTTGTAAGTTCATTAATAACAAAAGTTGCATTAGCACAATCTCATCTAGTGGTAAAATTTGTTACTCATCCAAAACCACACAAATCACTACAAGAAAAATGAGCATTTGTGATGGATTATTTGCGACGAGAATGACTATTTATGACAAAAATAGACTCATTTTGACAGGAAATAACTAGTTATAAATAAATAATTTTCTTGTAGTGAAATCATCATGGGTTAATGATTCATAGTTTTCTTAAAATGTGTGCTCATAGATAGATCCTCAAAAGGTTTAGCAATTGTAGATTGGCTTGCACCCATAGATATTCACAATGCTTACAATTTTTCACAGGTCACTACCTTCTTTTATCATAAAGGGTTTAACACTATTATGTTATGAAACTATGATAAAGAAATAAGATCCACGTACACGGACTAGTGTCTTTAGCATTTTCATTATCAAGAATGATAGAGACACGGTCACGTACATGGATCAGTGTCCCTAACACTTTTACCTTATATTTTAGTGAGAAATTGAACAACCTATAACGAGATTTATGATCTAGTGCAAACCTTGTCGTTGTTGTTGCCAATATGTACGGCCATTGGGGTGAGTTCTTGCAAGCCAACTCATTTGTACTAAAGAAAAGGTTGGGGATTGAAAAGAAGACGATAGATGCATGCATGCAGGGTTAATTTGCACTCCTCAACGAGTATTAAGGTTATAGAAACGATGCGGAGCAGTCCGGCTGTTAAGCCTAGAATAGCAGCCCTCCAATCAGACACTGACAAGTAGACAAAAACACAATAAACCCTTTAGACCTCACCACACAGAATCACGCCCTATTCCCTTCACAGAATCGGTTTCTAGGTTCCACCTCACATCTCTTTTCTTCTCTTCGTCCACTTCCAGCCCGCCTCTCGCTACGCCACCAAGCTCGCCGCCCACGGACCAAGACTTGAGCACCACCATCGGACACCAACCAAGGTTCCACCACCAGATTTCGACCACCACCGAAGTAAGTTACGGGTTTCCATGGTTGAAGAATGTGACTTTAGTGTTGCTCAAGTAATTTCGGAACACCCTAATCGGCAACTTACTGTTTTGCACCACCCCAGTCGGCATGCGTATTGATTACCCTATATGTGTTTGATTAAATGTCAATGAGAAACATCTCAGCTTATTAAACTCATGATTCCAGCTTATTAAACATCTCAGCTTCTAAAATCCGTGATGCGGCTGCTAGTGTTATGTAATATTTATGAACGAATTTTTTGGGATAATTTTTTGGTGTCTAATGCGGCTGCTAGTGTTATGTAATCAATCCATGATTAGTTATAGAATAGAATCAATCAAACTATAATATGAGCAAATAATGTAATAATGTATCTCTATAAGGGAACGACCTCATGTGGAGAGAGATTGGAAAAAAGAAATTATAAACTGAATAGAACGATGCCAGGTTCGAAAATGCATACAAGAGCTTAGAAGAATGTAATCAACAGAAAATAGGGCAATGATTCTTTCATGCTTTTTCTTTTGCCTTCCTATATGGACCAGAACATGGATGAAATTTAGAAAACAAAATAGAGTTAGTTAATGGTATATTAAAAAAAATAGAGGTTAATGATATATTTTTTGGGTTGGAAAACCCTGAAATCAACTTTTACCCTGTACCTTGTAAGAGCATGGCTCACCAAATTGGCTTTTAAATGGGTAAAAAAAAGTCGTAAAATGCAAACTACATCAAGCTCCTCAAAAAGCAACTGTGCTTGTGTGAGAGAAACGTTTGTTTAATGCAAGTCTGTAGGGGGTTTATCAGGTTACTGGTTCATGCGATTGCAGTAATCCTATTCATAAGCTACTATCCAAAAATGAATAGACGAAAAAGAAAGAACGAGGAATAAAAATGATGGGACTCTTGGGGATTACTAATTTATTACTAGTTTGAAATGTGGCTTTATGTGCAAAGTATTTATTCTGGGGTCATCTTAATTTATGGTTTTGGTCCTTCGGAGTCCATTTAATTGTGTGGTGACTAAAGCAATCTATTTAGATGCATACCAGTTTTGGCAGGCCACTGGACTTGTCTCAAGTGGCCTTGACAATAGGATTTAAAGGATTATAGAGTTTGAATTTATATTTGGAGAATATTTTATGATTTTTTATGATTATATATATATATATATATTTATATTAATGAAAAAAATTTTATGATCTTCTTCAGAGTTAATATCTTAATAATCCTAAAATGCAAGTCTTCAGAGTTCCTACAATGCAAGTCTCATACCATGCTGATTAAAATTATTTGATTTAGAATTTCAATATAGTTGCTAAAAGTTTGGTGTCCAAATACACAGCTAAAATGCACAGCAAACCCAAAATAGTAGTACAATTGTTCTCAGCTAATCTTCACATTTTGATTACAATCAGTTGTCCAAAAGTTTAAGAGAGCACTGCCCGTCATACACTAATATTTTTGGGATACATAACAATTACAACAAACGCGCAATAAACAACAACTACGACGTCAACAACACTTTTAAAGTTCCCTTATACTTCTTTTCCATCGCTTTATATTTGGCTTGTTCAATCAACTGATGTTCATGAAACTGATGTTCATGAAGTAACCTCTCATTCATTTGTTGAGCTACCTCCAACGTGAACTTGCAGCATGAGTTTTGTTCACTTTCAAGATCAATCTATTGAAAAAAGTCACATTATTTATTGATCTTATAGTTTGTGCAGTTGTAAAACCTTCTGCCAAAACTATTATCCCGGCCAGAGATTCGGCACTTCGATGGAATGCCATAGTAGCAAAGTGGCCTGTCCAAATATGTTTTCTCTTTCCCTCTTGAAGTCCACGCACTTGAACCGGAATGAGAACACCAACTTGTCTTTTGCTGAAAAATATGGAAGAAAGTAAGCATATAAGGGACAAAAACAAAAAATTTGAAAAAGAGATCAGAAAATTAATTGCCTAAAACTACTACATCACAAGTTGGCATATAACAGACAAAATTACTAGCACTATTCAGATCATTACCAGCAGGAATCCCCAGCCCAAAATTTTAAGAAAATGTAAGTTATTAGAAAAACTAATAACAAGTTTGGAGTCTCAATTCAGAATGTACATGGCCAACAATGTGCCCAATGAAGTTGATAGACACATCTCACATAACAAATAAAAAGAGCATGCAGAGTATTATGACACAAGACATTATTGACCACAATCACATTATTCATGACTCCCACAATTCCACATAGATCATGCCATGCATCGTTGGGGGCTTAATGACCACAAGTGCAGCTTGTGCAGGTGCAGTTTGCACCGCACTTGCACTTACTTGCACTTACTTGCACTTGCCATACTGCTCGGCTGCTGCTGGAGAATCCATGACAACAGTGTCTATGTAGCTGCATGTCAAGATATATATAAAGGAGGCTACTTTTATTTACATGTTTTTTTATTATAAGTGGGTTTTGTTCACATGATGAAGGAGACTACTCTTATGTTGGAGAGTAAACTTTCGTCATTAACATACCTATGTCTGATAAACATAGACCTTTGTGATAAACATTCCCATGTCTGAAAAACATTTCCATGCCGTTAGTTAGTCTATACATGTTTTTTTTATTTTTTATATATTTTATTATAAGAGCATTTGCTCAAGTATGATGCATGCATGCCTATTCAAGTTACAACATCATGTCAATTGGTGTTGCATTACAATGTATGGGATGGGAAGCCCCAAATGAGAGGAGAACTGCCGTTAGTCTTTACAGCCATGGTCAAAGCTTCAAAAACCTTTTAACTTTAGTATGTCTAAAATTATCTGCTACGACCATTCTAACAATTCCCTAATTTAGAAGTGTTACAATTCCCTAATTTACATCCTTAATTTCAAACCCTAATTTACAAATCCCTCGGCGATTTGAGTTACAGGTTCACAATTAATTAGGGCTTCCAAATATCCAGCAAAGCAGATCTATTGAAACAAGATTCAGAAGAGAAATCCTATAGTAACTCAGATCAAAAAAATGGGAAAGAAGGAACAAATATAACCGAGAAATCTCACTGAGACGTAGAGAGAAATTACTGAAAGAATGGGTCGAGCTATTCGTCCGAGTCACCACCACCGTCTGGGTCGAGCTTTGCCACTGTATGGGTTACCACCGTCTGGGTCGAGCTCCGCGACCGTTTGGGTCGAGCGCTGTGCGGGGTTGAGCTGTTGAGATGTTCAGTCTGTCGGGGTTGGGGTTAGAAAGGGCAGCCTGGAATACGAGTGTAATGAATTAAAATCGGATGTCTGCATATGTAAAAAAATTTTAATAAGTTGTCTACGTGTCAGTGTCTGATTGGGGGCTGCTATTCCAGGCTTAACAGCAGGACCGTTCCCCAGCTTTTCTCTTAAGGTTATGGGGTTTGCACTTGCCTTTACGCTCCATTTCTAGTGCCAAATTGGCCTTAGCAAGATGTGAGTATGGATTTTTTTGTTGTTATATAAATCTCTTATTTACAGTTATTTTTAATAATAAATTAATTTTAAAATCAGGAACTTATATATATAACCAGATATGATATGTTATTCCACAACCATTTTTTTTTACAACTTATTATATAAAATATAATAATAATTTTACAATTCACATATATAATGCTCTCCTTGTCCAATCCAACCCAAGTTATCCAACGATGAACTTTTATAATGGAGCACAACTTCACAAAACGGAGCTCTTCGCTTGGCTTATATTCTCCACAAAACACTCAAGCAATGACTCGAGCAATTGGCTTTATATGAAGCCAATAATTCACTCCACAAAAGAAACAATAGATTGTAACATTTAGGTGCTGTTTGGATAGTGAATTGAAATGAAAGTTGAAAGTTGAATAAAATATTATTAAAATATTATTTTTTAATATTATTATTGTTTTAGAATTTAAAAAAATTGAATTGTTTATTATATTTTGTGTAGAAATTTAGAAAAACTGTAATGATGAAACGAGATGAGCACTTTCACTATCCAAACGGGGCTTTAGTTGTTGAAAAAGAACAATTCAATTTAGTTAAATTTAAATGCCATAAAATTGTTGGAAAACGACTTTATATTTTATATATAACATTATTCTAATTCATAAAGCAAAGTGATTAAAGTCTAATCTCAATTTATATTTTCCAAAATTTAAATTATATAGGTTTTTCGGTTGTTTGGCCAATGTTGGCAATGTTGGTGGGTGGATATTAACATTTTGGCTGTATATATATAGCTTGAGGACTAATCTTCACACTCGCCATTTCTTTTTTCTTATATGAATATGATTATAAAGAATTATTAAATGTTAACTTGTTTTAAAAGTTAGCCGCATGGTTTATCTTTTATGTTTTAAATTCACAAAGTTTTTTTAAATTATTAAAAAATAATAATAATTTAAAAGTTTATGAATAATCCTTGGTCGGATCCGACCATTACATCATATATATAATCTTTAAAGCTTAGGAATAACGTTATTTATCTTATAAAAATAGTATTTATAAGTCTGTTTAATATAACACTAACGTCAAAGTTGTTACATATTTAGATATTGACGTGTAAGAGATGATTCATTTATTCTATCCTTAAAAAAAATTACCAAAACCCATTTTTTCTATTAATTTTTACAATAAGTCATACATCAGCTTATCTATTTTTTCTCTGTCATTTAAATATTCTTTTTTTAATATTTTTTATTCATTTCAAATATTTCTTCTAAGAACATTCACAATGGCTCATGTAAAATATATTTTTCTATAAAATATAAAGAAAATTGATCAAAAGACCCTTCCAATGGATTTTATATTTTGATCTTTATTTTACATTTTGCTACAGTAATTCTCTAGATGTAGAGAATATTGTTCACAACTCCAAAATACTTTTAATTATTTTCTCTCTCCTTTGCAAATTCATTGATAGAGCACTTCCAATGGCTCATTCATCCTATCCTTTAAAATACATACGAAAACCCACTTTTTCTGTTTTACATAATGACTTTTACAATATACCATATATCAGTTTATCTATTTTTTCTTCATATCATTTAAATATTATACTTTTTAATTTTTTTTATTCATTTCAAATATTTTCTCTAACTACCAATGATATTCTCATATCTTTTGATATTTGCAGTATCTCCTCATATACAATGTCATATAATTATGTTCTATTTTAAATTAATCCAAATTTATAAGTTAAACCAAAATATAAATTAATTCAAAAAATAAAAAGAAGAGATTATATAATGAAAATATTCTCAAAGTATATTATGAGAATATGCATCATCGATAATTGTAAAAGAATATTCTTCATATATTCTTTGGTATATTCTGTAAATATCCATTTTCAATAATTGTGAAATAATATTTCTAAAATATTCATAAAGTTTCACTAACATCTTCATTTCCATTTTTTTACACAATTCTTCTTGTTCTTATGAATCCCGTCTTTGAGGTATTTGACTCTTCGTCATCTGACGAGGAGTTGGAAATAAATTTAACTCTTGCTATGGAAGCATAACGTTTGGATAATGAAAGAGGCTCGATATCGCGTCGTAATTCTATTCCGCGTTGTATATTCATTCGAAGAAATTCGTTTGAAGGCTACCAACGCCTTTTCCAAGATTATTTTGCTAAATCACCCATATACCTCCAAATCTATTCAGTAGGAGGTTCCGAATGCAATGTCATCTTTTCTTGTATATTCAAGCTGCAATCGAAGAATACGAACCATATTTCGTCTAAAGAAGAGATGCTGCTAGAAGACTTGAGCATTCCTCAATTCAAAAAATAACTGCTGCAATGAGAATATTAGTTTATGGAGTATATGATGATTTGTGGACGAATACTTAAGGATTGTAGAAAATACAGCAACCGAGTGTTTGAAGAAATTTGTTAAGGCTGTCATTAGCATCTTTTCCAACGAGTGCTTAAAATCACCAAACGATAGCGATATTGCTAGATTGCTCGAAGTTGGAGAAAGTCGTGGGTTTCTTGGGATGTTAGGGAGTATTGATTGCATGCATTGGAAATTGAAAAATTGTCCAAGTGCATGGATATGAATGTATTGTGGTCACATTCATGAACCAACGATAAGTTTAGAAGTCGTAGCGTCATACGACCTTTGGATATGGCATGCATTTTTTGGATTACTAAACTCACATAATGATATTAATGTCCTATAACATTTTTCTATTTTTAGAGAGCTCGTTGAAGGATATGCTCTGAAGGTCAACTACTCAATAAATGTAAATGACTACTCAATGGGATATTATCTTGCTGATGGTATATATTCTTCGTGGTCGACATTTGTCAAAACAATTCATGCTCCACATGGTCATAAAAAATTTAAAAAATTAAAAAAAAAAAGAAAAAAAGATTTTGCTACAGCTCAAGAATCAGCAAGAAAAGATGTAGAACGGGCATTTGGAGTGCTTCAAGCTCGATTTGCAATTGTACGCAGACCTGCACGGTTTAATGATCGACAAACGCTAAAGGAGATTATGATGGCATGCATAATTTTTCATAATATGATCGTAGAAGATGAGCAGCATTCTTATCTTCGAGTAGAAGACTTCGTTTATGAACAAAACGATGAAATATCCCAAGAGCTAGTGTCCTATGAGCATACAGATGACTTTGTAAACTTCATTCAACATCATCATCACATTCGAGATTGAGGGCTTCATTCTCAACTCCAATGGGATCTTATCGAACATTTATGACAAATATATAATCAATCTTAAGTACTTGTATTTTATATTTCACTATATTTAGCCTAATGTTATATTCTTGTTTTGTACAAGATGTAATCTTAATTTCCTTAATTTCACTATGTTTAGATTTGTTTTGTACAAGATGTAACATTAATTTCCTTAATTTCACTATGTTTAGCCTAATGTTATATTCTTGTCTTGTTTTGTAGTCAAAGTCGAACTTTGTCTCTCTACAAAACTCTCTAAAGAATAGAGAACTTACAAGCACAAGTTACTATTATGAGCTCCATAAAACCCAAATCTAACCACAACCCAGATCTTAAATCTAGCAGAAACCACTAAAATGAGCTTTGAATCCAGAAAACTAAACTGTCAATAACATGAGGGAGGACCCATGAGCTTGAACACACATGGAAACCCACTAATTGTGTTACAAGAAAAGGGAATGGAAGTGGAAAATGATAGTGCAACTAGAGGGTTCTGATAGAGTTATTATAATAGTTAAGAGATAATGGACTTGCAGTAATTGAAGGGAAATAATACTGCCTAGGGAAAGAAAAATGAAAATAAATAATAAAATGAGACCAAGAACACTAAGGATAAATATTTCACAAAAGTACATTCTCACGAAGCATGAATAGATTCTAAAAAAAACACATCCTGTACGTCTCTTTTTGCTTTAATTTATAGATTCTCACAAAGGTAATATCCAATGTGGAAGAAGGAAAAGAAGCAGAACCCTGATGCTTTGATATACTAGAGAATATTTGAGGACCAATACCAATTAATAATAGCAATGGGGTATACTCTGACCATCGATGACCAGAAGACATTTTTTTATCTAAAATAGCTCAAAAGATAGGAGAGAAAGAGCTGAAGTATTGATCTACATGGTTAAATTATCTGTAGTGCTCCACTAGCATACAATGATGCAGCTTTCGATAATGTCATATAGATCCCAATCATGGTGATAAAAAAAAATGCCTAAACAGTCTCCATCAATGCCATTAACTCTCAACTTTATGAACTAAAAGGAGAATTTCCATAGACCCCCCTTATGACACTTTCACACAAAAATTCCATCCATATCTTACTCGCCTAACCTAACCATTCATTCAAACACCCATCAGCAGACCTTCCACACTAAGGAAATCGAATCCCAAATGAAACATAATATTTTCTGCATATAAAAAAAAGATCGATCATCAATATACAGAAACTCAATGAAACCAACAAATCATTATGAGAACAGACTTGTATACAGAATCTCAATGAAATTAACAAATCGTTGTAAGAACTGAACCACAAGTCCAAATCATCAATTTTTGCAAAAGGTGTCTTATTCACAACCCAAGAGAAATTCCTTACATTTGACAGCTTCACTACATTACTCTACAAGTTGACACAAAATGATCGTGCAAATGTTATTAAACCAAAACCAATATACTTCTTATAAAAAATCAGTGACAAAAAATGCATGCAAAGGACAATTCTTGCAATTGAAATAACCATCCTCCTGAAAAATGTGTGGTTTTTGTCAAACCAAATTCTTTCAAAAATATATATGTAATTAATTTTACACCAAAAACAAATATATAAGCATCCATTCACCCTTATATTACATGCACTTTACTGCAACAACTGCTTGTCACTTTACCATAAAATCTGGGCACCGATTCATGATCTTTCTTGCTTATTAAATAACATACATCCCTAGATGCAAATTCTCTCCATATGCTGTAAAATCCCATAGACATGTACCCACGCAAACTCATTGACCCATATTCTGAGAAAAAAAAATTTGTGCTTTCATGCGTTTTGGAGAGAGTGAGAGAGAGAGAGATAGAGATTCCAAGAAAGCCAGCGTATTTCACCCATATATTCCGTGAATCGGTATACGCATGTACTCACGCAAACTCCTAGACCCATATTCTAAGAAGAAAAAAATTGTGCTTTTCATGTGTTTTGGAGAGAGTAAGAGACAGAGAGAGATAGAGATTCCAAGAAAGCAATGAAAGATAAGAACTTTTCTTTGTATTCGATTGAATTCAAAAAGTGTCACTTGTTTGTACAAAATAAACCAAAATATATACAGCTACATGACCAGCTGCCTGCAAACAACAATAAATGAATCACCTATTCCACTACTAACAATAAAATGTCAGAACCAATAGCATTTTTACAGCTCAACTAATAAGACAAAAATAGAAAATGAAAGAATAAAAATCAATCTGGTGCATCTTTGTGCATATCATCCAAAGCAGATAAACGACATGTAGGAACATAAGTGTCTTCTAGATCTTCAGGATGCACACGACAGGCAGTTGAAGGTAGATGACCTGTAGCCTCTGTTCTATCTGCACGACTTATAGCAGTAGTAGGAGTAGAATGCTGCAATATCCCCCCCCCAAAAGATGGAGAATACAGATTTTTTATTGAGTAAATGAGTTTGGAGAAGTGTATAAGGAAGTGACTTGGTGAGAAAATCTACAAGTTGGAGATGAGTAGGAACATGAGAAGTAGAAATGGTGCCATCGATGATTTTATCTCGAATTAGATGACAATTCAATTCGATATACTTGGTACGCTCGTGAAAAAATGGGTTTGCAGCTATATGAATAGCTGCCTAATTATCACAGAAGAGTTGAGCAGCTTGTGGATGAGGAACTTGAAGATCAGCAAGGAGAAACTTGAGCCAAATAATCTCAACACAGGTTGTAGCCATAGACTTGTACTTGGCTTCTGCTGAGGACCTTGAAACCACTCCTTGCTTTTTAGATTTCCAGGAAATCAGTGAGTTGCCAAGGAGAACACAGTAACCTGTGACTGGCGGACGTGTGTCAGGGCATGAAGCCCAGTCTGAATCACAATATGCTACTAACTGAAGTGAAGAATGAGCAGCAAGAAGAAGGCCTTGACCAAGAGCTACTTTAAGGTACCTCAAAACCTTTTGAGCAGCTGACATATGGGCAGTAGTTGGCTTTGACACAAATTGACTGAGTGTGTGGATAGAAAACTGAGATCAGGGCGAGTGATTGTCAAGTATAGAAGCCTTCCAACTAACCTGCGATAGGTCAAGGGGTCCTGCAACTCAATACCAGAGTCCTTGCTAAGTTTGAGATTTTGATCCATTGGAACTTTGACTGGTTTGGATCACAAAGTACCAGAATCTGCAAGAATTTCTAATGCATATTTGCATTGAGAAATGTGGATCCCTTTTGAAGATTTTGCCACCTTAATGCTAAGGAGAAATCTGAGAGGGCCAAGATCTTTAATCTTGAAATTGTCATTGAGGAAAACCTTGAGAGTAGCTATGGAATCAAGTGAATCAGTGGCCACCAAAATATCATCAACGTCTACTAAAAGAGCTGAAAAAGAGTTGCCAATAGCTTTAATGAACAAACTGTAATCTGCTCTTGATTGGTAGAAACCAAAATTTAACAAGCAAGCAGTGAGTTTCACATACCATTGCCTTGAAGCTTGTTTTAGACCATAAATACTTTTTTGAAGTTTGCAAACCTGGTTAGGACCTCCCTTAGTGTACCCTAGTGGTTTGTTCATGAAAATCTCTTCCTCTAAAAATCCCTATGGAGGAAGGCATTGTTGACATTAAATTGATGTAAATGCCATCCTTGAATTGCAGCTATGGATAGAAGACAGCAGATAGTTACCATCTTGGCAACTGGTGAGAATGTCTTAGTATAGTTAATCCCTTCTTGTTAGGTGTAGCCTTTTGCTACCAATCGTGCCTTCAACCTTTCAACACTACCATCTGAGTTAAGTTTAATTTTATACACATATTTGCAGTCTATAGGCTGTTTACTAGGAGGAAGGTCTGAAAGAACTCGTGTTATTTTGCTCCAAAGCATCTAACTCAGCATCATGGCTGTGTACCAATTTGGATCCTTGACTGCTTGGGAATAGGAGGTTGGCTCACTCACAATAGAAAGAGATGAAGAAAAGGCTTGGAAGGAATGGGAGTGTTCATAAATGAGATAGTTATATAAGGAAAATAAACAAGTAGAAGGAAGGGAGGTTACCTGAGCCATTGATTGTGGTGTTGAAGTCAAAGCAACCTGTTGACAGTTGATTGTGGTGTTGAAGTCAAAGCAACCTGTTGACAGTGGAAGTCTCTTAGATAAGTGGGTGCAATCCTACTTCTTGTTGACCTGCGAATGTTAGGTGATGTAGTGGGAGAAGCAAGGTCAAAATTAGGTGCAGGTGGGATGGAGGTAGGACTGGATGAGAGGGGAGAAGTGCTGGTGACAGGTGACTCAACAGGTGAGTTGATTGAAGGTGAAGAGGAATCAATGACTAGTGAATGTGAAGTAGGGAAAGAAAAGGAATGATGGACAGGTTCTGAAGTGGGAATAGGAAAACCAAGTGAAGGTTGAGGAATAGAAGGAGGGTTATCAGAGTGAAAAGCATGAAGAAAAGGAAAAGATTCCTCATAAAAAACAACATCTCTGGAAACAAAGGTGGTGTGTGACTCAAGATCAAGCAACTTATACCCCTTAACCCCGAAAGGATAACCTAGGAACATGCATTTTCTGCCTTTTGGATCAAACTTCTTGCGACCATGGGATAAGATAGTTGCAAGACACAAGCATCCAAAAACTTTGAGATAATGGTATGTAGGTTTAGTTGAAAACAAAATCTCATATGGAGTTTTATTGCCAAGAATAGGGATAGGTGTTCTATTTATAAGATAGATAGCTATTAAAATGCAATCATTCTAGAAATGTAAGGGAAGACTTGATTGAAAATGTAGTGCTCTTGCAACATTAAAAATGTGTTGATGTTTTCTCTCAACAATGATATTTTGTTGAGGTGTTTCAACACAAGATCGTTGGTGTATAATGCCCTTTTGATTAAAAAACTCATTCATTTGAAACTCAGCCCCATTATCACTTCTAATGACTTTGATTTTGGTGTCAAATTGGGTTGCTATCATGTTATAAAAAGATTCAATGCAAGCTCTAGTTTCTGATTTTGCATGTGATAAATAAACCCAAGTAGTTCGTGACAAGTCATCAACAAGAGTAAAAAAATACTTAGTTCCATCATAAGCAGGTATGGAACATGGTCCCCAAATGTCAACACGCATCAAATAAAAAATGGAAGTTAACTTGTGATGGCTAATAGGAAAAGGACTTCTGTGTTGTTTAGCAATAGGACAAACTGAACAAGGGGAAACTTTACTAACATTGAAATTGTCTTTTACATTTGCATCATCAATTAAAACCATTCTAGAATTTGAAATATGACCAAGGTGACAATGCCAAAAGTCAGAACTCTTGCTACTAGTCATGACAGAAGCACTAAGAAACTTAGAATTAAGAGAAGGTGGATAGGGACTCGGTGAAAGCATTTGGGGAAACAACCACTGGCAAGAGGTGATACACGTTGCCTTGACTTCAGCAATCCCAATCGTGGTCCAAGTGGAAAGGTCCTGAATGAAACATTGATTAGGCAGAAAAAGCAAATAGCAGGTAAGTGCTTCTGTCAGATTTTTAACTAAAACTAAATTAAAACAAAATGAGGGGACTCATAAAACATCCTTCAATGCGATGTTATTAGTGACTTGAACATTTCCTAGATGACTAACAGGCATGGAAGTTCCATTTGGAAGCTTGACTGAGTATGAAACTTTAGAAGTAACAGAAGAAAAGAATGTGGCACTACAGATCATGTGATCTGTTGGTATTTTTTGGAGTTTTTTCTTCTTCAAATTTGGGGATGGTCGCATATTTAGGGTTTTTTGTTAGATTTTGGGAGGGATGAGGATGGTCGCATATTTTTCTTCTTTAAAATATGCTCTGTCGAGGATGCATTCTTATAACTAGAAAAAGCTTTAGATTGTGGAGGAAGAGGATTTGACGTAGGCCTATCAACATTTTGCAAAGAAAATTATAACCTCCATGATTGAAAATCTTCCCATCCAAAACTTAAAACACAACCACAAAGCCAATTATCTCAAACGAATATGCTGATACCTCTTGTCTACTTTGTTGATTGGCGTCATTCTTTGGAACTCTGAGCCTTTTCTTCTTCACAATTATCCATCTATATATATATATATATATATATATATGTATATTCAAATTGAATGGGGTTGGTGGAGAGGGTGTATAGAGGTGAATGAAGTCGGTACTGGGCTGAATGTTCAGCCTTTTCTATGGTTGAAAACCAACTCTAGTTATCATTAATTATGTATTACTTTTGAGTCTTCTACTCAGTTGTATGCTATTTAAGAGAAATGGATAGAATATAGATGAGGCAGCAAAATCTCTTAACAAAAATGTTGGCTTAGTGAAATTTATTGAAATTAAATGGTTGTCTCAACAAAAATGGTTGACTCACTCAATAAAATCTCTTATTATTTGTTGAATCAATTTATATGTTGTAAATGCTAACCATTCGTATGTTGTAAAAGCTCTAAAAGTGTCATCCATCGAAGGGTCCCTGCATATTCTTATTTGGGGTGAATTTCTGAAACTTGGTGCTTTTTTGGCTTCATTTATTTTCTGAAACTTGGTGTTTTATTTGGCTTTATTTAATTTCTGAGTATATAGGTGTTTTATTTGGCTTCATTTCAGTTTAGCCTGCTGTATTATTTACCATCTGGAAATTTTCAAACTGAAAGATTCTATTTGCTGTCTCCCAGCTTTTCATCATATATATATATATATATATATATATGAAATGAATTGGATGTGGTTGGTGGAGGGTGTATAGATGTGAATGAAGTTTGTACTGGGCTGAATGTTCAGCCTTTTCGATGGTTGGATACAACAGCTTGAGTTCTGTTGGGTGCCTTATTGGGCATTGTCGCCTGCACAAGATATGCTTGTTAAAATGTTGGACTGACCAATAGACCAAGCATGGAATGATTTAGGTCGTTGATGGCTTTGGGTTTACTGATAGTATCTATTTCATTTTGTAAAAACAATAATACTAACTACAAGTCAAACCTCACAATAGCAACTAAATAAATGAAGAGTATGATGAATTATAACTCTGTATTCACAACAAAGCTTTAGTACTAGATCTTTGTGAATTTATTATTTTTTCTCAAGCTGCGACGGTTTTCTGAATTAATATTTTCGTAGAGTTGCAGAAACTGAAAGTTGATACCCAGTCTCCCGGGTGCATGGCACAAGATATTGACAAAAGCATTGCAGAGCATGAGAGCTTTTTTCCATTCCATATTCAAATTTTAGTCATGTTCCATTATGTAAAGCTGTAGGAAAGTTATTTGAGTAAGAGGAACACACTCAAGCTCAATTTCCAGCATGCCTCTCTCAACCTTCTACAGTATCAAACTGATTTCCTATCTGACCCTCTCATCTCCAATGTTCATACTTCATATTTAAGCTTCAATGTTCATAAATCTGTACAAGAGGTTTGACATAAATTAAAGAAAAGTTATTTGCCGGACTTTGACTCAATTTTTTTTAAAAAAGTAGTGACTCAATTTTCTTAAGAATATTCTTTTACAATTAACAAGAATGGATATTCTCATAATATACTTTGAGAATATTTTCATTATATAATCTCTTCTTTTTATTTTTTGAATTAATTTATATTTTGGTTTAGCTTATAAATTTGGATTAATTTAAAATAGAACATAATTATATGACATTGTATATGGGGAGATATTGCAAATATCAAAAGATATGAGGATATCATTGGTAGTTAGAAAAAATATTTGAAATGAATAAAAAAGATTAAAAAGTATAATATTTAAATGATATGAAGAAAAAATAGATAAACTGATGTATGGTATATTGTAAAAGTCAGTATGTAAAATAGAAAAAGTAGGTTTTAGTGATGTATTTTAAAGGATAGGATGAATGATCTATTGTGAGTGCTCTAAGGCCATGGACTCAGGGTTTGGGAAGGCATATATAATCTGATGTTGTTGTATAAGGGAGAAAACCTTGCTAATAGTAGGAATAGGGTCTAACAACATGATTTGGTCCATAATATTGGAGTATTTGTTATTTAATCCCATGAGAAATTGAATTACACTATCCCTTTGATATCTGCCATTCAGAATAGTCAGTAGTCCACATGTGCATGCAGGCATTGGGTCATACACAACGAGTTTATCCCACAGGGTTTTGAGCTTACCATAGTATATGCTCACAGAATCTTGCTATTGTTGAAGGCTTGCCAAGCTCTTTTTTAGTTGAAATATTCTAGGATCATTTTGCTGAGTGAAGTGATCCCTAAGTTCATCCCAAATATCTCGAGCATTCTCCACAAAAGCCACACGTGATTTCACCGTAGCACTGATAGAGTTCTGAATCCAAGTAACAACCATATCATTGCACCGGTCCCATGCATTAAACATATGATACTTAGATGAAGCAGGTCTGATAAGGGTCCCATTGATGAACCCCAGTTTATTCCTTGCTCTAAGACCAAATCACATAATTTTCTGATGTAAGAAGATCAGTGACGAGGGTGATAGTGGTATTATCTCCACTGTCAACTCGGTATGGGTTGTTTGGGTCACTGAAATTGAGAAAAGCAGAAGGGTTTTCTTGTTGGTCTTCCATTGCAAAAAAGTGGGGGAAAGATTTAGAGCAGGAAAAGAACCTGTTCTCTGGTACTATAACAAAAATGAAAAGAAAAACAATGAAAGAGAAGAAGTTTTTTCTATATTTGATTGAATTCAAAAAGTGTCACTTGTTTGTACAAAGGAAACCAAAATATATACAGCTACAAGACCAACTGCCTACAGACAATAATAAATGAATCATCTATTCCACTACTAACAATAAAATGTCAGAACCAATAGCATTTATACAGCTAAACAAATATGACAAAAATAAAAAGTGAAAGAATAAAAATAATCAATCTAGTGCATCTTTGTGCATATCATCCAAAGCAGATAAACGACATGTAGGAACAAAAGTGTCTTCTAGATCTTTAGGATGCACACGACAGGCAGTTGAAGGTAGACGACCTGTAACCTCTATTCTATTTGCACGAGTTGTAGCAGTAGTAGGAGTAGAATGCTGCATGAAATATATGCTGTAAAATCCCACAATCATGTACACACGCAAACTCGTAGACCCATATTCTGATAAGAAAAAATTTGTGCTTTTCATGCATTTTGGAGAGAGTGAGAGACGAAGAGAGAGAGATTCCAAGAAAGCCAATGTATTTCAATCATATATTCCGTGAATCGGTATACACATGTACCCATGTAAACTCCTAGACCCATATTCTGAGAAGAAAAAATTTGTATTTTTATGCGTTTTGGAGAGAGTGAGATATAGAGAGAGATTCCAAGAAAGCCAATGTATTTCACCCATATATTTTGTGAATCGGTATACGCTAAAGGAAACAAAAAATTCTAATGTTTATCTCAGCAATGAGAATAAAGGAAATTTGAAGAAATGAGAAAAATTAGCACAAGGAGGAAAGATAAATTAATTAAAAACGTTTACAACCATGAACAGGATCCTCCACATGTAGCGGGATCACTGTACCAAAATGTAAAGTGTCTTTAAAATACAAGATCCAATGGAGTTCTCATTTGAGAGCATTTTTTTTTATATTTTAAAGAAAAATATATTTTACAAGAGCTATTGGGAGTACTCTTAGGGAAAAACTTAGTACCCGTTTAGATAGTGAGATAAGACGAGACAAAATGGTTTTAAATGAATTGAATAAAATATTATTTTTTAATATTATTATTATTTTAAAATTTAAAAAAGTTGAATTGTTTATTATATTTTATATAAAAAATTTAAAAAATTATAATAATGAGATGAGATGAGATCACTATTCTATTGCGTTATGCTATCATGCAAGCACCGGTCAATGCTATGTCAATGGCATGATAAGTAGTTGCAATTAACTCTCAAAATTATGCCAATGGTATTACTCAATTTATGGCGTGACGCGTTATTAGTAGTGTGGTCTGTGTAACTTCAGAGTTCTGAGGAAGAAAAAAATAATAATAAAAAAAGGGAAAATCGAAGAAGTCAGACGGCCTCTGTATAAAATCAGATCGACTGCTTGGCCTCTTTGCGCCTAGCCCTGTCATTCAGTTCTTTGTTCTCTAGCATTTTAGATTTTCAATTTTTTATTTTTAATTTTAATTTTCTCTGTAATTTTTTCTTTCGATTTGTTTCTCTCAGAACCATTATAGAGGGTTAGGAGGTGTGGATTCAAGCGTAGCTCACCCCCCCGCCTTTCGTTTCCAAGAAACCAGTGTTTTCCCACCTTTGTTTAAATACCGCCATTTTCTTGCATTAATCTCGCTCAATGTACTGCTTTCAACCTTGATCTTCATATTAAAAACCTTGTCTCACTAATCGCTAATCAAATTTCCGGGATTCGGTTCTGTGTAAATTTTTTAGGGTTAGGGTTGTTTTGGTCGAATTCCTTTATTGCAGATCACAAAAAAAGACTTATTATTTAGGTTATTAGATTTTGGCGGGCTTTGTATGATGGATAAGAAAAGGGTGGCTGTCCCGCTGGTGTGCCACGGCCATTCTCGGCCTGTCGTGGATCTGTTTTACAGTCCGGTCACTCCCGATGGTTTCTTCCTCGTCAGCGCCAGCAAAGGTACGCATTCTTATCGATTTTCTTCTGATGTTATTGTGTTAGCGCTACATTACTGGTTGCCGCTAGATGGTGTTTATATTTGATAAGGAACTGGGTAATTGCTATTGACTTATCAAAATTGTTATTGATCAGCTTGTTCTGGCTAGCTGATTTACCCGGTTAAGAAGTAAGAAATTGGGTATCTTTCTTATCCCCAAAAAAAGGAAATTGGCTTTCTCGACTTAGGACTTGTTTGGAATCTGGATACTTAGATATTTTCAGATATTCTCTAAATTTATAATAATTTTTACCTAAACATATTCAAACACAACATTTTTTGATTTCAAATCTTCAGCTTTTTCATCTGATCAAATACAAAACTCAATATAACTTTCCCAAACTTCCAAACAAAACACAAAAAATAGTACTAATTGTTTGATTCTTTTTTTTTAAAAAATAGTATTCAAACAATTTTTTACTTTTTAATATAACTTTTTCTCTCATTTCCCAAAACCAATAAAATATCTTAACTCAAACCATTTCACTACTATTCACAAACCATTAATAGAATTCTGAGATATTCTAAATATCCAATCGAGCCCTTAATCAAATTATTGAATACTCGCTTAACACCCCCACCCCAAAAAAAATGAGAACTTATCCTTTAAAATTTGTTATTTACACGGGTAGGCCATGAAACTATGGCACTAGCACACTGGTGAACATATACAAATGCTCCTTGCGATGTAATGATTTTTTTTTTTTTTTTGTGGAATGGAGCTGATATCGGAGTTTGACTTGTGTGGTGCAGATTCTAATCCCATGCTTAGAAATGGAGAGACTGGGGATTGGATTGGGACATTTGAAGGACATAAGGGTGCAGTGTGGAGTTGCTGCCTGGATACCAATGCTTTACGGGCCGCCACTGGTTCTGCAGACTTCACTGCGTACATAATTAACTTTTTTTTCCCTTCATTATGTTTGTTATGTAATGTAATTGAAAATGCTGTATCCTTTGCATGGGTTTGAGATCATTTGGAAAATTACGCTTGATTGAGAAATGTCTTTGGAACTGCTGTGAAGCCTGGGAACTTTCTCCTTGTTTAAATTAGCCAGGAAACTATTCCATACTGTTTATATCAATGCAATCTTTTTTTATTATAATTTTCTAAATGTTTTCCACTGTATTTTGTGCCATTTTGGCAATGCATTTCTAGTCTTTATTTACTAATGTAAAAGTTGAAACAGTGAGAAGTTTGTTAATTTGTACTTGATGGATTATTTTGCCTCATAGCACAAAAGACAGTTATAGGTAGTTGAGTGGGGTTTTGTTCAGTTAGTTATATTTCACATGTTAGGGCCATAATGTATTTGTTAATATGATAAAAGCTGGAATGAATTTCACCGTCTGATTAAGTATTGTTTATTGATTAAAAGCTGACCTATTATGTGCCTCAATTTCGTTTGCAGCAAAGTGTGGGATGCATTAACAGGAGATGAGTTGCACTCATTTGAACACAAGCACATTGTTCGAGCCTGCACTTTTTCAGAGGTAGATTTGGCTTTATTTCTATCACTATATTTATATTGTTACTCTTATTATTGTTACTATTACTATTCTTGTTATTATTATTCTGATTTTGTTATTCCAGGTTGCTCTTGACACTTGTTTATGTAATTAGATTTTTTTATTAGTAAAAAGTAATTTTCATTAATATGAATGAAAATAGGCATGGCCTATGTACACAATGAGTATACAATAGAAAACACCTAAATACATTCTTAAAAAACTAAATTAAGAACTTATGTACACTATTTCCATTAAGAACAATGGCTGAGAACCATAACAGTAAAGTGTGCAGAAAAAAATTCTGAAGCTCCTCCATTGTTTGCTCCCTATCTTCAAAGCATCGCGCATTCCTTTCCATCCAAATACACCACATAATACACAACGGGATCATCTTCCAAGCTGCTGCTACCTGTGAACAACCTTGTAGACCCTTCCAACAAGCAAGCAAGTCAACCTCCTTTGCCGGCATAACCCATGCTACATCCACCTTACAAAATATCCCATTCCACAACTTTCTCGTCACCTCACAATGCAATAGTAGATGGTCCACTGATTCTCCATATTTTTTGCACAAATAACACCAATCCATCACAATGAGGCCCCTCTTCCTTAAATTATCCGTGGTTAGAATTTTTCCAAGTGTAGCAGTCCACACAAAAAGGCCACTTTGGAAGGTGCACGTGACCTCCAAACACTTTTCCACGGGAAAAGTACATTACCTTGTGATGCCAGAATTTTATAGTATGACTTGACTGAGAACTTCTTGCTGTCCTTGCACCTCCATTGTAACCTATCGTCCTGTGCCGTTAATCTTTCTGAAGAGTATATCAAGCTAAAAAATTCTGAAACAATAGACAACTCCCAATTATGATTATCCCGAGTGAATAAAATATTCCATTGATAAGAGTCTTGGGCAAACACACACAGATCCGCTATCGAAGCCTCCCTATTAGCCGCAATGTTATAAAGAGCTGGGAAGGCCCTCTCCAAAGAACGCTCTCCACACCAGACATCCTGCCAAAACTTGATGTGAGTGCCCTGTCCGACCACATATCTAATATTGTTTTCAAAGCACTGCCATCCCCCCCCCCCCCCCCCCTATATATCTCCACAAACCCACACCATAACCCTCCTCACTTCATTAGTGCACCATCCCTCCCAAGCGCCTCCATGTCTGGAGTCTACAACTTCCTTCCACAAAGACTCCCCATCTTCTTGATACCTCAATAGTCACTTCCCCAAAAGCGTTTATTGAAAGTCCTCAAATTGCGCACACCCAAACCACCACTCGAAACTGGGGAGCAAACTTTATTCCAACTAACAAGATGGAATTTGGTTTCTTCCCCTAGACCACCCCACAAGAATGCCCGGAATAACTTCTCGATTCGATGCGCCACCCCTGCCGGCAACAGGAATAGAGATCGGAAATAGGTTGGGAGGTTAGATAAAGTGCTAGTGATCAAAGTGAGTTGCCCTCCCTTCGATAAATACAGCCGTTTCCACCCTGCCAACCGTTTCTCCACTTTCTCAATAACCCCTTCCCATATACCTCTAGCTTTGAAAGTAGCCCCCAAAGGAAGGCCCAAATATTTCATAGGCAAAGAACCCACTTCACACCCCAACGTTTCTGCTAGTGTACTGATATGGGGCACCACACCCACCGCCACCATCTCAGATTTGCCCAAGTTTACCTTGAGATCTGTCACTGCCTTGAAGCATAACAAGAGTGCTCGTATGGCTTGGATTTGACCCACCTCCGCTTCACAAAAGAGAAGTGTATCATCTGCAAATAAGAGATGTGAGATCATGACAGAACCAAAAGCACCATTGCCTGCCGAAAAACCCGCTGTATAGCCTCCATCAACATCTGCCTTCACCATTTGGTCTAGTGCCTCCATAACAATTGCGAATAGAAATGGAGACAACGAATCCCCTTGCCTCAATCCGCGGGAGCTACAAAAGAAACCCACCGGATTACCATTTACAAGCACTGAGAAATGCACAGTAGTTATGCAAAATCAAATCCATGAAATCCACCTATTACCGAAATCACATCTCCCAAGTAAGTAAAGGAAAAAATCCCAATTTACATGATCATAGGCTTTCTCCATATCAAGCTTACAAAGTATGCCTGATTTACCCTCCTTTAACCTCTGATCCAAACACTCATTGGCAATAAGAACTGAATCAAGTATCTGCCTCCCCCGCACGAAGGCATTTTGAGACTGCGAAATGATTTTCTCCATTACCACACTTAATCGATTAGCCAGAACCTTGGAGATAATTTTATAAACCCCACTCACTAGGCTAATGGGATGGAAATCATCAACTTCCAACACTCCCTGTTTCTTCGGAACAAGGGCTATGAACGTCACATTGAAGCATTTTTTGAATTTTTGGAAAGCATGGAATTCAAAAAAGACCTGCATAACATCACATTTCACAATCTCCCAACAATGTTGGAAAAATCCCATCGAAAACCCATCCGGTCTAGGTGCTTTGTCTTTGGCCATGCTTCTAATGACCTTATGCACCTCATCTTCTTCAAAAGGTCTTGCCAACCAGCTCGCACTCTGCATATCAATGGACTTAAAAGGCAAACCATCGAGCTTTGGCCTCCAACAAGTCGGATCCGTGAGCAGATTCTCATAGTAGTTCACAATATGGTTCTCTAGATTGGGGGGGAAGAGAGAACTTGATTACCTGCCTTAAGAGTCTCAATAGTGTTGTTGCACCTATGAGAATTGGCCACTCTATGAAAAAACTTCGTACATTTATCCCCTTCTTTTAGCCAAAGAGCCCTGGATTTTTGGCGCCACGATGTTTCCTTCATCAACAAGACCCCCTCTAATTCAGTCACCACCACACTCTTCCTCAATAGTGCCTCTTCAGAGGCATTTCCCATCAACACCTGTTCCTCCAAGTCCTGAAGCTCCTCTAATAGGATAGTTTTCTGGTTGTCAATATTGCCAAATACTTCCAAGTTCCACCTCCTTAAGTCTTGCTTTAATGCCTTATGTTTCCCAGCAAGGATGAAACTAGGAGTACCCGATAACTGATAAGAAGACCACCAGGAACGAACTTTCTCAGCAAAACCATCCACTGCTAACCACATATTTTCGAACTTGAAATATTGGCGACCCCTATATTCTTCCCTTCAGTTGATTGACACAAACATACATGCATGTGAAATGTACATCCATCCACACAAAGAAACAACAAAGGAAAATATGGGAGGTGGCTTGAGGAAACTTAGTTTTATTACAAGTGAGATGTTGAGAGAAACATTTTTAATAGCTAACGTGAAGTTTTACCAATTTTTTAATTGTAATCCCGGTGCAGTTGTGAAAAACTCCTTGCCAAGGAACTTTGCACCCTCGGGATTAGGCGAAACTTTGTTTCTAGACGCCCTGTGCCAAAAAAAAAAATCTCGTAGCACAAGGAGTGTACAAGAGATCCACCTAAAAAACAAAAGGAAAGAGCTCTAAAAATTCTTGAAAAGTAGAGATACAACATTAGTGCTATCTTGAATCACTGTCCAATGATAAAGGGTACTAAGAAAAATATACTTAAGCTCCATTTCTGAATTTTCAATATCCTCAAAGCCATGCTCATTTATTTCCCTCCAAATGTACCATAAAACACAGCAGAGTGCACACTGATGGTTACTAAATTGCTTTTTCTAGTATGTTTGAATATTCACCACTCAAGGAGGCATAACCCAATCTATCCTATAGACAAGCCATAGACCATGTTTTATAAAGTGTAGGCAACCTCACAATGCAATTAGGTGATCCTTTTTTTCCTCTCTCTTCTTACACATGCAACACCTATTTATTGCTAAGACCTCCCACTTCCTTAAGTTATCCAGGTTAACATATTTAAGGCCAGTGTCTAGATGAAGAAATTCACTCTAGGGGGTGGCCTTGTTTCTCTAGATGGGCCTAAACCATTTATCTTCACCGATACGCATCACAATACTTGAATACAGCCAGTCAAAGAACAATCTAAAGAGATCCACCTCCCAGTCATTGGTATTTCTAACAAAATTAACACGCCACTGAGCAGAGTCATGCATGAAAAGATAATGATCCACCACATAAGCATTTAAAGATTGATCACCATACCAAATATTATGCCAACGGTGAATCTTGTACCAGTGCCCCATCACAAATCCATTGCAAAGGGAGAATTGCCCACGACCCATTTTGATATTTTTCGAAAGACCAACATCAAAAGAACCATTTACCTCTTGGGAACACCATCATCCTTTCATGCTTCCATATTTCATGTCCCCTAGCAGCCTCCAATGGCTCTCCCTTTGATAGGCATAGTGCCATAACCATTTTCCCAAAAGAGCTCAATTGAAGAGGATTAGGTTCCTCACTCCCAACTCACCTTTTACTACCTGCAAACACACCCAGTTCCACTTCACCAAATTGAACTTAGGCTCCTTTTCCATACCTCCCTACAAAAAATCCTACTGTAGCTTCTCAAGTCGATGACTACTCCCACCTTATTTTTTGGGGGTAGATGGGATGTTTAGGAGCTGCAGTTAATACTTTTTATCAAATATGGTGTGAACTTTAGGTGCTAACTTGTTGCGATCAGCACTTTTTTTTTTTTATAAACACTTCTGGATGTTTTAGCCAAAATAATCAGTTTCAAGTTATGTATTTGCACCAAACGTATTGTCATTTTTGTTAGAATCATTCGTTGTTGCCCTTTTATGTGGGCTGTTGTTCAAATTAGGGATGGTTCTATGGACACTGGAAATTAAGGCAAAATAAATTTCGTTGTGCATTTCTGCACATCTCACTCGCTGTTTTCCAATCTGAGAGCAGGACACACACCTTTTACTTACTGGGGGAGTGGAGAAAAGTCTCCGGATATATGATTTAAACCGTCCAGATGCAGCTCCAAGAGAAGTGGATAAGTCTCCTGGTTCGGTCAGGACAGTTGCATGGCTCCATAGTGATCAGACAATATTAAGTTCTTGTACTGATATGGGGGGTGTTAGGTATGTTCCCATATCATTGAAGCTACCTTCGTTTGTATATTATTTGTTGAAGTTACTGTTGCTTGCCAAAGTTTTACTCAAGTTTTTAGTGAATGTTCAACAGATTGTGGGACGTAAGAAGTGGTAGCATTGTCCAAACTCTTGAGACTAAGTCTTCTGTGACTAGTGCTGAAGTGAGCCAAGATGGTCGTTATATCACCACTGCTGATGGGTCTACTGTCAAGTTCTGGGATGCAAACTAGTAAGTTCAAGGCAGATTAGTCTGTTTCTTTTGCAACGATTCCGACTTGTTTGGCTTATGATCCTTTTATCTGTATTCCAGCTTTGGGTTAGTGAAGAGCTACAACATGCCCTGCACGGTAGAGTCAGCTTCCTTGGAGCCAAAGTATGGGAATAAGTTTATTGCCGGAGGAGAAGATATGTGGATACATGTATTTGATTTTCATACTGGTGAAGAGATTGGTATGTTCTGCAACTTGATTTGTATCTATTTAAAAATATTTGACCAGGAAAAAATGTTGGAGTTATATGGATTTAATGCTTGTCCTTTGTGATGCTGTAATGATCTATGAATCTTTTGTTGAGTTTCTATGTATGCTATAGTGACTTATTTTATATGGATGCAGCCTGCAATAAGGGTCACCATGGTCCTGTACATTGTGTGCGTTTCTCACCAGGAGGGGAATCATATGCCTCTGGATCTGAAGATGGAACCATCAGAATATGGCAGACTGGCCCTTTGACTCATGATGACACCGAGGCATTCACGGCAAATGGATCAAGTGGAAAGGTGAAGGTAACTGCAGAAGAGGTTTCGAGTAAGATTGAAGGATTTCAAATTGCAGACGAGGGGAAGTCCAGAGAGAAGGAAGAGGCAGGGAATGAGTGATATGGCCAACTAGCTAGATGTTACCTCGTTTTTTTGTTGAAGGTTTTGCTTAAGATTGAAGGATTTTGTGTCGCTGTTGCTGGGCATATCGCTCTGATGTCCTAGATATTATTTTGGGTATGGATATAGACTGAAGTCACTGGACTGAACTATTTTTGTGCGATTTAGCCAATGCTGTATTACATGGAGTCATGGGCAGACCAAATGAACATTTTTTACTTTTTTTTTTTTTTTTTTAAAACCAAGTCTCTGCTCTTTTATTATTATTTCACTATGGAATACTGTAAAATGGAAGGCCATTTCATCAGGTGGTGTTGAGTCCCATCTCCATCCGGACAGCCTTATCCTGATATTTGTTGAAATCAATAGAAAACAGACAGGGAAAAGAGGATTGTGGCCAATTTATTTATTTTATTTTCTTATGTTTAATTCATGCCCGAATCAGTCTCAGCGAGCAATGTGGTTTGGGGCCTATGATTGAATTTTCATTACTCTACTGAATAGTGAATACCACAGGTCCACCACCTTTAGCCTCTTCCTTGAGTTTTTATTTTTTATTTTTTTATTTTTTTATTTTTAAGCAAGCATATTATAGATATATTTAACACCTATAGGATACAATAGTCAATAGAGTGGAAGGTCCCAATATTCATCTCAAACCAGTAAATACAATACAAAAAATAAAAAGAGGGAGAAGTTGCTTGAAACGATTTTGATACAGTCTGAAAAATAGATTGTAATACGACTGGAAGCCACAGTGAAGTGATTTGCTTTGCAATTCGCTGGTTTGGACTGGTTGCATGAGACTTCAACTACCCCTTCCCCACAATTCTTGGTTAAGAGAAGCGAAGACATAAGAAGATAACAAACAAGAGATGCGTCGAATCACCGACAGATGACCGACCATCAAGGACTGTGGCGGTGCGTGGAGGCCATGCACCACTCTAAGAGAGTGGAAGTTGGTTGGATCTGAAGGATCAAAGGTTGCTGGCCCGAAAAGTGCTGTGTGTGGATCTCACGCGCGATTTGAGCCACATGTGTGAGGCATGCGCCGCTCTGTTCGACATATGCTTCGGCCGTCTGAAGGATCGGCGGCTGGGGAGTCCTGCGGAGGGGCGTGTGGCGATCATAAAGGGTCAGAAAACTTAGATCAATGCTTTTCCTTGATATGGGAAAACAAAATAAAAATCGAAAAAATGGGCCGGACAGTTTTTGGACTAGCCAGACGGGAGGAGGGAGGGAGGAGGCGAAGCTCCCCCCTCTTTGTGGGTGGAGAAGGTGTGATGTTTTGGTTTTTCGATGAGAGCAAATCGCATGGAGAGAGAAAATAAAAAGGGGCTCCTTTGAGTTATTTTATTTGTAAATCGATGTAGATGATGCATTTATCATGTAATTGATATAAAAATATTTGATTTGCAAGGGAAATTTAAAATTAAATTATTTGGCAAATAAATTTTTTTTAAACAAATACTCTTAACGAATTAAAAATTCAAAAAAAAGAAAAAGAAAAAAAAGTAATATAGTTGTAAAAATAAAAACAAATCATACTTAGTCACATAATATATTTCAATTGACATGTATCTATAACTAGGTATGATTAATTCTTTATGTGAAGAACATAATTCTCCGATGGGTAATAATGGTACTACTATTTTTCTTTAACTCTATATTAAATGAATAATATTTTACGAAGGAAAATGCTACATACAATATTTTCATTGTGATATTATTCAACTACGATAAAGTGATATTGTCCATCAATCTTTGATTTTTGTTTAATGTAAGCAATGACTTAGAGAGTGATGGAAATTGATACATTTATATAGTGAGATTGATGTGTAGTATATACGGTGTTACTTGTATATAAGATTACTTATAAAATAATCGTAAGTTGTAAAATAATTTTGTTTCTATCACTTTCCTTCTCCAATTAAAGAAAAACAAACTTTATGGAAAGAGTTTGAAAGTCTCTCTCTTGGGTGTCTAATTTGAGAGGAAAGTTTGCCGCAAGCAAGTAATCTCCTTGGTGGAAACCAGTGGAGTGATAGTCGTGAGATTCAACATGGCGAATGATCTGTCGAATTTATGTTGTAATTTATCTTTGATTGAAAAAGAAAAAACTAGAGTGGAGATTGAAGTGGGTGATATTGAAGCAACTATCTTGTGCGATAAATGTTGTCTGTTGGGTAAAGTGGTTGCTGATAAACCATTAAGCATTGATGCATTCTATAACATTATGCTGAAGATATGGAAGGTGGCTAGGAGTATATGTATTTCGGATGTGGGTGCCAACATGTTTGTTATTGAATTTCAATCTATGCATGACTTATTGAAAGTTAAGCAGGTCCTTAAAGATTTTGATGGTTATACACATATCCAAGAGATGTTGTTTGATAAGAAATCTTTTTAGGTTCAACTTCACAACCTTCCTCTGGGTGGTATGAATCAAATGGTAGGGGAAAAAGTGAGTTTGGTTTTTGGCTCTCTTGAAATGGTTGATGTGGATACCAATGACATTGGCTGGGGTAAGTATTTACGTGTCAAAGTGTTGATTGATCGGACCAAACCATTTGTTCGGGGCTTAATGGTTAAATTCAATGAGAAAAATACTTGGGTCACTTGTAAATATGAGAGGCTTCCAAAATTCTATTTTCTTGTGGTGTCATCCAACATGGTAGTTTTTGTTGTGTTGAGTTCCAATTCCACTAATCCAGACCATCGCAAACAATTTGGTGTGTGGCTTTGTGCATCACAAACGTCTACCTTGAAGAATGTTGGTAATTTTTCTATTCAGGAGTTGATAGAGAGGAGGAAGAAGATGGTTGGTGATACTCTTGATGGTAGTAGCGCGAATTTCTATGACAATTTACAATCTGCTCAAGGTTAAGGAAGATTACGTATGAGGGTTCAAAATTTGAATAATGATAATCAGGGTTACAAGTAAATCAATATCCTACAACAGTTATTGATGTGGAAAATCAACTATCATGTAAACCAAAATCGTGTGGCTCATCATTTGGTATCAAGAACAACAAAGTGACAGGAGGGTTACAAGTGGATCTGATTGGGTCTGTATGTCTCCCTGATAAGTCTGTAATGGTTACAGAAGAGCACTTTGTTGATTAATATATGTCTATGGATTGTGTAAGGGATTTTCCATTGAAACTACCTCAAGATGGACAACAGACACATGAACTCTCCACAGTTTGTAAGGTGGCACTCAATTGTATATTTGAGAAGCATACAAGATCTTGGAAAAAGAGGGCAAAATTGATTAATACTCCTTAGAGATATGAGGAACCTATTTCGAAGAGAAAAGCAATGAGAGTTGAAATTAGTTTGCTGAAGAAATCTGCAGTTAGTATTTAGGTTGGTAAACCGAGGAAAACTTTTACAGTGGATGAATCGGCAGAGGTTGGATGCCAACCCCACCGAGCATTATGAATATCCTAAGTTGGAATTGTCGAGGGCTCAAAAACCCTAGTACAGTTCGTGATCTTCACCAATTGGTGTTGGATAATAATCCTGATATTCTATTTCTTATGGAAACTAAGTCTAAGAGGAATATGATGGTACATTTTTTGAGCAAGTTTGGCTTACATAATGTTTTTATAGTGGATAATGTTGGTAGTAGAGGAGGTCTAGCATTGTATTGGCAGGTTGAGATAGTTTTGAAAATTCAGAACTATTCATTCCATCATATCAATGCTTAAGTATCTAATTCTAGTATTGGTTTTAGTTGGAAATTTACTGGTTTTTATGGTTTTCTTGATGTTTGTGAGCGTTATGAGGGTTGGGCTTTATTGAAATTGTTGAAGTACTTCCATCCTCTTCTATGCTTATTCTTTGGTGATTTTAATGAAATACTTTGTCAAAGTGAAAAGTTTGGAGTAGCTTGGAGATCTCCATCTCAAATGGACATGTTTCACTAGGCTCTAAATGGTTGTGATCTAAGTAGTCTTGACTATAAAGGTCCAAGGTACACATGGTGTAATAATAGGAAGGATGTCAACTTTACTAAAGAAAGGTTGGATAGAGTGATTGCTAATAAGGATTGGATTGACAGATATTCAAATATGGAAGTAGTAGTATTACCAACCAGAAATTCTAACGGGGGTAGGATTGTTGAGAGTATTTGGTTTTCTGATAAGTTTTCTACAGATCATTCTCAATAGGTGCAACGAAATTAGGGAAGACGTCGAACACTTTTGAAAAGATGGAACATTGATACTGCTACTGCAGTGAAGAAGGAAACTCAAGCAAAAATAGCTCTTCTATTTCAATATCAAGATCTTCGTGATGCTCTTGTAGTGGATGATATCAAAAAAATAAACAAGACATTGCAGATGTGTTGGAAAGGGAAGAGTTAGAATGGAAACAAAGGGCCAAACGACAATGGTTACAATATAGGGATTGTATCTCAAAGTATTTCCATCAACGTGCAAATCAAAGGAAGGTGAATTATATCAACTGTGTGAAGAATGAAAGGGCCTGTTCTTATCATACTCAGGATGTTATAGGTAAGGTATTTATCAATTATTTCAATTTTATTTTTGCTACTTCACTGCCAACATGTATTGAAAACATACTGGAAGGATTCACTAAATAGATTCCTATAGAGTTCATTGACATGCTTGACAAGTCATATATTGATGAGGAAGTTAGAAGTGCATTATTTCAAATGGATCCTTTAAAATCCCCTAGTCTTGATGGGTTTTTAACTTGTTTCTATAAGAAATATTGGCATGTTGTGGAAGACCAGATTTGGAAGGCTGTTATAGAACTTCTTAATCATAATGGTTCCTGGGAGGCCATTAAGGAAACATATATTTTTTTGATTCCAAAGAAGAAATCTCTTCTCAAGGTGACTGACTATAGGCCTATTAGCTTGTGTAATATTTTATATAAAATATGCTCCAATGTACTTGCTAATTCATGCTATTAGTCAGTATCAAAGTGCCATTGTTTATGATAGGCTCATTTATGATAATATTTTGGTAGCTTATGAGACCCTTCACTCGATGTCTACTAAGATGAAAGGCAAAGAGAGTTGTATGACATTAAAGTTGGATATGAGTAAAACATATGATAGAATGGAATGACCTTTTGTTAAAATTGTTCTGAAGAAGATGGGATTTACTTCAAAATGGATAACCTGTGTAATGAAGTGCTTCCAATAAGTTTCATATTCGATTCTAGTGAATGTGACTCCTAGTTATAGATTTCTTTCTACAAGAGGGCTTAGACAAAGGGATCCTCTTTCTCTTTATCTTTTTATACTCGGTGCTAAAGTGTTAAGTTATCACTTTTGAGGGCTGAACGTCAAGGAAAAATAAGTGGTGTTCCATTTGGGAGATGAGCTTTTTGTATAAATCATCTTTTCTTTGCTAATGATATCTTGCTCTTTTGACGCTACAATGCAGAAATGGCGTAATGTGCAATAGATATTGAGAGCTTATGAGGTAGCCTTTGGTCATAGGTTGAACAAAGAGAAAACAACTATGCTTTTTAGCAAAAATACCAAAAATGAGACTAAACAGCTTCTTATCAGTACTATTGGTGTAAAGGTTGATCATTGTTATGAAAAGTATTTGGGTCTTCCTATAATGGTTGGGAGAGGAAATATTAAAACTTTTAAATATCTTCTTGATCGAATGTGGCAAAGACAAAATAATTGGAAACTCAAATTCTTCTCACAAGCTGGTAAATAGGTGATTGTTAAAGCTGTGGCACAAACAATTCCTATTTATTGTATGCGTTTGTTTTTTAATCTTCCAAGAAGTCTATTGTGTGATCTAACTAGGATGGTGTAGAGATTTTGGTAGGGGTAGTCAGCAACAAGATAATAAAATACAATGGATAGGTTCGCTGAAATAAAGCAAATCAAAAGGATTGGTGGGTTGGGTTTTAGAGATTTTGGGTGTTTTAATAAGACTTTACTTGCTAACTTGGAGGCTTGTTCAGAATCCTACTTCATTGGTGTCAAAAGTTATGCAAGCTAAGTACTATAGACAAAGGGGACTTTTTACATTCACAGTTGGGTTACAAACCTTATTATGCTTGTAGGAGTATTTAGGGTGCAAAGCAATTGTTACAAGAGAGTCTCATATGGAGAATTGGCAATGAAATAAGGTTTATATCTGGAATGAAAAATGGATTCCTAAACCTATGACATATGCAGATTAGATTCCTATTGGTGCACTATCTAGTACAACAAAGGTACAATTTTTGATTGACTTTGACAATTGGAGATGGAATTCTGATTTAGTGAGGATCACCTTTGAAGCTGAGATTCTGATGCTATCTTGCAAATTGCCCTTAAGATGTTAAATAGTGCTGACAGATAGATATGAGACTATACCAATTCAGGTACTTTTTCATTGAAGAATACTTATCATCTACAAAAGATGTTGCTAGATCAAAGGAGAGGTGAATTTTCTCAGATTGTTAGTGAAATTGTTTGGAGGAGATTATGGAACATAAATGCTCCTCTGTCAGTTAAAGTGTTTCTTTGGAAAGCTTGTCACAATGAACTACCTACAAGAGTCAATCTGTTAAAGAAGAAAGTGCTTGATTTTGATCTATGTCCTATTTGTGGTCTTGACAGGGAAGATCTTTGGAATTGTGTTGCAGTTGAAGCACTTGCAACCTGTCTCTTTTGTGGGGATTTGGGTTTATCGAATTTCATACTTGAAGGAGATGCTCAAGTAGTTGTTAATTCTGTTAATAAACATAAAGAAAATTTTAGTGTTTATAGGCATCTGGTGGAGGAAATCAAATAGTTTTTACATGGTTATGCAGCTTGGCAATTTCAACATGTAAGGAGGGATGCCAACAAAGTTGCTCATCAGTTAGCAAAAGATGATTTATTATGAAATAAAGTAAGTTTAATTTTTTTTTTGAAAGGGAATAGTAGTCTTTATTTATTGACTTCATCAAATAAATGGAAGAATACAAGGAAGACTTTCCTCCAAAACAATAACATCATCCACACTTTCTAATGCATATTTAGCTAAAACATGAGCAGCAATATTGGCATTTCTTCTCATATGATGTGCACTTCACCTATCAATTTGGCCTAAAGCTTGCTTAGCATCCCAAATGAAAACCCCTGAACTATGTAGCTGGGAATTATTATGACTGAGGCTATTAACAACTTGTAGAGCATCCCCTTCCACTATTAGCTTCCTTCATCCAATTTCTACTGCAAAATGAATAGCCTGCAATGCCCTTAAAAATTCTGCAGCAAAAGAGTCAGGGAACATTACATTTTGTAGCCATCACCTTACCTTCATAATCTCTAATCACAATCCATATGCCCACCCTACCATGTTCTTTGTTAACAGCTGCATCCTAATTCACCTTATAGCACCCCTCAGGAGGAGGTTACCAACTACAATGAATATCATTCATGATTGCCTCGTTGCAACTCTTCTCTATGAATGTTTCTTGAAAACCAGTAAGCAGATGTTTAGCTTTCTTCATAACCAGATTAGGATGAATAAAATTGTTTTGGAAAATATAAGTGTTCCTCTTCTGCCATATTTTCTTTGCTGGCATCACAAACTCCTCTAAAAGTTCCTGCTCAAAACATCCAGCCATAGCAGCAAATAACTTCAAAAAATATGTTTCAGTTAGAGTACATTTATGAATCTTCTTAGGATAGAGGCCACCATACATCTTTAGCTGTTGGGAAATCCCATAGAACATGGTTAATCGATTCTTGTTCTCTCAAGCAAATGGGACAATTAGGAGAATCAATCACTTTCCTTTTGAAAAGATTTGCATTTGTAGGTAGAGACTCCAAACAAGCTCTCCATATAAACGCTTTTGCTGCATTTGGAATATTCAACTTCCATATTATAGACCATATTTCTGTTTGATTATTCGAAGTTGAAGCTTGCCCTTTATCAGTTTCCACCATTTGCTTATACAAATGATAAGCACTCTTGACACAAAAATTGTCATTCTTTGTACATCTCCATATAACTTGGTCTGGACAATTAAAAGTACTAACTGAAATTCTTCTGATTATTTCCACTTCATTATTAAAGAAGATAGAATTTAGTAGAGGGATATTCCACTGCTTAGTATCTAGTTCAATGAGAGCTGCAACACAGTCATTAGCATCCAATATATTCACAAAACTTTGAATTCAAAAGGAAGATGATTGCCTATCCTCCAAATGGTTCATTCCTCCGCTAGGTTTTTAGCTGAAAACAAACTTCTCCAAATGAAAGAAGGGTTGTATCCAAGTTTTGCTTCAAGAAAGGAAGTGTGAGGGAAATACTTCAACTTCAAAATCTTACTAGAAAGTGCCTCTGGTCTTTGCAAAACCCTCCAGCCTTGTTTGCTAATAATGCCATATTGAAACTCTCCAATTCTATGATTCAAACGCTTCTGGCTAGAGACACCTATAATATGGTCTTATTGGAGACCAATAGAGAGGTGACTTGTAAACCTTCCTTAATTGTGATAGTGGAGACGCATATAGGGGATCTATGAGTTTCTCCTTCCCGATCGAGTCTCTCTCTCTCTCCCCTTCAAAATCGATCTCCTCTCTCTCCTTCGATAGCTCACAGTTTTCAAACTACCAAACGAATCGGTCAACTCTCCCTTTTTCTCCTTCGATCGACTCTCCCTCTTTCTCTACTTCGATCGCTCGACTCTCTCTCTCTCTCTCTCATGGGAAATTTCTCCTGAAATCAATCGGTCGAATCTCTCTCTCTCCATCGATCTCCCTCACGAAAACCCTCCCAACTGTCGAGCACCTTAGGTACGGTGTGTATTTTTGTAATCCCTAATTTTATTTTTTGTAATCCTTAATTTTTTTGTAATCCCTAATTTCTAATAGTGTATGTTTTGTTGTAGAATTTTTGAGATTTTTGGCTTTGATTTCCCATTGTCCACACAACACGAACCAATCGTTTCACATGGTCAGTGTTTTTTTTATTGCATTTCATTTTCCAAACAAATTGCTATATTGGGATTTTTTTAGGGACTGAATCATATATTGATTACATTGTTTTATGTTGGGATGAATGATTTTGGGTGGAGTTCGGATAATGATGATGTTGAGATATTAATGACTAGAAATTGTTCGGAAGGTGTAAATGAAACTATTGAGGATGAAACCATGAAAGATCAATGTGATGTGAATGTGGGAGATTGCGTGAATTTTGGAGACTTTGATAATGATAGAGTGAATATGGAAGATGGAGATGGAGATGAAGTCAATTTCAATTCCACTTCTAGTAGTGGAGTTTTTGAACCGTTCATTGAGAAAGAATTTGATGAAGTTGAGGACGCCCAAATATTTTACAAGGCATATGCAAGATGAAATTTTTTTGCAATGAAGACCAACCATACACAATTATCGAGAGGGAAAAAAAATTAATTGGAGTTCACTATGTTTGTACAAGGGAGGGATTTAGGCGTGAAAGTCTCAAACAAAAAGAAAGACAAATTCCTGAACCTGTTGAAATAAAGATTGGGTGTAAAGCTACCATGTGTTTAAAAACTGATGGTTAAAGGTGGAAAGTATGCAAATTCGTGCCTGGACACAATCATGAGCTACTCACACCAATAAGTACCAGTATGCTTCGTGGACATAAAATAGTGACACGCGTGCAAAAAAATCTCATTCTCACTTTGAAAGAGTCTGGTGTACCGACAAGGAAGATAATGCCGGTGTGAAGCAAAGAAGCAGGTGGTGATTTTAACATTAGTTGTATTGGAAAGGACGTAGAAAATTATTTGAAAAATAAAAGAAGAAAATTGTTTGAAGAGGGAGATACACAAAGGTTGTATGCACACTTTCTTGAACGACAGTATAAAGAACCTAGGTTTGTGTACTCCATGCAGGTCGATGAGAATGGGTGTATGGGAAGCTGTTTTTGGGCAAATGCAAGATCAAGGTCTGCATATCAATATTTTAGATATGTTGTCACGTTTGATGCGACATACTTGACAAATGTTTATAAGATACCATTTGTGCCGTTCTCATGAGTTAATCATCATCACCAAACCATAATGTTTGGTTGTGTGTTGCTAGTCAATGAGACAGTTGAATCCTATAAATGGTTACTGAGAAAATGGCAGGAACCAATGCTTGGGCGTGCCCCTTCAAACATTATTACTAATGATGACAAAGCTATGGCCAAAGACATTGCAGAGGTACTCCCAAATACAACTCATCGGTTGTGCTTGTGGCATATTTTACAAAACATTTTAGAACATTTGGCACATGTCTATAACAAGCTTCCAGACTTTCAAAAAGAGTTTCATCATTGTATCCATGATACAATAACATCTGATGAGTTTGAGGAGGAATGGGTTACCATACTAGTGAAGTATGGTCTAGTAGGTAATGATTGACTGCAAAATCTTTACAATCGACGAGAGAAGTGGGTTCTAGCTTACTTGCGAATCACATTTTGTGCCAGTATGTCAACCACGCAAAAGAGCGAGAGCATGAATAAATTTTTCAAGGATTATGTGCAATCGAACAAGATGGTGAGTGACTTTGTGCATCAGTACAAGAAAGCTTTGGATGCACGCTATTTTAAGGAGAAAGAGATGGATGTGAGAACGAAATCGACTAGGCCGGTTTTGAAAACATGTTGGAAAATTGAAGAAGGGGCTGCCAAAGTGTATACAATCCTTCAGTATCTTTCAAGATAAGCTACAAAGTAACAAAAGTTCAAACTGAGGGTGAAAGTAAGATGTATGAGGTGGCACCTAACGGCAAGGACAAACATATTTATTATGTGATTGTGGACTGTAGAGAAGCAATACCAATATGTACATGTCATATGTTTGAGTTTCTGTTGATCGTTGTAGGCATATCCTATGTGTCTTCATGAAAAAATCAAACTTAGATTGTTTGCCACATCACTATGTTCTTGAAAGATGGACCATCAACGCTAAGAGTCGAGCTATTTGTGAAATACCAAGTTTCGAGGGCTATGTTTCGACACAAGAAGATCCGATAATGCGAAAAAACCATTTGATGATGCAGTTTTACGATATTGCAGAACTTGGCTCACAATCAAGGTTTAAAATGGACCACCTTTCTCTTGCGTTGGACAAGGTACACAAGGAGTTGCTTTTGATGGATACTATTGAAGAACAAAATTTAGAAGTCAGAGACATGTCACATAATGAATCCCCTGTGTTAAGATCACAAGTAATATCAAATTTCTCACAAACTTTACAAGATCCTCAACGGGTGCCAACGAAAGGAAGACAAAAATCTTTGAGAGCAAAGAATCCGAGAGAGATTGCATCAGTGAAGAAGAAGCGTTGTAGCATTTGTAAGATTGAGGGTCATACCAAGAACAATTGTCCTTTGTTGGGGTATAGTATAAAGATCATTTTTTCCTTATGTTTTAATTTAATAACTTCATTTTTATGCCTTTTTTGTCTTTCATGTATGGATGTTGGAAATATAAATGATAACATATCACAAAGGGTGGATCTTGAATAAGAAACATGAGGTTAGTGTTTAACTTGGGCGTGCAACTTCTTTGCATGGAATGTGATGGTACTCTTATTGGCAAAATTGATTTTTTTTTTAATGTTACAGCTTATGGAGATAAAGGCAAATGACATCCAAGAAATCAATGAATTTGGGTTTGTTAATGTTTAATTTTTTGGGTATAGTTGCTAATGTTTGGTAAATCTATAAGTTTGTCGGTTAGTTTCATGTTTGGCAAATTATTCTTTATTTGTAATTTGATGATTTTTTTTTGCTCTCTCAAGTGTAATTCACAGTTGATTACGGGTCTGGTGGTGGCGTCTTGGCCAGTGCTGCTGCTGTTGGAATTACACTTCAATCCGCCAAGGACAATTTGTTGTCTCTTTTTGTTTAAGTTTTTTGCTTAGCAACTGTACCAAGAAATGCCAAAACTTATTTTATTTTTTTTAATGTTTCTTAGATGTTTGGGACAAATCAAGCAAGAAAATTATTTGATTTAGTTCTTGATCTTTATTTGATTTAGTTCTTGATCTAGCTCAAGTGGAGATTTTGGTTGGTGTTTGAATGGAACAAGGGGTTTCAGATATTGGAACCAGGGGTTTCGGATGAGCTTAAGTGGCCATGCTACTTCTAGAGTAGTATTCTTAAGTGGCCATGAGCATTCGGGCTAAAGCCATTGGCTTAATGAAATGCAAAAATATTAAAGCCATTGAAGATTTTAATTGATTATCATATCTTAATACATCTACAATAAAAAGTACAATAAATGGCTGTTATATATATAAGCTGGTAGATATAAACCAATTTTATGTTCTAGACAAATTAATAAAGGGTCATCTTACATATAAACCAACTGTCCTTAATACATGATTATCGTTCAAAAGTTAAAGCAATTACAGCACAAAACAAAATAATACAAAACCATGACAAGAATAAAACTTTTAATGTTTCCTTGTACTTCTTTTCCATAGCTTTGAATTTTGCTTTTTCAGTGAATTTACGTTCTTGATTGATCTTGTCGTTCCTTCTTTAAGCTAACTCCAATGTAATTTTGCAACAACTGTTTTGTTTCATTTCAAAATCAAGCTATTGAAAAAATACACATTGTTTGTCCATCTTATACTTTGGACAATTGAAAAACCGTTTGTCAAAACTAGTATTTTTCGTAGAAATCCTTAGCTTTGATGGAATCCCATAGTGGCAAAGTGATCTCTCCAACCAATCTTCATCTCTTGAAGTCCAAGAACTTGAACTAGCACCGCTGTTAAACTTGAGAGGCAAGAACAACGAGTTAAAAAAACATTTAATTGAAAATTAAACAAGAGCAAGAAAGTAAGGTGGAAACTAGCCTTTTTTACAACCTTTGATGACCCAGTTTTAGTCCAAACATTGTATGAAAATAGTCTAAACAGACTGAAAGGAGTAATAAAATTACATTTACAAACAACTACTTTACATTTTGCTCTCACTTTTTACTTTCAAATGTGGTGCTTATTATACTAACAGCTACATTAATACCATGGAAAAAATCAGCAGCATTAATCCAAGTATCACTAAGGAAATGCATAGATTTAATGTCAACCTGATTCACCCCTTCACCCCACTAAGATCCCAACTCAGATTTCTATCCAAATCTATCCAACTCAGATTTCTATCCAAGATTTCAATCCAACTCAGATTTCTATCCATCTAAATGACTTCAGATTTCTATCCTAACTCAGATTTCTATCCAAATCTATCCAACTCAGATTTCTATCCAAGATTTCTATCCAACTCTGATTTCACTACGTACCTTCATTCTTCGGTGGAGTCGAGGGAGGGTTAGGGTTTTGAAGTTTTTTCAAGCAAGCAATGAAAAAACCCTACAAAATTAAACTTCCGAAAATTAGGGATTTCTGAAAAATAAAGTTATGTATTTCTAAAAAATACACTCCTAATCTACTGTCAATTTCACTTGAGTTGCTTCCGAAAATTAGGGATTTCCAAAAATTAGGGATTTTCTAAAATCACCTCGACGTCTTCTTTGTAGGTCTCTATGTCATGTTAGGGTTCGGTCACGAGAGAGGAGAGAGATGGAGATGGAGTTTTCAAATCGAGATAGGCAGCGTGACCCAAAGTTTGGGTTTCAATTTCACTTTCAAATCGAGAGATCGAGAGAGTGAGAGAGTAAAGAGAATCTGGGTGGCTTCGATGAGAGGCAGTGAGGGCTTGGTTTTGTCTTTTGAGAGGAAGCAGAGGTTTCGATGAGCATCTGGGTGCCTTTGATGAGAGTAGAGAGAGAGGGGAAGGGGATGCTTGAGAGGCAGAGAGAGTGAGGGACGACACAAATCCCCTGTTACGCGGAGTGTAATTTGGATAATGTACTGCTTATGTGTCACCTCTCTATTGGTCTATGATAAGTCCATATTATAGGTGTCTCCTGCAAGAAGTTATTCTCAATTGTTAAAAGAAAAAAACTACAGAAAGAAAGAAGGAGAGCAGTTTGCTACTAGTATATGGACGCAAACAGAAGGGTTAGTTTTGTAAAAGTGGGCTATCTTGATAAATAATCCCGACTGAGGCTGCAAGGCTCAACCCGATCATCTATCCCATCCCTACATCAGAGAGACCGAGAGAGTGTGTGCGTTCCCTTCCCTGGTCGTCTGCTCTCCAATTCCTAAAATCTATTCCATAATTCTGAATCTGAATCTGAAGCTTTGGGCGGGGAAAATATGTCTGGAAAGGGCGCGAAGGGTCTGATCATGGGCAAGGCCTCGGCGGCTGCCAACAAGGACAAGGACAAGGACAGCAAGAAGAAGCCCATCTCTCGCTCCTCTCGCGCTGGCCTTCAGGTCCGGATCTCTCTCTTTCTCTATCTCTGTCTCTCTGTTTCTTTAACTTCTACGTTTCACTCTATTTATCTCTCTCTCTCTCATCTCGGTCTTTCTACTTTCACCCTTTGCCTTGACGTTTCTTTCTTTGTCCGTATAAAAATAAAACAAACCCATTATTCCGGTTGTGGGATTTCTGGGTTTCTCTTGTTTATGACGTTTTTTCGCTTGGTAGCACAAAAAGTTGTCGGAAGTAGTGAGAAATTATTATTCCTATCGAATTAGTTGGCCTTCCTGCAATTTTCTGACTTGGGTTAGGTGGTATTTTTCATTTTCTAAGCACCCAAACAAGATTTAGTGTCGGATTCTTCACTGTTTGAAAGAGAAAATTGTGAGACGCCTTGAAGGTTTAAGACACATTTGAGATATGTTTACCTTCTAGGTTTAGGACACATTTGGTGTCAGATTTTTTTCTCCATTGCAGCTTCTCTTGATACGGATTATTGTAGTTCAGTGTTTATTGTCCTAGTATGAACTTTTTGTGAGAGTAGTTGAGAAAAAACTTAAAGGGCACATTTGGTAAGTGAAAATGTTTGTAATTTTTGAGAATTTTTGTAAATGTTTCTAAGATTGTGTTGTATTGGGTTTGTGAGAGTGAGTAGGTAGAATTGGAAAGTTGTTGGATGAAATTTATGAGATTTTTTTGTTTTTGCTTGTGTTTACTTTTCAAGGAAAATTTTTTTTTGATAAGCAAGAGATAAATATTATATATATGAATGAAATAGGCATAGCCCATGTACACAGGAAGTATACAGAAGAATACCTAAATACATTCTAAAAGCGATAAATTAAAGACAAGAAATCATGAACATTGCCCCCATGCAATACAATAGCAGAAAGCCAAGACATTAAAGTGTGGAACAAAAAATTCTTCAACTCAGCCAATGTGCATTCCTTATCTTCAAAGCAGCGCGCCATTTGAAAGATGACAGCCTTGCATCTTTCTCCAACAACCCAACAGATCCACCTCCCTCATAGGCATAACCCAAACAACATGAACCCTTTGAAAGATCTCATCCCACAACACTCTTGTTATCTCACAGTGTAGTAAGAGATGATTCACAGATTCTCTATTCTTTTTACACATGTAACACAAATCAATCACTACACATCCTCTCTTCTTCAAGTTGTCCGTGGTCAAGATCTTCCCAAAGGCGGCATTTCAAACAAAAAAGGATACTTTAGAAGGCACACAAGACCTCCAAATATTCTTCCAAGGAAACGGAGTATGATCTTGTGTTGTCAAGATGTTATAATAATACGCCTTCATTGTACATATCTTGTGATTATTAGACCTCCACTTCAATCTATCTTGCTGTGCTATAGGGGTCTCCGTAGAATATAGTGTGCTGAAAAATTCTGCAACAATAGATAATTCCCAGTCATGAAAATCCCTATTAAAGAGAATGTTCCACTGATACGAGCCATGAGAAAATAACCGCGCATCCGCCACTGATGCCTTCCTGTTAATAGCAATACGATATAGAGCCAGAAAAGCCATTTCCAAAGCTTGATCTCCACACCACACGTCCTGCCAAAAACTGATTTGATTGCCCTCACCAACTACAAAACGGATTTAATTTGCAAAGCATGGCCACCCCTTCCTTATAAATTTCCATAAACCCACACCATACCCCCCTCTCACTTCGTTGGAACACCAACCACTCCTAGCGACACCATACCTAGTGTCAATAATTTCTTTCCACAATGATCCCCCCTCCAAGTAATATCTCCAAAGCCATTTTCCCAATAGAGCTTTATTAAAAGTTCTCAAGTTACACACTTCCCAACTCCCCATTCACAACTGAGGCACAAACTGTTTTCCATCTAACCAGATGAAATTTCTTCTCATCCCCCATGCCTCCCCATAAGAACACCCTAAATAGTTTCTCCATCCTGTTCACCACCCCTGCAGACATAGGAAATAAAGATAAAAAGTATGTGGGGAGGTTAGTGAGAGTACTCTTAATAAGAGTGAGGCGGCCCCCTTTTGATAAATACACCCGTTTCTAACCAGCCAACATTTTCTATATCTTCTCCACCACCCCATCCCAAATAGCTCTATTCTTGAAAGTTGCTCCCAACGGAAGGCCCAGATATTGCATTGGGAAAAAAGACACCTTACATTCCAGAAGGCTTGCTAAACTGAGGATATTAGAAACCGCACTCACAGGAACCATCTCAGACTTGCCAAGGTTCACCTTAAGCCCTGACACTGCTTCAAAGCAAAGTAACAATGCTTGTAGAGTTTGGATCTGGCTATTATCTGCTTCACAAAAGACTAAAGTATCATCTGCAAAAAGAAGATGTGAGATGATAGTAGGGCCACCAAAGCCATTGCCCACCTGAAAACCAGCTAAAAATCCTCCCCCAATAGCAGCCTGCACCATCCTACTTAAAGCTTCCATAACTATAACAAATAAAAGTGGAGATAGAGGGTTTCCCTGCCGCAATCCCCGCGAACTATAAAAAAAACCAGCAGGTGTGCCGTTGACTAGAACTGAGAAGCAGATGGTTGAAATACAATGGCGCATCCATGAAATCCACCTAACCCCAAAGCCACACCTCTCAAGCAGGTATAAGAGGAATTCCCAGTTCACATGATCATACGCCTTCTCCATGTCAAGCTTGCAAAGAACACCTGAACCTCCGTCCCGTAGTCTGTGGTCTAAGCACTCATTTGCAATGAGTACCGAATCAAGAATTTATCTCCCCCGAATAAATGCGTTCTGAGACTTGGAAATAATATGCTCCAACACCGGGCTAAGCCGGTTGGCAATGACCTTTGCAATAATCTTATACACGCTACTAACTAGGCTTATTGGATGAAAGTCCTCAATAGTCGAAGCACTGTGTTTCTTAGGAATGAGAGCAATGAAGGTTGCTAAGGGATTTTTCAAACTTTTGAAAAGAGTGAAATTCACTAAAAACCTGCATTACATCACCTTTCACAATGTCCCAACAAGTTTGAAAGAAACCCATTGAAAAACCATCCGGACTCGGCGCTTTATCCTTAGCCATACTAGAGATGACCTTGTAAATCTCTTCTTCAGCAAAAGGTCTCTCCAAAACACTCACATTCTGCAAGTCAATTGCCTCAAAAGGCAAGGCATCAAGCTTCGGCCTCCAAGGAAACTAAGGCAAGTGATCAGATGAATTTCCTTTTGATAAATAGAAAAAAATGGTATGTTAAAGATATTTGGATTGAAGTTGACCTTTTATAAAAAAAAGTTCTATAAATTTTTTGAAACCAAACATGTCTTAATTTTTTAAATATATTTTATACTCATCAAAATTTTTTTTATAATATATTTTGAGATTAATGTGGCTAGATGCTGTTGAGATTGCTTTGTAATATATGTTTATTGTTTCAAGCTATTTTTGTGCCTAGACATGGTTTAGGCATCTAAAGGCGTTGCTGCCCTTAAGTTTATTTTTGCCTGTTAGGTTTAGGGAAGGATTTGACTTGCGAAAAGCATAGGAAATTGATAAAAGTGTGTAACAAGTTATCTTTTTGGCTCTTTTTTTAGTGAGCATAAAGTGCACAAAGCATGCTTTTTTAGTTTTTTCGAAGTATATACATATAATTTAACTATTACTGTTTTTCTTCGGGTAGCTTGGGGATTAGAAACTTGTTATTGTTCAGAAATTCTCTCTTTGCAAGTGGTTATGGCGTTATGCCTCCCGGGGGGGGGGAGGGAAGTCAAATATGGAATCTTTGAGTGGGGAGGTTGGTGTTAAAACGAGGTAAGTGAACCATTTGGGGTGGGGGTAGCGGGTGGAAAAAATATCAAAAGATGGTGGAGGGATTACTCTCTTTGGTCTTCGATTTGAGCTGGGGAATGGACTTAAGATTAGAATTTGGCATGATATATGGTGTGGAGACCAGCACATGAAGAAAGCTTTCCTGACATTGTATAGTACTCATGGAAAGAGGCATTGGTAAAACACTTCCGCAGATCTTTGACAATAAACCCCAATGGAATGTCACCTTCATTAGAACAATTCATGATTTGGAAGTAGGAAGGATCTCTTTGTATTTTGATTGTTTCTCTTTTAGGCAAATAAGAGACAGAGTTGATAAGATGTGCTGGATTCTCTTGAAATGACAGATTTTTGCCACCAAGTCTTTCTACCACATGGTTTTCCTTTAAGATGACCTCCTTTTTCCTTGGAAGAAGATTTGTATAAATAAGGCACCATCAAGGGCGCATTCTTTGTTTGGCAATGTCAGGGAAGATCTTAATGATGGATAAATTGAGAAAGAGGAATATTCTAATAATGAATTGGTGTTGTATGTGTGATTAGGGTGGAGAAAGCATCAATCACCTTTTTCTTGCAAGGTGGCTAGGGATTTATGAACATCAATATTTCACACATCCAGGATTGATTGAGTCATTCCTCAAAGGGAGGTGGATTTGATGGCTTGTTGGCATAGTCCTATTAGTATTCATAGCAACTTCGAGGCTTGGAAGATGGTCCCATTGTGTCTGGCTTGGTGTTTGGCAAAATATACGATGCCCGGACTGTTGAAGATTGCAAGAGGACGGCGACAGAATTTGGAGTCCTTATGTGCAAGTCTCTTTAGGAGTCTCTAGAATGCCTGGACTTTTCAGCTTTCTAGAATGTAATTAGGAGTCTCTTTTGTATACTTCCTGTGTACATGGGCGTTGCCTAGTTTCATTCCATCAATAAAATTTCTTACTTATAAAAAAAAAAAAATGTTCAAGTCTCTTTAAGGTTTGATAAAAACAGTGCCAGTTTTATTTTATTTTTTATTTTTACTTTGACTAAAATGGGTTGATAAGGTTAAGAAAGGGTCAGACACAGGACAGTTGATCCTTGGTTGGTGCCTTTGGTGGAAGTTAAATAGTATGAATCCCTTTCTTCCTAGGAAAGAGATTAGTAGAGTAGGTAGCTCAGTGAATTGATGATAAAATAGAATCCTGGGCCTTAAACAGTGATTTAATTGATGATATAGAAAGATTTCTTGGTTCAGTTCTCCACCTTAACGATAGAAAAAAGGATTAATCTTGGTTATCCAATTATGCTATTAGAGGCAATTTTCTATCTAGTGCATGGCTTAGTATGATTATTACCAAAAATTTTAAATGTCATATTTGAGAACCCATTTTTGTTTGGCTTGAGCTCTCTTTGTGCCTTTACGTGGGATTACATGTTTTATAAGAGGCAACTTCATCATGCCTCTTACGTATTTTGAGCATTGATGTAGGGATGTGATTGAGGTAAGTTTTTCCTTTTTTAAGGAAATTGGACAATGGACAAGTTGAAGACAAATTTGTTATGTAGCAGTTAGATTTCCAAATACTTAATCAAGGTATCAACTCTTGTTAGAGTTGTATGCATCGACTGCTTTCGTCACCTGTTTTTTTCTTCTATTCCATGATTGTCTTTTTGTTCTGATCTGTTATGTACTGTTTTTTTCCTTTTATGCATTTTGATATGACTTCTGAGATTTTGCAAGTGGACTTGTGTAGTGAATGCTGTATTTTCTTTCTCTCACAATTCATTTTGGAAGATATAATTGCAGTTTCCGGTGGGTCGGATCCACCGTCTACTGAAATCAAGGACCACATCCAGTGGGAGAGTTGGAGCAACAGCCGCAGTCTACTCTGCAGCGATCTTAGAGTATTTGACTGCAGAGGTGCTAGAGCTGGCTGGCAATGCAAGCAAGGATCTCAAGGTCAAACGTATCACCCCCAGGCATTTGCAGCTTGCAATCCGAGGTGATGAAGAACTCGATACTCTAATCAAAGGAACAATTGCTGGTGGAGGTGTGATCCCTCACATCCACAAGTCACTTATCAACAAGTCATCCAAGGATTAGACTACGAATAGGGTTAGCGCTGGCATACATTTGTGGACTTCTATGTAGGAATTGATGCTTCTCCTTGATCCTAAAATCTTAGATCGGTGTTCTCTTCTTCCATGAAAGTAGAGGGGTCTGTAGTTGTGTGTTTAAATTAATGTTGGCCATGATTTTTTCTCCTGGTTTTGAACTAGTTATGTTTCTGATGATATCTGTTCTGGATGATGTCGCTGTGACATAAATTAGGCTCATTTTTAGACGTTTAAGTATTCTGTTGCCTCGAATTAAAAGTATATATGTTTGTTCCATTGTAGTTAAATCGATTTCATTCTATGTATCTTCCACGTCTGTCATCAGGAATTGGGCAGTCTTATTGAGTAGCTTGGCTTGCTGGTCATCCCATCAGCTGAAAGTATGGCTTCTATGTTATCACATTGTTTTCATTACATCTCGAATATTTTTCTATGATTAACTTGGTCAACGTTGGCTGTTCTTTTAAGATCTATGTTCACTTCGACAAAGTGCAGCCCCGCTAGCAGCACCTAACCACTTGCGCCAACGTCTAATATGCACCCAAGTGAGGCCTCGGCATACGCAATGGGGCGGTGGAAAATGATCCTCTCCATTTTAATACTGTACTATTCATTTGAGTCATCTCAGCGCCCCCTTGACAATGTTGGGAACCAATGCGTGGCTGCAACATACTAATTAATTACAAGAAGAGAGAACGTTGCATACAGAGCACACTGTTGACTGGCCATAGTCTGCATACTCGAATGCGGCACATTGAAAAGTAGGGCTCGTTATTTCCCCCCTCCGTGCAACGCATGCAGTTTCACCGACGGCAAACGTGAACTGTTGGGTAGGTGCGATTTTAACTTGAGGGAAGATGCAAGCAAAATATGCAGTGCTCATAGATAATAATGGCACTAGACATAGCTACTAGGTCCAACTTCAGATTTCAAATCTCTAAGATCCCAAATCATTGATATTTGAGTTAATACATAATCAGTCCCTGAATTTTTTCAAGCGTTTTTTGTTTTGTTTTCTTAAGATGATAATAGCACGAGTGCGCAACTAATTTGAAAATGGCGGATTGGCACGGAACCTGTTAGAGGCAGTCAGGTTTGATGGCAATTTTTGAATATCGAAGTCCAAGATTGTTGACATGGAAACAATGAATGAATGAATTCCAACACCTCAGTTTAAAGTAGTAAATAATATCACCATTCAGAAAGTCACCACCAATTGCCAAAATCTAGTTTCGGAACATGTAACTTTTCTTAAATCTAGATGGTCGATACCTTTGGAACATCTACTGGGAACCTATGGATTTCATCCATCCAAGGGTTCTTCTCCTTTGCTGGGTTTATGGTCCTCAGAGCCTTCCACACTGCACTGTTACACTTAAACCCTGAACCGAACGCTATTTGCCATGTTCTATCCCCCTTCTTAATCCTCCCCTTTGCTTCTGTATATGCAAGTTCATACCAAAGAGAACTGCTTGAAGTGTTTCCAAATCGATAAAGCGTCATCCTTGACGGTTCCATATGCCAATCAGATAGCTGCAAGTTCTTCTCCAATTCATCCAAAACAGCTCTTCCTCCAGCATGAATACAAAAATGCTCAAAAGCTAGTTTAAAATTGGGAATATAAGGCTTGACCTTCATCTTGAAAAGTTTTTTCCCAACTAGTGTAGCAAAGAAAAGGAGTTGTTCCGACATTGGCAACACAAGAGGCCCCAAAGTGGTGATGTTGGTCTTCAGAGCATCACCAGCAACTGCCATAAGATCCTTTGACAAAGTAACACCGACTTTTCCTGTGGAGTCTTCTTCTTGGGTGACACAGCCTAAGCACTTGTCATCTGCACCCTTGTGGGTACGAACAGTATGTAGCAACTGGTATTTGGATCGTCTTCTTTCAGAATGTTTGTTAGAAAGAAGTATTGCTGCTCCTCCCATTCGAAACAAGCAATTTGAAACAAGCTTTGATCTATCGTTTCCAAAATACCAGTTCAGTGTGATGTTCTCCATGCTGATAACCAACGCATATGAGTTGGGATGGACCTGCAGGAGTTCTTTAGCAAGAGAAATTGAGAGAAGACCTGCACTGCAGCCCATCCCACCCAGATTGTAGCTAACTATGTTTCCACGAAGCTTGTAGCGGTTGACCACCATGGCAGAAAGAGATGGGGTTGGATTGAACAGACTGCAATTCACAATCAAAATTCCAATGTCTTTGGGCTTTACTGCAGTCTTGGCAAAAAGCTCGTCAATAGCACCAAACATCACAGTCTCAGCTTCTTTTCTAGCTTCTTTGATTGATGGGTTTGGAGGAATATTCAGAAGAGCCTCAGGAAGGTAAGTAGAATCACCAAGGCCAGACCTCTCAAGGATCTTTCGCTGGAATTGAAGATTCTCCTCCATAAATGTACCGGTCATCTGAGATTGATCCATGAAGATCTTTTTGGTGCATTTTCGAGACTCTTCAGGCTTGTAGCAGGAGAAGTTGACAAGGTACACAGGGCAAGGATGGGTGAGAAAATAGACAGTGGATAAGAAGACGAGGAGAGCCAAGCAGATGATCACAGAAAGTAGATTGTACTGGAGATGTTCCCAAAGATCATAAAGATCTTTTAAAGAAAATGTTGACAGCTGTACGGCCATTACAACTACAAGAGGGGAGAGGAAAAGGTACATTCCATGGGTGATGAGGTAATGGTAACCCAGCTTCACATATTTTAGTTTAATGGATTTCTTGAAATCGGGGAGGTTACGTGATGACGAGGTTGGGATCAAGGGGACATCTGGTTTTGCCTCTGCCATTTTTCCTATTACATATCCAAGCAAACTGAATAAGATAAAATACAAGATAAAGAAAAGAGTGATGCTAGCTGCTGCCCAGCAGTGACCGTTGGGCGTGCCGTCTAGCCAAAACTCCTCTTTTTTATATTTTTTCTTTCACATTTTAAAAAAAATATCAATACAGTAATAGTCACTTTCTTAATCAGTAAATGAAACTTTTTTTAAAAAATAAATAAATACATGAGCGGTCAAAATGAGATGACATACTAGTATTATTCTAAAGAAAATCATAGTTACAATCAGTTCTAATCGCACATTCTGAACATCCCAAAGGAGAATAAGAATGATCGAATATCGATAGTGGTTCTAATATAGTATTCGTGTGGTCTTTCAGTGATAAATTAAATCAGATATGACAGTCCCTTTTTTTATTTTCCTTTTCGGGTTAAAAAATGTCTTTAAGTTCCATACAAAGTATCTGAAAAGTGGATTTCTTCCTTGGATACATACATCTACAAAATTAGCATGCACACATTGTGACGTCAATCGCAAAGCTCTCTCTTTTTTCTCAAGTTTTATCACTAAATAATCTCACTTTATCCTCTGTAAATAGAATTGAGCTATACATCAGCAATCCCAGATCAGAATTCCACCTTATGGAAACCAAAGCAGAAAATGACAACGGAAAGAAAGCCAGATCAACATTCAACTCGGACCAGAATTTCAAAGGATATGGACAAGTTAATAGCTGGAAAACCCAGAAGAAGAGCAAAAGTCCAAAGGTTTAAACTGAAATTTCATTCATCCAAAGGGTCCATTGCAAAATAAACCAAAACCCAGATCCAAAAAAACTAACCTTGAATGCCGAAGCTCACCAGAGATCGCGTCGGGGCAGCCCAAGATAAACAGCCAGAGAAAAAGACCCAGGTCTCAGAGAGAGAGAGAGAGAGAGAGAGAGAGAGAGAGATACGAAGTCCAAAGGTAATTAATAAAAAAACAAACAACGAAGATTGGAAAATCTAAAAAGGTTTTCTTAAATAAATGTACAATTTAGAAATTGAGATGGAAGTAAAAGTATGGAAGTAGAGGAGAGAGATCTATTCAGAAGAAAACCCCAAAGCCCATAGAAGCCATAAGATGAGAGTGGCGAAGGGTACGCGTTTTTGGCAAGACTTTAAAGAGCGGCACTTCCTCGAATTTGATTTTTGACCGTTATTTCCTTGATTATCCAAATGATTTGGTTCCGTGGTGTGCCCCAAACGATCACTCTGTTTTTATTTGTTTTGGTTTGGGACTTTCCTTAGCATCATCATCAATTTTTATATTTTAATGAGCAATGTTAGATATTGTCTCCATTTGGAGACTGCGATGCAAGTCTAAACAATTTTATTTTTAAATTTTTTTAAAATTAAAAAACTATCCCTCCTAAAATGATACTTTTTATTATTTAATAAAGGGCTTGCACATACAGTCCTCAAGTGGGGACTACAAATAGAATTTCTATATTTTAATTGGCATGCTGTTTTTATTCTAGAAAGCTCTATATTTACAAACTGGTGGAAAGCACTAGGGCTGTTGGGCGGGCACTGCATCCGGCCTGAGCGGGGGCATCTGCCTGCATTCAGTGGGAGGACGGGCGAACGAGTGGGTGCTTGCCCATGGGAAATGCTGGGGGTGGGTGCCAGTCAGGGCTTGCCCAAGTTTCACCGTTCGCCCAGCCCACTATATATATATATATATTACATATATTTAAAAAATAAAAGAATTTCTTTTTAATAAAATGATATCGTTTAGTTTTAGGTTAGGTTTTATGGTCAGCCTGATGCTATGGTCACAAGATTCTATTGTGTTTGATGCTAGTAGAAGACAAGAAATGTGGGACTTACTAGTGGCCTTAAAGCCTTCTGATAATGTGACTTGGATGGTGTGTGGTGACTTCAATAAAATTTTAACACATGATGAAAAGGCTGGGGTTAGGCCTCGAAGTGAGGTACAAATGGAGAGATTGAGACAGGCCTTGGAGAAGGCGGAATTATATGATTTAGGATGGAAAGGCCGAAGTACACGTGGAGTAACAAGCATGCTGATGACACTTTCACCAAGGAAATATTGGACAGAGGAGTGGCAAAGAGGGACTGGCTTAGTTTGTTTAAGAAGGGGAATGTGGAAGTTCTAATGGCAAGAAGTTCAGATCACAAGCCCTTATTGTTGTCCCATTGGCAGGAGAGTAATAGGAGGAAGGGGTTAAGATGTTCATTCAAATATGAGATGGCTTGGAGCTTAGATGAAGATTGCAAGAGAATTATAAATGAGGAATGGAAGAAAGATGAGGCACCAGAAGCAACTTTAAAGGATGTTCAAAGTCACTTACAACAATGTAGACTAGCATTAGCTACATGGAGTAAGAGGGAGTGTTTTGATGCAGAGAAGATCATAAAAGAAAAGTCTGAGCTATTAAAAGCATTACAAGATGAGGAAGATCAACACCATGTTGAGGCCTTAAATAGATTGCAACAAGAATTTGGTATAGTTTTGCAAAAAGAGGATATGAAGTGGAAATAAAGGGCCAAGATGCATTTGTATATAAGCATGGGGATAGAAATACAAGATTCTTTCATGCTTGTGCCACACAAAGAAGAAGGAAGCTGAATCTTATTAAAAGAATAAAAAATGCTGAGGGGATCTTGAGGCTTGAGGAGGGGGAGATTTCACAGGCTTTCAAGAATCATTTCGAGGTAATATACACTACAACAGAACCAAGTTTAGCAGAAAAAAAAGGATGCCTTTAGGGCATTGATCAAAAGTTGACAAATGAGTTGAATTTGTTCTGGAGGCTCCTTATACAGCTATGGAAATAGTTGAAGCACTGCAACAAATGAGTCCATTCAAATCCCCATGACCAGATGGTTTTGGTGTTGGGTTCTATCAGGAGCACTGGACTACTGTGTGGCCTAAGGTATGTAAGGCTATTCTTGATTTTCTAGATGGGGGAAGTTTGCCTTGTATGTTAAACCACACCAATATTGCACTTGTACCTAAAATCATTGTCCTTGTGTTTGTAAATGACTATAGGCCTATTTCATTATGTAATGTAGTGTATAAATTGGTTGCTAAAGTTTTAGAAAATAGGCTCAAGAAAGTGTTATACACATTATTTCTATCAGTCAAAGTGCTTTTGTACCAGGGAGAACCATAACAGATAATATAATGGTGGCTTTTGAACTATTGCATTCAATGAAATCAAGGGAAAAATGTAACACTAGACATATGGCATTAAAGATGGATATGTCAAAGGTGTATGATTGAATAGAATGGTAGTTCCTCCAAGAGATGATAAGAAGAATGAGGTTCATAGAAAAGTGGATCCAATTGGTGATGATATGTGTAGAATCAATATCTTACTCAATAGTGGTGAATGGGCAGTCAGGAGACAGCTTCAAACCAACAAGAGGATTGAGGCAAGGGACCCATTGTCACTTTATCTCTTCATCTTGTGCGCAGAAGACTTGACTTCTCTTTTACAAAAAGCTGAACAAAATGGAAAGATGAGTGGTGTGGCTGTTGCAAGAGGTAGCACAAAGGTGGCAAATTTGTTGTTTGCTAACGACTGTGTAATCTTCAGTAAAGCTAGTATGGAAAGTTGGATGACAATCCAAGAGATTTTGTAGGTTTATGAAAGGGCATCTGAGCAGGTACTTAATAGACAGAAAACCTCTATTCTGTTTAGCTCTAACACTAGTGCTAGTGTCAAGTAGGGCATATTGCAAGCAGCTGGGCCAGTTATCTGTGGAGATTATGGCAAGTACCTAGGTCTGCCAACCATGATAGGCAGATCCAACTACCAGTCCTTCAGGGGTATTAAAGAGAGGATATGGAAGAAGATTATTAGTTGGAAAAACAGTTTTATATCTAAGGCTGGGAAGGAGGTGATGATAAAAGCTGTGTTACAATCTACGCCCACTTATACTATGAATGTATTCTTGTTTTCAAAAAGGCTGAGCCATGAGATAAATGTGCTACTATCAAAATTCTGGTGGAACAGTAAGAGAGAAGGGAAGGGTATACAATGAAAAAAGATGGGAAAAATGGGGAAAAATAAAAAAAATGGTGTAATGGGTTTTCGTGATATTGAGGTGTTTAATAAGGCTATGTTAGCTAAACAATGTTGGAGGCTGCAGCAGAACACAAACTCATTGGTAGCTAGAGTGTTTATAGAAAAGTATTACAGGTAGTCACAATTCATTGAAGCTAAGTTGGGGAGTAACCCTTCTTATCTGTGGAGGAGCTTGTTGTCATCCCCAACCCTTCTTATTTGTGGAGGAGCTTGTTGTCAGCATAAGAGGTAATAAAGGAAGGTGTTGTGTGGAGGGTGGGAAATGAGAAGAGTATATATATGGAAGCAGAAGTGGATACCTCAGACATTGTCTTCAAAAGTGAGATCACCAGTTAAAATATTGAATGAAGACACGAAAGTGAGTACTTTGGTGAATGAGGAGTTCAGATGTTGGAAGGAGAAGTTGATACATGAGATCTTTGAAAGAGAGGAAGCCATTCAGATTTGTAGCATCCCATTGAGTAAAAGAGGAGAGGAAGATAAGGCCATATACATAATAAGGATGGGAAGTTCATAGTCAAAAGTGCTTGTCACTTATGGAAAAGTGTAGAAGATGGAAAGCATGGGGAATGTTCATCTAGACAGTCACAAAAATGTTTATGGGAGAAGTTTTGGGGTTTAAATATCCCAGGCTCAGCAAAGCAATTCTTGTGGAGGGCCCTAAATGCAATCCTGGCAACAAAAGAAAACTTATAGAAAAGGAAGGTAGTAGATGAGCCAACTTGTCCAATCTGTTGCAGGGAGGAAGAGTCAGTTCAACATGTGCTGTGGTCATGTCCAGCTGCAAGGCATGTGTGGACAGAAAAACAAAGTGTTGTTCAGAAGTGGAGCTGTGAGGCAAGGGATTTTTTCCAGTTATGGGAAAGATTGCAGCAAAGACTTGAGCAGAAGTACTTAGAGGAACTTGCTATGATTTTTAAAGGCATCTGGGCCAGAAGAAACATATTTCTATTTGAGGAGAGATTTGATAGCCCAAGTAAAGTCATGCAAAGTGCTTTACTAAATATGAAAATGTTTCAAGAAGTAGAAGTGGAGATAGAGAAGTAGCAGGAGGTTAGAAATGGTATGAGGAGAGAAGAAGTCAGATTATTACCACCACCTGAAGAATACACAAAGATCAACTTTGATGCTGCTATTAATAAAGAAAAGCAGAAAATGGGCACAGGTGTGAGACGACAGAGGCCAGGAGATCCTTATTGCTTTATGTGCTGCAAAAGATTTCATTGGAGAACCTGATTTAGCAGAAGCTTATGCAGTATAGAGGGCCAACGAATTATGCAGTGAGCTAGATATTAGGAGTGTAATTTTGAAAGGGGATGCACATAAACTAATAAAGGAATAAAGAGCAGTGCGGCAACATATGCATGGATGGGATAACTGAAGGAAGATATAAGACAGATCAAAGGAAGGAATGGGAAGTTAGCTTTATCTTGAGAGAAGGGAATAGTGCAGCACATGAGCTAGCTAAGAGGGCATTACATGTGGAGGGTGAAAACTTGCTGGATAGAGGAAGGTCTGTTCTATTGTAGAGAAAGAGCTTTTTTGTAACTGATTTTCGTATGATGAATGAAATGAGTATTTTGATGATTCAAAAAAAAAAAACTTCCCCCCTCCTGCGTCACACATATTCACTCTGTCTAATTATAAGTTACCAATATATATACCCCATATTTGGATAGATGCCCTCTCATTTTCTGTTTGAATTATGTACTATTGGAGCAAAAGCCCTCTCTTTGATCCATGTGTGCTATATTTAACACAAAATCGCATTGAATAAATTCCTATATACATATAAGATAAGTAAATTTTTATGAATATTACAGTATGTTGTACGTATGCAAGAGTATTTTATTATGTATCTTAATAAATTCCTATATACATATATAAGTATTATAATATATACACACACTGCATATAATATCCCATTGAGATAGCAAAATATATAAACTTGAATTTGTTTATTGGATGTACTGTTCATAAACTTGGTAATTTCTTACTTATCTAATTTTACAGTATTATTTTTAATTTTACAAGGGAAATGTCTTTAGTATTAAAAATCATGTTCATAAAACTATACGTGTAGTTTAAATCTTTATGAATATAACACGATGATAAAGTTGATCGAACTCATGAACTCGTAATCAAATAAAAATTAAGTAAATAAGGCGGCTTGACCATCATCCCCTCATCATTCAAGCTCGACTAATTTACATACATAAATGCACTAAGAAGTGAGAGAGAGAGATAGAAACGTGACAGGAATAAAAAGCCATGCACTAATCGATAAAGGCCAGTCACTAAAAAAAAAAGAAAAAAAGCATTTGAGACAGAATATTTGTAACGAGAATAACATAGACTTATTTTAACAGAAAATAATTATTTTTATAAAAAATAATAATTTTTACAGAAAATAACTAATAATAAATAAATAATTTTATTATAGTAATGAGTTAGCTAGCTAGCTAGTTGACATGATTACTCATGTTGACATTAACTTCTGTTGCTTTATTAATTACAGGTTGGCTGTGGGCAAGGAAAAAGATGGAAAGAAGAACATTTTTGTAAGATGTCCTACGTGATGGTTCCCCATCAAAAGTGGCTGTATTTATGTTTGAAACACAAGTGATTCTATTCGTAAACTAATTTATAATATCATTATAATAATATAACATAGTTATAGAAAATATATAGTTCTATTTGAAGCACAAATCCTTTTTATAAACTGTTTATAATATAGTTATAGAAATATCATTAATTATTCAATAAAACTGGCTTCTATTTAAAACACATGAATTCATATTTAAAAAAAAACTATAAAAGAGGTTATTTCTATCTGAAGCGAAAGGTTTCCCTATCAATAGCGTGTTTATACACTAGTTTGGCCTGATTGATTGAGAGCCAAAAAGCAGGATTCTCACTTTCCCCTTCTGAACGAAAAACCTCCTAGCTCGTCCAAACCCCCAGATCTGTTGAAAGGGGGTGGGAGCTTCGGCTCCTCGCCCCCTCCCCATGCCCTCTCCCTTTTCTCTGTCTAGTTAACTTCTGTATAATGTTTTTATTTCATTTTGTGTTTTTAGGCCGAATAAGGGAGGATCGCCATTCGAGTCTTTCCGGCCACCACTTCTCTACACGCGCCCCACCGGTATGACGCCCAGCCGCCGATCTTCAAGACCTCCAAATCCGGCGTCCATCGGAGTGGCGCGTAGCCCGCACGCGCGGGACAAAATTCCGGACAGCGTTGGCGCGTGGCCTTCACGCACCACCGAGGAACCCTCTCCCGACACCACGCTCGGTTGCTGTGGAACCTCTAACTCCGGGTCTTCCAAGTCTGACCGTCGGCTTTCCTCCCAGCGTGACCAGTTCTGCACGAAACAATGCCGACCATTGTGTACTGTTCATTCGTTTTTGTATTTTTTGTACTGTTTTTTTGTTTCGTTTCTTTGTTGTTGTCCATTTCAGTGTTTTGTAGTTGTCTTGTTTCTGATGTTGGTGTTGCTTTTGTTGACCCGAGTGAGGTTTGGGCCTTTAGATTGGACGTAATCTGGGGCAAGGCTTTCGAGAGTGTTGGGCGATGCTACGGCCGGTGGTTATACGACCGGGTTGTTGTGGTCTGTATGTACGCTGGGTGCTCGTTCCACCAGAGCTCGAGATGACGATGCTTGCGGTGGGCGTGACGTCTGGGGTCTCACCAGAGCTTGTGGTCTTGTAGTTGTTAATGTGGTTATTTGTAGTTGTTTGTTAGTTTAGTTCTAATAAAATAGGAATAGGCTTTGGATTTGATGTCCATATCAGTGTCCCGTACTCTTTTTCCCTGGGAGGATAGAGAGGACCTTTAAGTTCTGTTTTTACAGAGCGCTTTCTCTATTACGAGAGAGTTTGATTAGAAGTTAAGACAATGTCCGCCGCAAATGTATTTGTGTGTGGGGAAGCCCCAGAGCTGTTGCGTTAGTTGGCTTATATTGATAAGTCACATTTGTAACTTCGGTTTATTAATTAAATGAGTATGTTTCATTCAAAAATAAAAAATAGCGTGTTTATAAATGCGTCAACAAGCGGTTTTATAAATAAATTTGTTCTAATACTAACTTTAGTGTGACATAAAGATGAGAGTTGTGTAATTCATGTGTTTATACAGACAGTTCTTTTTAGATATATATCGAAGATTCTCTATCAAATTTTATATATCTATATATAGTAGCAAGTGCATCTCAACTCTTGAAAATATGGCACTATAATCCCGAGGGTGCATAAGCCCTCGATAATGAGTTTTATACAAGTGCATGTCGGATAATTCAAGAGATTGTTTGCATCTAAAGAGATTTGAACTTTAGACCTAGGTGGAGCAAATCACAAGCTAAAAGCTTTTACCACTTGAGCTAACCCTAGGGTTTTTTAATTATGCATGTCTATAAACACTATGTACACAAATTACACGTATGGATCGTCAAATACTACTCATATATGATTACTTTGAACTTACACACACACATATATATATATATGAGTAATGATACACTTGGAATTAGTTTTATAATATTTTATATAATTATGTTTTAAATTAAAGATATTTTTATAAAGTGACGTTACTTTTATAAATTATTTAATAAAAAAACCTCCAAATATTTAAAATAGAGTTGTGTAAAGAGTTGTAAAAAAAGTTTTGTGCATCATTTTCCTATATTGTATATGGATTCCAAACGTTTGAGTTTTTTTTTAATAGGTAATGAAAAAATATTACCATTAGGGATTGCTTTTAGAGCAATTCTACATATCTACCTACACTCTCCACACACCATGCACTCAAATTTTTTTTTTTTTTTTTTAAACTCAATACACTAAGTGTGTTGAGTGTGTGATAAATAGTAGAATGTGAAGAAGATTTTTTCTTGCTTTTATATATAGTTAACAGAAAAGCTGATCATGTATTGATGGTGAAGAATAATAATAAACCACGTTCTAATTATCTACCGCTACTTCTAAATCAAAATTTGAATAAATAATTTTTTGGAGTATATATCAATGTTTTGAATACCGTACCGGACGCCGTACCGGTCAAGGTACTGGAACGAAATATTTCGGTATCGGTACCTTTTCGGGATAGCGTTTCGAGATAATATTTCGAGATAGTCGATATATAAATAAATTATATATAAATACATATATATATATATAAATTATAAATAGTCTAGTCTGAATTAGGGGTTACAAAATAAGCTTGTAGTTTGAAAAAATGAAAAAAAAAATACTGGCCGAAATATCAGCCGGTACAGGCCGAAATTTAGGCCGAAACGGCCGGTATTTTGGCCGGTACGAAACAGATATAATACCTGTACTGGCCGGACGGCCGGTACGAAAAATTTCGACCGTACCGGCTAGTACGGTACGAAATTCACAACATTGGTATATATAGTAAAATATTTATATGTCATAATTTAATTTGAAAGATAAATTTTAAAATTTAAATCCTACAGGTCAAATCTTATCATTTAAATAATTTGAATGTTGTGCTCTATGTCAACTTGAGAATAAAATAACTATTTGTTTTAGGAAAATCTCAAATGAACTTAAAAATAATTTATGAAAAACTTATTCATGCACATGTCAGTTATTGATATGTTGAAAATTATAAAATTTAAAATTTAAAAGAAAACTGAAAAAATGAATTTTATAAGTAAAATAGTATATTTAGCACTATTTTTTTTTATGGCTAATTTTTTGGATTTTTAATTAATTTTTTAAATTAACTCTGCAATTTACAATTGTCTTACTGTTCATTTTTTTGTAAGATATTCTTTCGACACGTCTGTTACGTTGCTTAAAGTCCAAATGTCAGCGAATGATCAAAAGTACTTGAGACGTCGCAACTAAATCCCACGTCAACTACTGACAGTATTAATAGAGAAATTCTATTTGTAGTCCTCAAGTGAGGACTATATGTACAGACACATTATTAAATAAAAGAAAACATAATTTTAGGAAGAATAATTTTGTAATTTTAAAAAATTTTAAAGTTAAAATAGCCTAGACTTGCATTGCAGTCTCCATTTGAGAACTATACCTAACATTGCTCTTAAAAAAAACATATTTACATAATTTCCTTAAAAAGCTTAAAACTATGAAGAAGGCCCCAAAAAACTAGAATGATTTATTTTAAATAGTAGATCATAATGTAGCATTTTTAATTATCCCAAGTGCCGGATTCTGATTGGTTGACACATGGAAACTTCCTCCTTGGTAAATATGATGAAATTCAAAACCTAAGGATTTAATTGCTAAAACTAAAAATCTAGGGATCGAGCTTAATTTTTGAAAATCCATAAAAATTCAAGAATTGAGTTAGTAATTTTTTTATTTTTATTTTTATGAAAAATTGAGTTTGTAATTAATCGTTTTATTTTTTTTCCTATATAATTTGAAAAATAGATATTCAAGTATCTAAAATAGATTTGCCCGTTATTAATTATAGAAATTAAAAAAAGAAACAGATCATAGAAACCCGAAAAAAATTCTTCGAATTAATGAAGTTAATTCTGTTATATCTTAAAAAAATTTGAATTGATAAATATAACAAACATGCTAACAATATTTCAAATTAAATTCTGAAAAAAAAAATATTTAATTCTTTTAGGCCCTTATAAAAACACATTCCCCACCCCAAACTTTATCATCATCATCATCATTCACTCAGAAAATTAGTACTACGTACGTACTCACAATGAAGATAAAAAACGACGTAGTTGGAGCCATATTATTCTTGATCATGATCAGTACAGTTTTCACCCAAAACTTTGCTAGTACTGCTTATGCTCATGAAGATCATCAAGTCGATTCTTCTCACTATCAAGTTTCTAATTGGGATCCACCATCTGATGACTTTGGTTGGGTTGATGAATGTTTCTCGGATTATCATTCAATTTTGCAATGTGCTTTGAGGAGCGGTTATAATCCCATTGATGCTGCCAATGGCTACAAATTCGATGTAGACTCGGAATGTTGTAAGGTTCTTAAAGAATTTGATGAGGATTGTGTTTCTGAATCTCCACGTTTTGATGCTCTATCGTATTCTTTTTCTTGGATGAGGGATAGTTGTCGTCGTCATCACCACCACCACCATCGTGGCCACCGCCCCCACCCCCACCCCCGCCACAGTCCACCAAGTAGTCCTCATTCACGGCCTTCTCCCAAGCCAACTACTCCACCTCCATCCACACCAAGTCCACCTTCTCCCACCCCAACTCCACCTTCATCCACCCCAAGTACTCCACCAGCTTCTCCCACGCCAACGCCACCTTCAACCCCCACCCCAAGTCCACCTAGTCCATGAAGCTTCAAGTCAGACATGAATATAATGATTGTTTGTAGGAGAATAACTTTATCTCATTTAAATAAAATGTCGTTGTTGGAGTTTTAGTTAGTGAATTAAGAAGAAATTCTAGGAGGTATAAATTTCTGTTTTCTCGTTGGTGATCCTATGTAGTTTTTTTTTTTAATATATAGTTTTTATTTCTATAATAAAGATCTATTCGCTTTCGCAAGAGCTCTATTTGTTTTTCTAGTGAGACTATTCTTTATTTTTTTTTCTTTGGTGCTAATATTGCAGTTTTATTTTTCATTTATAAGCTTATGCAATTATCTCACAACAAGAAATCAAACATTTTTCAGCGTTCAAAATTGTCACAAATACACATAATAATCGCTGGATTTGATTATTTCATGCGATTTTTATATCGCTACAGGTTAGACAAAATCCAAGACCCGTTTTCGATCTTCACGATATTCTTGCATGTCGACATTAATTATAGTTTTGTTATAAATTGAAAAAGAATTATTAGCAGCTTAATCATGGCAATTGCTTACATGATTTCTATCATGAATCTCTTTACAAGATTCATATTGGGTTCATTTTAATCATGGGAATGTATAAGAGACCCTTAAGGTTTTTGCAATGAAAAATGTCGTTGCTAATAAATACTCAGTTTTTTGTTGCAAATAACTAATTCCATTAACGATTTTCCTATTTCTTTGATCTATAGTACTCGAGAATACCGGTTGGGCAAAGCTTAATTTCAAGGAAATATTTTTTCATTGGAAATAGTTATCTTTTGCAATAAAATTTATCGTGGGAAATTGATATATATATATATATATATATATATATAGTTGTAGGTACGTATTAATTTCACAATAATTTATATATTGTTGCAACTACGTAATCCATTTTCAGTGATAGTGTTATCGTTGCAAATAAATTGCAACCAATTTACTTGCATACGAACATAATATTATTTGCAGCGAATATATCTTGTTGCAAATAGTCTTACATAAGATAAAAAAAAAAAAAAGTTTACAATATCACGTGTTCTCTTCATTGTATAAATAAATATTCTACAAAAATGCCATTAAAACTCACGAATCTCATGCTATATATGCCATTAACTCAACACTAATAAATTATAATACGAATTTATTTCTTATATTCATAGTACAAATACTGATCTGTTGATCAACAAAATGACATATATTAAACTCACAAACACCCAAAAACATGATAGCAAGAAAGTATGAAATTAAAAAGAAGTCTAAGAGTAATAGTAGTGATCAATTGGCTTCAGCCGGCCAATTGTGCAAGACAAAGTTTAAAGGTTGGATTAATTATTGAAGTAAATAATGGTTTGGATTAATATATAAGATTGAAGCCTGTATATATAACTGGTTTTGGATTAGACTATATAATGAGTTTGTTTAGCTGAAGCACTCAAATTTTCTTATAGTGTAAAGTAAATAATGGTTTGGATTAGGTTATAATCCATGCTTTTATAGCCGTACGTAGACGAGAGAGATAATTTCCCACTGCGAGAAAAGAATTCTAGCTCATGTTAATAAATGTAGTTCGAAGAAAAAATGATGTTGCTGATAATATCATAACATTTGCAAGGAATTGTACACCCGTTGGTCTTACTTTCGGGCTGAAGGAGGCCAGAGCTCATCGAACGAATCTTTGGCACAATATTCAATCTAGACTAGGCCATGCATGGTACACCGAATGGATATCCTGTACCTAGGACTGAATAAAAAAGCCGGCCGAAAGGCAATTCCGTTTTCTCGAACCGTTCCAAACCGAAATTACCCCGATACGTTTAATTCCAAATCGGAAATAGAAATTTTTTGAATTGTTCGGTTATTAACTGACATCCGAATTAACATTCAAAACCGACGTCGTTTTTGACAAAAGCATATAACACGGTTGTCTCCCATTTGCCTCCCTCCTCTCTTGCTCAAAGTCTCAGACTTGCAGAGTCGGCTCTCTCTGGTCTCTTGCATCTCTCTCACATAGTCAGCTCTCTCACCTAGTCAGCTTTCTCTCTTGCATCTTCTGTCTCTCTCTCTCTCTCTCTCTCTCTCTCTCTCTCTCTCTCTCTCTCTCTAACTCAGTCTCTCTGTTGTTGGATTGTGGAAACTTTCTCTACAAACCTCAAAAAACACTGATCGAAGGTAGGGAAAAATACTGGGTGATTTTATCTAATTAGGTAGGTTAATTTTATGAGGTTCTAGAATTAGGGTTTGTATGGTAGTTGTTGGATTTGGATTTTGAGTATCTCCCTATTTTGATTTTTTGTTTATGTTGTGATTTTTGCTTGACCATTTATACTGGGTCCACGAGATCGGAGCTTTGGTGAGAAGCCGAGAACCCTCCAACAGAGGTCAGACTGGAAAACTACGTTTGTTTAAATCCCAAAACTGATCCTTCCAATCCTTCGATAGTATCAATGGGGAGCACTAAAATCCTTCGAATGATCATTTTGATAGCCTTGTGAAAATTAAAATGCTCCTTAGTCTCTGTGCGTGCCCTCCCACCACCAAATTCCTTTTCTCAATAGCTTTGGCTCTGATTCATGTATGGTGGAAGGTATGGATTTTGGGTATTATGGGTTTTGTATGTGTTATAGTCTAATAGGGCCTGATTTACTTTATTGTTATCATGTTAGGGAGTGGGTCGCAATGCAGCTGGGCTTAGTTGGTTTGTTTTCCTTTGTTAAGATTGCTTAGTTAATCGTGGGTCATGTTAGAGCAAGGCGGATGCCTTTTATCCAGTGTTTTCATTTTAGCATATAAGGGTACTGTAGCTATTGAAGAGAATTATCCAAAATCATTAATGAAAATATTTTCTTATTCTCTTTTATCTCTTTCTTTTGGAGGCTAGGTCAACCTTAAATCTGACAATTTTCTTTACATTTTCTCTCATACTTTCCAGTTATCCAAACATTACCTATCAGGTGTGTTACAAGTGGTATCCAGAGCCAATCTTTCCTTGGATCAGCTTTATCAATCATGAGGATGGAAAACATCATCTCTTCTTTACTAAATATCAAAGAGTTAATGGACCACAGTCTTCAACGCTTCGATGTTATTCAACAACATCTGAAGGATATTCGGGAGAGTCATAACAAAATGCACCAAGTATTTCAACAATCCCTTGACGAGTTTGCTAGCAACTTTCAGGAAAGCATCAACCAATTAGAGGAGCAAACATGTGACATACAAGAGGACGATGTTGATGTTGTGGACGAAAAAGAAGAAATCAAGCCCAATCAAATGCGTTCCATTGGAAATCGAATGAAATTTTCACCAGTCTCCGATCTCTCTCCCCAGCCAATTCCTTCTTTCGCTCTTCAAAATCATTTCCTCTTGCCTTCATATATGTCGGTAACCCCTGACCCTAACTATTCCTTTACTGTAAAAAGGAAAATCGCCATCCGATGGAAGTTTGATTGCGGAGGAAATGATTTTTAGTTTTTCATCTTTGAGGCAATCGACGACGTAGAGTCGAGCTTGAGCATGGGTGCGTTGGCGTGGACCCTGAATCTCCTTGCTAGCCCCTCCACCGTGCTTTGTCTTCTTCGGATCTTCCTGGTTATATACTTCATTCCAACACCTTTATCGTGACAACACCGATATCATAGTCACTTATCACAGATCCATATTGACGAATCACTCCTCCAATCCCTCATCAACATCATCATTATCTCTCTCATAGTGGTGGCCCCCAGCCTCGGCTATTAGACAGAAGATCAGCGAACCGAACACTGTCATTCCGTCTAGAACGGTCCAGGAGTCGGCTCTAATCGAGGCCAGCTTGGCTAACCCATTCGACGTCCTCATGATCGGCGGTGGGGCCACAGGATGCTGGTCGATGCCACCAGGGCCTCCGAGTTGGGCTTGTCGAGCGAGAGGATTTCTCTTCTGGCACATCCTCGAGGTCCACAAAGCTCACTCATGGTGGGGTTCGTTACTTGGAGAAAGCTATCTTTAGTCTTGACTATGAGCAATTCAAGCTGGTCTTCCATGCGCTTGCTGAACTTAAACAGGTTATTGAGAATGCACCTCACCTATGCCTTGCTTTACCATGCATGACACCATGTTTTGACTGGTTTGAGGTAGTATACTACTGGATGGCATACAAAAATTTGTTAGGCAAAGAGTTCAATTTGTATGCAAAAGTTGTTAAAGAGTTGACTGCAGCACAGAAGGTGTTTGATGTAATGCTGCATAAGCGTGTGGGTTGTTACTGGACCTTTTATCTTAGGATGTGCTTTGCTAGGATTAACTTGTTTGCACCATCGTTCTTGTTGTTGATTTATAAGGGAAGTGTGCTCAATATGGATCAGAGGAATCATGCATTTCCTTTAAGATGGATTAATGAAGATTTGGGTGAGACTAATCTTTTACTAGTTAAAGAAAATTATTGTCTAGATTCTCATGCACCTGAGCCTTGTATAAATTCATTGAATAGTCTACAAAAGCAAGATGTGGAAAGTGCTGACCATTCATCTTTTCATGACGTGGAAGATTATAATGAGGTACTCAACCAATATTATGAGCTTAAGGAGAATAGGCAAAAGATTTTGGAACATCTTTATCAATTTGGTGGTTGGAATAACCAATATTTTGTAGAAGGTTCTTCTACGCATCAAGACTGTCTAGTTCCTGAAAGTCGAGTGTCTCATTCAAATGCATTTTGCTCATGCTGCCCATATGTTTCACATTGTTGCAAAGTTCCATGTACTTCATGTCTTGGTTGTTCTTTGGGTGGGACTTGTGTTGGCAAGACTTGTTCTGATAATTCGGTGGTGACTGTTGCTGGAAGCTCTGGCCTTCTCGAAGAAAGGACCTATGATGGTATGGGAGCAGTCCTTAATGGTGGTGTTGTTCTGAAACATAGTGTCACTCTTAAGATAGAAAATTCTTATTTTTTACCTGAGGTGGGTGGGACAATTGTGAGCAAGGATACCGCACCTTGTGGACAAGGTGCTTCTATGGGGATGGTTTGTCACAGTCTTTGAATAGAATGCCTGGGCCAAGCTTGGGCCAAGTCTAATAGGGCCTGATTTACTTAATTGTTATCATGTTAGGGAGTGGGTCACAAGGCAGCTGGGCTTAGTTGGTTTGTTTTCCTTTGTTAAGTTTGCTTAGTTAATCGTGGGTCATGTTGGAGCAAGGTGGAGGCCTTTTATCCAATGTTTGCATTTTAGCATATAAGGGTATTGTAGCTATTGAAGAGAATCATCCAAAATCATTAATGAAAATGTTTTCTTATTCTCTTTTATCTCTTTCTCTTGGAGGCTAGGTCAATCTCGAATCTGACTATTTTCTTTACATTTTCTCTCACACTTTCTAGTTATCCAAACACTACCTCTCAGGTGTTTTACAGTATGAGATTGCTGAATGATTAATTTATGCTTGTTCACATGTAATTAACAAACTGCATGATTGTATTTTTTGGGGCTTGGAGGGGGTTGGGTCTTCAGTTTTCTTAGACCTTTAACAATGGCTTAATTTCAGATTGTATTTTTTTTTCTTTATGAAAATGGGAGTTAATTATAGCTTTTGGGTTTCATCTAATACTTGTGTTGTTAGCAATCTTTTGGGTTGTATTTTTTTAAAACTTTTTTTATGAGGATGGAAATTATTATAACCTTTTGGGTATATTTTCACCTCCTATTTTTTCTATAATCAAGTTTAGCGTTTTTATTAAAGTAGGGTATTTTGTCTGGGATATGGATTCAGATATACAAAGATAGAAACGCGAGGGAGATATCTCCAAAATAAATATAAAAAGAGAAAATAGAGGAAGAGAGAGATGTGAAGGTTCTTGTGAAGGAGGGGATCTCATCTTTCCTTTTCATGATGAATTCTCTCGTATAAAGCTTGTCTTTTTTTTTTTTTGGGATGTATGTGTGGGAGTGATAGAAACAAAGGAAGAAAGCAGGAGAGAAAATAAGAGGTATATAGATCCCTAAAGGAAACTTTTAAAAGCCCAGTAGGTGCTACAATTAAATTTCCCTGAAGCTAATTAACTGATATTTGTTAGCTATTCTCATATCTACTGTTGCTTCCGAGTTGTCATTTAGCATTAGAGGTTGTGTATTAGATTCATTCTGTAGCTCATTGGCCCCTGCAACAGTTGAAACTCTTATCTGCACACAAAATTGGTTGATGGCTCCCTCCGTTAATTATGACTCCCAAGATGTAATGGAAGATGCAGAAAGCTACAAGCTAGAAACTGGTAAGATTCATATTTAAAGAATATTTTCTTATAGTCATTTCAATTAATTATATTTTTAACATAATTTTTTTTCCATGTAGAGATGACTTTGATGAATATTACTTGAACTTTGAATGTAGAAATTTTTGTTATTTTCAGTCGTGTAAATCGGGATTATGCCCATGTAGGACCAGGTACATAACTTGTGGTAACATAGTTATGGACTGATGTTATATGTGCAAGAAGAGGGGAGAGTTTACTGACCATCTCTTACTACATTGTGAGATTGCCAGGATCTTGTAAAATGAAGTTTTTGATTAATTGGGTTTAGCTTGGGTGATGCTGGAAAGGGTAATATGACTTTCTAGCCTTGTGGAGGGGTATTTGGGGCAACTCTCAAATTGCATCCATTTGGAAAATGATACCTATATGTCTATGATGGTGCATTTGAAGGGAGAGGAACGCAAGGAGCTTTGAAGATCAAGAGCGATCCATGGAAGAGCTTAGAAATTTGTTTTTCAATACCTTGCTTCATTGGTCGATTGTAATTGATTTTCATGAATTCCTTGTATCTCTAAATTAGCATGCATAGGCGTTGCTCTTGTATATGTCCCGTATACTTGGGCATTTTGCCTTCTTTTGATCAATAAAATTTTATTTACCGGTAAAAAAAAAAAGTTGGGAAATGATGCTCACTAGCTCAGGATGAATAGCTGCTGTCAATTTCCAGGGATGTTTAGTTTTGTATATGTAGTTTGTTTTGCATCTTGATTAGTTTGTCTGGGAAAGAATTTCATTTTATGATGTAAGACCCCTAATTACTTTTATGTTTACGAAGTTCATTTATTTCTTGAACAAGTTTAAGCTTATTTAAGACTGCAAGTTCAGATTTTTACCAAATAGAACCGCTATGTGCCCATGACAACAGCAGGAAACTCTATGAGAATAAAACTGACTATAAATGCTAACTTGCCACTCAAATTGTAGTTATTTCTATTTAACGATGCAGCCAAACACACTATTAGTTGCATTTTGATTCAAGTACTCTCTCCCCTTGTAGTTATATCTTGTAAGGGTTGACCTTGAATTGCCAATCTATTATGTCTAGAATTATGGGTTCCCTTGCAAGCATTAGAAATCGAGTAACATTGTCACAATCAATATCCTTTAAAAAAGCAAAAGATGGGGAGGAAAAGGCAAGCAATCCAATTTAGTGATGAATAGCTGCCAAATTCCAATAAAATTATCAAAACACAACCCAAAAGGCTAGGATACAACCTGAATGTTTTGAGCAAGTATATTCAATCCATAGAATATTGCAGCTGTAGATCTTTTAGTTTGTATGATGCAATATGCCATGCAGTTTCAGCAAATTCAAGTCATGAGCAACATTAGTAAACAAGTCATTAATATTTGAAATTTCACCACCTCCTGTACCAAATCACAAAATCACATGAAACGGACCATTTCAAATCTTTTGTATAGAATGGTAAAATCTATATATATATATATTAGAGGTTTTGTTGGTCCTGCCATCTAATGCAGGGTTTGGTTCTTCTCATTGATATTCATTATGGCAGAGGAATTAGAAGGGCTTATGGAAAGCTATCTTTAATAGTGATCTCCCTGTCAATCAAATTCTCCTGTCAATCAAAACAATGAGAGAGTTTCAAAACAAAGAAAGAGAATTAATTTGAGTACAGCGAGAAAATGGTAAGAGAGTATATATGTATGGATCGAAAAGAAATGAGAGGGATATTATTGGATCTATTATATATTAAAAACAAATCAAAAAATGCATTTGATTATATTTGGATACAAAATTATAAAGAGTTAAGTCATGATCAGCAAAACAATACCCAATGCTCACATCAACTTTACACATTTATATATATAATCCCAAATCATATTTCATAACTACCCTTTTACTTTTCTTCTTGTTTAAGAAAATTTGATTTTATAACTTAATTAAAAGCTTTGATCAGGTTGCATGCAGGGGCTCTCACCTGGAAATTCATATCCTTGAATGTGATAGCGACCAATTATTATGTTGGGGACGCGAGCCACCTTGAGCCATTCTTTTCCTTCTTTCCTTGCCAACTCTTTCTCCAACACATGATGACAGTTCACTATCTGTAAAAAACGAAGGGAGGCGGGGAACCCCTCTTCTGGCATGTACTTTAGCTTTGGACATTTACGGATCTCCAATTGTACAAGGGAGATAAGATATTGAAACCCCTCCTTGTCCAAAGATTTTAAATTTCCAAATGAATCGATCTCAAGACTGGTCAGATTGGGGAGCAACAACTCCCCAGGAAAGGATTTCAATTTTTCAAATGAATGGATCTCTAGACTGGTCAGAGTGGGGGGCAACAACAACTCCCCAGGAAAGGATTCCACATTTTCTGATTCGCCGACGATATTCAACCATGCAAGAGAGGGGAGTATTTGCAAACCCCATCCCTTCCAGTTTGCAATGAGTTTCTTACACCTACAGATCATAATTTGCTTCAGGTTGGAAGGCAACCCCCCTTCTGGAAACGACTCAACTTCTGGACAATCTTCTAACCCCAAAAACCATAGAGATGGAAGGAATAGGTGCATCTTATCCGGCATTGACCTCAAGCTCTCACAATCATCGAGGGTAAAGTCTGCAAGGTTAGGGGCACGCAATCCTCCTTTTGGAAAAGATACAAAATTAGGACATTTCCGTATTTCTATTTTCGATATCAATAAATCACCTCCATGTTGTTCCAAAGATTGCAAATTCCTGCACCCATTGATTATAAGCTTCTGCAAATTTGGAAATAGGTCTAATGGAAAGGACGTCAGGGAATCACAACAATCTCTCAAGTACAATTGAAGGGATGAATATTGTCGGTGCATGGGGAGCTCCAGCTTCTTACAATTGTTGATCTCAAGTGTTTTCAATGTTGAGATTAAAACTACCATGGGAAGGGAAATGAGCGAGGAACACTCACTGATTATTAATTCTTGAAGACAACTTATATTGAAGTTTGTTATTCCATCATGCTCATGTTGTTCTGCAAGTGTAAGAGATTCTAACTTACCACATCCATGTATTTTTATATGGGTAAGTACGGAGAAAGAGTCTATGAGGAGCGAACCCTCAAGATGTTGACAATCACTGATCTCAAGTTTGGCTAACGAATGAAGATGTACAGGCAACCTTCCTCTCAGCTTGGGGCACGTCACAATATATAACTTTTCAAGTCGAGGAAAAGCTCCACCTTCATTTTCATCACCAAAAGGAAACCATTTCTCCCAATTCCGCATATTCTTCAACCATAGAGACTTCAACATACCAAATGGCTTCATTGTAGAAGAATTATTTCCATAAAACTCCGGTCCCACTGTAACAACTCCATCCAACCCGTTAATAACGAGTTCATTCAGAGAAGATAGCTGCCCAACGGGTGGCAAGGCACAACAATATTTGCAATTTATTAATTTCAACCTAGACAATGAATGAAGTCCTAGTCCTATCCAATCAGGAAAACCTCTCCCGCTGTAGTAGTCGATGGTGAGACTTTTCAAGTTTTTATGGGGTTGCAGATTTTCAAGTACACCTCTTTGACTTTCCGTAATACCAAGTACTTCTTCTGGAGGACACCATTCTAACACCAAATTCTCGAGGTAAGCCTTATCCTTCAAGCTTGCATTGAAAGCATCCTCGGATGATCTAACATGTTGGAGATTTTGAATAAAAAGATTTCCCCGAAGATTTATTAGTTTTCCCAATTCTCCAATGCGAGACCCACTGTCCTGTTTGTTGACGACAAATTTTGTCAACGTCTGAAGACATTGTAATCTACCCATTTTTAACGGCATCTCTTTTAATCGGATAGTATTATCAATTTCAAGATGACGTAAATTAACGAGTTTGCACATATCTCTTGGCAATCTATCCAAATCCAAACACAGTGATAACTTCAACGTTTGCAAATTGCACAAATTACATATGGAATTGGGCAACCCTTTAATACTTGAGCCAAAAACATCCAAATAACGTAGATATTTCATCTTGCCAATTGAATCAGGCAACTTGGTTGTCCTAGAGCTTATTCTTAGGGAGAGAACTCTTAAGCACATTAATATTGTCCTTGGAATTTTGATTTTCCGATGCATGACCGTTGATCTGCCTTCAAAATCTAGTGCAAGGAAAGTGCGCAATTGTTTGGCCTTTAAAAGATTATCTTCAATATAATGGTCTTGATACCAATTTTCAGGGAAATACGATACATAGCGAGTCATCTTCCCAATTGTTTTTAAACTATCAGTGCCAAATTGCCCAGCCACGAATTTTGCCAAGTCGTTGACAAGATCATGCATTACAAAGCCTGACTTGGTTACACAACTTGATTGTTGAAATAGTGATCTTGATACGAGAGAATGGAAGTAACGATTGCCAACTTCTTCCATAGTTTCTATTTCGGATTGCTGCAAGAAACCTTCCGCCATCCATAATAAAACTAATTGATCTTTCTTAAAAATATAATCTTTTGGGAATATCGAACAATAAGCAAAGCATCTTTTTAAATATGAGGGGAGATACTTATAACTTAACCTCAAAGCCGGAAGAATGTTTGTCCCCTCCATGGAAAGATCCCATAAATTGCTCTTCAATATATTCGTCCATCTCTCGACACTTGATTCAGACCACAAGAGATCGCCAATGGCTTTGATTGCTAAAGGTAGACCTTTGCACTTTTTCACAATTTTTGTACCTATTTCTTTTATCTCTGGATCTGCGTTGGAGCTACCATCACGAAATGCATGTTTTTCAAAAAGTGACCAACAATCATCCTTGGGTAATAGCTTTAGATGATGAGTTGCAATTGCCTTCATGGCCAATGCAACGCTTTCATTCCTTGTGGTGACAAGGATCTTACTTCCTCGAGTCCCATAGTGCAAGAGTTGGCTTAGGAACTCCTGATGAATGGGTTTCTCACTCCAAACATCATCCAAAACAAGGAGAAATTTCTTCCCACTCAAATTCTTCTTTAGTGTAACTTGAAGCTGCTCTGGATTCTCAAATTTAGGACAAGGTAACGAAGTTGCTGCCTCTATAATAGATTTCTCTACATTGGGCATAACAAATTCTTCTGAAACACAAAACCATATTTTAAGGTCGAAATGTTGTTTCACCCTACTTTCATTGTATACGAGTTGAGCAAGGGTAGTCTTGCCGATTCCCCCCATGCCAACGATGGCAATCACGCACATGTCATTCCCCCCCGCATCAGACGAGAGCAATAAGTCAATTACTTTTTTCTTATCCTCACCCGTACCAAAAGTGTCGGACTCTACGACATAAGAAGTGGTCAACCTTTCAGGATATTGTTTTCCTCCAACTCCTACTTGTAGACCCATAAGATCCTTTTGTTTTGCTAGATGTTCTAGTCTATCAAGTACTACCTCTTGAATCTTTGGCTCTAGGCAATGGATAAAAGGATCAAGGGAAGTACTAGAGATGAAGTTTCGTACCTTTCCTGCAACGGGTTTGAATTCAGCAAGCAACTGGCGTCGGAGGACTTCAGTAGCAATCTCATCCAATATGTCTTCTGCAATATAGGCAACATCTTTTAGGTCATCAATCCACATTTTCACATCAGGATTCGTAACTTCCTTTTCTTCCGCGTCTTCCAGCACCATATTCATCGACCGCAATGATATCTCCATCTTCTTTAAGAGTTCATCGGTTGATTTTTGTCTGCAAATGAAATCAACAACAACTGGAGAAGCCATTTTATTAAATATGACTCCAAGGAAGGAAGAGAGAAATGCCATTCCCACCTCAGCCATGTTTTTCTTCTTCGGAATGAAAGAAATCAAGGGAAATGAAGGAAGGTTTTTTTAGCAAAGAGCAAAGCGAGATCAGGTAGGTAACAAGCTAGCTATATGTTGCTTTTTATATAAGTCGAAGATGAAAAGAGATCATCTTACTGTAATAAAATTAAATGGGAAAAATGGCTGACGCGGTTTAATTAATTAGGTAGTCATGATTGACATTTTACCACCATTTAATGCATTAAATATCTCAGATATTGCGCAATGTAAATGCTATGGTGAATTTTGTCTCATTTTATTTCACCATCCTCTCCCAGTTTTCCTTTCAAGATATGTCTTTTTCTTTAATTTAAGATGACTGCTTATAAAGTTTTTATTAAAAAAAAAGGTTGGCGATATTAATACAAGTTAATTAGCTACACGTACAGCCAGCTTATACTTTATCCAAAGACAGAGAGTATTAAATTAAGAGTAATGCTACATACAATCGTCAAATATGTAAATGTCGTGCAGTCCTTTTGAAAAAGAGTGGGATCCACTATTAAAAAATTAATTTCTTTTTATGTGAATTTTTCAAAGCGACTGTACGGTGCTTGTTCACTCACGAATGTAACTATCATTTATCTTAAATTAATAGTGTAGGAACTTTTATAGGAATGGATAATGGAAATGGAAGTTGAACGAGCAATCTCTATAATTCAAGACCAATTAACACGTACTCATCAACATTATTGCCAATCTCTTTAACCCGACAACGCTATCTTATTTTGCCCGGAATTGTCTGCTTTTCCTGCTTTTCTACTTTTGTTTTGTTCTTCTTTTCCTTTATACATTTGTCTGTTACTTTGCACTTTCTCTGGTCTTTGATATTTGATCATAGATAGACAGATAGATTGTGGTTCTAAGTTGGCCTCAAAGTCCGGAGGGAAAGGAAGGAGAGTCCAAAGTGTCTTTACTTGGATGAACATGATCCTCCAGAACATTTTTATCTAAATTATATATTATGTCACAAAATATCGATTGGAGTTGGGACTATGTTTTTGGGTGAAAATGTATTATTTTTTTATATATATGAAATTATTATTTAGTTTTTCTTTTCGACTTTTCAAAATTTCCACAAAATCCATATATCATTATATTATAGAGAAGGAAGAAATCTGGATAAAAAAGAAATTACAATTGATTGTTTCTTTTAACATGGTTTCCCAAAAAAAAAAAAAAAAGATTTTGGATTAAATGTATTTTATTCTTTTTTATTTTTTTTAGCAATTCTCTTAACTATACCAAGATGACTTTAGGTTGGTTTGTAATGTTTTTTTTCTAAATTATTTATTAAAATAACGTTTTTGTCAAGTCAATGTCTAACTTACTTTTTGTTTAAATATTTGCGTGAACAAATCAAACATGATTCAAAGAAATTTTGTCTACTTGACAAATTCGAGGAAAGCATGCCTTGTTTAATTGCGTGTCTCGGACAAGTTCAAAGATATTCTACTCAGCTCTCATTGTTTTATTTTCTTTATTTTTACTTTGAATGTCATTGCATACTTCGTTGTCGGTGGAGTGAATGCTGCCAATATTCAAAAAAAAAAAAAGGAGCTTTGAGCTCACTCATTCATTGACTAGGAAATCAATAATACACTGAGGTGGATCCTCCATGTTTACAATAATATAATCTGAGATAAGTAAAGCATCTTTAGCCAACCTATGTGCCACTTTGTTTGCCTCTCTTCTAACATGCCTAATTGACCACTCCAAAAAATGTACTAGTAGAGCTTGAGTATCCTTAACAATTATGGAGGAAGCAGACAACTCTTGATCCTTGGCCAACAATGCTCTGGTAACCTGTTGAGAATCTCCCACAATTATCAGCTGGGATAAACCTAGTTGAATTCCCAACTTGGTTGCTTCAAAAGCCCCACACGCCTTTGCTAGTAAAGGGTCAGGGAACAGTGACCTATTCATCCTTAAGATAGCAATCATCAAGCCTCTGCGATCTCTCACAACCACCCTAAGTCCAATTCTACAGTTAGTCTTATCCATGGCTGCATCCTAGTTGATTTTGTAGGAGCTCACTGGAGGAGGAGTCCATTTCTCTTTAATCTGTTCTACAATTTGCAATCTTGCTCTCGAACTCTTAATGAGTTAGGTGGGTTGGAGGCCAATATTCACTCTTTCCAACACTCTCTCAATGTTTAAAGAGAGTTGAGTTGAGATGATATAAAATAAGATGAGAGAGTTGAAAATTGAATAAAATATTATTAGAATATAATTTTTTAATATTATTTTTGTTTGAGATTTGAAAAAAATAGATTGTTTATTATATTTTATTTGAAAGTTTAAGAAAATTGTAATAAATAGATAAGACGAGATGAAGTGAATTGAGATAAATAGAATCTCTGCATATCATACATTTCATTGAAGAAAAAACCCATCAATAATGTTTATGCAATGTTGATAATTTCAGTAAAAAAAATCATTCCTTGGAGATGACAGTTGTTCATGTAAGACTTTTTGAATTCTACCGTCTTGATGCAGAGTAGCCAGCCAGAAGTTGCAAAATGTTTGTCATAAGAGATTGTCTACCACCAAAAGAAATGGAAACTTGGTGGACATTGCCTTTGAAAATGAGAGAGACGTCAATCCAGAAAAGGAAAACACTACTTTCATAGAAGATCTTTACCGAAATTTTATAACAAATTTTATTTTATTTTTAATTTTATTTTTACTTAATAATTATGGATTTTTTTTTAAAATAAATTTGTGACTTTTTTTTTTAAAAAAAATGTTTAAAGAATTTTAAAAAATGTTTGAAAAAAGTAAGGAAAAAAAAAAAAAAAACCTCTGGCTGATCGGTGAGAATTCTTGGTGAATCCTACGTGGATGCAGCACCAAAAAAATACAATACCACGGTTTGGGGAGTGAGATAAGAATTTTTAGTTTTAGATGAAAGTTTAAAATATTATTTTTAAATATTATTATTGTTTTGAAATTTAAAAAAGTTGAATTGTTTATTATTTTATGTAAGAGTTTAAAAAAATTATAATGATGAAATTAGATGAAATGAAAATTTTGTATCTCATCTCATGCCCCCAAACATACAGAATGTATGAGTTTGATTTACCGAAAAGTTATCTTATTCTTGTACTGTGCCCACAATACTTATGGAAGATTGAAGAGTAATGGGAATATGAATTATCTAATATTGGCTTCCCCTTCCCTCTATAAATGTGTTTGTTAAATAATTAGGTTGAAGGAAAAAATAGTTGAAAAATAATAATTTTAGTAAAAATAAAATTATTAATTAATATATGAAATGTATTTGTAAAATATAAAAAAAAAATTTGTAAAATATTATTAAAATATATAATATTATATTACTATTTTGACTTTAAAATGACTAGTCCAATATGAATTCACTTAGCCAAAGTTTAATGTTATAGCCAAAATTTAGAATTTTAGCCAAACTTTAAACTTAGCAATGACTAGGCCATTACCAATACTCTTACGTGTTTGTCATTAGAGATGGTCAACCCATTCTTTCACAACATTAAACATTATCAACGACCCCCCCCCCCTTTCCCTATCAATATTAGGTAACATTATTGCAAGTGACTACATACTATAAAATTAATAACTACAATTTACTTTAACAAGATTGATTATCCAGAAAATGAATTTTAAAAAATTGATTACAAATTGAAATGATGCGCAATGTGCAAATGTGGTATATCAAATTGTAATTTTTTTTAAAGATAGATTTAATCATGCCATATCAAATTTCGGGAATCTTTCCTTCTTAATAACCATATTAATTTGTTAAATTTGTCACCTAGTCTTAGTTACAATAATTTACTTAATGATACAACTTACTTTATCATAGCCAAAATTCACCATAGCATTTGCAGTATATATATTGCTGAGGTGGGTTGCAGTTCACACACATGAAATAATGTGCATCCAACCAACTTCACAGTGAAGACGACTTTTGAATAAATAAATAAACAGATAAAACCGACAACCTTTTCAAATACTCTTTTTCAATATTTATGGAATCGAGAAAGTAATCATTTGTTTCTCGGTTTTTTTATAATTTTACTTCCACTCCCACCTCAGCAATATTTTCTTCTTTAGAACGAATGATATCAAAGGAAAAATATGTTGAGATAAATCTTAACAGCGCCTTGGAATAACCAAACCAATTACCAAACAATAGAAATAATACTCTACCATTTTGTGTGAATATGTTAAGAAGTAATTTAATAAAAAATAATCTAAAACAAAATCACACACACAAAGAGCCAAAAAATTTTTACGTGGAAAACCCTTCAAAATAAAGGAAAAAACCACGGGACCTAGTCCAGTTAAACCTTCAACTATCAACAATGATGTGTATACAAATGTTCTCTCTAGATAACACTAGAGGCATACAATCAACAATAATATCAAGAAAAACACTTTCTCGGCAACCAAATAATGTGATAGAAGAGATTTCACCAAAGAAAATGTGGTACTGTTCACGACTACAAACACCAGAAAGACTTCTCTAAATCCGTTCTCCACCGTTCAGATTGTAGAGTCTTGAGTCGTGAACGTGTGTGCAAAATTTTAGCTCGATCAGACCACAGAAGATGCCGATCGGAATGTTTGGTGGAAGTTGTACGGCCTGCTCTGTTTTTGACAGTCTCATTGTCTTTTTCTTCTTTCACACGATTTTTTTTTTCACACACTCTCTACTGCTAATAGTAGCAGCACTTAGGTTTTAGTAAACCTAATTAAACTGGACCTAAACCCTCTCTCCATGTGGGCTTAATGGACCCACATGGGCCATCCTCCATATAGGAGGGAACCCACATAACAAATCTCCCCCTTCCCTACTATGTGGGAGGACTCACCATACCTGCTTTTGCTTTGTATACTTCAAGTTTTTGCATAGGTAGTGGTTTTGTCATCATATTTGACCCATTCTCATCAGTATGGATTTTCTCAATATGTAACAACTTCATATCCAATGCATTACGAATCCAGTGATACCTCACATCGATATGCTTGGATCTTGAATGAAAGGTTGAGTTCTTATTGAGATAGATGACACTCTGACTGTCACAATAGAGAGTATATTTCTCTTGTTTCTGACGCAGTTCTTCTAAGAACTTCTTCATCCATATCAACTCTATGCTTGCTTCAGTTATGACAATATACTCAGCTTCTGTGGTAGACAAAGCAACATATTTCTATAGTTTGGATTGCCATGACACAACTCCCCCTAAATAAGTAATAAGTACCCTGAAGTGGACTTTCTGGAATCAATGTCACCAGCCATATCTGCATTTGTAAACCCTTCAAGTATAGGTTTACCATTTCCAAAGCACAAACATAACTTGGAAGTACTCTGAGGTATCTCAACATCCACTTAACTGCATTATAATGCTCTTTCCCTGGATTTGAGAGAAAACGACTGACTACTCCAACTGCATGAGCTATATTTGGCCTTGTGCATACCATTGTGTACATTAGACTACCCACTGCTGAGGCATATGAGACTCTTTCCATATCTTCCTTCTCTATATTTGTGGAATGAATTTGTTTCGTGCTCAACTTAAAATGAGTAGCAAGAGGAGAGCTAACTGTCTTAACTTTATTCATATTGAATCTGTTAAGTACTTTTTCAATATATCGCTCCTGTGACATACGCAACTTCTTCTCTTTTCTATCTCGGTAAATTTGAATATCAAGAATTTTCCTTGCTGGCCCCAAGTCTTTCATAGCGAAGGACTGATTTAACTGCTTCTTCAGATTTTCAATCCTTGAAGAATTCCTGCCAACAATCAACATGTCATCAACATAAAGCAGTAATATTATGAAGTCATCATTACAAAATTTATGCACAAATACACAATGATCAGAGGTGATCTTCTTGTAGCCTTGCTCTTCCATAACTGACTCAAATTTCTTATACTATTGTCTGGGCGCCTGCTTTAGACCATATAAACTTTTCTTTAGTCGACACACACAATTTTATTTGCCTTTCACTCTGAAACCCTCTGGTTGCTTCATATAAATCTCTTCCTCTAAGTCACCATGTAGGAAGGCAAATTTCACATCCATCTGTTCAATTTCTAAGTTTAGGCTAGCTGCTAAACCAAGAACCATACGGATGGAGGACATCTTCACAACTAGAGAGAAGATCTCATCAAAGTCGATACCTTTTCGTTGACTAAATCCCTTAACAACAAGTCTAGCTTTGTATCGTGGTCGGAAAGTGTGTTCATCTTGCTTCAATCTATAAACCCACTTGTTCAAGCTCTTTTGCCTTTGGGCAACTCTACCAGTTCAAAAGTGTGATTGTCATGTAATAACTGGATCTCATCTTGCATGGCATTAACCCATTCTGCATAACACTCGGGCTCTCCCCCGTCAGTCATTAACACATCTCGTCTGTAGAATACCAAGTGAAAGGATGTCGGTCTCTGATAGACCTCCTGAGTGGAACATTTGGTCGCATCCCTGATTTTGGCAACTGATCAAGGGTTTCATTATGTAAGGGAGCATCTGCATCACTTGGACTCTGTTGGTCATCTTGATAGCATGTTCAACCTGTGTTGGAAAATCTGTCAATGGCACCGACTCCAAGTCAATCAAACCATCATTGCACCATATCACTACTTTATCTGTCTTTTCAATATCTTGTATGGTTTGATCTTCAATAAACACAATGTTTCAGCTCCTTACTAGTTTCTTATCAACTGGATCATACAATCTGTACCCAAACTCATCCAGGCCATAACCTAGAAAGATACACTGTCGGGTCTTCACATCGAGCTTAGACCTCTCATCCTTTGGAATATGCACAAATGCTTTACAACCAAAGACATGTAAGTGATCATAGGTAACATCCTTACCAGTACCAATTCTGTCTGGTACATCAAATTGAAGTGGAACACATGGTGTCATATGAAGAACATGTACAACTGTATTCAAAGCCTCACCCCAAAAAGATCCAGGCAATTGTGCCTGTTAAAGCAAACACCTCACTCTCTCAATCAATGTTCTATTCACCGTCTCAGCTAAACCATTCAACTGAGGAGTCTTTGGAGGTGTCTTTTGATGCCGAATACCTTACTGTTTGCAATAATCATCAAATGAGCCTGAATACTCTCTCCCGTTATCAGTTCGGATGCACTTAAGTTTCTTTCTAGTCTGCCTCTCAACTAAGGCCTGAAACTGTTTAAACATTTCCAATATTTGATCCTTTCTTTTCAAGGTATAAACCCAAGACTTTCTTAAATGATCATTTATGAAGGTCACAAAATACAAAAAACCACCAAGTGTTCTTGTCTTCATAGGACCACAAACATCTGAATGAACTAGATCAAGTATACCTGACTTTCTTAAAGGAGGAGAACTTTTGAAGGAGACTATATTTTGCTTCACTGCCAAACAGTGAGTACACTTTTTCAAAGATGCACTCTTCATTCCAGACATAAAGTTTTTTTTTAGCCAATATTGCCAAACCTTTCTCACTCATGTGGACAAGTCTTTTATGCCACAATTGTATTGTGAGCTCATTCTCCATAACATTAATAATGCTACTGGAGAGCCTTGCTTGTAGCATGTACAAATTTGAAACCTTCTTGCCTCGAACTATAACCATAGCACCCTTTGTAAGCTTCCATTGCCCATTACAAAAGGTGTTGCAATACCCTTCATCATCAAATTTACTTGTAGAAATCAAGTTCAAACGGATATAAAAAATGTGTTTTACATCTCTAAGAACAAGCACCATGCCGTTATTAGTTTCCAAGCACACATCTCCAATGCCAGTAATTTTAGCCAAACCACCATTGCCCATCTTTACTGTGCCAAAATCACTGGGTACATAGTTTGTGAAGAAATCCTTTCTGGATGTAGCATGAATTGAGGCACCACTATCAATCACCCAGCTAGTTTCATGAGAAACAATGTTTACAACATCATTATCATCATAAACAATGAAGAAGTCTCCAGTAGTAGTGGTGGCAACTTAATCTTTCTTCTTTTCATTAACGTCCTTCTTCTCATTCCCTTTCTCCTTGTGTACTCTCTTCAATTTTCTACAATATTTCTTGATATGCCCTTTCATGCCACAATGATAGCACTCAACATTAGCAAACTTGTTTGACTTACTTCTGCCTTTATCTCTGTTCTTCGAACCTCTACTTTTACTCCTTCCCTATTTTCTGTAACCAAGACCTCTGATTGCGAAGAGAAACCCTATGATTTTCTTCTCATCTCCTCGTTCAAAACATTACTTTTAGCCAGATCCATATTGATTACACTATCTGGGGCTGAGTTAGATAATGACATTCTAAATGTCTCCCAAGAGTCCGACAATGTACCAAGCAAACACAAACCCTGTACCTCATCATCGAACTTGATACCCATTCCAGCCAACTGATTCCTTGGAATGTGTTCAAGTGATCTGTCAATGGAGTTCCATTTGGATATCTCAAAGACATCAAATGCTTGATCAGATACATTTTATTGTTTCCAGTCTTTCGAGCATATAACTATTCAAGTTTATTCCAGAGTGTACGTGCATGTGTCTCCCCACTAATATGGTTCAAAACATTATCATCTACCCACTCTGTGATGTACCCACAAACTTGTCTATGTTGCAAAGTCCATTCTTCATCAGATTTATTTTCAGGCTTCTCAGTAGCAAACACCAGTAGATGAAATTGCTTCACAAATAAAAGGTCTTCCATTTTTTCTTTCCAAGTGTGGTAATTAGAACCATTCAAAGTAACGATTCTACTCAAATTAGCTTCCATTATTCAACACAAAGTATTGAACGGCTATAACCCCGCTCTGATACCACTTTGTTGAGATAAATCTTAACAACGACTTGGAATAACCAAATCAATTACCAAACAACGGAAATAATACTCTCATGCTTTGTGTGAATCTGTTAGGAAGTAATTTAATAGAGAATAATCTAAAACAAAATCATACACACACAAAGAGCCAATAATGTTTTACGTGGAAAATCCTTCAAAGCAATGGGAAAAACCACGGGACCTAGTTCAGGTAAACCTTCCACTATCAATAATGATGTGTACATAAATGTTCTCTCTAGATAACACTAAAGGCATACAATCAACAATAATCTCAAGAAAAACACTTTCTTGGCAACTAAACAATGTGATAGAAGAGATTTTACCAAAGAAGATGCGGTACTGTTCACGGCTACAAACACTAGAAAGACTGCTCTAAATCCGATCTCCACCGTTCAGATTGTAGAGCCTTGAGTCGTGAATGTATCTGCAAATTTCAGCTTGATCAAACATAGAAGACACCGATAGGAACATTTTATGGAAACTATACGGCCTGCTCTGTTGTTTACAGCCTCTTTTTCTTCTTCTTCTCTCACATGATTTTTTTTTCCACACTCTCTTCTGCTAATAGCAGCAGCACTTAGGTTTTAGTAAACCTAATTAAACTGGACCTAAACCCTCTCTCTATATGGGCTTAATGGATCCACATAACCATTCTCCATATAGGAGGAAACCCACACAACAAAAGAAGGAATGAAGGTTAATAATGTAAGAAGCATAGAAAAACCAAAGATTAGGCAATGTTTGGTTATGAAGCATTGATGAATCATGAGGTTTGTTACTCCAAAATTCACGTCATGACAAATCAAAAACATGGTTGAGAAGTTTCGTTTTCATGCTTTTCTACTTTTGTTTTGTTCTTCTTATTCCTTTTAGCTTTTCCCTCCTTAGAAAATGAAAAGAGAGAATGCCTTTTGCCCCATAAATTCGTAAAAATAAAAAACTAAATAAATCTACCACATTAAACTAAATAAACTAGCTTGAATTTTGCAGAGAGATATATGTATATCTCGAAGTTTATAGATTGAGCAGAGCACTAAAAATCATATTGTAAAGAAATTTTTTTTCCCCAAAGTTCAGTGAGAATAGAACGAAAAATGCATTTGGTTTTAGGAAAAAAAAAATGACGAAGAACCAAACAAAAGATATGATTTTGGGGAAGAAGCAGCAGCAATTGATAAGAAATAAACACCTTGATTTAAAAACACTACTTCTTGAGACATGGGTATTGGCATTTTTGTGCTTGGATTTAGGAGACATATCCCAAAAAACAAGGATTTGGTACATGAGATTGTTCAACTGCTAGGTGAAGAATGATCCGGATTGTACAATATTTCTATAGAAACTTGGAAACGTTTGTCAATCATTACCTACTTTGAATGCTCAAATTAATAAGCATGATTATAGAGATTAGATAGATGGCTTCCATTTATGCAACATTCCCTAAAGTGTTCTAACTACTCCATTATTTCATCATTTGGGATCATGATTTTGGGGGTAACTAAGTAGAAATGCTTATTAGCAAAGCCCAAATGATTGACAAAAGGTTTTAATGATTCAAAAAAAAAAAAAACATTCATAAACCCTAATATATCATGATTGTTTCACTTTAACTGTTTTAGCTTAGAAAGAACAATCTTATATCTTTCTGAATTCATAAGACTTGCTTAATCAGTGAAGATCATTTGATCCAGGTGCAACTTATAAACATTATAAAACAAAAAGCTACATGCTATCATGAACTTACCCAACTCAACCCATTCTACTCAACAATATTCCAACGGACACCAAAGTAAGGCATGGACCTCTTGATTTTCATTTCATCTAAACACCCGAACTGAGTGGTTTGAGTATGTGAAGCCCCCATCAACCATGAGATTAGCTCCGCTTACATACCTTGCTCCAATTTTAAGGTCCATTTTATGCTGCAGATGCTCCTCTCCTCTATCTCCAATGAAAAGCATCTAGCTACATAGATTAATATTCAAACTTTGGAGATGCCATGCACCCTCCAATGCCTAAGCTTAATTCAAAACATTTGAATTTTTCTTCACACTTCTAATGGGATTTCTATGACTTCTTGCTAGGTTAGTATTCCCTATGGAAACTTGAAGATTCATGAATATTGAACTCAAATTTCAACCATAACAACTATATCATTCACGGAAGATAAGAAATTTGAATTATAACTCTGATTCACGCAATTAATCATTATTTGAAAAGTTGACAACTTTAAATTGCTACAAGTTAGTCTTCTAATAAAAAAAATTAAATTAGAAGCGAGCATGCATTAATCGGGTGATTGTTAGCTTTCAATAGGGACATCTGATCTATCTTTAGAGGCAATTTAACAACTAAACTAATTTGTTGTTTAAATGAAAGATTATGAATTTTTTTGGATCAATTAATTTATGATTTGACTTGGTATATAATATACCAAAATTGATAGACTTTGCATTTCAAAGCAAGCAGAAAATAAAGGATAGGATTTGGTGTATTTTCACCATTTTTTTTTTGTTAAAACCTCCTTGTGGCTGGTGGAAACTGAATGTGGATGGTAGTTGTCTTGGGAACCCAGGCAACTATGGTGGGGGTGGAGTGTTACAAGATCACAGAGGCCACATCAAGGTAGGTTTTTCTGCACAATATGGCTTCGGAACCAACAATGAGGCTGATCAAAGCTACAAGGGGTCCCCCCTGCAGGTCCCCGTTCCTTTGCAGATCTACTCCAAGCATCGCCTCAACCTCTCCCAGAAGTGGAGATAGCGATGAGACCCCCAAAAAATCATTAACGAAGAGCTTTGCTTCCTCTTCCCCTGGGAAGAAATCAACAAAGCGGCTTCATCATTTAGGTTCTCCATGGTCATCAAGTTCCTGCGTAAGAGGCCTCCTTTAGACAGGATAAGAGCTTTCACTCGAACAACATGGGACCTCTCTGGTACGTGTCTGGTGTCCTCAATGAGAAGATTCCGTAATGTTTTTGTGAGAATGACAAAGGAAGAAGATTTTAACAAGGCATTTTCCAGAGAATCTTGTGAGATGGAGGGGGTTCCCTACTGTGCTTTTCAATGGACTCCTGATTTCAATGAGGAGTCCTAACCCCCTTTGCCGCCACACTTATACCACAAATCAATACTCAAGATCCTCATGGCAGGGATCGGGAAATTTATTAGACGCGATAACTCAACTAAATGTGTCACTGATGGAGCAAGAATCTGTGTGGAAATGGATGCCTCCAAACCACCGCTCCAATCCTTTTGGATTGGTCACCCAGGAAGGCCTTTGAGCCGACTACAAGAAGTGGTCTATGAGACCTTGCCCGCTTATTGCACAACATGTAACCAGCAGGGCCACAACCACAACACTTGCAAGCAAAACGAAAAAAAAAAAAAAAAAATTGAACACAACAGAGGAGGTGGAATCTCGGAAACGCACTCGGCAGGAATACCGTGTCAAACAACCTACCATCTCGCCAGAGGATAAACTCGGGGAGCAGGAGATTCAGCCGGAAGAACAACCTACGAAAAACGAAGGGGCAATGGTGAAATTTTTGGAGGATGTAAGGGATTTGGCAACAAAAACCCAGATCAATGAAGATGGGCAATTGAACCTAATTGAGAGTCACGAGATAGAGAGGCCTGTCGAAGTCCAAGAACAGGGCCAAGATCAACACGGTTGATCACAATTAGTTAAATCTACATACTCCCTGCTGAATCTACAATATGGAAATACCGAATTAATTAGCTTGGTAGTAGGAGAAGAATCAAGTGAAGATTGGGAAAATCCCCTAAAAATATTGAGGAAGAAATCGAAGAAGCACAAGGCACGGTCTTCAGCAGCTACTGTCAACGAGAAGGAAACAGAGATTTGGAATGATGCAAAATGTGCTTCGAAAACGGAAGAATTCTCGGAGAAGATGCAAAGAGGAACATCGGTGCTTCCCCTGCATGTTGCCCACACCCAACAACAAGAAAAAGAAACTGAGAGAGACGGGTGGGTTAATGTCGACAAGAAAATAGAGAGGATGTTTCATGCGGAAGATTAATTAGTTCTAGGTGATGTTTCCTGTGTTAGAACGGATGGGATACGTGGCTTCCTCTCAGATCAAGAAAGTGAGAGAGACAAATTAAAGGATGACATGCGCAAGGATTATTTTACAGAGGCTGAGGATCCGAGAAATCCAGTGGAAAAACTTCAGAAAAGGTGCCCTATCAGGGTGGCAACTCGCCCTTCCAAATTTAATTTATGATTAAACCTATTATTTTTTGGAATATTAGGAGAGTTGGTACTTCTCATATGAGGTTGAGGAAAATCATACAAAATCTTAATTCTAATATATTAGCCTTGGCTAAGCCTTTTTTGTTAGAGGATAGAATCCCGCCTCTCTTGGGAAAATTCAGATGCAACTCCTTTGTCACTAATGAGGTGCATGGAGGCAAAATCTGGCTGCTGTGGAACTCAGAGGTCTTGATACAATGGGTGGCAAGCTCTAATCAGTATATCACGGTGAAGGTAGAGGACAATGGTCAGGTTTGTCTTCTATCCATCATATATGTGAAGTGTAGTCAAATGGAAAGAAGAGCGCTTTGGGCAGACTTGGAGTCTCCGGGGACTGCTATTTTCCCAAGATGATTCAGAAAGAAGAGGTGGTCGTCCACGACCTTTCTTAACCATGGAAGAATTCAATCAGTATGTCCAATCCTATGGTCTGATAGATATGTGCTCCAAAGGCACAAAAATGACTTGGTGCAATGGTCAAGGCGGTTTAGCTCGCAACTGGGCCAGGTTAGATAGATGCTTTATTTATACTATTTTTCTCAACTCTTTCCCTTACGTTTTTTACCAGGTACTAGCATGCACTACTTCGGACCACTCTCCTCTGGTTATTCATATGGGAGTAGATCTCTTCAGGTATGGCCCTAGACCCTTTCGCTTTCAGTATATGTGGACTGATCACCCTGATTTCTATAGATTTGTGGAGGGAGTGTGGAAGAGTGATGAGATTGGTTATGGGTTAGTTAAAAGGGTCAAGGTGGCTTTAAAAGAGTGGAATAAAAAGGTCTTTGGTAAGACAAATATTGTTATAAAAGACTTAGAAGACCGTGTTGATAAGCTGGATAATAGTCTTCAAGTCTCTTTTAACACCGAGGTTGATAAGGACATCTTAAAATCCAACTTGGATTTGTTAACTTGGATGGGTAGAGAGAATACTAGGTTTGCTCATATGACAAAGAAGAGTTGGCTCAAAGATGGGGACCAGAAATCTAAATTGTTTCATGCTTACTTGAATGCTAAGAACCACAAAAGAGTGCAAAATACGTGTTTGTCAGATGGTACTGTGTTAAAAACCACTTTTGACATTCATAACTCCCCGATTGATTATTTTCAAAATTTTTTGGGTCAGAGTAACCCCTATGTTCTGTCGAATCTAAGTAACCTGGTCTCTCCTATTATTACTGATGAGGAGAAACTGGCCATTGGCAGAGCCCCTACCATCGAGGATGTTAAGGATGCCCTCTTTACAATCCCATTGAAAGTAGCCTTGGGCTAGACGGTTTTGATTTTGGTTTTTTCAGAGCTTGTTGGGGCCTAGTTAAAGATTATCTCCTTGCAATCGCTCTGGATTTTTTCCAGAACCATTTACTCCCTAGGTGTTATACTGCTTCTTCTATTGTGTTAATTCCTAAGGTGGAAAACCCTCCTGGATTCGACAAATTTTAGCCTATTAGCCTCTGCTCCGTAGTTTATAAGATTTGTTCTAAAATTATTATCGCTCGCTTGACTAGTTTGCTCCCTAAAATGATTTCACAAGAACAAGGGGCTTTTATCCTAGGTCGCTGTATCTTTAAAATATTAGTTTAACTCAAGAAATGGCCCACTCTATCCACAGAAAATCGACGGGGGGCAATGTTTTGATTAAACTTGATATGTCTAAGGCTTACGATCGAGTGGATTGGAAGTTTTTATTACATGTTCTGAACAATTTTGGTTTCTCTCCTAATGTCTTTGATTTGATCAATGCCTGTATATCTTCCTCGTGGTACTCAGTCATGATGAATGGTAGGCCTGCAACCCGACATGGTAAAGCCGGGTTTGTACCCGACCCGACCCGACCCGTAATTCTCCTCATGTGGTGCCAACCCGACTCGACTCGAACCGAAAGAAATCAAACCGGGTCGAACCCGTATGACCCGACCTTTAAAAACAAGTTGTTCCTTCTCCATGCTTCCAGAAACGAAAGCTCATCTTTTTCAAAAAAACAAGAAATGAAAACTGATTCAGGTTGAGGCATGGAAGGAGAAGTCGTCTTGGGATCAAAGGAGAAGATCTCACTGAAAAGGTGAGGCATCCCCAAGCCTCAACCTGCCCAACACCAGCAGTGGCGGCGGCGGCAGCAGATCTGTAAATGGTGACGTCTAGCTCGAGCAACGCTACGCTGAAGGCAGAGAAGCAGATCTGTAAACAGCGGTGTCTAACGGCGTCTTGTAGACTCTTCTCTTCTCTTCTCTGCATAGCAAGCTCAAAAAAATTCATCATTTTTTGCTTCTCTCTCGGCTCGGGGGCTCCAAGACAACTGCTAAGGAATTTAGTTTATGGTGGACGAGAAGAGGGCATGGGGTATTAGGTGGAAGGAAAGAGATGGCCTCCAAGACAAAAGAGCGAGAGAAAGAGTTGATGAAGATGAGCACCGAGATTGAGTGTATTTACGTCTTTCTCAAGGCGACAAATCGAGGGTATCTCCAACACCTTACTGCATCGAGATTGAGCATAGTCAGCGAGATTTTACCACATTGTTGGTTTTTGGACGCAAGTTTCACCTTTTTCTATTTCATCCTCCATGCCGGTTTCAAGTTCGATTTTTTCACTCTTGATTTTTCTGTAACATTTCTGCTGCTGAATTCTGATCTGGTGGTGAAGGTAAGATTGATAAGATGAATACGGAAGCTTCGCGACGGGGACCAAGTCCAACGATTGAGTAAGCAACTAGTTAGGGTTTGAGGAACTGTCGGACGGGTTGACACCCATTAATAAACCCGTTAATTTAGTCGGGTTGGAGATCCGCTCAAGTAATACCCGATAAAATACGGGTCGGTTCGAGTCAGCACAGTCGGGTTCAGCGGGTGCTCGGGTTACATGCACACCCCTAATGAATGGTACCACCATGGGTTTCTTTAAAGGAGAGAGGGGTCTGAGACAAGGTGATCCTATATCACCTTCCCTTTTCACTATTATGCAATAAGTGCTTTCTAGTCTCATTAAGAGATTTTTTTAGGCAAGAAAAATTGGCCGATTTACTCGAGCTAGAGGGACCCCCCTTATTTCCCATCTTATGTATGCTGATGATGTTGTTATATTTGCCAATGGTGGTAAGAGATCTATTTGAGGCTTGATGGAGGTCTTGAACAAGTATGAGGCCTAGACAGGTCAGGTCCTCAACAAAGAGAAAAGTGCCACCTTTTTCCCTAAGAGAATTCCGGTTTCCAGGAAATATTCCCTCCTTTGCCTCACTTGCAATACTAAGGGTCAGTTTCCTTTTCAGTACTTGGGGTGCCCATAGTGGATGGTAGGTTGAAGGCTTGTGATTTTGGTGACTTATTGGGTAAAGTTAAAAATAAAATCGCGGGCTAGAAGATGAAATTGCTTTCCGCTGGTAGCAGAGTTATTCTCACGAGTCATGTTTTAGCTAGTATGGCCACCCATCTCCTTGTTGTGTTAGATGTTCCCAAAGTGGTAATCCTTAGTCTGAACAAGCTTCTGAGCTCCTTTTTTTAGGGTGAGTTTGAAGGCAAAGATCATAGGAAATGGATTTCATGGAAGAATATCTGCACCTTTACTGATGAGGGTGGGCTGGGGATCAAGGACTTTGGGGATGTTCAGAGAGCTTTACACATAAAACTTGCCTGGAATCTTATTAAGGAAAAGTCGCTATGGGCGGATTTTTTCAGAAGCAAATATGTCAAAGGTATTCACTTATCGCTTCTGGAGCCCTCAAAGGGACCCGCTTTTGGAAATCGATTGCCCGTAGTATCCCTGAGGTTCTAAATAACTCCAAATGGGTTGTGAGAGAGGGAAACATCTCTTTTTGATATGACAACTGGGATTCAAGAGGTCCTCTCAAGATTCATCTCCCTATGACTACTCACCCTTTGCTTAAGATTATGGACTGTCGTATTGAGTTGAGAATGGGTGGGATACATCTCTTCTAAATAGCTTAGTGGGCCATCAAAAGGCGAGTGATTTGTCCAAATATAGGGCTAGACGGAAGGAGGGCTAAGATGTGCTGGTTTGGTTGAGAGATAAGAAGGGCAATTTTGCCATTAAGAGTGCTTGAGATTGCATTAGGGTTCAGGCATCTCCTTTACCTTGGGCTCAGTTGATTTGGCACACAAATCTTCCTAAGAAGATTTCCATCATGATGTGGAAAGCCACTAATAACTACCTGAATGTTGATGAGAAGATTAAGATGGTGGGCATTTCAATGGCTTCCAAATGCAACTGCTGTCAAGTGGGTCATACCGAGGATTTGAATCATGTCCTCTACACGAGGGACTTTCCCAGACAAGTATGGCGCCTAGCGGCTAGTCAAGTAGGGGTCCACATGCCTCATTTCCTCACTTGGAAGGAACAGACTAATTTATGGTTTCATCGCGCGGGTAGGTCCTCTTAAGTGTGTATTATTTTTTATCTTATTCCTTCTATTATACCGAACTTTGGGAGAGACGCTCTAAAGTCCGGTATAAGGACAAGGGCCACATGACTCAGTCGGTTTGGCAGGCTTCTAAATTATGGCTCCGTTGTATCATGGACCAGATTATGAAAGTTTTTTCGATCTTCAACAAGGATATTGATATTTTGAAAAGACTGGATATCCCAGTTTTGTCTCCCAAGTCAAAGAGGGTTAGGGTAGTAGGATGGACTCGGCCCCAACAGGATTGGGTTAAGCTTAATACTGATGGTAGTAGTCTTGCGAACCCAGACCCTTCTGGCGCTGGGGGTGTTATTCGGGATGCTAATGGCAGGTTACTTCTGGCTTATTCTGTTTCTCTGGGTCTGGATACTAATAATTTTGCCGAACTCAATAGCCTTTTGGAAGGCGTTCATAGATGTTATAATCTTGGGTTTCACCGTGTTCAAACTGAGACAGATTCCCAATTGTTGGTTAATTGGATTACTAAGGATGATTGTCATACTTGGTACTTAAAAGATTTCTGCAATGATCTTCATGGATACCTTAATAGGTTGGATTATACCGTGAATCATATTTTTCGTGAAAGAAATGTTGTGGCTGACTTCCTAGCTAAGTGCAGGGCTGAGGGTTTGAACTTTGATTGGACTGATAATCATACCTGGCCTACTAGATTAAGAGGCCTTCTTCGCATGGACAAATTGGGTCTACCCCATCTGCGGGTCCTGTAAGATTTGTGCCCGGTAAGTCACTTTTGGCTTGGTTAGGCTCTTTATCCTTTGTTTTGGTTGTTTTCCCTGCAGGTTACCATGTACTTGGTTTGTTTTGATTATGATAGTATTGTCCTTTAATTGGCGTCGATTTCTAGTCTGGATTTTGACACCTGGGTTGTGGATTTTATGTAACCACCAGGTGTTGGGTTATAACCACGATTTTCCTCCGCCAAAAGTGAGGACAATCAATAAACTTGGAGTACTGTCCTCTTCTTTAAAAAAAAAACCCAACAATGAGGCTGAGTTACGAGCGATGTTGCAAGGGGTTAGATTGCGTAAAGCTATGGCCTGTACACACGTTGTTCTGGAATGCGACTCTAAGATCGTGGTGGATTGGTTGAATTATAGATGTTGTAGTTTATGGTATCTTTGGGATTACTGGGAGAATCTTATTTAGGAGTTGGATGGCTTGCAATATCAAGTGGTTCACCAGTTTAGAGAAGGTAATCAATCTGCTGACTACTTGGCACGGCAAGGTAATCAAGTTGCTCTTTTTTTTTCTTTTCTTTTTTTTCTTTCTTTTTTTTTTTTTTTTTTTATTTTTTATTTTTTATTTTTTTTTTGTGTTGAGCGTTGGTTCGTTTTATAGCTATGTACCACAGGTTTTCCTCCACCTGAGAGAGGCTTTTCAATAAATTTTGAGGCTCAGTCCTCCTTTCTTAAAATAAAAAAATGGTAAATCAGATGGAATGAAGTAGAAGAGAAAGGTAGAAAGATGTAATTACATTTTGGCCTGGAAGTGAAGACTCCCCAGATTGGAAGCAGACATGATCGTCTGGGAGTGTTTTTTTCTTCTTCTCTTTTAACATTATTGGCTACAGTTTGACTGGCCGGGCCGGGACAACTGGCCTTAATTAATTTCCTAATGGAGCTGTTAGCTATCATTCTCTATGAGCAAATTGCCAAATAATCCCAAGCCAAAATATTCCAAAGTTATAAAGTAGTGCCATATAGGCATGCATTCAACATATAATTATATATATATATGTATATATAATAATTAGGTTTTCTTACCTATAAATAATTCTTTATGCGTAGCCAATCTGGCCAATGACATGTACGTCGTACGTTCCTCGGACATAAAATCGCCAACCCGAAACGTACACACCATAGAAGCTGCTTTCTTGTTTTCTTAATTTTAAGAGGAATATCGAGTTTTCACTTTTCAGGATATTTTATTTTCCAGCATTATTAATCAACGATCAATTTTTGGCTCCACCACTCTTGCATGTTAAGTAGCTTATAAAGTCATGCATACACGAATATTAGAGCTAAGCCTACATCATCACTTTGGAAAAATGGTTTAAATGTCATTGGAATCATGTGGACATACGGAGGCCACGACGATCCTTTCCTCAATATTGCGTCCAAAACCAAAAGTAAGATTAATTCCAAATGAAAAGATCAGCTTTCTCCATTTTTGACCATTCAAGAATTAATGAAAAACTTTTTCTTCTATTATTTCTTGCATTTCTACATACATGTATCTAAGTGCATGCCCCGGCCCCATCAGAACCCAAAATGCCTTTTGCACCTTTGGACGAATGCTCATTCATTCCAGTAGTTGTCTCCACTCTCCACCACCCGAGAATATATAAAGATCACAAGTAGCTTTCCATGCACAAAATATATACTGTACATAGAAAGCTGCTTATTTGTCATCAGTTATTTTTTACGAAAATGATTATTTTTTGTTAAAATAAGTCTATTTTCTTCGTAAATAGTCATTATCATCATAAATAATCCGTCTGCACATTTTTATTATAGCATGCATATATATTTGGCATATATATATATATATATAGATCATTCACAATCATGTTGTCATGTTAATTACCTGGTGTTTGATGGTCTGCCAACTAGCTAGGCTTCCATCTGGAATTTCTGGCACGTGTCCGACGTGTACCTCGTGCATTATGCACGCCTCGGCACGAGGCTGACTTTCACAGACAGCAAGCCCTACATCTTCTGGTGATCCTCTCTCTCTCTATATATATCACTGTGCGGCCTGTGCCCATGATCTGTATATTTCCCAAGCATTATTCCCGACTTCTTTTGCTTCAGTTCCCATCAAGAAGAAGAGAAAATGCTTCACATTTCCATGTTGCTTAGATCGAAATTCATCATGCATGCCTCTTTGTATGATGATGTTCATCATGACAATGTGCATGATTATCTCCCCATGGAGGGTGACGGAGTTGATGACGATGATGGCGACTACGACTATGCTCCTGCTGCATCCATGGAGACTGATGGATATGATGACGATGATGGCGATTATGATTATGCCCCAGCTGCTTCAGCATCGAAGGGACAAATTTATGATATGTTGTCAAAACCCTAGTCCTATAACCTAAATGTTTGGTCTAATAATATATGGTTAAAAAGTTTTGCATTTCTCAAACAACATTAAAAAATAACCTCTCCCCTAACGTCTCTCTCTGGAATTTACCCTAGACCCTCTCCTCTCTACCATTCCGGTGATGAATTATGAAACATAGATGATTTCTCACCAACTTCTTCCACTTTTGCTAACTCTTAGCTATAATCAATAAACAAAATATATATATTGTTGACATGTGGAATATTGTAGTCTCTAGTCTCCGTCACAACATTGCCTCATGTTTGGTTCACTTTTTCATGCGAGAATCATTAATTGTAGTGATCACCTTTGGCTTATATTGGAAAATAGTTCACCTTTGTTTGAGTAATTAATGTTATATATCACACTCTCATCTTATTTTAATTATACTAAATAGTATGTGACACATTCATTACCATTAGATGAGAAAGAAGCATGTAATAAATGATTATTTAATAATGATAAATGTACCGCATCTTATTTAATATGATGAAAATAAGATGGTAGTATGGTATATAAAATTTTCCTTTAAAATAATATATTTGTATGTATTCATGTGTGATGTCGCCGTTTAAAAAGTTTAGCTACAGTTCTTTGCACCCTCCTTTGTCTGGTGTCACTTACACACAATTAAAGCATTATTGGCTACAGTTTGACACTGGGCCGGGACAGTCGGCCTTAATTAATTTCCAAGTGGAGCTGTTAGCTATCATTCTCGCGAGCATGCAAATTGCCAAATCCCAAGCGCAAAATATTCCAAAGTTATAAAGTAGTGCCATATAGGCATGCATTCAACTATATATATATATATATATATATATATATATATATATTTAATTAGGTTTTCTTACCTAATTCTTTATGCGTAGCCAATCTGGCCAATGACATGCATGTCATACGTTCCTCGGACATAAAATCGCCAACCCGAAACGTACAGTACACCATAGAAGCTTGTACGTGCGTATACATCCTTAATTAACACCGGCCATCCAAATCGACGTATTATTATATATTGCTGGGAATAATAATTTTAACATATAATCAGCAACGTCGAGCTGTCGAGTAGTACTGTTTTCACCATTGGTACGTTCAGCTTATTTAGTAGCAAGCTAGAAGATATATATTACCTCAACGAAAATAGTTTAGACATGATAAAGAAATTACATAAAAATAAAACTATATATTGATGTGGTTTGATTTAATACGTCAAATTGTGTATGAGCAGTTCTCTAACTAGCTTTGACCTAAATTTAAATCAGGTCGTGACCTTTTGATCTCTCCTTAATACGATGATCGTCTAGTACTGTTTTCAAATCCAAAAAAGTGAAGCTGAATCTTTACAACTTTTTTTACGATTTTCCAATCCCACCCTGCAATATGCCAAAAAAAAATACAAAATATATATATATATATATATATATATATACACACTTTGTATGACCCAATAATGCAACGAAAAGTCTAAAGATACTCAGCCACTCATCCAGTCTAGCCACTCTTAACTGCTATCTCCAACGTGTTTGCTGAACTGTCAACAGGGATTTTCCATGTGTCTAAACCAGAAAGCCATTTGGCGTTGAGTCATGCACACTCTTCAAGCATCACTCCACACTCCACCTCGTGGATTACTTGTGCCAAAAACGAGTCCAATTCCTTCTCTTGAATCTCTTCCCTATATATAAGCACACCTGATCTTATCCCCTTGAAACGCACTGACATACTTGGCTTCTATTTCTATCTTTCTTGTAGTTGTAACCAGCTTGTGAAAAGAAACCCAGGTGTTCTTAATTTTCCTTCTCATTCTATCTTTGTTACAAAAAAGAAAAAGGCAGACAATGTTAATCATCTCAAAGGCCATTGCCCCATGGTGCAAGAAGCATGCAGATGGAGATCATGATGATGGTGGTGATGGATCATATGATTACAATGCCCCTGCAGCATGTACTGAACCGGATGGCGATGATGATGATGGAAATTATGACTATGCTAGTCCAGCAGCATCCATGGAGGGTGATGACGATGACGATGATTATGACTATGCTCCAGCTGCATGAATGCCTGTTTAATTTAGTACTGTTGGTATTACGTCGTACGTACGTACAGCTTCTGCAACTAGAAATAAAGCTCCAAATTAATCTCAATTATGTATGGCGTCCCTACCTAGCTGCTACTAACTAGATTCCCAAATAGCTCCAAATATTTTCCTACCTAATTAGATACCCCAAAGTTCTGTTGGTCGTCGAGAGCTATACATACATATATATATATATATATATATGTACGTATGTATGTATATATGTTAATTTATTGCCAAGTTGATCTCTCATTGCTAGCTGATGACAAGCAATTAAGCTGCATGCAAGTAACTGCAATGTTTTTCATGTTAATCTGCATGCTAATTAATTAATGATTGATGCTCATTATTAAATATTATCCATTACTCGATTAAGGTTGCCTTGACGTTTATCATGTTAAGTAGTTGTTTCAGGTTATGTTATGTTAAGTAGTGCCTAATTGATATAAATAATAGTTGTTTGAGCTTATGGTAAGTAGAATATATATATATCTTCAATTTGTTCTTAAGCAAAATGCAGTTTCTCATGAGGAGAATGTTCTAGCTAATTACAAGAAAAATGAGTATTTTTGATCAATTATCTGTAATGAAAACAAACTTATTTTAACAGGAAATAATCATTTTATTGGAAATAACTGGTTACAGATAATTAATTTTCTTATAGGATCTCTAGTTAGCCTTTCAGTTTTCAGCTTTTATGAGGATTAAAATAGCCGTTTTTTGTGAACAGCAAATTGGAAAGTTAGCGATCTACGCACGTAGGAACCCCAAGTAGTATCTGATCCAATCAAACTAATTTGTGAATGTATTAAATTATATATTCTGCAAATTAACAAATATCTTCCCAAGAGTACATGAGTTATCTTGTACACATGAATATCTGGCGGATCATGTACTAGATATTGCCATCCACCGCAAAGCCAAAGCCAACGCCAACCATAAATATGGTGCATGGGATCGAAGAGCTAGCTAGCTTAATTAATATTGATTTCTTGATGTCGTTGTTCAGATGTAAGTAATATTATCATAAAGAGATGAAGTTGCAATTAACACAATCATCAAGATAGATCAAGATTCAAGGGATTCTTTAATTTGTATGTACATCCAAATATATATATATATATATATATATATATATATATTTATGCAGATTATAAAAGTACTCTGTTGATCACTTACGAGTCCAGCAAAGTTGTTTAAACTTGCTCGATTTAGCATCTCTACCACCCCTTTAGTCCTTTATGATATATTCCGACATACACTTTTTAATTCCAAACACATCTAAGCAAATGGCTGCAATTCCTGATCTCATTGAATTCTACGATTCTTGTCAAAAGCTGTCCGGTAGGTGAAATATTGTTGGTTTAAAACAAGGAAGCAAAACAGAGAAAAACAGAGAAATTAATTGAGAAACTTCCACCCTTTTAGTTCACGGATTGATACTATGGTTCTACCATTCATCTTCCATTGATCATGCTTTTATAAGCTTACATAGAGACTCATAAAATTCATTTAAAACAAAAATACAACTTCCAACTCAGACTAATAATAGGAAAACTTAATATCGTAAAACATGAATAGGAACATGAAGAGTTTCTAGGAAATAAACATCACACTAACTAATCTTTAATACTCCTCCTTGATGTGATTTCCAGTTACACCAAGCTGTGATCTGAGAAACTGAAACTTGTCTCTAGGGAGTGCTTTTGTGAATATATCATCAAGTTGCTCTTCTGATCTACAGAACTTCAAAGAATTTTCACCATTTGATTCAACTTCACGCAAGAAATGACATTTAATTACAATATGTTTAGTTCTACAATGCTGGACTGGATTTTTGGCAATTGCAATGGCTGAATTATTATCACAGAAAATTTTAGTAGATCCCAACTGTCTTTCTCCCATATCTTCAAGTATTCTTCTCAACCAAATAGCTTGGTTTGCACAACCTGCAGCTGCCACATACTTGGCTTCTACAGTAGATTGTGCCACATTACTTTACTTTTTTGAACTCCAGGAGAACATAGCTGATTCTAAACTGAAACAGTAGCCTAAAGTGCTTCTTAGATCATCACAAGAACCTGCCCAATCACTATCTGTAAATCCTACCAATTTAGTATTTGATGTTTTTCTACACCAAATACCAAAATTGATAGTTCCTTGCAAGTATCTCAAAATTCTCTTTGTTGTTCCAAGATGTATTTGCATGGCTAGGACATTGCATGAATCTTGAAAGTAAACTAGTGGCATACAAGATATCAGGTCTGGTGTTACACAGATACAACAAACTTCCTACTAAGCTTCTATAAATCGAAGCAAATTTCCACCATCTTCCTTTTTCAATTTCTCATTAGAAATTTATGGAGTTGCCACGGGTTTACAGCCTGACATATTGAATCTTCTTAAGAGATCTTCAGTGTATTTTCTTTGAGAACAGAAAATTCCCTCAGCCTCTTGACTCACTTCCATGCCTAGGAAATAATGCATATTTCCTAAGTCACTCATCTCAAAACTTGCCATCATTTCTCTTTTTAAATTTCCAATCATTTCAACATTGCTTCCTGTAAAAACCAAATCATCCACATAAAGAAATACAATGATCAAATCATTACTTTTTTGAGACTTGATGTATAATGTAGGCTCACTCTTACTCCTCTTGAAGCCTTGCTCAATAAAATATTGATCAATTCTCTCATACTAGGCCCTTGGTGCCTGTTTTAATCCATACAAAGCCTTTTTCAGTTTGTAGACTTTGCCTTTTTCTTTCTCAAACCCCTCGAGTTGATCCACAAAAACCTCTTCTTCCAACACCCCATTTAGGAATGTTGATTTCACATCTAATTGCAAAACTTTCTAACCTTTTTGAGTAGCAAGTGAAACTAAGGCTCTAATGGTATCCATCCTTGCAACAGGAGCAAAGGTTTCATTGTAATCTATTCCATATTGCTGCACATACCTCTTGACAACCAACCTTGCTTTATGCTTCAAGATAGAGCCATCCAGATTTAATTTAGTCTTATAAATCCATTTTACTCCAATAACATCTTTATTTGCTGGTAAAGAAACCAACTCCTAGGTTTCATTTTTCTCAATCATTCTGATTTCTTCTCTCATAGCTTTCTGCCAAACTTCCTCTTTTGAAGCTGCTACAAAGCTATTTGGTTCAAGTGTAGCATATCTTGTTCTTCTTATTGGAGATTCTGGAGTTGACTCTTCTTCACTGTCATCAGAGAATACTTGAGTAACTATAGACTTTCTGTGTGAGTTTGCTGAATATCACTTGTTTCAACTTCAATTTCTTCTTCTTCCATCTTGGTTAATGGTTGAACTTATATCTCAACTCTTGGTTGAACAACTTTTTCAGCTTCCCAGTCCCAAAATGCATATTCATTGAACTTTACATCTCTGCTCACAACCAGCTTTCTAGTTTTCAAATTGAAAATTCGAAAACCCCTTGAAACTGAACTATAACCCACAAATACACCTCTTTCAGCCTTCTCTTCAAGTTTGGTTCTTTTCTGAGATGGGATATGGGTGTAACATATGCAACCAAACACCCTTAGAAAACTGGTAGAGGGTTTTATCCCAGTCCAAGCTTCAAATAGTGTCTGATTTTCAACTGATTTTGTAGGCAATCGATTAAGCAAGAACACAGCAGTGTTCACTGCTTCACACCAAAATTCCTTGGGTAATTTTTTCTCATGTAGCATGCATCTAGCCATTTCCATCATTGTCCTATTCTTCCTTTCAGATACTCCATTTTGTTGTGGAGAATAGGCCACATATAGCTGATGTTCTATGCCTTCAGATTCACAAAACTTTTTAAATTCTCTTAAGTTATACTCACTGCCTCGATCACTTCTTAGTGTTCTAATCTTATGTCCAGACTGATTCTCAACTAGTAATTTGAACTTCTTAAAGGTTCCAAAAACTTCAGATTTGTCATGAAGAAAATTAACCCAAATCATTCAAGTAAAATCATCCATAAAAAGAATGAAGTACATGCAGTGATTATGGGTTGAAGTCTTCATTGGACCACATACATCTGTATGGACCAATTCCAGCCTCTTCTTGGCTCTCCAGCTGCTCTCTGATGGGAATGGAAGTTTGTGATGTTTTCCAACCAAGCACCATTCACACATTGGTGTCTCTTTTTATAAGAGAGGTAGATCCTTCATCATCTCCTTTTGATGCATTAATCTCAATGAATTAAGATTGTAGTGGCCAAATCTTTGATGCCACAATCTGGTTTCATGTATAGTTGCCACCATAGCATTAGGAAAACTCCATTGAATGGGAAAATTCCTGCTCCTCCCCATTTTCACTTCAGCTAGTTCCATCTTACTCTTTTCATCAAATATTTTGCACATTATTTTCAAAGCACAATGAGTAACCATTTTCCATCATTTGGCCTACACTCAACAGGTTTTGATCAAGGGATGGAACCAACAATACATCCTTGATGAATTTTGTACCCTTCTTGGTCGAGATGGCCACTGTGCCTTTGCCTCTAGCTTCAACAAGTTCACCATTACCCATCTTAAGTTTGGTTTTGATAGAAGTGTCTAGACCAGTGAAGATAGCCTCATTAGTTGCCATGTGATTGCTACATCCACTGTCTATGAACCAGATATTCTCTTCTTGAGAGCTTGACATGCAAAAAACAAATGCTCATTCTCCTCTTTTTCTTCTGAATAGTTAGCTTGTTGATTGTTCTTGTATCTACAATCTTTTTCCATATGCCCAGAATTTTTACAATTCCAACATTGTGGCTTCCCGAAATGATAACAATTTTTTCTAAATGGTTTGTCTTCTTGTAGATACCACAGGCAGGAAATTCGCCCATTTTCTCTTTCACCGTGCTTTCCTTTTGAGCTTGATCAGAATTCTTGTAATCCTTTTGAGGATTCTTTTTATAATCTTTTGTTTTTTTATTTTTCAGATTCACTCTTGATTGAAATGCATGCTCCAAAGAACCATCATTCCTTCTAGCTAATCTTTGCTCATGGGCTTGAAGGGAACCCATCAACTCAGTAACTGACAAAGTTTGCAAGTCCTTTGACTCTTCAATAGCTGCTACTACATGATCATACTTCTCGAGTAAACTAATCAAAGTCTTTTGAACAATTCTTTGATCATTCACCTCTTCACCATGGGCACACATCTGATTAACTAATTCAATTAATCTGGAACCATATTCTTTAACTGCTTCAGATTCCTTCATTTTTTAAGTTTTCAGTCTCCCTTCTCAAGCCTTGAAGTTTGAGAAGTTTTACCTTAGTATTTCCTTGAAATTCTGTCTGCAGAATCTCCCATGCTACCTTTGAAATATCAGCCCTCATCAATCTTGGAAAGATTGATTCAGACACAGCCTGTTGTAGGATGAACAATGCCTTTGCATCTTTGGTAGTTTCTTGCTTCGATTGAGTTGAATCCGAAACTCCTACTGCTGTAACTGTCACCCCATTTTCCACTATATCCCACAAATCTTGAGAGATGAAAAAAGTCTTCATTTTGATGCTCCAATCATCATAGCTTTCGCCACTGAAAATAGGAACAGATGTTGATGCTTCAAAGGTAGCCATTTTCAACCCTCAGATGAACCTGGTTAGCTCTGATGCCAATTGTTGGTTTAAAACAAGGAAGCAAAACAGAGAAATTACTTGAGAAACCTCAACCCTTTTAGTTCACGGATTGATACTATGGTTCTACCATTCATCTTCCATTGGTCATGCTTGTATACGCTTACATAGAGACTCACAAAATTCATTTAAAACAAAAATACAACTTCCAACTCAGACTAATAATAGGAAAACTTAATATCCTAAAACATGAATAGGAACATGAAGAGTTTCTAGGAAATAAACATCACACTAACTGATCTTTAATAAATATTTATCTGGCTAGATTAGGATACATGACCAAATCAAGAGCCAAATTAATAATAGCTTTTCAAAAGCTAGCCTTTTTTTTTGCAATTATTAATGCTGATCTGATCAACAGTACGTACGTTGTGTATAAACAAATTAATCAGGGGTTAAACGTACATACTTGATCAAGATTTTCTCCACGTAGATCAGCAAGTTCTAGTTCCTAATTAGAGATCATGGGTCTGTGTAGAAGACTTGGGTTAAGATACGATCGATTTGCTTGAGTTCGCTCGTGATTATGGATTTGCATTATTGGATCAGGAACTGGATGCATGCATGCATGATCTTTTCATTTCATTTAAATGCGTACATGGCTCTGATTAGATCTTTGTGATTGGATTCTTTTCTTTATGACTTTATATTGAATTGTTAATGGTAGTTAGATCTTTGTTAAGCTGGCAGCTTCTAATCCCTTTTTTTTTTCCTATCTTGATTTTGTGATTTTATTTTTTCTAGGCATATGGGATCTGTAATGTTGTAGTTGTTATCTACCATCATGGAGTTAAATCTTGTCTCATAATTAATAATGCTACATCCACATGAGTCGGTAGCTAGCAATCAAGTGGGAAAATGAGAGGGATCAAGGTGGGCCAAGCGAGTAATCAAGGTATGGAGTTACTCTAATTTGTGTTCGGAGTAGTTTTTTTCAGTTTTTTGTTGTCTCTAATTTGTAGGCCTAGAGATTCCCACGTATGTATACTTAGTCAATGTGGTAAAATGCACTTGTAAGCTTTTCTAGTTTTTTCTAGCTCATAACAATGTTCATGTATGACTTTATCTTCTACATGCACATTTAAGCCTTTCTAGTTCATAACTCATGATCTGCATGTTGGTTTTAGTTTGAGTACAGTTAGCTACTTTTAGATTTGGTAAGGGATAATTTTTTTTTCCACTACAAGAACTGATAGATTAAGGTTTTTTTTCCCTTGAATTATTTGACAAGGGAATGGAATAAGTTTATTTTCCTAATATGGAATGGCTTCTTATCAATTTCTTGTATTGTTTCTTGTATTGAGAGAGACACTTCAAATTGGTATAAAATTAATTATAGCTCAAGATTGAAACTTGATAGGTGTTACTCAACTTGTTAAAGAAATTGTCTTTTAACAGAAATTTTAATCACACTAATATAAGTTCAAACCTTTTACGTTCTTTGAAACATATCTTCAGTTAGGAGCACGTACAACTCAATTACGAGGTGGGTATGTCATTTTCTAATGCAGTTATTTTCCATTGAAGTCCAGTAGAACTTGGTACTTTTTAACATTTGTGCGCTTCGGAGCATCTACTCTTTGCTAGGGAGCCCCCTCTCTGCATGTGTATGTGCGTGCGTGGCTCTTTTTTTTTTTTTTAACAGTAGGTTGGTTTTTTTATTCTTTCATTATTATTTTTCTACTCAGCTACTTTGGATCATATTAGTGGCTTCTTGTGCTCTCAATGTTCAGTCCCTAGCAACCAATGTTTGGGTTAACATCGACGTTCTAATGACCGATGATGTTTGCAGCCATGGTTCAATCAAATTCTTCAAGAAATAATTTGGAGAGAATGCTAAGGTATTGGATAGCCTATTGCATTGTAATGTGACTTTTTTATTTTTGATTTATTTATTGTTTTTCTTCAATATGGTTTAAGGATTACTGATTCTAAAGCTAATATCTTAACTTTATTGGATGTGGTTTAGATGTCTAGTAGCAGAAAACTGTTAGGTGAACTCTGTGTGTGTTAGGCTAACTTTTCAGGCTAACCCATACTACTTATGTTATACTTACTGCTTTTTTGGGATTCTTTTACTTTCAACTCTACTCAAATGCATTTGGTTTGTTACTTAGAAGTTTCTCCTTTTGCTCTTTTACTCATTCAATACACTTTTTCATGGTTTAGTACTTGTGCTTATTTGTTTTTTCATTTTCTTTTAAAACTACCTAGAAATTGTTGTTTGTATTCCAATATCTTCTCACTCTGAATCTCCAGCTGCTTGTTAAAAAGTATACTATGGAGAGGTCGGTTGAGATTTACAAGGTCTATTTCAGTTATTGTACTATTTTTCATTGTTTATTAATTTATGAGCTTAGTGTATTTGTAATATATTCTTCACATTCTTGATATGTTTTAGGTAAGGGTATAAAGCGTGAGACTGTTTTACTAATATGTCTTTTCTTATTTCATAAATATCCATTTATAGCGATTTTAATCACCACAGATAAGTATTTGCGACCAGAGATAAGTTTTGGTGGTAGTTGAGTATTTGCAGCGATTAAAATCGCTACAATAGACATATCTTACCAAACCTCTCAACATTATGGTTTACTTTTTCCAGCAACAAAGAAATCGTTGGAAAAAATCTTTACTTTTTCCAATGTCAATTAACCACACTTTTTGCGATGAGAAAAATTTTCGAAAATAAAAATATTTTCGACATCCATTTTGTTCGCGGGTTTAAGCACTATACGTTGCCACTTATTTCTGTGGAGATAGCTACGACTTGAAGTTGTGGGGAAAAGTCATTTCCGGCAAAAATATTGACAAATTGCAACAAAAACACTCGCGAGAAAAAACCTAATTTGTTGTAGTGAGAGTAGGATCGAGGTGGCAGGGAAACAAACCGAAGTAACTGAACATTGTTGTTCGGTGAGCCAGCATTCTTGGGCTGAAATTGGGACCCTTTAAGCTCAACGACGGTCTGGCTCTAAAATGTTGAGGATCGATGGAAAATTTTAGGGAGCTGGAGGATATACTACTCTTTTGTTAAGCATAATAATATTGTTATATCTGAATCTATCTATTTAACAATAAAAATTACTTAATTTATAAATTTATTTTTATGAAAACTAAGAATTTCTTTTTAAAAAGAAAAAAACTGACTAGCTTCTTTAACCAGGGGATTAGAAGACGTCGGTCCAACCCATCCTTGGTGGCAACAATGTATCACAAAAAAATCATATACATTTGTGACTTTTTCTTTCTCAGGTTATAACTTCTTATCAAAGCAAAATATGTTGCAAAAATGATTCTTCACTCTTTTAAGTCTCAGGTTATAATTTCTTATCAAAGCAAAACATGTTGTTAAAATGATTCTTCACTCATTTAAGATGGATGTTCTAGATTCGTACTATCAGAGCGAGAGAAATAAATGAATAAATATTTTAGGTCAATTTTCTAGAAATTAAATTTTATCTTTATGAAATTTTTAATGAAATAATTTATCTGAAATTAATAATTTTCAAATTAACTATTTTCATTTTGTTGTGGAACCTAGAGGTTGTGTACAAAAAATTTTTTAAGTGACTAAATTTTGAAAAGCAGTCTTTGTTAGAGTTTTATTAAAACTCAATGTCCCACACTCATGTCTCTATGGGTTTATATTAGTTCAAATATATCTCTTAATTAATGAGTTATAGTGGGATACAAAAACCTCTAGATTTCATGATGGTCAGAAGTTTATTTAAGCACTAAGAGGGCTAAGAGTTCTCACCTACAATATAATTGTACCTCTAGTCATTGGGAGACACTGGAAGGTAAAGTTGTTAGGGTAGTCTTTCTTTCATATTCAATTCAGATTCTCTATCAAACTAAAATGGATGGAGGTACGTTTTCTAACTATTAATATATTATTTAATCTCGTGGATTATAGAAAATCAAAAATCCTAATATTAATGTTTCTTGTTAAAATAGTTAACATTGGTGAGCTACAGGTTATAGATATTCTATGGTTTCGATAACATATAATTCTGAAGTAAATTTATAAATTATGATTCAGTAAATTTATAAATTATGATTCAGTTTTACATATTCATGTACAACATATATTTTGGATATAAACTTCATGTATTTATAAATTTACGTATTTAATATTGATTCATACGTGTATTCTTGATATGGAAAAGTTGAGAGAATTCTTTTATAGAGTTTTGGTTTAAGAGAAAACAATGAAGGAAGAGCTCCCGTGGGTTGGCAACGGCGGTGTGAGGATGGTCGGCACATCCTCTCTAGTAACCTAGGATGGGAGGCATCGCCTGTGGACAATGTAGTCTCATCAGATGGTGGTCGTGCCTTTATTTCTTTTGTTTAGCTTATTAAAAAAATGTGATGATTGTCTGGCACTGGGAGGCCAAAAACCTCCTCGCCGAAGTTTCTATGGCAACGTTGCAAAGGACTGAAAAGTCCAGTACAACGGCAACGTAGGAAAGAAAAAAACGAGGGAGAAAGGAGAAGAGAGGTGGATGTCGCAGGCGAGATGAGATTGGGGATGTCTTGCCAACATCTCCTCGCCGGCAAAGACATCCACAGTTGAGCCAAATTAGAGTTGCAAACTCTTATCTAGTGCGACGGCTACGTGAGGATGAAGACGAAAACGAATAGGGTCATGGGTTACTGAACGGGTAGGGTTTTCAAACCCATTACAATTTGGGCCGATTATAGTGGACCATAGGTTTGGCCCAGTCCAAGAACATCAAAGGGAATTAATGCTACTTCGGCTAGAAAAGTGGGCCTGTAAGCTAGGCCCAGCTTGGCAACGTGATTAAAAAAATGTGTTATACAGGCTATATGCCAACATAGTGGGCCAGAATTGTGGCCCAGCCCGAACAAAAATATATATATATATATATAATTCTTTCTTTCTCATTCTCTCAATGCGTGTCTTTTATTAATTAATAAATGTAAAAAGTATTTGGACTTGAATTATGGCTATTGGTTATAAAATTATTAATTATTGTTTCTTATGAATTTTATTGTATGATTGGCCATATATATATATAATTGTTAATTTAAAATTGAGTGATTAATTTGTACCACAATTAAAGAATGATTAGTTGCCCAAAGGTACAAAACTTTACTTGATTTTGGATAAACAACTAATTAACTCTATTATATCATAGGTAATAATGGAAAATCATTGGATCCGTGATATAATTAGTGATGTGGAGTGAACAATTTGTATGCCAGAGTTTATTCCCACAAGAGAACTTTGTTGATACATCAAGTTTATCTACATAATTTAAGATTGGAGAGAATTTATGCTAGAGTTTACTCTCAAATGAGAATTTTGGTCATACAGTTAGTTCATCCACGGAATTTAAAATTGGAGTGAACATTTTGTATGTCAGAATTTATTCTCAAAGAAGAATTTTAGTGATATAGTTAGTTCATCCACATAATTTAAAATTGGAGGAAACATTTTGTGTGTAGGGGTTCACTCCCAAAGAAGGAATCTCGATGACACTATTAGTGAATTTATAATGGTTTAAATTCTCCATAAAAGTTTAAATTCTGAATTTAAAATTGGATGAAACATTTTATATGTTGGGGTTCACTCCCAAATAAGGGATCTCGATAACACTATTAAGTCATCCATAATGGTTGAAATTTTGTTATTGTTTATGAGTGTCAAACTCAAAGTATTAATGTGATCAAAATATTTTTCTTACAATAAGTATATGAATATCATTACAAGCTTTCCTATATAGAATGACTATAGTTTAGATAAATATGAGCATCTCAAAATTACGATCTTTTTTGGGAATGATTTTATTTCTAGGCCCTAGTTTATCTATTTTAAGTCTAGAATCAATTATTATTGAGAATATTGGTAAGGGTCAGAAAGACAATATTTAAGAAGATGGAACTAATTACTGCATGTCAAATTTTTGAACTTTAGGAAAGGAAATGATAAAATCTTCTTATTTTGTACATAATGATTTATTCCAGATGTATTATTATTTTATCAAAATAATAAAATATGAACGAATTAGTAGCATGGTTTTTAGATTGATACATATTTATTTTGTTAATTTATACTAGAGATCAATTGTATCTTTTGGGAAATGAATGAAATGATGGTCATGAAAGTGTAAGAATTGTGTCAATTGAGTTTTGAAAGAAACAAGGACACATGAATGTTTAGGATTAGGTGTCCTAAGCATAAGACTTGACTCGAATGGAAGGGTAAACATTTTTCAGTATAAATTTCTAATTAGATCTTATCAATATTTATACTTATCTTTTTTTGATTAAACTCAAGTGAAAATGTTCATCTTTATTTTGTCTATATAAGTTTCAAATCAAATTTTATAAATGTTGATACTTATTTTTTGTGGTTGAACTCAAGCACAAATGTTTATGTTTTGATTTGTTTCAAACATATACCATCTATGTTTGTTCCATTTTTCCTTCCAACAAAATCTTTATTCATCGTGCCTTCATAATGTTTTTATTAAAAATATTCTACACTTATAAGCATGTATTGGAACCATATAAAATATAATTTATGAAAAAATTTTACAATTTGTGACATAGAAGTTTGAAGCTTAATTAAACAAAGACTTTTTTTGTAACATAAAATTTTGAAGAATATCTCCGAAGAAAAGTTGTAAAAATTAGTAAATAAAAGATTTTCCGCATTAAGATGTTCTAATCTCAAGATGTGTGTTAATTTGTACAAAATGAAAGCAAATTAAACATATTAAGAAAAAATGCCACATGGAATATGGAGTTTCTTGAGAAAATGCATATAGACACATATAGACATTTTTCCTTATAATCTTTGATAGATAAAAATATTTCATTACTTTCAGAGATAATTTTCATGGTATGGAAATACCTATATGCTATATAAAAAGTCTCAAGCCTTTTGCAATTATTAAGGTACTCCTCAGGGAGAGGAAATGCAACTACGTAGAAAGATTAAAATTATTGAATTTGATTGAAATAGTGAGTGTCATGACAAGTATTATGAGTCAAGTCATAACTCTAGCCTGTTTTCTCAACTTCTTGAAAGAAAATGTAAGAAAACTCTTAAAAATAATGGTGTATAACTTATCGTGTTTTTAGTAAAGTAATCTTAATGACTTATTTTTTGAGTTGTGGACTTATTTAAGGCATATAACTATATGGATAGTAAAGCTAAATTAAGATTTTATAACCGATTTTATAACCGAAATGAAAGAAAGTTAAGCCCTATAATAGTTATTAACATATTGGGTATATTATCATTATTGATTACTCAAGGAGATTCAAAAAATACAAGTTGCATTATTTCTAATCATGATCTTGCTATTGAGGAAATTGAAATATCAAATTCCTTAAGGTTGACAAAAGCAGTGGGGGCATAGAAACTAGAAATGTGATTTTCAAAGATGTACACGCTTGTATCTTTGAATAAACTTGTAGTTTCTTTTTCTGATCATCTCAATGATAACATGAAACAACAATCAAATGACCATCCACATCATAAGAGAAACACCTCCGAAGAATTGGCTATGGAGACATCAGAACAGGTAACCTCATGTGATCTTCTTAATTTGCTATTTGGTTAGATTACGTGGTATATTTCCAAAGTTTAGAATTTGATAAATAAAGATTCATTTATGTTTTTCACAAGTTGTAGAAAGAAGTGATTTTATAAAATATCGATGCGTTAAAGAACGATTGAAATGCATGAATAAACATAAAGTCTGTAATCTCGTCAAATTGTCTGAAAAATTTAAAAAAACTGAATGTAAATGGGTCTTGAAGACAAGACCCTGACTTTAAAAGCATTGTTGAACAATATAGAGTTAGACTTGTAATAATAGATTTCACGTAGAAATGAGAATTGTCTAGAAATAGAGATTTCTAATAAACCTGAAATGACTCATTCATGATAACTATGACATTAGTAGCTTATTACGATTTAAAGTTAAATCAAATGGATGTGAAAACAATTCTAGAGTGAAAGTTTTGAGTCTACACGAAACGAACAAAAAGGCTACTTAGAAAAGGTAAAAGATTTTTTGAAAATAGTATTTGAAGGTTGATAATATCAATAATGTTTTTGGATTTAAAGAAAATATTTATTATTGATGTATATACTCGAAGGTCAGTGTGAGTACATTTGTATTTATGATCATGCATATATATCACATTTTGGCAAGTATAAATCATGGTTTGTAGTATGAAATTAAAGTTGTCTCTAAAGAACTTTAAAAATGAAATTTATGAATGAGACATCTTTCGTAATTGGGATTGAATTTTAATACCAAAAAGTTGACTGTTAGGATTATCTCAGTAAAGTTGTATAGAGTTTTGAGAGACTTTGCATAAATACTTGTTGGTCAATAGATGTTTTAAAAATAAAATGTGATATACTCAGTATTTATAGTATCCTAAAATTGATTAGGTTGTTAAAGAAATTTTACATACATTAGTTACAAGGAATTTAATGATTGCACAAGCTTGTATAAAGTCGAATATCAGTTTTTCAGTTGGCATCATTGGTTGTTGTCAAAGTAACTCAAGGATTCCTAACCAAAAAGCTATGAAAAAAAGTGCTATAATATTTGTAAGAAATTAAAAACTATATTTTTTTCTTCAGAATAATTGAAACTCTTAAATTAACTGGATATTCAGACTCTATTCTGTGGGATTGCTCTTATAATAGAAAATACAGTTATGGTTATGTATTTTGTTATCTAGTAGAGTTATTTTATAGAAACTTATGAGACAAATCTCTTACTACTTTATATGCAATAGAAGCTGAGTTTATGACATGCTTTGAGAGCACAGTGTATGGTATATGACTGAGGAAATTTATCTTAAAACTTAAAATTGTCAATTTTGTAGACAAGTTGTTAAGAGTGTTTTAAAAGAATTTCTCAGAGTATTTTTCTCCAAATAATGAATATTTAATGAATTTTTAAAGACAAGTGAAGGAGAATGTACATAAATAAATAATGTCCATATAATATATCAATATTGTAGTTTAAAGAACATGCTGAAAAGAATGGTCTTATACCTATACCCGTGATTTGAACATGTTAACACGATCTCTGATATGCTAAGTATTTTCTTATTGGATATTGAGAGATATCTATTATGGTTGTTTCTATTGTCTTGTCTTGTCTTTCCACTTTATGTGTACTACGAATGATGTGAATGAATGATGACAAGATAATGTCTACAATGGACATGAATGCCTAAGGCATTACAGTTTTAGCTTTAATTGTCTCAATTAAAGATCAAATTAAATTAAGTTACAAGTGTTATAGTACATGGAAAGAATTTTGTTGGTTATATAACAAAGGACATTTATGACTCATATTGGTAGTTAATTTGACATTAATACTATGAAACTCATATAATGTATTTTGAGCTACGAATATTTTCTAAAAATAAACGTGCATAGTATGGTTAATTTCTTGTAATAAACTCATAAATGAAAAATTATGTTTTATGGGTGTATGGGCCAACTGAGAGAATGTTAGAGTTTTGTTAAAACTCAATATCCCACATACCCATGTCTCTATGGGTTTATATTAGCTCAAATATATCACTTAATTAATTAATTATAATGGGATACAAATATATCTAGATTTTAAAATGGCTAGAAGTCTATTTAAGCATGGAGATGACTAAGGGTTCTCACTTACAACATAATTGTGTCTCTAGCCATCGGGAGACACTCGGAGGTAAAATTGTTAGAGTGATCATTCTCCTATATTCAAGTCAGATTCTCTATCAAACTAAAATGGAGGGAGGTACGTTTTCTAACTATTATTATTTAATATCATGGATCATAGAAAATCGAAAATTCTAATATTAATGCTTCCTGTTAAAATATTTAATAGTCTTGGCATTAAACCAAAAAAAGGTAGCATGAGGGGAGATGGAGGTCAAACACCAAGGTTTATGTCTCGTTTTACCTTGTTCATGGAGAAACTCCAGTTGATGCTAGTATGTTGAACAAAAAAACATATTTTGTGAGTTGGGTGTGGTTTAGAACCAAATACTTTGACATCTGGTGGCGATAGAGAAAACACGTGTTGGGTTGTGGTGGGAGTGCGAGTGGAACGCAACTAGAAACACCCAATTCAGTCAGTTATCAATATGGAGTGGTATGGAAGACACTAGCACGGTTGCCATAGGGCAAGTGAACAGACATGGCATGAACCCCTCTTTCTTACTTTTTGTTTTTTCTTCTTTTAATTTTGAGTAGGTCAGAAGTTGCCTTTTGATTTTGCAACTGAAGGTTTTTTATATATATTGTTCACGTGAAGGCATCTTTTAGCTTTTCTTCATTTTTAAATACTAGTGCATATATTTGTCAAATGCTTGTATTAGCCTTTTATTCATTCTGCAAAACTAGAAGCCTACCAAAATTATATATTGCTTTATAGAAATGCAAAAGCTGCCACATTCTGAAAAGATGTAAAGGATGCTTTTGGTTGTTTTTAGGACTACAAATGAACAGAGCAGCTCGTGAACAACTCGAGCTCGACTTGTGTATACTCGATTCGAATTCGATTCATTTAATAAATGAAATGATCATAAACACTAATATAGGTTCGAATATTAAACGAGCAAACTCATATAAGCTCGGCTTGACTCGGTTTAGACTTGTGAACAAATTTCGTATAAGCTCAACTTGACTCGTTTGAGCTCGTTTTGAAGCTCGCAATATTTTTTATATATGTATGTGTTATACATATTGCATGTTAGTTATATTTTATATATTTAATTATATATTATCATTTTATTTATAGTTTACAATATTTAATATATATATATGTTATATTCCTAAAATGTGTATAGGATAACTTGTATAATAATATATCATACAACTATATCTATTGATTTATTATATTATCTATATGTATTAAATAGTTTAGTTTATTACATTTATCATTGCATTATTTTTTTAATTTATAACTATAAGTTATTTTTATAAAAAAGTTATACCATAAGAATTTTAAATCAAAATTATTTGGTTGAATAGTTAAATGGTTTGAGTTTTTTTTATATAAAAATTTAAAAAAATTATTAATCAAAAGATAAGATTCAGAAATTTCAAAATAAAAAATCGAGTTCAAGCTCGAGTTGTTTCTTTATTTTTAGTCGAGCTTGAGTCGCATTTGAACAACATTAAAGGTTAACGAACCGAGTTCGAACAAGGATATTTGAGTTTTATTCGAGTTCGAGCCTAGTTCGAATGAGTAAACATGTTAATCAAGCTAGAGTACCCTTGTTCGAATTTACGTACCCTAGCATAAAGTTGAGGTGAAATTCGTATTTAGGAGTCCATGGTGTATTACGGACCCTAGCATAAATTGGAGATGACATTCATGTTTAGGTGTCCATTATGTACTAGGACACTAGGGTGTCCATTATGTACTAGGACACTAGCATAAATTTGATGTACATATTTTAATATTTTGATGAATGTAGATAATCTAGATTGCATTTTCACATGCATAATTATTTTTCTTTGTAATATCCTCAACTTTTGGGAATCCTTGATTGTCTCTTCAATTATCAGCCATCAAAACACTAACAGGAACTAATTATGAGGATTGGCATAAGTCCCCACTATTAGCTTAGTAATTATGAATATGGATTTGGCCTTAAGAATTGAGATGCGCACTAAGCCAACTAATGAAAGCTCTATTGAGGAGAAAACTCACTATGAGTGTTAGGAGCATTAAAAAATGACTTGTCTTATGATAACGAGGCACACCATCAACAAGTATATTAGACAGAGAATTTACCAAACTGATAATGCCAAATATTTTCTTGATGATGTTAGGAAGAAGTTCACAAAATTTGACAAAGCAGAGAAGCAAACCCTCGTGAAGTTGCTTACTACCATGACTTATGATGACATTAGTGGAGTTCGTGAGCATATTATAAAGCTTACTCATTTCTTCAATAAGTTGAGAGAAATGAAGGTTGAGCTATCAGATAGTTTTCTAGTGTGGCAAGTATTTGAATCTCTGTCATCTTAGTTTAATACTCTTAAGACCACGTATAATGTTCAAAGAGATGAATGGAGCTTAAGTGAGATGATTGCTACAGTCTCTCAAGAGAAAGAAGTGATAAACAACGGGAGGTCTTAGGTTGCATATGTTATAACTCAAGGTGCAGGAAATTTCAAGAAAAAAGAAATAAGAGCAAAAACAAAAGTAAGTCATATAAGGTGAAAAATGTTGGAAAGCCCACTCGACAAACTAGCTTGGGTACTTCTTCTAATCCTAGGATGGACGGTTTTAAAGGAAAATGTAACTTTTGTGACATGTTCGGACACAAAAAGGCAAATTGCAGGAGACTTAAAACTTGGTTAGAGAAGAAAGGTACGCATATGACACAAATGTATTTTGAATCTAATATGATTGATGTTCCCTCTCATACTTGGTGGTTAGATATTGGTGCAACAATTCACATTACAAATTGTTTTAAGGAATTATGAAACATCAGAAAGCCGAGTGATGGAGAGTTGATGGTGAATATGAGAAACGGCATGAATGTTAAAGTTGAATACATTGGAACAATCAGACCTCTTTTGGCCTTTGGGGAGTTTTTGGAGGTAAAAGACACTGCTTTTGTACCTACCATCAGGAGGAATCTTATTTTTATTTCTCTTTTGGATCAATGTGGTTACATTTTTGTATTTGTAAACAGAAAGGTTACGATACATTATGATTCTATTGTGATTGGTTCAAGTGTTTTGTTTGATGGTTTATATAAAATTGACTTAATACCTATATTGACTCATTGCTCTTCTAATACACATGTTGTAAATGTTGCAATTGGCTCCAAACGGAGTAAAGTCAATATAGCATCTTCCATACTATGGCACAAATGATTGGGTCACATTTTCAAATGTAGAATGGATTGGTCAAAGATGGTGTCCTTTTTAATTTATATTTTTCTGATTTTGACACTTGTATTGATTGTATTAAAGAAAAGCTAACTACTAAAGTGAGACAGCAAAAGATTGGCAGAAGAGATAATATTCTGGATATGATACAAACTAATATATGTGGTCCCATTACTCCTACTACCTTGGGGAATTATAAGTACTTCATCACCTTTATTGATGATCATTCTCGTTATGGTCACATTCAGTTCATTAATGAAAAGTTTGAATCATTGGGAGCCTTTAAATCTTTTAAGGCTACTGTCAATCTTTACAAAGACAAACGTATTAAAGGCATAAGATCAGATAAAAGTGGAGAATATTATGAAATATATTACGAAACTAGGCAAAATGCAAGACCATTTGCCAAATTCCTTTAAGCATGTGGGATTAAGGCACAATATACTATGTCTAGTGCTCCTGAGCAAAATGGAGTTGTAGAAAGAAGAAATCATACTTTGATGGATATGACACGATGTATGCTTAGTCACTCGTCCTTACTTGAGTTCTTGTGGGGAGAGGTTTTGAAAATTGTTGCATACATTTTTGAACCAAATACCTAGAAGTCAGTCCCTAAAACTCCTTATGAATTATGGTCAGGAAAGAAACCTAGTTTGTGTCATTTTCATGTTTGGGGTTGCAGGGCAGAAGTAAGATCTTACAATCCACAGCTAAAGAAACTTGATCTTAAAACCATTACAGGGTATTTTGTAGGATATTGTATTGGCTAAAGAGGCTTCAAGTTCTATTGTTCTGCTCGTGCAACTAGAATCATTGAGTCGAATCGAACTGTTTACTTGAGGATGATATTAATGGTGAACATTCAATACCACGAGAGATTGCATTTAAAGAAGAGCGTGTTGTTGCCCCGATGCCTATTATCTCATCATCTATAATTTTACCATTGCAAGTAGAGCAACCTCTTGCCATTAGTCGAAAACCCATTATTGATAATGGGTCTGATGTCATTGAAGGGACAACTAATGATGTTCATTTGAAGAGATCACATAAGACCATGGATCTGCAATCTTTGATGATTTTATGATCTATTGCAAGAGCATGAGTTTAGTGTTGAAAGATCTGTTGATCAAACTTCTTTTCAAGAAGCCATTGATAGTCTGCAATTTTCACATTGGGTAGAGGCTATGCATGATGAGATAAGATCCATGTGTCAAAATGATGTATGGCATTTTATTGAGTTACCGAATGGCTACAAACCAATAGGTTGCAAATGGGTGTTCAAGACCAAACATGATTCTAGTGGCCAAGTGGAAAAGTACAAGGCTAGAATCATTGCTAAAGGCTTTAGCCAAAGAAAGGGCATTGACTATAATGACACATTCTCATCGGTGCCAACCAAAGACTCATTTCGAATTATCATGGAACTTGTAGCTCATTTTGACTTGGAGCTACATCAAATAGATATCAAAACAGCTTTTTTTAATGGAGCAACTAGATGGCTTCCAGGTGAATAATAAGGAACATATAGTGTGCAAACTAAAGAAGTCAACTTACAAACTTAAACAGGCATCAAAACAATGGTACTTAACGTTTGATGAGATTGTTACATCTTATGGTTTCGAAGAAAATATAATTGATCAATGCATATACCTGAGGTCATTGGGAGCAAATATATCTTTCTTTTGTTTTACATGGATGATATATTACTCGCGGCTAATAGCATTGAGCTTTTGCTTGAGACTGTGTGTATCATGTTGTCTTCTCATTTTGATATGAAAGATCTTGGTGATGAGTCCTATGTATTAGGTATACAGATTTTCCGTGATAAAGCTAATGGTGTTCTTAGATTATCTTAAAAAACCTATATTGATCGTGTTTTGCATAGATTTAATATGCAATCCTGAGGTCAAGGACCCGAAAACCCTTTTAGAGAGAGAGCCTCTGACTTCTCTCTAGAAACCAATCCAAACCGAAACCAGCCAGAGGGGGGGGGCGAGAGCTTCGGCTCCTCCCCTCTCCCTCCTCCTAGCCCAGAACCTCTATCTTTGCAGTTTGTTTCTTTTCTAGTCTGTGTTCCTTTGTCTTTGTTTTTTTCCAGTCAAAGCATGGAGAAACGTCATTTTGAGGTTTTCTTATGGCCAGCAACTACCACGCGCCCCACCATGGGGTTTTCCGGTCAAAGTGCGTATGTGGCCTTCACGCTCCACCACACAGAGGGCTCTGCTGCCACCACGCGTGACTTTTCTGGAGTCAGCAATCTCGATAGCTTCAGGATCGACGGTCCAACACACTCCCAGTGTGGCGCATGTCCTTCACGCACTACAACCTCCTTGCCCAGTGTTTTTTCATTTTCAGTGTATTTCAAATTTTTGTTTTGTTGTAGTTCTATTTTTCAGTATTTCCTATATATTTTTTGTTCTATCGTTTGTGTAAGGTAAAAATAAAAAGAAATAGACTATTGGACTTATTTCCATAGCAAGAGAATCTCTACAGAGGTTGGATACCCTCTCCTCCTTTGGAGATTGGGTGATGGTTATCTCTATTTTTACAGAGTATTTTATTCTCAGAAAAATCGGGATTGAAATCTCAAAAGATTTGTCATTAAAGAGCTTATAGAAGTTAAGATAATGTCCGTCACAAAGAAATTTGTGTGAAGAGAAGCCCCAAATAGATGAGTAATTTGGCTTGTAATTTAGGTTTTTCCCTATATTTATTAGTCACAGCTGTAACTTCAATTTCATTGAATTAAATGAAGTCTATTTTCGATCAAAAACAAATATGCAATCCTGCACTTTTGGAAAAGCACCTATTGTGAAATGTGATACACTGTAAATCTCAATCTTCCTAGAATGATGATGAGAGGATTCAAATGCAAGCAACTCCATATGCATCATTTGTTGGTAGTTTGATGTATGCTCAGGTATGTACAAGACTAGATATTGTTTATGTTGTGGGTGTCCTTGGTAGATACCTAAGCAATCCAGGTTTGAATCACTGAAAAACTGCAATGAAAGTGACATTCTTGATGTTGTTGGAATATCCAACAACATAACCGTTAAGTGTCTGCCCGCATGTGACTCATATGAGGTTGTTAGAGTATTCTATTTTACTAAGTTAGTGGGAGATATGTTTTTATATTTATTGCGAGCACTTGGTTGCAACATTTCATTGTGCATATATTTTGGGTTAATTATGAGATCTTTTGTGTTTTAAACTGAGACACTATGAAATAGTCTCATTGGGCTTCATTTGAGAATCTAGCAATTACCTTTGTGTTGATATGTGTGTTGTACTTGCATATTGTTTGTCTGGATATCGTGATTGTAGATACTTGTTTTTTTATGTTATGCCTCCTAATAATATTTTATTCAACTTTCAAGTCTCATCTCATCTAAACTCAACTCACTATCTAAACTCTCTCTCTCTCACACACACACACACACACATATAAATAGAGTTAGCCTATTAGATTCCATTAGAGTCATACATAGGGAAGAGAGTAAAAGTCTCCTCGTCATACAAACGCCAAATTATTCGGAAATCCAAAAAAGTGATGGCTAGCTCATTTTCTAATCATGGAGGAGGTATGTTTTATTCTATTCAATTTAGGCCTACTATGATAATAGACAGACAAGATTTTATTTTAAATATTTAACGTTATCACATGAATTTGTGTTTATCTCTCTTCCAACGTAAAAAGATGAGGATATCAATGTTACTCTTTTTCTTTTTTATTTAAAAAAAAAAAAAAGGCAATCATTTTTTTTTCTATTTTTTGCTGAGAGAGATTTAATTCTTACCTTATACTATCAATGCTTTACAACTTTTATTCATTTGTTTGTAAAAAGGGAGATAAACAAAATGTATGGACTCTATAAAATTTAATACTGAGATCTGCACTCTTAATGAACCTAAACAATATTAAATGTTATAAGATGTATTACATAAGAAACACTTTTAACCTTAGATTGGCATTGGATTGGGTATATCTCTGTTAAATTTTAGCTAAAGAATGTATCTTAGAGCACCAGCATCTGTCTCATTAAAAGGGAGTTTTCATCAAAATTTAATGTTTTGGGGATTAAAATGCTAGCATTGGATTCGGTATATTATCAAAGCTCAAGCTTTGAGCTACAGTACCTTCATCTTCATCTCTATATTTGAAGATCCACTATTCATTCTCTATTCCTATTATTTTATTATAAAATATATTTCTTACATTTCTTATAATTTGTGTAATGTAATTCTTTCATCTTTTCTTTTGAGTACCTTTTTTACTAACACTACTGCATAGTAGTTTTATTTTTTGGCGATATTAATGCATATATGGTTAGTGTAATTATAAAGTATGAAAAAAAAATTAAAAATATTATTATTAAAAAATAATATTATATTATTATTTTGATGAATCTAATGGCTAATCCAATGTGGGGTTATAGATAAGGAAGTTTTGAATTTATGGAAAATATATAATTTTCATCAAATTTTAACGATGAATTTGAAGAAACCAATGCTAATGCTCTTAGCTAATAGTTAACTTATTTCAAGTGCAATTTGTTGGAGAGAGAGAGTAAAATATTCTACTGTTTAGCCCATACATTTTAGCCCAATTTTACAATCTTATATATTTTACGGGCTCGAGTGAATGCACTCAAAACGAAGTCGTTTAACATCCAATTAGCCGACCGTCGTCCCAAATTAACTACCAAATCAACGCCATAGAATTTCTTCCAGCTGCTCCATTGGATGGGACTACAAAACCCTCTTCGTCACCCCCGTCTCTCTCTCTCTCTCTCGCACGCACTCACCCATTTCCTCTTGTAAAGCTTTTCTCTGTCTTTCACTCGAGCAATAGGAGTCTCCGATTCTCAATCTCTCTCCATTTTGTTCAAGATCGATGATCCTGTCTCTGTCGGTGATGTGTACCTCACCTCTCTCTTGGGTTTCATTTTCATTCTTTAATCTCTGCTTTGGTTCTGTTGTTGCTGATCTTAATCTAAAAGGGTTGTGAAATTCAGTTGAATTTGTCAGGTTTTTCTCATATGAATTTGCTCCCATTGTATCAGATCGTCTTGATTTCATTTACCCCACCTCTCAGATTTTGCTATGAACTGGTTTACCACTTCATTTACCTTCAATTTTGATTTAGTTAGCTCTCTCAGAGTGCAATCTTGTTTTATGGCTCTTTAAATTGTTGAAGATCTTCTAGATTTAGCACTTAATTTGGTTCAGATTGTAGTCGAATTAATTATGTCTTCTATTCGATTCGATGCCACGAAGCAGTACTATGCCACGAGCAGTCTCGTACTTGGGTATGCGCTTTGTTCGAGCTTGCTTGCTGTGATAAACAAGTTTGCCATAACCAAATTCAACTATCCTGGCCTTTTGACTGCGTTGCAGTATCTAATTTCTGCTCTTGGAGTTTGGGTTTTAGGGAAACTAGGATTTCTACACCACGATCAATTTACATTTGAGATTGCCAAGAAGTTTTTACCTGCTGCTATGGTTTTCTATCTGGCAATCTTTACGAACACTAATCTTCTTCGTCACGCGAATGTCGATACATTTATAGTGTTTAGATCCTTGACACCCCTTTTGGTTGCTTTAGCAGATACAACATTTAGGAGACAGCCGTGCCCATCAAAGCTCACCTTTGTGTCTTTGTTGATCATATTGGGTGGAGCTGTTGGGTATGTGGCCACGGATTCGTCTTTTACTTTGACTGCATACTCATGGGCATTTGCTTATTTGGTGACAATTACTACTGAGATGGTTTATATCAAACATATGGTGACAAATCTTGGGTTGAACACTTGGGGATTTGTGTTTTATAACAATTTGTTATCATTGATGATTGCTCCAGTGTTTTGGTTTCTTACGGGAGAGTATGTCGACGTGTTTGCCACATTGGGATCTAATTCTGGGAATTGGTTTGAACCCATTGCATTCTTTGCCGTATCATTGTCTTGCGTTTTTGGACTGGCCATCAGTTTCTTTGGGTTTGCTGCAAGGAAGGCAATCTCTGCTACAGCTTTTACGGTGACTGGTGTTGTTAATAAGTTTCTTACGGTTGCCATCAATGTGCTAATTTGGGATAAGCATGCCAGTCCTTTTGGTTTGCTATGCCTCCTCTTCACACTTGCCGGTGGAGTTCTTTATCAGCAATCAGTTACTGGAGCTGGCGGTGCTCCAGCACAGCGTGAGTCAACAGCATCGAAGCAAACTGATAGTGAGAATGACGGTGATGATTTTAGAGATGAGAATCAAGTAAAGGGCCTGTCTGGTAGACTTGCTTCTGTATGAGGATTTCTATGCTCTATGTTTCTTTTTCTTTTTTTCTTTTTTTCTTTTTTGTCCATTGAAGAAGAGGATAAGTGGATGCTTGAAGTTCAATGTCAAGTATATTCTTTTTTCCATGACTTAAGAAACTTTCTGTATGAGATCAATTTATTATGGTCATTAGAATTGTGCTTTCTGTTAGCTTTCCGAGCATGTTTCAACAGGGACAAATGATTGTGATTTTTGTTATCTTTTACTATTATATGGTCCTTTCTTATTGATTTTACGGCGTAATGTTTGCATGTACTTCTTTCTTTCTACGGTCACCCTTCCCTCTTCTTGTGTTATTAAGCTTTTATTTATTGAAAACAAAAGTCATGTTTTGCCCAACTGAACTGAGGACCTTTCATGCACCTTGTAGTCGTATCACTCAAAGCAGCCGAGTAAGCTTGTTGATTGTGGAACCTTTGGTTGTTTCTTCTCTCCGTAAGGGAAACATCATTACATCAGATTATTCTCAGACGTAAAAAAACATGTTCTGTTCATGTTATAACGAATACCATGTAGTTATCTCCAAGAACATAATAGGGTAGTTCGAGTCTTTGCCTTCTATAATAAGGATGAAATCTTACTGTGTCACTGAGAAAATTGTCTGTAACGGCAAAGTGTTGGGAAATCTTGCTGTTTAATTTTAACCGTGAAGAGTTCAGTTCAGCGTATTGGTGATGCGTGAGAAATGAGACGAGTGGAAAACTAGTTTCCAAATTTATTTTCTTGCTTGCCATTTGCATAGTTTCTCTAGGGTGCTTTTACAAGTTTTTGATAATTTGAAGGGTAATTGTTAAACTCAGAAGCTTGTGGAGTGATTACAAGTTGGATGGAAGTTTGAGGGAATTCGTGGATGGTATTAACTGGAGAAGTTTGAGGGGTAAGTTCCGCAGGCAGCATGAGCTGCTTACCACGGCCTCATCATAAGGTTATTCAGGCTGTAACATAATCTGGGACAAAATTCCTTAGATTTTCCGTCACTATGACCAGTTATATTTCAAATAGACAAGCTTGGGCACAGACATGAATATGAACATTTTTTTTTTATAAGTACATGAATATGAACATATAACTAATGCACAAAGATAAATGGGATACAAGGGTCGAAAAAGAAACTTCTCTATGTGAATGTGGTACAGAATGCAGAAAATTTCTGAAAGCTCTCGAGTATTGGATGAGTCGCGTCACCAGAAATCCCTGCACGAACAAACTCCACCCTTGAAATGGTGAAACCGATTCCTATCCCGCACTAGTATTTCTCTTTCGTAAACCCTGGAAATGAGTTTGGTTGTAGTGGGCACACGCGAAGGTTTTTCACGACTCGAATCGGGGTCCCAGGGACGGTACTTAAAAGCCCAAATGCAATTGCCAGCTTCTCACTATGGTGGCTAAGTGCAGTCTCCTTTTCTTCTTCATCCATATCAAACAACGCTTCTGATTTATAAGGAACATAACCCTCTTTCTTTAATCGGTTAATCATGTCCTCCAACGTTTCATAGATCAGTGAAGATTGCGGATGTGTTGAGTCACCTTTTACAAATTCATGAACTACACCATCAACTTCAATCAAACTGCAACCTGGCAGCTTCTTTATGTTTCTTTCTGCCATGAGTTCCCTGACTTTTTTAGCTTCCTCCCACTTCCTTGACGAGCTATATATTTTTTATAAAAGCACATATGTTCCTCCATGGTTTGGGTCAAGCTCGATAAGCTTTTGAGCTGCCCTTTCTGCAGCCTCAAGGTTGCCATGGATTCTGCAGGCACCAAGAAGTCCTCCCAAAACAAAATGGTCTGGTGCCATTGGCATGTTCTGTATCAGCTCCTCTGCTTCAGCTATGCGGCCAGCTCGGCCTAATATGTCAACCATACAACCGTAGTGTTCAATGCTAGGCTGAATGCCAAATGTCTTAGACATTGAGTTAAAATGTGAAATCCCATCATCCACAAATCCAGTATGACTACAGGCTGCCAAGACCCCTACAAAGGTAATTGCATCTGGTTTCACCCCTGCAATCTGCATCTCAGAGAAATACACCAATGCCTTCTCTCCTTGACCACACATTGCAAGACCTACAATCAAGGCTGTCCAAGTCATAACATCTTTCTCAGGCAGTTCTTGGAATACACTCATTGCAATGGCTATGCTCCCACACTTCGCATACATGTCAACAAGTGCTGTTCCTAAGGCAACATCCACCTCTATGCCCTCCTTTTCAATATAGGCATGCAACCATTTACCAAGCTCAAGAGCACCCAAATGGGTACAAGCGATCAATAAGCTAACCATAGTCACTTTATCCCCCTTGAGGCCCTCGAGTTGCATCTCTTTAAAGAGTGATAAGGCCTCCTCGAAATCACTATCCTCAACATGTCCATTGATGACTATGTTCCAAGAAACCAAGTTTTTTATGGGCATGTTGTCAAATAATTCCCGAGCAAGAGACAGACAACCACACTTGCAATAAACATCCATAAGAGCCGTGATTAGGACCTCGTAGTACCCAAAACCATTCTCATCAATGTATTCGTGCACCTGTCTCGTCATTCCCAAATCCCTCGCTCTAGCACATGCACTCAACAGATTAACCAGAGTAACCTCATTAGGTTTCACACCCTCAAATTCCATCCTCTCAAAAATCCTAACAGCTTCATCTGGTTGATCGCATAGCGCATACCCTTTAATCATGGTCGACCAAGACACCACACTCTTCTCCACCATTTTTTCAAACACCTTGCGAGCTGAAACCAAGCACCCGCATTGGGAGTACGTATACATCAACGTGTTCTGAATATAAGAATCCGAAGCGAAACCGAGCTTCGTAGAATGACAGTGCAACTGTTCGCCCTCACGCAAATCCTGACACGATTTGAACAATGAAGGGAACGTGAATCTATCAGGGGCCAGACCTCTAGTCAGCATTTCTTGGTAAAACAGAAGTGCCTGGCGGGGCGAGTTCTTGTTGGTGTAGCCTCGGATAATGGAATTACACGTATAGGTTGTGGGATTGGGGATTTGGGTAAAGGCCAAACGGGCATAACGGAGGCTTCCGGAGTCTTGGAGAGCACAAAAGGCAACGACTTTGCTGGCGTTGTATTCGTCGAAGAAAAGGCCGGTCCTGAGCATTTGGGCATGGATAACCTTGAGCTCCGACATGTTGGAGCACTTTTCCAGTGAAACAAGACATGGGTGTGGCTGAGTTGAGTTTTCATTAACGCTGCTGTTCTCGGTGGCGACGATCGTGGAAATGGTGGTGGTGGAGGAGGGTATCTTTGGGGGGGAATTTTCGGTAAATAAGGGCGGTCTGAGGCAGTGGAGGGACGAAGGAGCAGCCATTGCTTCTGGGTACAGTGTTGGGTATGCCGTTTGGATAACGGTAGCTTACTGCTCTTCCACGATCTTTCTACTCTTTTTATTATTTTGTTTTAAATATTTTTTTAACATCCTTAACTATTAAGAAAAAATTTAAAAAAAATATACAACTTCACTAATAGTCACTTCCTTAACCATTAAGTAAAAAAATTAAAAAAATAAAAATAATTGTAAATGGGTGGTAGGAAATAGTAAACCTATCATTATCCAAAAGTAAAACTAATATCTTCTTTTACTTTGATGCTATGAGAATTTCTAAATTATTAACAAAAGTTTTAAAAGCTCTCTAATTCAAGAAAATTTCTATTCATAAGCCTCACACACCACACACTATCCTTTTTGTTATTTTTTTTAATTTTTTTCTCTTACCAAATGTGTAGTATATGGATGATGAGTAGAAAAATTTAATTGTTTTAAGAAGAATAAAACCAAAAAAATTTAAAAAATAAAAGAAATTGTGGTATATGGTGTATGAGGCTTATGAATAGCAAAACTCTTAATTCCGAGGTGAAACTTAGAACAAAATTGTAGAGACATGGTTTTGGCTAACACACCAAACCAGTAAGTATATTGTCCATTCATAATGTAGATGGTACAAGTCACTTAAAAATAGAAAGATGCAATTTTGAGAGATCCACATGATCTTCTTCTTCTATACAATGCAAGAAATGGTACAATTAACATAAATGTGATCGATTTGCTGAATCAATGAGATTGTAGATATATATTGCAGATTTCATGAATATTGTTGCAGAAGCTTGACTTTGAGTGGGAGCTTCCATATTTGTAAGGCATACTGTCTAGAGGCTTGTTTGTTGTGTTTTTATGTGTGGACTAGCATAGTTATAATATGAGCCCATGATGGGTTGGGCTATTTAGTGAGTACTTGAGGAACCCCTAAATCTTACTCCATATATCTTTAGGAAAAATCTTATTGCAAGCAAGTTTGTGCACCAATTCGTGCACCAATATTGATATGTAATACATATCTTTAACGAAATGATGTGAATTAAAGATAAAAATAATTTTTATGATATAGGAGATTTTATTCTTCTTTCAAAAATTTTTTTTTCATTTTTTTTAAATAAAAAAAATCATCGGTACGCAATATAGTGCACGAACTCGCTTGTATCTAGCAAAACCCATATCTTTATATATCTAAAGTGGCTATCAAACGACAAATATTGTTTTAACGGTTTTTTTTGTTTTCCCGATAAAGTTAACGTCATTCATCTAAATCCGTCTGTGTACTGTGAATGTAACAGGCGTATGGAAGTTATTATGGATCGACCATCATATTTGAATTAAACTTCATTAAATACTGCATTTTGATTGATAATTTCAAAACAATTATTTATTGGTTGTTTTACACACGTCGTTCATCTAAATCTGTCCGCGTACTGTGAATGTAACGAGCGTATGGAAGTTACTTCCCTCTAACAATAACCTAAACCAAGTATTTAAGTCCATCAAACCTTTTATCTGTTATCAATTAATGTCGATACATCTACATGCATATGCATTATGTCATTCATTATATTTACTCTATTAGACATTAATCTCGTCTAATTAACGTTACAATTCTCCAATTGACAATTACAATACAAGCTATTACCACACGAAAAAGGAGGAGGAGAGCAGCGGCACAACCAGATTTGCAGATGAAGAAAGACGAAATCGAAAAATCTTCTCAGAGCACGAGTAGAGGGAAAAAGAAATGGAAATGCAACGGTGTATTTTACACAAGCTTGAACCCGAAATACTAAGGGAACGACAGAGAGAGAGTGGCGAGCATGGAGGTTCAGCTATGCTCACGAGTTGTGGTCAAAATAGGGCACGAGTTGGGGCCAAAAAACAGAGCATGGGATGGGGGAGAAATGAAGATGAGGGCAGATGGTGGTTCTCACCGCGGAGAACAGGGCACGGAGGAGAAATGGCGGACAGAGAGAGAGGCGAGCAAGGAGGCTCCCGGATAAGGCCTGCAATGGAGAAAAACAGAGGAAACCAAGAAGAGGAAGAAGAAGGAAGGCAGCGGCGCACAAGAGAAGAAGAAAAGAAGAAGAAAACCCTAAGGACTGGCCAAAACGGCGCTCTTTGAGGAAGATAGGGTTGGACTGAAAACAAGCCCAAGGGCTGGGGCTTCACAAAGCAAAACGGGTTGTGCCCAAAATAAAGAAAACCCACTAAAAACAAGCCCTATTCGAAAAATTCAGGCCCAATAAAATAAAAAGACACAAAAAAAGCCAAAACAGCGTCGTTTGAGGAAGAGAGGGTTAGGCTGAAAACAAGTCCACGGGGTTTGCAAACCACGGTATGTATCTTATAATTTTAATTTATAATTGATATCTAATTTAATTTAGAATTTAACACTATTCAAATTGGAAATAATATATTCAATGCATTTAAAGTGCTAGGACATATGTTGAACTGGATGATAATACTGGAAAGCTAGCTGCTACTATGTTTGATGAAGTAGCAGAAGCGGCATTTGGTTGTTCAGCAATTGAGTTGATGGAACATGCTGGAGAGGTATCTTTTAAAATTTTTATTCAAAAATTGAGTTTGGTTATAATGAATTAATTTAAAAAGAAATTGGGTTTTTATTAATTATGTAAAACTATACAAAATTTATTTTGTAGAAACATCGACCATATATTAAAAGCATTGTGGAGAAATTATTAAAAAAATCTTGGAAGATTCAAGTTGACGTAAATCCAGAGAAACTGAAAGAGAAAAAACATAGGCATTTTAATGTCCTCTCTATTGAGGCAATGCAAGATGAGGAAACTACTGGATCGTCATCCTGGAATCAAAATTATCTCAAACAACTTTTATAAAACTATGGGCGATGTTTAGTTATAGGACCATGTTATAGTTTCTATTAATGCTCTTCTTTTATAATATATCACAGCGTGTAATTATTTATAAATTACATAAACATCACATCGTTATTTAATTAACCAAAAAAATTATGTCCTTATTAATAAAAATTTAGTTCTTAAAAAAATTAAATATAAACTAAGCAAGGTGCATTGCATGTTGCTTTCAACTAGTGTGTGTATATATACATACACAAATTTTACCATACGGATCACCAAATAATAATAATAATAAATATATATATAAATAAAACAATAAAATAATTTGTTTTTAGTCTAGTGATTATTTAATTATTAAACATTTTATTTTCGAATAGTGTTATTATTAATTGATAAATGTTGTAAAATTCGGATTGGAATGTTCCTCATTTAAATTATCAGTTTATTTCTTTTAGAGCATCCCCATTGGATTCCCCATCAAATTTCCTATAATTTAATTAAAAAGTACATTCCCTAAAGTTTTTTCCTAAATTTTACTCATCTTTCAAAAACCTTATACATTACATTCCTCATCCCTATCTCTATTCTATTAAATAATATTTTTCTATTATTTCTTTATTATTTTTTTCTCTCACTTCCATTTACAATTTTAACTACTAACTCTTTTGTCTTATTATCTTCTTTTCAAATATCACATTCTACTAAATACTTATACGATTTTGACTACCGAATACAGTATTATTTTTCAAACCAATATTCGTATTATAAAAAGAGTAATTTTTTTAATATGTGCATTTTCCAACGGTAACATTTTGAACTCCTACTTCCAACGTTAACATTTTGAACTCCTGCCTCCAACGGTAACATTTTGAACTCCTGCCTCCAACGGTAATATTTTTTGTCTTTTCTCCAACAGTAACTTTTTTTGTCTTATCTCAAACGGTAACATTTTTTATCTTATCTCAAACGGCAACATTTTTTATCCTATATGTAATCCTCTATAAATACGCATTATGTTTGCATTCACATTCTCACAAACTCAAGTCTCATTTGATCTAAAGAACTGAAATTCAGCAGTCTCCCTTAATATCTCACTCCCTTCATTAAATGGTTCGTACCTTCTTTCTCAAATTGCTCACATACTTATCCTCTGAAAATGAGTTGGATGTTATTCTTAATGACGAGGCCAATGGACAGTCATCGAGGCATTGTGGCAATCACCAACGCTGTAAGTTCATTCGGCGTGATCATATTCAAGGGCACGAGCGCCTATTTCGCAATTATTTTGCAGAAAATCCAGTATATCCCTCGAATCTATTTCGAATGAGATTTTGGATGAGTCGTCCCCTATTTCTCCGTATTTTAAATTAGGTAGAGTCTTACGAGCTGTACTTCATTCAAAGAATATATAGTGCCGGAAGACTTGGTTTATCTTCTATGCAAAAGATAACCGCATCACTTAGAATGCATATAGGGTTACTGGAGATTTTATAGATGAATACATACGTATTGGTAAAAGCACCGCAATGGAGAGCCTTAAAAAATTCTCTGAGACAATAATAAGTATTTTTTCAGAATCATACTTGTGGTCACCAAATGCCTATGATATTGCTCGATTGCTTGTGGCTGGTGAACAACGAGGATTCCCAGGAATGTTGGGAAGCATAGACTGCAAGCATTGGAAGTGAAAAAATTGTCCCGCAGCCTGGAAAGGTATGTACTCCGGCTACATTCGTGAACCAACTATTATTTTAGAGGCAGTTGCTTCATATGATCTCTAGATATGGTATGCATTTTTTGGTATGTCCGGTTCACATAACGACATTAATGTGCCAAAGAGATCTTCTATTTTCATGGAACTTGCCCAAGAGCATGCTTCTCGAGTCAATTACACAATCAATGACAACGACTACACTATAAGGTATTACTTTGCGGATGGTATTTATCCCAAATGGCGGACTTTTGTGAAGACGATTTCATCACCACAAGGGAATAATAAATTTTTTTTTGTAAAAACACAAGAATCCGCAAGAAAAGATGTCAAACGTGCATTCGGGGTACTTCAACAACGATTTGCAATCATTCATGGACCTTATCGAATGTTCAAAGTCAAGGAACTAAAAAATATAATAAAAATATGTGTTATTCTACATAATATGATCATTGAAGACGAGCGTGATGATAGTGAGGGTCATGGCATTGAGTATGATCAACTTGATGATGAAGTTCCAGAATTGTCGCGCAATCATACAGCTGAGCTTACGGACTTCATCCAACGTCATTATCATATTAGAGACAGCTCGGCACATCATCAGCTCCAAGCAGATCTAATTGAATATCAATAGTTATTATTTTCCCAACAGTAGACATGTCACAAAATCTTTGATTTGTTTTTTCCGCCATTTTAGTAGTGATAATATTTGAGTTAAGTAGGGTAGTTTCGTATTTCCTTCATGTTAGTAGTGATTATATTTGAGCGTGCATATATAATAGTTTATGAAATTGTAATGGCCAATTTCCTTGTTTGAACATTTAAATTTAGACAATCCAAATAAAAATTAAACTGTCTTAGTATCAATAATATTGTCATACATCTTTATTTGAAACAGAAAATAAAGAAATAAACTGTGAAAAATTCTTAATTTTTTATCAATCCAAATGTGCAAGATCATTGTGTCTTGCCATGATTTCCCTCTGCAGTTCCTCAAAATATAACCTTTGCAGTGCTGGCAAGGCACCAACGTCCATCATCTTAATGTGTTGATTCGCTTCCTTCTTGGCGAGCTCTATTTTCTCCACCTCCAACCTCAATCTTTCATCCTCTTGATGGATTTTATTTAGCTCTTTTTCCTTGTCAATTTTCATCTTCTTGGCCTCCAACCTTAGTCTTTCATCCTCTAAGTTTCAAGCAAACCAAGAGGCATATATTATATAATATAAAGCATCAGAAACCAATACATGAAGGAAAAGGGAAATCATCATAATGCAAAAGGGAAAAAAAATACATCAGCTATTTAGTTTCTTCTTCTTTCTGCAACTGGAGATTTCACAGTAAGCAAATAGTCCATGAAGGAAAATGAGAGCAAAATCAAAACGATCTCACACAAGCACAACATAAAACACAATTTTAATTCAATAAATCTAACTGGATTTTCGTAGCAACCAAACAACGGTGAGAAAAATGAGAGCAAAATTAGAAATATCAGCTTCAACCGCAACACAAAACAAATTTCACAACCACATAAGTCCGAAAGTCACATCTCATAGAAAGTGAAAGAAAAAAATATATAGAGAGTAATTTAAAAAAAAAACATCTACGAAACATCATCACTTTGTCGGCAGCCAAACACTCAACACAGCCAACCAAAATACAGATAAATCAATGGCAACGCAAGGTCAAAATGAGAACCGGTTTCCTCAAACAAAGCCCAAAATGAGAACAACTAAACGAGAGTGACAAAAAATAAAAAAAAATTGAACCAATCTGAAAGCAAAGAAACATTCTCGGCAACCAAACAACGAAGAGATCGCCGATGTAGAGTACCAAATTATAGGCTCTCCATCGCATACTTACCTTGATCATGGCCTTGGGAGGAAGAAAAAAGGGAAGAGAGAAACAGAGAAGGAGAGAGGTATGAAGTGAGAAAAAATTTTCGAAAATGAGGGAGAGGGATTGGGAAATTTGGTGTTGCGAAATCAAAGTCAGAAAATTTTGCAGAAATCGAAATCAAAACTTATAAAATTTGTCGATGGAGAGGGGCTACGATCATTGGTGTTTCGAGGGAGGGGCAGCGCCGAGAGAGAAGAAGACGCAGGATGGAAGGCCTCTGGAATGCGATGGGGATCTACAGTCATTCCCCATATATGGGGAACGATTGTAGATCCCGTAAACTTAAACCCCAAAATGGGGGATTCAATGGGGAGGGGTTTTTTTCCAAAACCCTAAATTTATCTCCAAATTATAGGGAGAGATCCCATATGAGGAATTCAATGGGAATGCTCTTACAAAGTTTCAAATCCTACTCTATTGACTGAGTCTCTGTCGAAGTAAACTACCAATCTTTGTATAGAGTTCTTCCGCTTATTAGAATCTTAGCCTCTGACTGAGTTTCATCCTCCAATGATCGATTTTGAGTTGAACTTGTCCAACCATTCCTCCCGACTATATATATCCCTTCTTCTTTGCAAAATTGAAAACACAACACCGTAGTCTTTCCTTGCCTCAACTCGGCCAGGTTGCACCTCAAGCCAACATTCCCTACACATACAACCATTCCACCGTCGACCACCATAGGGAATGTCGGATCACCTTTGGGCAGCCACAGAAACCGCCGACAAGGCACACCCTGCCACCTCTTTCACGAACAAAATGATAGTCTAATTCAGCATGCTTGGTCCTCGAATGCATGACTAGATTGAGAGAGAGATACGTTGCACCAATATTATCGCACCAAAGAGTTGGTGGAGCAGTAAGATATCCTAGTAGATAACGAAAATGAGTGGGGGCAAGGGATCTTTGACAAGATTGATATCCAATAAATGAATTTATTTGGGAAGTATTATAGCGATTTTATAAAAATAAATTCATAAATTAATATGAATTTATATAATAAATATCTATACTCAAATATATTTTTGTAAAATATTTTTCATTTTATTTGCTTCACATGTACTATTAACCAACAAATACTCGAAGAGAAATTCTATCTGCAGTCCTCAAATGGGGACTGCATGTGCAAGCACATTATTAAATGAGAGAAAACATAATTTTAGGAGGGATAATTTTGTAATTTTAAAAAATTTTAAAGTTAAAATAGCCTAGACTTGCATTGCAGTCCCCATTTGGGGACTGTACCTAGCATTGCTCATACTCGAAACACTCTATGACTACCACTCTTCCCATAAAGATGGTACAAACACACAGACGTGTTAGTCCCTAGCGAAGCTAAAGAAGTCACTTGTCGTCGTCATGTTCGATCATACCGATGGGTAGTCGAAACCAATCTACGTCATCGATGACTAGGAAGAGTGGTTGTTTCAGTTCTTTTGCCAACTAGGATCAATGGCCTAATATTTCAATTTTTTCGGCTGTTCTACGGTACAATACTTCACCTTATGCTTGTAAAATATTTCAATTTCTAGAAACAAAGTGATGTGGTTTCTTCTCTCTATCTGAAAAAATCTCATCTCATTTATGAAAATAAACGAGACGTTTTAGTTCTTCTGCCAACTAGGATTAACGGCCTAATATTTTAATTTTTTCGAATGTTCTACGGTACAATATTTCACCTTAGGCTTGTACAATATTTCAATTTCTAGAAACAAAATGACGAGGTTTCTTCTCTCTCATTCTCTAAAAATATTTCATCTCATTATATATCAAAACAGACAAGACTTTAGTTGGTAAAAGACCTTAAACTAGGACTGTTCATCCGGGTTTCGGACCGGATTTCTGGGTATACCCGGCCGTGAACCCGGGCTCCAAACCCGGACCGGGTTTCGGCCCGGGTACACCCGGGTTATGACCCGGGCCGGATGAACCCGAGTTTCTACAACCCAGAAATCCGGGTTCCAGCTTCAACCCGGGTTTTTTTTTTTTTTTTTTTTTAATAAAAGCCTACACTATCTATTTTTTTCAGAAAAAATATAAAGCTGGTAATATATATATTTAATTTGAAATTAGATGATCATGTACATGTAATATATTCCTCTACTACTTCTAACCTTCCAAAACATTAAAACGCATTATTATGTAAAATGCATGCAATAATGCAATTCACTACATATTAAATTAAATTACATTACATTATATTACAAAACACAAAATTATAATATATGAAAATTACAAAATGCTTCAATTTAAAGTTTGAAACTGCCATCTATTCCGCTGCTTTTGTGTCCTTCAAGTGTTTAATTACATCAGCACGTCATGAGAAACTAAGGAACCTGAAAAAACAAAATTTTAATGCAATCACAAATATAAATTGCTATGAACATAATTTTCTTTCAAATGAAGGCAGCAGCCTCCTCATTATCATATGCCCCTACACATTTTACAAAGTCATAAATACCATCATCCCTTGTGAAAAAGAGAGAAAATCTCATGACCCAAATAAAGAAAATTAAAAAGAATCTTTTTCTTCCTCTCTTGCGTTTCTTTTTCCAAACTTGGGAAAATAAATAAATAAAGATAAGAATAGAAAAGATTTAAGAAGACAAAGATTAGAAATTTAAAAAAGAAGATCATGCAGAAAGAACTCACAGAGACTTACCCCAATAAACTAAACAGTGGCAAAAGTGCAAATGAACGTTGCAATGACAGAAATGCACATCTGTGAAGCGTTTCAACATCTACAAAGAAACACCATGCACTGATAAAAAGAATTTTGTCACTTTAAAAGAATCATACAAAAAATGTTTATTGACAAATAAAGGGCCACATCCAATTATCCATCAATACAACAGCTAGGCCGGCTTGCATGTTTTAATTTGTAATTTTATTTTTCCTGTCTCATATGTTTTTATTTCTATAATTACGTGGAAGCTAGGACAGTGTATATATATATATATATATATATATATATATATATATATATAACATTAGAGGCGTAAATGGCATATACCTAGCTAATATATACATGATAAATCAAGTGAAAAATCCATTCAAAAACAAAAATTCAAGTCTCAAGCTAGCAGCAGCATACTCCCAAAACCAAACAAGACAATACACAATTCGGGAATTTTAAAGAGCTGGTCCTTTAAAAGGGCTCCAAAAATTAAAGAAATCTACATTCATTTTCCACACTTGTGTTGTGTGCATCCCAAGTTAAAGAAAGTACTTACTCTAAATTTTTTTTAGCATCAATGGGAAGAGAGACTCACAGCATCCTCTGTTGAAAATGAAGCTAGATGATCATCTAAAAAAATATTAAAAAATGAGTTAGATAGATAATAAACCAAGATATTAAAAAAATATTTCAAGTTTCAAACTTACCTTCAAGGTCCATCGACTGTACGTATTCTTCTAACTCCCGAATGTCGACAGGTTTGGTCCTTAACCAATTTTGGGTGCAAATGAGGGCTTCGACAGTTTCCGGAGACAATGAACTCCTAAAAAGATCCAATATTCGTCCTCCAGTACTGAATGCAGACTCTGAGGCAACAGTGGAAATGGGGGTGGCTAACACATCACGTGCTACCTCAGCAAGGACAGGATAATTGGCGGCATTAACTCTCCACCAATCTAAGAGAACAAAACCGAGCGAGTTATTTACACACGCCTCAGACAAATACTTATCTAGCTCCGATCTAAACGCCATAACACCCTGCTCCTCAAGGAATTTGGTGAACATGATCTGAAATTTAGTCGGAGGCAGTGTTGGCTCATTAGAACTCCCCCCACTAGTAGTGTTTGGCCTCCCTTGAGCCACATTAGAACTCCCTCCACTAGCCACACGAAATGTGTTATACTACTCAATCAAGCGGCCTAAAAGGAGTTTAGATGAAGTGCCATTCTTGTAGTGGCAACTGTATAGCTTAGCGCAATAATTGCACTGAGCTTTTGGGTTATCGTGGTCAATAGGTTGCACTTTAGTAAAGTGTTCTCAAACCACCGATTGGTTACTAGGTGTTTTTTTTTATTTCTTGGGTAAAGGTGGGATGGAATGGGTAGTCTGTTGTGTATATGTGGATGAATGAGTTGGAAGACTCCCATGCTCCTCCACATCCACTGGAATAGACGAGGAGTCACCACCAACTCCTTGGGTCGTACCAATATTACAACTCACAGAATCTTCTTCCATCTGTTATTGAATAATAAAAAACACCAAACACAATATAATAAATAATCAAACACTAAAATAATCAAACACTAATCCCAACTTTCATTAAAAGAATTAAGAAATCATGTATATATATATGATTGAGGAGTTATTTAATTTGAGTACGTACACCTGATCTAGCTATTTGATCAGAATAGAAATTTTCTTTTGTCAAACATCAAATTAATATATAAATTTGGTTTATATGGTAAGCATATATATATATATATATATATATTAAGGAATATTGTTTTCCCTCAAGAATAAATGGGGTTTTAGCTGGCAGATTGTACAAACTTATAGAACGAAGCATGGCCTTAATATCTTTTTGGCCAGTTTGGTAAGAATCCTGAAGCCTCATCCTATATATATCATAACAATTAACATCTAAATCTGCAATGATTTCATAGAGATCACAAAGAAAATGCTAATAAACAAAGAAAAGAATGATCCTAATAAACAAACAAAGACCACGTGGTCCAGCTTTCATGACTTGATCATATATCAAAGCAAAACAATGCTATATCAAAGTAAAACAAAAGAATTAAGAAAAAGAATAAAGAAAGAAGAAGAAGAAGTAAAGAGAGACTATAAAATATTTAATCTTCCTATCTAGATACAGGAATGATCATAATTTATTTAGCCCAGCAGGTTTGATTTTGAAGCCAAATCCGACTCAAATGTTGAGTGGTTTGAGCAATTTCCACGTTCTCTTATCTCTTATCTTGTAACTTTGTTGTAAATGGAGAGCAATTATATTAAATTTTAAATTCAAATAAAAATAACTGCAAACATATTTGGTCGCATTTTCACAATGATTAGTTGTGAAATGAATTTGGCCGCATCAGTATGATTATTCTTAATTGCATTCATGCTAGCTGAAAATGCCTCCAAGGTTCTACAACCAATGCTTCCAGTTGAACAATCTTGAAATGCTCAAAATATGCATGATTGAAACTTTCACTTGATCATTCTGATAGCTAAGCTTGACACATCTCATCCTCCATATAAGCTAAAGCATTATATACATATTTAATATTGAAGGGAAAGAAGTTTTTGAATTGAAGAGCATCATTCTAAATATGCATATCTTTTTATTATTGCTTATCTCATAGATTGGTTCATGAGCCCAATTGATAACAGGGAGATCATCCATTTTACAGGGGCAGCAATCTGGCCGAATTCATTCGAGGTAATCTGTCCATATGGCTTGTGATGATCTCATATTCTGATCGGTTTTCGAGAAAATGATGGAAAGAAAAAGAAACTAAACTTGGATGACAGTGTTCTTCCTTTTTCTGCAACTTTTAAGGGGATATGAGGGAACAGAAGCCATAATCCAACAATTTTGCTTAGCTGAATTACGCTTACATATGCTGTATAGAACAGCAGAACTTATCATCATAATCCTTTTTCTCCTAGTTTTTTTGGTACCAATACTTAATTTTGAAAGGATTGTTAAACCATTGGAATGCTCCAATCCCTGATTTAGATTAGGCAAAGGAAAGGGAAGTGAACTAGGAGCACCTTTATCAGATTGAAAACGAATGGCCGACTCAAGTTTTAAATCAGGGCCCTGGAAAAAGATTCACATTTATTTACAATTTTTAGTCTGTGTTCAGGTTGACGAAATCTCCTTGCCCCAGTTCAGATGGAATCTATTTGGTGTGCATGAACTATCGGCATTTTAATAAACAACTAGATTCAGAAGCTTTCCTGCATACTTTGCACTGTCTTTCTTCATTTGAATTTCAAAAATTTTGTTCTGTAAATTTACAACCCTATATAATCTTTCTTCATAAACAACCCTATATAATATTTGTTCTGTAATTATAATAACAACAATCACAAGACAACCCTATATAATATCCTCAATAAATTCACAGCAGATGAAATCATCCATCAAACACAATTCCATTCATCCACATCGAGGCCAAAAGAGATGGGATGGGAGCACATAAATCAACCCAAACCCAGATCAAGCCGAGTCCTAGAATCGGGCTCTCTCCGAGGTGTGAAAATGTTTAGTGAGCTCAAAATGTTCCTAGAATCCCATTCATTCACATCGTATTCCCTCTCCCTTGATACTACCAAGAGTTCGCAATAATATTTTATATACACGGACTGAACTAGAAAATAAGAACAAAACCCATCCACCTTTTTCAAATTGTAGTTACCTGATTCAGGCAACTTTCACCTCCACTAGTTGCTACACCAGAAATGGAGCTATACTTAGCTCTGAATTTCATTTTTCGTAATACAATGCCTTTACTAAAACAGTACTGTATTCCCACATTATAAGTAAGAGAGAGAGAGAGTGAGAGAGAGAGAGACTCACGGGGTCACGGCGACGAAGATGCGGCGGCGGCAATGGGGTCGCGGCGAGGAGGCACGGATTTAGGGTTTTCGTAACGAGAGAGAGAGAGAGATAGCGAGACTGCGAGAGAGACAGACTCGGGGGGGTGTTTTCGTTTAGACCCGGGTACCGGGTTTACCCGGATTTGTAACCGTATTCGGGCTGGATAGATCCGGGTTTTTCAACCCGGATTTCGGCCCGGATTTAATCCGGGTCGAAACCCGGAACCAAATCTTGGTTTTCCGGGTTTCGGACCAGGCCGGGAAAAAACCCAGCCCAGTTGAACAGTCCTACCTTAAACAACCACTCTTCCTAGTAATTACCCCCAAGTTTATAATTGCCACGCACTCGATTGGCAAATCGGATTCATCAATAAAATATAAAAATACAAAAGCCGGTGATTTTCCGTGTTTTTTGCGCGTGTAGTCTGTATAGTGGTTTTTTATATTTCTTTCTTTCATCCTTTCGCCGGTCCTCAATAGGGAATTAGTGATTTTTATATAAGAAAATACAAATACCTCAAAAATTAAAATTATTCAGTTTGATCAAATGAATTACAAAATGTAATATTGCTAAATATCGTTTTTCATTATCCTTTAATCATCTCGTAAGATGATATCAAATAATTTAGAACTACTACCACAATAATACTATCAATGTTGATTATTTTATTTTAACTCGTGCTTGGATTGGCCCATCCCTTTGGTGGTCCTTTATTTATTTATTTATTTTAAGACTTTCGTATAAGAAATAATGTTATCATTTTAATTAACTAGAAAAATGGGTATATTATAAGTTTTTATAATTTGAAATCCGTGATTGTAAATTAGGTGGCAATTTAAGGAGTTATATTTAAACGGAGTTTAGAAATGGTATAAGAGATTCATGTCTTGAAGATGGGTAATGATAGACTTACAACCTTTTTTACCACCACTTTACTATTTTTGGTGTATTTTTTTTTTTCTTTTAAGTATTTTTTAATATCTTTAATCATTAAGAAAAAATTTAAAAAATATATAATTTCATAATTACTTTTTTAATCATTAAGTAAAAGAAAAATTTTAAAAAAAAATTAAAAAGTGCAGTAGAATGGTAGTAGAAGAGTGGTAAGGCTATCATTATTCCTTGAATATACTAGTTTTACTTTTGGGTAATGATAGATTTACTACTTCCTACCACCCATTTACTACTACTTTTATTTTTTTAATTTTTTTACTTAATGCTTAAGGAAGTGACTATTAGTGAAATTGTATATTTTTTTTAATTTTTTCTTAATAATTAAGGATGTTAAAAAAATACTTAAAAATAATAATAAAAAAAATCAAATACATTATAGAGTAGTACAAGGGTGGTAAGAGGGTGGTAAGAGGGTAGTAAGACTATCATTATCCTTTTTTGATGCTATAAGAATTTCTAAATTTTTAGCAAAAGTTTTAAAAGCATTTTAATTCAGAAAAAATTGTATTCATAAGTCTCACACACCATACACCACCCTTTTTGTTATTTTTTATTTTTTTTTCTCTTATCAAATGTGTAGTATATGGATGATGAGTAGAAGAATTCAATTGTTTTAAGAATAATATAACCAAAAAAATAATTAAAAAAATAAAAGAATTAAAACAAATTATGGTGTGTAGTGTGTGGTGTGTGGGGCTTATAAATAACAAAGCTCTTAATTCGGAGGTGAAATTTAGAACAAAATTGTAGAGACATTGTTTTGGCTAACACACCAAACCAGTAAGTATATTGTGTATTCGTAATGTAGATGGTACAAGTCATTGAAAAATAGAAAGATGCAATTTTGAGAGGTCCATAGGATCATCTTCTTCTATACAATGTAACAAAGAGTAATTTTACATGTAATTGTGAAGTGCGTAAACGTCGTGTAATCGCTTTGAAAAAGAGTGGGGTCTACTATTAAAAAATTAATTTTTTTCATGTGAGTCCTATGTTTTATTCATTTTTTTCAAAACGATTATACGGCGGTTGCACAATTCACGATTATAAATATCTTTTCTATGTAACAAATGATACAACTAACATAAATGTGATGGATTTGCTTAATCAATGAGATTGTAGACATATATTGCAGATTTCATAATTGTTGCATAAGCTTGACTTTGAGTGGGAGCTTCCATATTTGTAAGGCATCATTTCTAGAGGTTTGCTTATTGTATTGTTATGTGTGGACTAGCATAGTATAATGTGAGCCCATGATGGATTGGACTATTTAGTGAGCACTTGAGAAAGTCCTAGAGTTGACCCATTAGACTCCATGAGAGTCAGAAGTGAGTAAAAGTCTCCTCAACACACAAATACTAGATTATTTGGAATATACAAAAGTGATGGCTAGCACATCTTTAAACCATGGATGATGTATGTTTTCTTCTATTCAGTGTATGCATGCTATGATAATAGATAGACATTATTTTATTTTAAATATTTCTTCAATTGGTATCAAAGCTTCCTCTCACTTTTTCATGGCTATGAGATTTTGTTCATTCATTTTGTTGTTGAATCCAGAAGTTGTACCCATATTTATTTTAGTTTGGAAAGGAGGCTTGGCATTAACAAAAAAAAAATAAAAAAAATGTATCGGGAGGGGAGATGGAGGTCAAATGCCAAGGTCTTGTCCATCTTTACCTTGTTCATGGAGAAACTCCAGTCGATACTTGTATGTTGAAGAAAAAAACCCTACGTTGTTAGTTTGGCTGGCTAGAACCAAATACTTTGATATTTGGTGGCGCTAGAGGCAAACTTCTGTGTACCCAATCCAACTATTTTTTATTTATTAATTTTTGGTTACTATTCAAATTCAAATTATTTATGAAAAAGGTAAAATTTTTACTAGAATTTAGAGAATTTGATGATATAGGCATCCCGATGCAGATGTTTTAAAATGAGTTGAAATGAAAGAAAAAAATTAAATAAAATATTTATTATATTTGTATGTAAATTTAAAAAAAATTATAATAATTAAATAAAATAAGATAAGATGAGTTGAAATATTTTTTTAAGAGTAAAGCTACTCTTACTGCTCCCGATCCCGCTCTAGGTCCCGTTATATTTTTTTTAATATTTTTTTTTAACTTAGTGATTAAATAAATATTTTTTAATAATATTATGCCATTTTTTTTTATACATTTCATTTTCCGAGAAGAGTTGAATGAGTGAGATTTGAGACTTTGAATGTATAGTCTGTCCTGCGTGGACACTAGGACACTTCTACGCTTGTCACGACCCTATGTGAACTAGCATCAGTCAATGCGCTGGATCCTTAAAGTCAACAGCTATGGCCATCGCATATGTCGACGGACTTCTTTGACTTCGAAAATTATATATATATAGTAGTACTAGGGTGTTGCTAGAATTCCCTTTAAATATATACGATTTTCTTTAGAACATTTATAGTTGTATTTGAATATTGAGTTGATTTTAGATAATTTGAATTAATTTATAAATAATAATATTTTATAAATTTCATTGAGATGTATTTAAATATAAATAAATTGACATATATGTTTAAATATATAAAGTAAGTTGAGATGAATTTAACATTTTTATAAAAAGTTGAAAAAGTAATGAGTTTCATCAATATTTGATTTGAGATGAGTTGAGTTGAGTTGATGTCAACAACCAAACACACCCTAGTCTCAGTGTATTTTGATTTTCTAATATTAAAAAATATACATACAAACAAATTCACTGGTGGTAACTTTTATAAATATTATAAAAAAAAAAAAAAAAAAACATACACTAGGAGACACTTTTGGGACACATTTGGAGGGTACCCAATCATTTTTATACTAATAAGAAGTGTTACATTTTTATACACCCTAATATCTAACATTACTCAAAGCCTAATTCCAATGCATATGATTTATAAAAGGTAACTCTCAGCGCAATGGTATTGGTTTAGCCATTGCAATATAAAATTTGGCTAATAATCTCTTAAAATTGTCTGTATTTGAAAAACAAACGGTTTGCATTTGTCTTAAACGTTATATTAAATTGCCATATATGTATGATTACTGTTGTCCCTCCAATTGATTAATTTATGCTATTTTTTCTATCGTTATCTTTTTGTCACACTCAAACTCCCTTCTCTCTTCTCTTGATAGGTTTCATGTATTCTGATGTGTAGATTATTGTGACATCTTATCCAAAATTTGCCTAAAAAGTTAATTACACCAATACTAATACTAATGCTCACATATAGTTAGAAAAGTAATTAGTGTAATCGATAGCATTCATGACCATTTCTAGAAACAAAGTGACGTGATTGATTAATTAAATGATTTTAGTTGGCCAGAAGAACTGAAAAAGTAGGACAAAAAATAATGAAGAGAAATGAGTTACGGAAGACCCGATCAGATCACGTCCATATCGTTGGAATAATGGGTTGACTGGAAACGAATGTTATGTGGAGGTGGTTCGACTTAGAAACAGAGTTGAAATAAATTATTACTTGCGGCAGAAGAATACCTCTTGCAAGTTGCAATAAACAGTCTAGAAATAAAATAGAAAAAAGCTACTTGCACTTGCACCCGGGGTTGGGAAACCCGGCGTATATATCCACCCACGTGTATAAAATGAAACGGAACGTTTTGTTTATATCTAAAATCACTACGATTTGGTTGAATACGATCAGGTTCTTCGTGCAGACCATTTTTTTTCATCTCACTTCTTCTTTGCATCTATTGCACATCTTCTTCTTCTCACTTTTTTCGCAACACTCTCATCTTCGTATTATAGAACAGCTTTTATATGAAGAAAAAATTTATGGAGAGAAGAACTGCAAAATAAATCAATATAGCTATTATTAGGGTGTAAACCGGTCGATCCGGACCGGAGAAACCGACCAGATCGACTGGTTCGATCCGTTTCTCCGGTCCGACCGGTTCAGTCCGGACCGAATCAAAAAAAGACATGGTCCGGATTAAACCGAACCGGTTACATTCCTACTTACAATTCCCTAGTCTACTACCCATAAGACTCTAATTAAACTAGAGAAATGTTTTTTTTTTTAATTTTGTCATTTATATTAATAGTGATTTATTTATAATAATTTTTAATGGCTAAATCCACATTTATAAAGTGTTATATGCACATGGATGATTGGGGAGTGGAATATTGAATGAAGCGGTAGCATCTTTGACTACAAATGAGTGGGGTCGAGGGATCTTTGACAAAATTGATATCCCCATAAACAAACAATTTATTTGCTGTACATGTTCTGTTAACCAACAAATACCCGAAACATTCGATCACAATCACTCTTCCCATGAATCGTACAAAGACACAGCCTGATCACTCTCAATAGATTCATATTTTTTAAAATAAATCATTAAAATTTATTTTTATTATTTTACATATTAATTTTTACAATATATCATCCATCAATATATCTATTTTTTTATATCATTTAAATATTTTTTTATTTTTTTTAAATATTTCATTTTTACCAATAAATTTACAATATTCATATATTTTTTATATTTGTAATTATTTTTATATATAATATAAAATAATTCAGTCCTATAAACATAAAACAAAAATATATAAACCAAATAAAAATTAAAAATAAAATTAAAATATGAAAAAATTGGTTTCAAAATATTTCAAATATATTTTTTAGAAGAAAATAAAATATATGTTTTAAATGATAAACAATAAAAAGAATTTACTCACATGATAAAAATCAAAGTAAAAACAGATGAGGGAGTAAATAAAATGTCAATAATAATAAAATTTTTACAGGATGAACACTTCCCGCTACATGTAGTGGGTTATTGTAACTAATTGTATTTTATAATTCATTTTATACAATCAGATGGAACTCATCTTCAGAATAATTTTATAAATAATTTACAATTTTTTATATAATATAAAAGTAATTGAGAGTGGTCTTTCCCTGGCGAAGCTAAAGAACTCTCGTAGAATGCTTGTCGTCGTCATATTCCACTTCAATCACACCGAGGGGTATTCGAAACCAATCGGAAAGACTTCATTTTTTTCAGCGCCCCTTTGATCGAGATAACTATCCTGTAACTCAAAACATAACAGAGCAAGTAAACCAATGAAAGGAAAAAGGAGAAAAATAAAGCATCTCTGTCAATCAAAATTCCATCTCCGATTATTTTATTAGGTGTCCCATCTGAACAAGTTATAAAATAAAGGGAATTACCCGTTCATTTGGAGCATGCTCCCCTTGATAAGATCGAGGTCGATGGTTCCATCTATGCGTTTGGAGAATATTATTTGCTCATGGTCCCTAATTTGCGACGTAGATATTGGTTTCGTCTGCTGGCCTCCGAGGTAAAAAAGAACTTCTACTAGGCGCCCACCGTTGTATTCTATCCCCAAATCGGCGTAGCAGAAGTACCCGTGCTCATCTGGTTGGATTGTTAGAGACATGTCATCGCATTGAAATCTGCGATCCACGGTCACAGCAACCTTCAGTGGTTCGTCAGAACGGTTCACAAGTTTGGTGTTTCTCGAGAAATGTCTCACCATTGGATCCGCGACAAAACAAACAACTACAAAACAAAAAATGAGATCGTACTCATCAATGGTAAAATATATATAATTATTGATAACGTTGCAGTGCTTTGCAAAAGGTTAGGGGAAGAGGAAAACCAGAGCATGCCAGAGAGAGAGAGAGAGAGAGACGGGGTATGGGGCTCCGAGGGACCGTGAGGATTCAAGAATTGAATTGGAAAAGGATAAAAGAAACTACCGAGACAAGGCCACAGAGACTTCCGATGGTTCTGGCCTTAAAAAGTATTTGGTTGCCCAGACAAGACCACAGGGACTTCCGATGGTTTGCAAATATTGCCCGTTGCTTGTTGTTAAGGTTGAATCTCCGGCTTAGATCCGGTTGAAGATCAGACAGGATCTGCGGTAATTTTGTGGGTGACGGAGCTCTCTTGGTTCCCGACCGTAATTACTTTGAGGATGATAAACCCTCACTTGATTGGGTTACTGAATTGGTTATATGTAAGATGGAAGAGAATAATCATTCACGATAGGAAAGTAAACTGAGGGGGGTGGGGCGAGAAGCAAAGAAGCGAGAGAGACCGGAGAGAAAAAATCAGAAGCAGAGGAAGAAAGAAAATGAGGAGAGCAAGAACCGCAGACTAAAATATTTATAACGGGAAAATTGAGGAAATTCGTTAAAAAAGTTTTAAAATTTGACATTTATCATTTGATTATATAATAAGCATATATTTTGAGAGTAACGACTCTAAAAGTAATATAAATTGACGTGTTTCAATATGTTAACTTAGATTTATTGTAAAACAAATTTTACAATCTCATACACAGCATCAAATTATATTAATTTATTATGTAAACTATAATTTTTATGAGATTTTTTTAAAATTATGTAATATCACGTAATTAATAAAAACTTGTAAATTGGAGTGGTTTGGATTCAGAGATTAGTTGAGATGATTTGTGAATATTAGAATAAAAGTTGAATTATTTATTATATTTTGTGTGAGAATTTAAAAAAATTGTTTTGAAATTTGAAAAGGCTAAATTGTTTATTATATTTTATGTGAAAATTTAAGAAAACTGTAATGATGAGATGATATGAGTTGAAATGAGTTGAGGTGGATTTTGAATGCAAAGAATGCAAGAGATCACTTCAAACTATTTCAAAATTATTCACAAACTATTCACTATTTTTATTATTCACTATTTTTATCATCTGTAATCACTTAACATCGAACATAGCCTTATTAGTTGAGTAGAGTTAGGTTGACTCGAAATTTATTAGTTAAAAAGAAGGGTGAGTAGTGTTAGTTGGGATGTAACTATGTGAGAGCAAACTTATAGCTCAAGTTTGTGTATTTCCGGAATTAATCAATAAAATTTTAAATTAGAGTGGAAAGGCATATATCTAGAAGATTATGTGATAATATTAATGTAATTCATTTATTTGTGGATATAACAAACGAGCACAGCCAAAAAGAGTGAAAACAAAAATAGTGTCGACATCCAGATAATATGACCATGCGATGAAAGGCAAGTGGCTAAAGTGGGAAAAGCTGAGTTGGATACTAATTCATATATTACAGTTCATTTTACAAATTGATTTAAATCTAGTAAACAAAATCACCAAAATATATCCGACCAAAAAACGAATGCATATGATCTTTTTATTTATTAATCACAAACAAAATCTTCTATTTATTTATTCCATATTAGTTATTACATATTTATAATTAGGGTTGTGCAGAAAATCGACTGACCTGACCCGCCCGTAAGCACCGACCCGACCCGACTTGAAAAATACGGGTTTAACTATTGATCGGGTTCGACCCGTACAACCCGCTTATAAAATCTGCAGATGGAAACCCTAGCCCCCTTTCTCAATGACCGGAAGGTCTCGAAATTTATTGATTACTGTCTCTTTTTTATTTTTTAAGGAAAAATTAAATTCTTCTTCGTTTTCTTTGGACTTAGTTTCCAGTCAAAAATTACTTCTTAAAGCTGCCGTCGAAGTATTATCTACGAGAGATGTGTGGTCTAATTATATACATGTTGCTTTTGTCAATTTGACTTTTCTCACAGCACAAACTGGTGGATGGGATCGATTCTCTTTTTTCTCCAATTCGCAATTGGTAAGTACTTCCTCTCCAGCATCCACTTTTCTCTTCCAAACAGACTTGCAAAACATTCTAATCTAAATCTGAAGAATCAACCTGTCTTCTCTAACTTTCCTTCCTTACTTTCAATGGCTCGTTAAACACAATAAATGCATTGAATCCCTTGTGATAAACAAAGCTTTTGATCTGAAATATTATGGCTCTTGAACTAGCAACAGAAGATGCTTGAAGGAAAATGAGGGTTGAAGATGAAGGAAAAAAAACCCACGGGTTGACCCAATCAAGAATATGCGGGTCGGGTCGATTTTGTCCAACCGATCAAGAAGTGCGGGTCGGGTTGGGCCCAAATGTTGAACGGGTTGCTCGGGTTGCAGCCCTATTTATAATGATGTTCAAAATCTTTAATTTTTGGAGATGAGTTGAAATTAAAGTTAAAAAATTGAATAAAATATTGTTAGAATATATTTTTTAATATTATTTTTGTTTTAGAATTTGAAAAAGTTGAATTATTTATTTTATTTTGTATTAGAAGTTGGAAAAGTTATAATGATTAGATGAAATGAAATATTTTCTGAAAACAAACTAGACCTAAGTCTAGTCAAAATAAGACAGCTGCCATTTTATGAAACCTAGCCACGATTACAAAATGGGAAATACTCCTCAAAATGGACAAAATTTGCAATGCTGGAACAAAAGGATGATCATCGATGCATCTGCATTGTGCAAATTGTATTCATACGTGGCCCACTGTTATTGGCTGGAAAGCAACTTGAGTATCTTGTTGCTGGATGCGTCCGGCGTCCCATCAGTCGTGAAATTGTCAAATATCCACTAGATAAAATTATAAGATATCTAATATATATCCAACTCATGCCCATTTGAAGCTAACAATATTCAAGATACAAGCAATCACTACAACAGTTTGTCTATCTTGGGATGAAAATTTTTGTCTCAAAAAGAAACTATTTCGTCTCAAAGTAGTTTTTGGGACAAAAACAAAGTGTCACAAATTTGTCCCAATATCAATATCCCATAAGGTTTTTTGAGATGAAATTGTAGAAAACCGTTTGATAACATTCAAACAGAAATTTTTTTTGGGACGATTATATTTCATCCCTGAAAGTCGGTAGAACGGTAAAAATTTACACGTTCGAACGATGAAAAAGTTTGAATGGGTTAGATTATTTGTTCGATTGAATAACTTTGGTTCGAACGTCGTAATTTAAGTTCGAACCTTATATAATGTTTGGTATATAGTTGAATGCTCGAAATAAAGATATTAACGTTCGAACGTATGTAGTTGACAGTTATTTGACGCACAATAATCTCTATATGCCGATTATGAATCTGCACCCCCTGAGATCGATAAACTTTTTGGATCTTATTAACCAAAGAGATACGACTTTGTACTATAGTTAGCTCAGCACCAATCAAGAATCCCCAAGGAATTCCAAGAATTTTTGCTATGCGCTCGTTCCAACCCTCAATCCTCTTTTCTAGGTTCATCGATATTGAATCAATCGAACGAACTTCCAACACTTGTTCCACTTTTGGAAGACCTTGGGTTATATCTCCAGATCTCGACTTTTCATATATAAATGTAACTAACGCATCTCCTTCGTAAAGGATTTCTCCATAATGACCATGGACAGTTGCTCCCAGAGTGGCCAAATAAGGTTTAGCTGATCTTATTACTACAGAGTCAATTTGAACAATTAGAACTTGACCCGATTTTAGTTCGAACTTCAATTTTGACGTTCGAATATTTTACTATTCAAATTTGTTCGAACGTTTAGTGTATTATTCAAACGGTTATATAATGTTCGATTTGCCCGATGGTTGTTCGAATGCAGTTTACGCATTACATTCGAATGTCTTTATTACATCGTTCGAATGGTTGGCACTTATTAACTATTCAAACGGTTTTTTTTGCATTCAAATAGTATAATATATTTTTTTAACCCATTAATAAAAATCAAAATACACATAAATAACATCTTAAAACACATTAGTACATGTTCAGCAAACATAAAAGTAATCTCATAAATACAAACCAACTAAATAAAAAAGTAGTTTTCATAATATAAAAGATGACAGTTGAAAATCTTATCTATAAATTAAATTAGTTGTCTGGAGGCCTCAATTGTTGCATAAGCATATGCATTTGGAGTTGCATTTCTCTCCTGAATTCCGCTTGTTGCCCTTCTTATTGTTTCATTTGCATCTCCAAGTCAACTCGTTGGGCCACTAACTCAAGCTAGTTTATCCTCAATTCCTCGATCTATGACTTTGCTTCCTCTAATGCTCTAGCAGTGTTGGCATTACTATGTGGTATAACTAGTATATAGTGTATATATAGTGTATATATACCATATATATATATATATAGTATATATAAGTCTATAATTATATTATTAGTATAGTATAACTACTATAATATATATAACATATAACATACTACTATATATATAGTTTATAACTACTATATACTACTAAAAGTATATATATAGTATATTTATATAATATATAAGAATAACTAATTAAATTTTTTTGGCCTGTTTGAACGTGGAAAGTGTACGGTCGAAAGGGTAAATTATTTTTAGAATACGTTTGGACGAACAAATACGCATTCGAACGCTATTAAGGGTATAATAGGTTACAAGGGTCAGACCTAGCGTTGTTTGAACGTTTCCAATTTCCTCTCCGCCGCACCCAACAAGAGAGCTACCACATGCCGCCTTCAACCACCAATCTCGAACCCGCAACATGTATGTCATATAGCCTTCGATTTGATGTTATAGTACATGTAAATAGGTTAGTATTTTGGTATAAATGGAGTTGAAAATATGTTTTGAATTTTTTTCATAACAACATTTTGCCACCGTAGGTGGCTAGAAAAAAGGCCTGGATGCCTCTATGCTCATCTCGGCGTTGTATTGTTGTGATTTGTGGAAGAACAAAAGGAATCCACCGATTCCTTTCAGTTTTAGCAATGGCTGAGTCGACTCATCCATTGCTGAACTCAACCCAGTTATCTTTCGAATGTCCATGAACCATTCGAACGTATGTAAATGAAGCATTCGATTTGTTTACTTTACCATTCAAACCAAAATGTTATACCATTCGAACGATAAATTTTAATTTTGAACCGATAGCAATATTCGTTTGAACGTGTAATGACATGTTCGAAAAGTACACATCATATTTTAATTTTTGCCGTAGAGGAAAATAGATAATGTAATATATAGTGTTTTAGTCAAATATAATTATTTTATCTAAGTTTCATTTATTATATTTTATAATTGTTGTTCTTAATTTTATTTTCTAAATTTTAGCGCCATTACAATGGCTTCTAGGGGAAGGAAGCTGGGCAAGTCAGGGAAACCCTCTAGCGAATAAGTTCGAGAGATGACTAATTTGTTGGAGTGTCAGGTGAAGATCGAGAACTTTAAGGATCTTCTATGGGAAGGTCTTTCTTTGGCGTTTGTCTTTCTCAATCGTGGTTGGACACCTATCATCGACCAGAAGGAAGGAGGGACAGGATCATTGCCCACATCGATATCGTATCTGACCTCTATAGAGAACTTGGTGGTGCCGGCCAGAATGATGATGCATACACCTTCTCCGTTCAGGGCGTATAAGTTAGATTCTCAGTTGATGTAGTCGCCGAATTTCTTCGTATCCCTCGACTGCCTACTGTATATTCGAGCGTGGTGCCTAGAGAGTCTACACTTGTAGGCGATGGGGAGACTGTTGAGGAAGAGGATACTGATGTAGTAGATGAGTTTGATGGCCTTGCTGAAAATGAGGTTCGTCAGTTGATTGTGGGTCTAGATGCTCCTTCCTATGATGGGACCAAGAGCATCAAACAGGCCGACTTATTCAGTTTTTTCGAGATCTTGAACATAATAATAGGCGACAACATTGATCCGCGGCTGCACAACACTGAGGTTAGCATGGATCGGGCACGGTTTATTATATATAAATATAATATATATTTATATTATATTTAAATAATATAAATATATCATTTATATTATTTAAATGATATATTTATTATAAAAACTAAATATTTACCTATAACTAATTAATAAGGTATTTATTTGCAATTAAAATTTGCAAAAATCCTGTCTCTGTTCGAACGTACTTTAGAATCCTTCAAACAAATTTTCTACTCCCACCAAACATTTATTCATCTAACCCGCGAGAATTTCCATTCGAACCATTCAATGGTCGTTTGAACGTTAACTTTATATTTTCGAACGGTAACTCCTTCATGTTCAAACATCTAAATACACTTCGAACGGTTACTCAAATTCTCGCTAAATTTGATAACTTAACCCACCAATTTAACGTTCGACGGTTCCAAATAACCGTTTGAAGGTTTATTAAATTTAAGATCGAACGGTTAGGTACACATTCGAACGAAATTTCCATTAGAAACAATTTTTTCGTCCCAATATATTCCGTTCGAACACAAAATTTTACGTTCGAACGGATGATGACATCCGTCAATTTTTTAGAACGAAATTTAAATTTCATCCCTAAAAACCATATTTTGGGACAATTTTCATTTCAACCCAAAAAAATTTTGTCCCAAAAACAAAACTTTGTTGTAGTGAATAACAATAAAGCGCGCATGAGATAGTTGATATCTCAAGCTCTACGTGAACAGCAACAAAATTTTGGATTACTTGAATTTAATGACCAAAGTTTTGAGCGAGCATCACAAGGCCGAGAATACTTGATGTCTTGAGTTTCGTACGAGCAGAGTGACGTAAGTAGGGATGTGTAACAATCCCACCTAATCATATTAGGGAGTTAGAATTTTGTTTTATAATAATAATAATAATATTAATAATAATAATAATCAAATTGTTGTACAATGGAGATTTAGAATCTATTAGTTGGAGTAGATGTTCATGATAGAACTCTCTTCATGAGGTTGAAGAAATTGTTGAAGAAGAAGCCAAAGTCCCTTTTCTCATCGTCTAATCCCTTTTTATCCCTTGTCATTGGGAGTAGTAAGGGATGATAGCTATATTTCACCCATCGTTGGTGTGCCTGACTTGATTTCTCTCATTTATTATTTTTCTCTTATTTTTCACCATTTTCTACTTTTCCTTCTAACACTCTCATTTCCCTTATCTCCTATTTGTCTCTTCTTTATCTCTCTTCTTGTTTGTCCTCTAGTGGGAGCCTTGGATGGGATGAAATTGTTTATTTAGGCATGGGATATTTTATCCCTTTCACAATGGATAATAAGGGTGTCAAATCGTGTTAACCGGTTGTGTTCGTGTCGTGTCAATGCATGTATATTATACTATATGGCTCAACTCGAACACGACCCGTTAAGGTTATCGTGTCAAAATCTCAAATCCTAACACGACACATTAACATAACAGATTGACACGCCATGACCCATTTTGACCCTTTAGTGAATACTACAAAATAGGTTAACACGACCCGACCCAACCCGTTTCAACCCGTTTATGTAATTGGGTTGAACAGACCCGAAATTAACTTTTTGACTTGATTAAGTTTAGCATAATTTTATATAAATGTTAAAATCACAATATCTATAAAAAAATATAAAACTAACTACAAATCCAAAATTACAATCTAAATAATAAAAATATTGAAATTAAAATCTCAACAATTTTACTTTTAGGTATAAGGATATAATTATTACTTTAACTATTTTAACGGGTCAAAATGAGTTGACCCGTTATCAATCCGTTAAGCAATTGTATCTTAACGAGTCAATCCGTTTTAACTCGAACCCATTAAGACTAAATCCAAACACGCTATTATTGTGTCGTAGTCATGTTGGATTAACAAGTGGTGTCACATTTGCCACCCCTAATGGATGTCATTTTAATAACTAAACGGAATGTATAACTGATAACCAAATTGAAGGAGCCTAAATAATATTTGTGACTAAAAAAATGTATCTTAAGATTGTTTTCTTGTACTTTTTTTTCTCTTTTTATTTTGATTATTAAAACTTATTTGGTCGGAAATTTTGGGAATAAAAAGTTTAAAATGTTCTCCCTATCATTGTATCATTATTGATCTCAATCGCAATTAAATTATATCCGTAAAGATCAAGATATTATCAAGTTTTTTTTTATCATATATATAGTAATAAATTAAAAATGTAATAAAAACTAAAAATTCAGTTATAAACTATTCTTTAATTTACAAAATGAGTAAAGCAAATACAAGAAATTAAAACTAAAAATTTTTGGAAAACAGGTAGAAATAAAAATGAAAAAGCAAACACAAAACTAAAAATAATAATTGAAAAATGAAAAGGTACTGGTCAAATCCGGGTGTTGGTGTGTTTGGATTTTGTTTTTACTTATTTTTAAATTGGTAGTATGACTAATATTAGCAATATAATGTGAACATAAGGATTCTCATGCACAGCCATTACATCTTACAACTTATTTAACATTACAGATATTTATTAATAATGTTAAACATCGTCAATTAGATCATCAATAAGGAAAAAGATTCCGTGCAGGTCTGGTCAAACTCTATCTTGTCTTTGTCACCGAGTCATTTTCTTTGGCTAAGAGCATTAGCATTGGACTCATCAAATTTATCTTCAAATTTTGATGAAAAGTATATGTTTTTCATATATCTAAAACCTTCTTATCCATAACTCTACGTTGAATTAGCTATTAAATTCATCAAAATAATAATATAATATTCTTTTTTTAATAATAATATTTTATTTTATTTTTTATTTTTAATAATTACACTAATCATATGTTAATTAATAATTTAATTTGATTCTTACATTATTATTACAAAACAGTTGGAGATTAAACATGAATAAAAAAGACCATTGGAGATTAAAAGTGAATAAAAAATAGATTTGATGAGTGAACAGTAGCCCTTCAAATTTGAAGAAACATATCCATTTACTGTAGCTCAAAATTTCACACTTATCTCTTTTGATAATCCAATGCAGCTCTCTTTTGATGAAATTCATCATATTTTACATTTGGCTAGGCTTTTAATGAAACCAATGCCAATGATCTAACAATATATTTGTCCAATTTTTTTGTCACATGCATAAGAGACAATAAGAAATTGTTGATGCTGTAAAAATCATACAATAGGCCGGAAGGGGAGAAAGAGTAATTCCTAGCCTACTGGGGCGACTTAGGCCTCGTTCGATGTTGTTTGGAGCTCCCGGCAGTGTTCTGGTACGGCTGTACGGTGGTGATGTGTACGTTCATGACAGTGAATGAAAAACATAACTGCAGATAAATAAAAAAGATGAACACACGAGTTTACGTGGTTCGGCGTAATGCCTATATCCACAGGCGTTTGGGGAGGAGGAATCCACTATAATATTCTTATTTACAGTCTCTGTCTCTCATTCCTCACTATACAATGGTGGCTTCAAATACATTTACTGGAGAAAAATCGGTCACTGGAGCTCCATGTTCTCAGGATTGGAGGAGAGGTCGAATAGGAAGAGGGAGAACTGAAGAAGATGATCCCTTGGTCATCTGATTGAAGGCCTTTTATCTACCCTTGTTGTGTGTGTCAGTCGGCTGTGAGGGGACCGGACCTCTTGTGTGTGTCAGCCGGCCTTTCCCCCTACTTTCCCTCTGACTTGAAGCCCTGCTACACGTCTCCCCATGTTTCCCACTCATAGCCTTTTGTCTTGTCTTCTATGTGGCCTGGTGGTATATTTGGGGCTTTATACTTTTATCCCCTCACAGTACCCCTCGATTCTTAAAGGCAACTTGTCTAATAAGGACCTTGAGGATCTTTAAGATAAAATATGAAGTATAGAACCACAAGAAAACAAAATAATCCGCTTGTGTTAAGTAATAAATTCCTCTAGGGGCGAAATTCATGCGAGGGGTGTATTCGACCGCGTATGATGCGAGCGAGGAGCTCGGGTGTAGCAGGATATCGGCTAGACCGCGTATGGTGCAAGTGCGAAGCTCGGATGAGGCGGGAGGCTGGCACAACCGCGTATGGGGTGAGCACAGAGCTCGAATGTTTGTTGTTATTTGTAAAGTGTATGTTCGTTTGATGCATTTGTTTTGTTTTCAGTGTTGAAGTTTGTATGAAGTAACCCACGCAAAATTGTCAGAGGGCCCGTCGACCCCCTTGGTCCACTTTAGGCAGTTTCTGAGCCCGTCAGCTCGTTCCCGAAGGTATCCCACTAGCATTGGTTATGACTCGAGCATGACACTCGGCGCGAGTCTAGGGACCCGACTCCGCGGCGAGTCAAGGGACTCGTTTTTGTTGAATGGGGGGTCGGTGGGTCTAGGGACTTGGCCTTACCCCGCAATATGTCTAGGGACTCGACTTCTTGCGAGTGTAGTGACTCGGCTTTGTTGGACGGGGTTTGGCACCAAGTCTAGAGAATTGGCCTTACCCCGTAGCGGGTCGAGGTACCTGACTTCTTGTGAGTGTAGGAACTCGGCTTTGTTGGACGAGGGATCGGTGAGTCTAAGGGCTTGGCCTTATGCCGCAACGAGTCGATGGACCCAACTTCTTGCGAGTGTAGGGACTTGGTTTTGTTGGACAAGGGGTCGGCACCAAGTCTAGAGATTTGGCCTTACCCTGCAACGAGTCGAAGGACCCAACTTCTCGCGAGTGTAGGGACTCGGCTTTGTTGGACAGGAGGTTGGTACCAAGTCTAGAGACTTGGCCTTACCTCGCAGCGGGTCTAGGGACCCATCTTCTTGCGAGTGTAGAGACTCGGTTTTGTTGGACGGGGGGTTGGTACCAAGTCTAGAGACTTGGCCTTACCCTGCAAGGGGTCTAGGGACCCAGCTTCTTGCTAGTGTATGGACTCGACTTTATTGGAAGGGGGTCGGCGGTCAAGCCTAGAGACTTCACTTTACCCTACAGCGGGTCTAGGGACCCGTCTTCTTTAGCAAAGGTGCTCGTCCGTGCCAAATCGCTCCGCCAGAGCGCAGTGCCACGTGACCTGTGTTCTGCACTAAAGGAAGTAATTTCGTTAGTAGAAATAAATTCACACAAAATTTGAAAGATAATACCAGGAAGTTTTTAGTTGTTGTGGTCAATATTTTTGCTTTGACTTAAAAATTGTCTACTATTGGTTGTGATTCCCGCACACGTAGGTGAGCTCCGAGTTGGGGGGTCTGAACAGGTAAATCCCGAGCTATAAGTCCTGTGCCGAGCAGATAAATCCTGAGCGGATCTACTACTTTCCCAAGTGGGACAGTGACTTTCGCGAGCTATGTTTTCCCCACTTAGCAAGTCCTGGGCAGGAGAGGTGCCGAGCTAGTGGGCTGGAGATGCCGAGCTAATGACTTCCGTGCAGCAAGTTCCCGAGCTGGGGAGGAGGCTTCTGAGCGGGTGACATCCGATCAAAGTGATGGGAGCAACGTGAGGGGCTGGTGGTTCCCGAGCACACGGCTTCCGAGTTGGTCACTCCCGAGCAGGTGGTTCCTGAGTTGGTGACTTCCGAGTAGCAGGCTGTCAGCGAGCCCGTGACTTCCGAGCAAAGTGATCGGACCAACGTGAGGGGTTGGTGGTTCCCGAGCACACGGCTTCCGAGTTGGTCACTCCTAAGCTGGTGACTTCCAAGCAGCAAGTCGTCACCGAGCCCGTGACTTCCGAGCAAGTGGCTCCTGAGCCTCTGACTCTCCGTGCAGGTGGTTCCCGAATAGGTGAGGTGGCTTCCGAGCTGGTGGTGGCATGGCACATTGGTTCTCGTGTGGTCGTTCCCGGGCCGAGCACGTTGGGTTCCGTGTAGTGAGCGGTCTAGTTTGGACTGAGTGGCCGAGGAGCTAGGCAAATGGGCGCCATGCAGAGCCCCGTGCAGGCAGTGGGCTCGCCAATTAATTGAGCATGGGGCCAGCTGCGAAGAGCCACGAGAACAGGCTAGTCTGAGACAGAAACCTCTAACGGCCTAAGTAGTGGCCGCCGGAGGGTTAGGCGACTTTTGGGAAGTTGTCGTGAGCTTCCAGGTTGCGTGAGGCCAAGTTCCGTCCCACGGCAGTGCAAGGTGTGCATGGTCAACTACTGCCGCCAATCAACTGGGTGGTCGGCAACCACCTCAAGGGCGGCAGACAACGCCGACGAGCCGTTGTGCGGTCGCAAGTAGCCCAGCCTTGCGATGGCGGGGCTGGGTTGGGGATGGGCTGTGTAGATTGGCCACACGGGAGGCTGCCATGGACGAGCTGTGTACTATGCACGACCCCCATGGATAGGGGTCGTGGTAGCAGAGCCAGAAATCGCCGGTAGACCCAGTGGTGACCACCGGCGGCTCAACCGGACGTGCAGTGCGGTGCTGCGGGATGTGGGTGCACCTCAGCGTGCTCCCGAGCACCGCGCATGCACAATGGACGTGCATGGCACTGTGCACTTAAAGTGCACATTGCCAACCCGGGTACTGCACATTGCCTCGTGGCTACTATGCACTATTTAGATCCCAGTATTTGCCCAACTCGGAAGTTTAAGTGCCCGAGCAGTGTGCTTTTATGCGATAGAGTGATTCGGGTGCAGGGGCAAGGAGTTCAATAAGTCCCTTGCCTAGGTGAGAAAGATTTTATCTTTCCTCGCCCGCTATCCGCCCATTTTTCATAAATGTAAACGTTAAAAAAATTGAGAATATTCATCTGGGAGGGTGTTATTTGTTCGTTCGATGATTTATTCAATGTGCTGAAAAATCATCCTTCTCCCACCTCTGGTCGAGAGGAGAAATTAGATCCCACAAACAGCAACACTGTTGATGTTATAAAAATGGCACAATAGATTGGAATGGGAGAAAGAGTCATTATCAGCCCACTGGGGCAACTTGGGCCTCATTCGGTGTTGTTTAGAGCCCCCGACATTGTTTCGATGCGGTTGTACGGTAGTGATGCTTACATGCATGACGGTAAATGGAAAACATAAGTGCATAGAAATAAAAGCGATGAATACATGGGTTTACGTGATTCGGCATAATGCTTACGTCCATGGGCGTTTGTGGAGGAGAAATCCACTATAATAGTCTTATTTACAGTCTCTCATAGTCTCTCATTCCTCACTATACAATGGTGGCTTCGGATTCATATACTGGAGGAAAATCGGTTGCTGGAACTCCATGTTCTCAAACAAAAATTATATTTATTATTTTCACACACTATATATTATATTTTTTTTATTTTTTCATATTAAATATGTGGATATGTGGTATATGAATGATGAGTAGAAAATTTTAATTAATTTAAAAAAAATAAATAATTTTTTTTTAAAAGAAAAATATGATATATGAAGTGTGAAAATATGAATAACAAATCTCATCTGGCTCAAAACTTTGGAAACGGTTTCCTAGCATTGAGTCATTGACCAAGTTTTGGATATGAGAGTTTGACAACTGTTGGGACACTCCCACCGTCCAAAAACAAATGTTACTTGGCATACTTGCAGGTCAATGATGGTGGGCCACGGTTACCCACATTATTCTTTCCATTGCATCTGGCGAGTACTGGCGGCGTTGTCGCCGTCATAGTATGGTTCGAAAGTTGACGTGAGAGCTTCTGCAGATGCAATGCAAAATAAACAAGCTGTCAAGCTCTAATCTAGACCACTAGGAGGAGATCGAGAGTGGCTATAATCTCGTCTTTGACCAATATTCTACCATATCCGAACATATATTTCTTTTTCAATACAAACTCCGTTTCATCATAATTGTACGTACGGTCGAAAAAAGTTTCCACTCGATCCTAGAGGACTCTAGCGAGGTGGAAGAGTATCCTTCACTAAGATGGAGGTTTGTTTGCCCACGGCAAGCGGTGGATGATAAGTTCAACTGTTTGAGATAGAGATTAAACAAGAACAAGTTTTTGTAAGACTAGAAGGAAGATGGTAGATATTCTAGCAGATTTATGGAGCAAATTTTCACCGACTGAAGATGACAAAAATAAAGTTGTGATCACGGGGAAAATTATCGAAAACACCATGAAAAGAGATAAACTTTGTTTAGAGGGAAAATTAATAACAGAGAAAAAGATAGATCGAGAGGCCTTTAAGAATACCATATCCAAGGTTTGGAAATTCTGTATAGGAATTAAAATTATTGAAGTGAGAGAGAACCTATACATCTTTGAATTTTAATCAGAGTCTGAATTAAGTAGAATATGGGAAGGACAACTTTGGATGTTTGATATGAACTTGATTTGTTTGAAGAGATTTGCGGGTTTTACACCACCTACTGAACTTCTGTTTACTCATACTAACTTGTGGGTTCAATTACATAATTTACCTTTGGGATGCATGAACAAAGAGGTAGGAACTAGAATTGGATCTACCATTGGTACAGTCCTTTAGGTGGATGCAGACTACAAAGAAGATTGCTAGGGGGAAAGTGGTTAAGGGTTTTAGTTGAAGTAGACTTGATGAAACCTTTAGCTAGAGGAAAAATACTGGAATTAATAGGTCAAAGAAGGTTTGTGCAGTTCAAATATGAAAGGCTTCCCAGGTTATATTTAATTGTGGGGTTATTAGACATTCTTTGAGTGGCTGTACTGGCAAGCTTAATAATTCAGATTCAGTTGGAGAGATAAGCACAACTCAGTATGGATCTTGGTTGCGAGCAACTACTTTAGTTTCAAGTCCAACTAGTTCTGGAACCAATTCTAGCTATGGAAGTAGTTCAGGGAAGTTGACGATAAATTTATCTAAACATGGGTCTGAAGAGTAGCAAAATATGGGGAGTCTTAATATGAAAGAGACAAAAGATATTGAGAACCTACAAAGTATAAAGGTGCATGATAGTGGCAGTGAGGGTAAGCTCAAAAGTTCAGAAGAGATACCGTTGTTGATCATAGACATACAAAACAATAGCTAGGAAGATGTAGACTCAGATTCAAGATCAGTTTCAATAATGCAAACAAAGGAAAACAGGCCAGAAATTCAACGTCAGCAATTGACTGATATTGAAACACAGCAAGTGAATGAGGTAAGTGTTAACAAGTGGAAGAGAAGAGCAAGAGGACATATTAATGCAGATATGATGCCTGTTAATCCTTATGCTACTAGAAAAAGGAAAACTGAGGAAGGAAATATCCTCTTTGCTTTAGAAAATAATCAGGATGCTAGAGGAAAAAACAAGTGTTTGAACCTGTTGTGAATGTATCGGCGGAGGCTGTTAACCAGTCCCGCCGAAAGAAATGAGGCTCATAAGTTGGAACTGCCGAGGGCTTGGCAACCCTCGGACAGTTAGAGATCTCATCCATTTGGTTGAAGTCCATAAGCCTAGTATCTTGTTTCTCATGGAGACTAAGATACAAAAGTATCAGATGGAGATGATTAGAAGTAGATTGGGTTTTAAAAACTTATTTTCAGTTGAAGGTGTAGGTAAAAGTGGAGGTTTGCTTGTGTTATGGGATGATGAGACTAGGTTCAAAATTCATACTTACTCACATAGACATGTTAATGCATGGATTGACCAGAGAGATTTTTCATGGATGTTAACATGCTTTTATGGGGAGCCTGAAACAGAAAAAAGAATTAGAGGATGGATTCTGTTGATACATCTGAAATTGAAAAATCCTAGGAGATGGCTTTATATAAGAGATTTCAATGAAATCCTATATCGAAGTGAGAAATATGGGGGAGCAAGAAGAGATGAAAGGCAAATGGAAAGGTTTAGAAGTGTGCTAGCAGACTGTATGCTAAGTGATGTGGGCTTCAAAAAAGGCAATTACACATGGGCTAATAACAGATCAGATCACTCTTTTACAAAGGAAAAACTTGATCGAGCAGTAGCAACCTCTGAATGGTGTGCAGAATTCGGTAATGGTGAGGTTCAAGTGTTGGCATCATCCACTTCTGACCATTGTACTATACTAATCTCTTTAAACATGCAGCAAGATATACCTAGGAAATACAATTATGTGAGCAAATTTGAGGATAGGTGGTCAACATATTCTGATTAGGAGAAAGTTATCTCGACAGCCTAGCAGGGAAATGGGAATCAGTTGGATGGATTAAGGAGAATACAACAGAAATTGGCAGGATGGATGAGGGAATTAAAGAAGTGGAGTAAAAAATAAGAATATGATTCGAAAGGAAGATTGATCCAAAAATTTCAATAATGCAAGATTTACAGCAGTCAAAAACAGACGAAACAGTGCAAGAAGTCAAACATTTGCAAAAGGAAATTGAAGATACGTTGGAAAGAGATCATTTGACATGGAAGCAAAGAGCTAAAATTACATGGCTACAACAAGGGGATCAAAACACCAGATATTATCATTTGTGTGCCAATCAGAAAAAGAAAATGAATACTATCAAGCAGATTACAGATGAGAATGGAGTAAATTTATCAGATCCTATCTTAATTGGGAAGGCCTTCACTAACTATTATAGAGGTTTGTTTACAACCTCTCAGCCTTGCAACATTTAGGCCTTTATCAATGCAACTCCTAAAAAAGTAACTCAATCCATGAATGGGGAGCTGCTCTTACCTTTCAGCAAAGAAGAGATCAAGAATGCAGTATTCCAAATGGGTCCATATAAAGCACCTGGTCCAGATGGGTATGGGGCTTACTTTTATCATAGGTACTGGTCAGTGGTGGGAGAAGAGGTATGTCAAGCAATTTTAACTTTTTTAAACATTCACTGCTGCCTCATCAGTGCATTGCTCAGTCTCTAGATTATCCAACTTTCCAACCATCTCCTTTTGTACGTGGAAAAAAGAAACGGTTATTGTTAACTCCTGTGATGTTTATGAATTTATCAACCTTCAAATATAAAGAATTTGAACCATCCTTTCGTGCAGCAAATAGACTAACATGAAGATCGTACTCACATAAGCCTCTTCAGTGGCTGCTGTAACAAATTTACCATTCTTCGTAGACCAGCGAGTCTACTTATAGAACTCCACCATGTTTCCCCTTGTAGCCCGCTACAAGTGTGTGGAATGTGTATAGTTAGATGTTAAATCAGAAACATTATTCTACGGAAAATGTATTTAAGTTCAAAATCTAGAATATAGATATCCAAATTTACAACCACACAAACGTCTTAGGAAAATAATCCACAAATATAAATGCAACAAATGGGAAAACTGAGCATTGTTAGTATCGATGGGTTGTGAACACTGTTAGTACATAAATTACTTGAAACCTTATACCTTCTCCTCCAGTATCCTCACAAAGGATTTACGGCCTGCTATGTGGTTTATCTTCAGCTTCTTTCGATTCTCCTGATTCTGGCTTGAGATTTTCTGCAAAATGAACCCATTGTTAGCTCCTTACACAAGAATAATCCAATGGCCATTCCGTGACTAATTAAAGTACTCATAATTTTTTTTGTGAACATGCAATATCATACCTTGAATGCCTCACTTCCCCATCGCTCACACAGCTTAACCCAAACGGGGGTCGACCATGCTATGCCCAAAAGTTAATGCTTCTTCGTGACTTCCATATGATAAATATATTTTGTGTAATTCATGATGGAATGCATTGAAAAGCTTACGTAGTTGTTTCAAGACTGTCAATCTATGAATCTCTAGCTCCCATTCCACCACAAAGTCACCCTATATATATGTCATCACGTTGATGTCATCAATTATAGTGCGCGAACTATCTTACCATCGAAATTTAATAATAAATGGCTTACCCGAACACGGTTGATCAACTCATCCTTTTGTGCCTATGGCACATCGGTCCACCTCGCATAACTCATGTCGCAATGCTGTTTTACTATTTGCATTACCCGTGTCGTGAACATGGATGCATTCTCACAACATGATGTTGTTTCGCCCGCATTTATCTTCAAAAGCACTTTTATATGCTTCCTCAACTTCTCGAATTTAGTGCACTTAGCAGGCCCATGTCCACGCTTCCTCGGTTCCTGATTTGCCACAAGCACCGTGGGGCCATCCGCAGCTATATTACATGATAACAAAAATGACTATCAGTCTTGATATGGAATGTTTGTTGTTTACACATATATGGTTCAACCCATTCTTTATTGAAAAAACACGCATTTGACTAGTGTATTGATATCTTCTCTGATAGGCTCAGGTTCTCTAACCGGTGAGGGCTTTCTATTATGCTTGGGTTGTGGCATTGGGTTGGCACAATATGGAGGCTTCCAGGGATGGCTTGGAGGTTGAGTCATCCGAGCTGGACTGAACCGCATCTTCAGGGCTATGGTATGAAGAGATAATCGCTCCTCGTGGTCGGCGGGCTCGACATGAGTAGGGTACAAATCTGCCCGCACGAATACCTCAACCTCCCCCTCTTCCTCATGAGCTTTGTACCATCGGGTCACCTGCAACTATACAACATTACATTTGAGTTAACAATCATTCCAATCCATTCAGTAAACACAAGATCGCTATTAATTAAAAAGTGGTCGACTAATTGAGACTAATATGCTGCATATATAAGAGGCATTTTAGTTCATATCTATCTTAGCTTATAAGCAATAGCTAGCTAATCTGATGTGGGTCAAAATAAGTAACTTTTAGCTAAATTTCTATGAGTTATGTATTTTGCCTAATCAATGCGAATGCTATATAAGAGGCATTTTAGTTCATATCTATCTTAGCTTATAAGCAATAGCTAGCTAATCTGATGTGGGTCAAAATAAGTAACTTTTAGCTAAATTTCTATGAGTTACGTATTTTGCCTAATCAATGCGAATGCTATTTAGCTGTTTGTTGGGTTTTCACAAGTTTACAATATCCTCACCATGCTTGCAAGCTCAAAAATTCATCTATGACTTGAAATAAGCTAAGATTTGGAAATTATAAAAATAAGTGAATAACTTACTTAATTCATAGGGATAAGCTCCTTTAAAATAAATAAATAAATAGGGATAATTTCATTTTACATCCTTGTATTATGAAAAAACAATATCAGCCATTTTGAAGCATGAACTCTTAAATTATGAAAAAAATTCAATGTATATTCTAACTTAACATTAGGTTTCAATGTACATATTCCATTAAAATATGATCATTAAGAATATCTCCCGATGCTTATTTTTTTTAATTCATATTAAGGATAAGATAATATTAACTAAGGGTGTACGTTAAAATTTCTTTATAGTTTATGGTATGCAGTGTAATAACTTTTTTACTATTTAAGAGACACATAGCAATTCGGGTGTAGAGTGTAACTTCCTTTTATTAAATTGTTAAACAGGCAGTAAGTAATTAAAATCTCAACTTAAAATAGAATTTGTTGTAGTCCTTGGTAGACTATCCGTTATATGCTGACACTAGTTGGGGGTTTATAACATTGAGGATTTTAATTTTGCTTTATTAGTTCAACATATTTGGTTGTGTTTTCAGCTTAAAAATAAAAGTAACATAGAAAGTAAAACAAAATACAAAGGTTAATATATGCACTCGATCTTCCTCCCAGTTACATTCTTTGGTTTAGCAACAAATTAAAAGATTAAATGGGTAAAAATAATTTGATTTTCCATAACTTTTGGGGGATATTTAATGCAAGCTGATATTAAATTAAAACATATAAATCCCTATTGATCTATATTGGGATATGTGAAGTTCAAGAAAGAACCTAAGCCTTATGAACGGGACCACTTCTAAAGCACATCAAAGTAGGTGGACAAAGCACGCTTTTGTTTAATTAATTAACTCTCTCAATTTTTTTTTTATATATAAAATTTGAAAAATGAAAATACATATATATAAGAACTCGTGAAGAATCGAGGGTAACTAATTTTGTTGGCATGCAACAGTTTGAAAATAGAAAACAAGCGTGATGAAGGAAAAATAGATAAATTAAAAAAAAAAAAAGGAAAAGAATCATGTCGTAATGGAGTCGCTGATTTGGAAAGCTTTGAACCACCTAATTACCAACCCCTTTTGTCCCAAGTGATTGGAGGATGGAGCAAGGCGTGGCTTTCCTTCTCCTTATATAAATTACCACACAACACCAAAACCAAACTACACCAGAAACTCCTCACCTTCACTTCCTCACACACACACACGCACACTCTCTGATCTCCTTCAAGGGGGTGGAAGAGGGCTTCATTTGAAGTTGTTTCTTTTCTTGAGTTTGTTTCTCTTTGTTGAGTTTTTGACAAGTATGGCCGGAACTAGGGTGTTCTCAGACCATTTTGGACGGAGAAGGATAGTGGAAGAGATCATCTTCAGGGAAGAGTGTTGCTATCATCAACCTGATCGACTACGCGAAAGACGCAGTACAAGGTTCAAGGTGACCATCTTGTGTTGTTTTGGACTAGGGAAACCAATTTTTCGATCATGTTTTCTTTGCTCGAACTGAGAATCTGTTTGTTAAGTTTTGGGGTGTTTTAAAGGAATTTGAGTTACACGAGTTTTAGATGACCCATAATGTCTGAAGTTATCGTTGTTACTATTGAACACCAAGAGTTAAAAAAATAGAAGTTCAATGGTGCAAAAACCACGTACTAGGTAATTAAAAGTGGGTGATATCAATTCTTTGTGGTTATTAGCTTGAGAATGCAATAAGCTCGAGCATCTTCTGTGAATTATAACATAAACGTACACATTTCAACAACACTTCCTTTGGTTAGTCAAAGAATGGTGGAAAGAAAAGTGTAGCTCACTGAGTTAAAACTCCAAGCACTAAAAGCCACTAAAAGCAGTGCCTTGCCCTGAACAATAAGTCACTAAAAGCCAAAAAGAAAACTAAGCTAATTTTCAAAAGGCAAATATGCTTAGATAGGAAAAATCATACTCAACGCCAAAATCTTGCCCTAATATAATACCCACATCAACACGTACACAAAATCCCGATATACAAAAAAATCTTGTGCAAGAAAGGACATGCTTTAAGATTCAAACATCTAGAAATTAGTCTACAAACAAAAATACCAATTTCTGTAAAGTAACTAGCGCGGATGAAGGGGGAGAGAACAACAAAGGAGTTGCAGAGATACTTGTGGTGAGAGAAGGTATACCCAAGAGTCTCGGTTGACTATCTGGACCTCCAACCCAATTGAAAATAATTGAAAGCAAATCACTCCGAGACGAATGATGGAGGCATGTGATTTTGTATGGAGAGGAAACGAGGACCCTCTTCCGCAAAAGGAAAATGAAGTCGAGGAGTAGAAGCTTTGTGCCCTTATGTCGAAAATGGAGATCAAGCCGTGTGGGGGTGGGTGGATTTGCAGGTAGGCGAAAATGGGGAAGAACATTGAAGTGGAGAAGGGTGGAAACGATGACCCTAGCTTCCGCGGAAGGAAGATGAAGTGGAGGAGTACATAGCTTTGTGCCCTGATGTCGAAAAAAGAGATGAAGCCGTGTGGGGGTGGGTGGATTTGCAGGTAGGCGAAAATGGGGAAGAACGTCGAAGTGGAGAAGGGACCTGTACTCGGGAACCCAGGGGGGGATAAAACGCCAAAACTTGTATTGGCGCCCCAGAGAACATTTGCAACGATTCTCCTCCGTTGCAAAACATTGTTTTTATTGCGGCAATTTTTTCGCCGCAATAACATGATAAATCGCCTCAAAAGACAAAGTAATTGGATCACCGAGTTTAAATTACAAGTCGATGTGAAAAAGCAGCGACGATTTGATTTTCACTGCAAATAGTTACTTCTTGCGATAATTTTATTTGCAGCAAAACAAAAATTGCTGCAAAATGTCATTTTTCTTACAGTGAATTAAGGTAGCATTAGACAACTGGTATATTTCTCTTCGAATAACCACATTTCTAATTTAATTACAGTTTCTTCAAGTATCACTACATTATGACAACTGGTATATTTAATTACAGTGTCTAATTTAATTACAGTTTCTTCAAGTATCACTACATTATCAAATTGCATTTGATAAAATTGTTAGCCCTTTTAACAGGGTGTTTCTTGAACTACAAAATAAACCTTCTACATAATGACACCCTTTCTAAGCAAATATGACACCCCATTGGCGAGAAATGATGTCGTTTTGTTTAAGTTAAAACATTCTCACCTGAAGCTACTTCTCTCTCTCCCCACAATCTCCACGTCACCATCGCCAATCTCTCAGTCTCACTCTCTCTCGTCGCATGCAGTGGCTGGATGGGCATAGGCCAATCTGCCCGCCCGTCTAGATGGGAGGGGCCAAGTGGCAGGGCTGAAACTTGGTCCCCAACCAGGCTGGTGGGAGGGGCTGGGAGGGTCAGCTATCTGCTCGTATAAGGCAGGTAGTAACAGGCAGGTAGTAACCCAACTTTTTTCCCATCCAAATGCCTCTAACCTATGCCTTTGTCCCATCGAAACTCTGCTACATCCAAGTCTTCCTATTCACCGACGACAATAGAGATACTAAAGCCAAGGGACGGCGCCCCACTCTCCATTGTTGTCTTCGACATCGAGGTGATCCTTCACGATGTGCGTTGTCGTCATAGATCCAATTAAGCATCGAGACTCTTCTTTGTTGGCTTACTACAACCTAGGTGCAAGCCTAGAGCATATATTTAGGCCTCGTTTGGGCACATAAAAATATCTCAGAATATATGTGAATAGTAGTGAAATTATTTGAATTCAGATATTTTATTAAATTTTAGAAAAAGAGAAACAAAATTGAATAAAAATATTATAAAGTTACAAATTTGTTTGAATATAATTTTTTAGTATTATTTTTGTTTTAAATTTTGAAAAAGTTATATTATTTTTTGTGTTGTTTGAAAGTTTGGAAAAGTTGTATTGAGTTTTGTGTTTGGATAACGATTAGATGAAAAAGTTAAAAATTTAAAATTGAAAAATATTTGTGTCTGAGTGATATTTGAGAAAAAAATATCTAAGAATATTTGAAAATACCTTGTTACACAAACAAGGCCTTACTTTGACCTCATTACTCATTTGTGATTTTGCTGCTATGGCTAATATTCAACCTTCATCTAGACTGGGAAAAGAAATAAATATGGTGTATTCATCTAGACTAGCGGATGGGACTTGCTCCAGCACCCGCCCCAAGTCCTTGCTAGCGAGAGATTTACTCTCGCCTAAGCCTGACATCACAGCCTCAGTCTCAGATGGGGGTGACGAGACTTCAATAACCTCCACTAACCGCATCCTGACCTCGGACTCGAGCATGACCACTGAATCCTCCTTGGCCGCCACTGGGCCGATCTCGACCTCAGCCTCGGGCAAGGTAGGCACGACTTTGACATCGACCAACATTACCCATGCCCTAGACTCAGGCTAGACAACCAAATTCTCCTGTTCACTCGCTGGCGCCATCCCGGCTCTAGCTTCCCCATCTAGCTGAATTTCCCCCCTCTTTGCCACCAAGGCTTCAAGTTCGAGTCCCGCACCAAGACTTGCTTCTGTTGAGGCAACCTCATGCTCGGAAGAATACTCGAAGGGGAACTCGGGGATAGAGACCCTCCCCTTGCCAGGCTTGAAGGCCTCTTCATCGTCGCCTGCCAATGCTTGTTTCCTCGCAGCCAAGAACCCCTCGTCACCTACCTCGACGACTTCCGAGGAGGAAATCATTTCTATATTGACTTCAGGCAGCGTAACGATGATCGTGGACTCTCTAGGGTAGTTGAATTAAATAAGTAACATATAACATATCTAATATATATACAACTCATGGCAATTTGAAGCTAAAAATATTCAAGATACAAGCAATGACAATAAAGCATGAGATACTTGATATCTCAAGCTCTATGTGAACAACAACAAAATTTTGGAGTGCTTGAATTTGATGACCAAAGTTTTGAGAGAGCATCGACAAGGGCGAGAATACTTGATGTCTTGAGTTTCGTATGAGCAGTGACGCAAGTAAGGATGTGTAACAATCCGACCTAATGATATTAGGGACTTAGAATTTTGTTTTATAATTTTTATTATTATTGGGAGGGATGTTTCCCACTCGGCCCATGATAGTTGGGCATGGGCAAAACAATGTGGCTCAGGGCAACCCGGGCCTTACTCTCTAGCAGCCCCAAAGTTGTCGAAAGAACCCGAGCCTCTAATTACATCAGATGGCGAAGCGTGCGGAAACTAGAAGAAGGGGGACATATGGGACGCGTCGACCCTGACATCCTCTGCGACACCAAGCATTAAAGGACCTGCACTATCGAGTGAATAGAGGACCTGGGCAGCCCTCCATTCTTTAACGAGGAGGACCAGAAGTGACCACGTCGATTAGCCACTGCCGGGACTCACACAGGAACCCACGCCGCATTAAAAGCCCTATCTCAAAACACCACATCGCATTAAATACACAGGCTAAAATAACTATGGGTGGGACGACGAGACCTTGGCATCGGGTACATAGTGTCCCTACCGAAACCACGTATAAAAGACACATCCCAAGTACAAAGAACTCTCTCTGAAGTCAATTATTAAAAAAGGCAATACTCTAAATATGCAAGACTAACTTAGGCATCGGAAGTTCCTCGGACCACCCCGAGCCCACCTTCTTCTTTGTGTTAGCAGGTGAAGATTCCGTCCCAAGTTGCTAGAACATTGTTCAGGTGTATAAAACACGATGTTAAAAATTATTATTAGTAGTAGTAGTAATAGTAATAGTAGTAGTTGTGTTTAAAAAAAAAATATATATATATATATATATATATATATATATCTATTTCTAAAGTGTGATTTTATTATTGGAAGTCTTTCACCCTTTAAACTGTCCTATGGTGATTTCTTGATCCAAAAGATTTCAACAATCTTGTAAGCTTCTGGTGATTTCTTAGTCTAAAAGATTGCGGGAATCAGATTGCCGACTTACATGCCAAAATCCTCATTGTTACAAACTCTCACTCCCCCACAATATTACATTCTTTACGCCCAAGTCTCGGTTTAAATCTTTGCAAGTTTTACGTTACATATTTCATTACTATTTAAAGATATTTTGAGATATTCTTAATATTCAAACAAGTCCAAAGAGTTGTCCGGAATAAATAATTTTTTCGGCTTCCATAGGTAGTAAAATTTTAAAAAAATTTAAAAAAAAAGGAATTTTTATGAAAGTTGTAAAAAATTTTATGACTTTTCCCCATCTTACTTTATGTCTTAATTTTTTTATTTTTATCAGTTTTTATTTTTCACAATGACAATTTTATTAACTGTTGAAAATATATTTTAACTCTTAAATAAAAATTGGACATGAAAATAGATAAATGGGTTCTCAAAATATTATCGGTTGTCATAATGCTTGAAACTAGATTATCGATCTCATGGATGATCTGATTCATGATTATAAATGCCTATCGATGTTTCACATTATTAATAAATATTTGTAATTCTAAATAAGTTGAGAAAGTTGTGAGTTCTACATAGGAAAATAATCGGTCCGATTCAGTAAGTTCAATTGGAGGGTTTTTGTATAAAAAATTGGTTAGATCTAAACTATAAGACTCCATTATTAGAATCTTACACTGAATCTTGTTAGACGAGTTAATCGTTAAAATTTTTAGGGGACGTTTGGGGATGAGATGAGAAATCTATTAATAGTAGTGAAATGGTTTGTAAATAATATTGAAAATGTTTAAATTATAATGTTTTATGGAGTTTTGAAAAATGAGAAAGAAAAATATTAATAAAAATATTATAAAGTTAAAATATTGTTATAATATAAGTTTTTAATATTATTTTAATATTGAGATTTGAAAAAGTTGAATTATTTTTTATATTTTGTTTAAAAGTTTGAAAAAACTGTAATGATTAGATGAAGAATTTGAAATTAAAAAATATATATTTAAATAATATTAAAATATTAAAATATGATTAGATGATATTATATGAAATAGGATGAGTTGAAACTCTCAACATCCAAATAAACCCATAGAGCGCATTTATTATGATAGTCCAAGTTAAGTTTACTTGGGTTAAGTTTATTTTAGTTAATGAGTAATTAGTTGAGTGTTATTTTGCCATTTTCTTCTCCAACTCTGTTGCCTCGTATATAAAGCAGGGTGGAAAGAGAAAATGTGGACGTACGTACGTGATAACATTGGATTTCTCTTTGGAAAAATAAAAAATAAAAAAGGTTCGATGCCTAATACGGATTCTGCTTCTCTGCCCGTCCAAGCTTGATGGCACATGCATACCTTCACATATTTAAAAGAATAATGCTAGAACTCCCGCGGGTATTAGCATGTATTTTATTATGTATTTTTTTTATTTTTTTTATATAGATTTTTTTAATAATTTTAAATATTTTTAAAAAATAAAAAAAAATCATAATATTATTAAACAATACTTTCTTAATCACAAAGTAAAATAAAAAATATTTTTTTATAAATTTTTATTTTATTTAATGATTAAAAAAGTATTTTGTAATGATTTTTTTTTAAATTAAAGAAGTGTTTTTAATGATGAACTGAAAGATGAGGTTATAAGTTTAGCTTTATGATCTGAAATACGAGAATCACGTCCATATTTTTACTGACTGATCATGTTACCCAAGTTGTGCATCCAATTGGTTGCCTGATGCAAATAAGCAGTCGATTTTTTGTAAGTTGTACCAAAACTTTTGTAAATAAAAGACTAAAAGCCTGCTTTAACTGGGACACAGTACACTTGCCATGCCCATCACCATCCAACCGAGGCTTTGCATGCATAAGCTTGTCTGGCAACATTCTATTTATTATCTTTAAAACACTATTTTGTTGGCAAAAGAAACTAAGATTCTTTGTTTTGTTTGATTTCCCAGATGGAGGAGAGGGTAGAAGAGAAGCAGAAACTTGTATGGATTTACAGGAAAAAAAAAAAAAATCAAATGTAACTTGTTTCAATAATTTATTTTTGAGCCCCAGTGTAACGTTCCATTTTTTTTTCCTCTTATCACCACTCCAAGTCCTTTAATGCCCCTTCATGTCCTCACTCTAAATTTGATTAATAGATGTAGAAATTGGAGGATGCGTTGATTGCCTTCAAAGAAACACACATCATACGATCAGATGCAGTTGACCATGCAAGGTAATTGCTTGGCAATGGTCGCCTTGTGTGAATATTCTGCAGCTGTATAAATCATGTTTGCTGTAAGGGAAAGCTTACTCTGAACAACTTAAGTTGTGAAGAAGAACTCCAGGCCGTTTGTCTTGTATCATGTATATGGAGCCTTGCAAATAAGATCATTCATTTTTTACACATTCAGTACAATACATGATGATCTGGACTCAAATGTTTGTGGGTTTGCATGACAGCTGTAGTATCTTGTTAAGCACACTGCATACAAGTTTTATTTGTTGTGACGCTAATGTCATTTCAACATGACACGTATTGACTGTACATCTGTATATGAATAGGTAGAGAAAATAGTGTTTAATTAACAATTTTTATCAGCTATAGCAACATATCAAGAGGTCATACGTGATAATATTCAACCTTCGATCAACACCATTCCTGATATGGAAACAATTGATATAGAAAGAAGCATGACAGATATGGATGCCAAGAGTGTAGCAAAGAGATTGTAGGCTGATTTATCTCCATCTCATTGACAGTTATAGGACTAATTATAATGCAAATTTTACTCCTTGTAATTTGCTAAGTCTTACCTTGTATAGCATTCACAGTTGTCCATTACCATGTATAGTTATAGCTCATACAGTTTCTGTATACTGTCTTTCAATATAAATACAATACTACTCTCACGATTAAAAGAGTGGTGAGATTTCTTTATCATCGACTTTTGTTGCTTTTCTTCTTGGTATCAGAGAATTCATATTGTGAGGAGGGCAATTTTGTTTTCCGCAAACATGTCTTCAGTATCATTGAATGTTGGCAATCTTGTCACCCTCAGACTCAAGTCTGAAAATTATCCTCTTTGGCGTGAGCAAGTCCTTGCTCTAGCAGAGAGTCAAGAACTGGTGACCTATCTTACGGGAGAAGTCACTATCCCTGAAGCTGTACTTCCACCTCCAGAGGGTTCAAATCATCAAGCTGTTCCTAACCCAGAATTTGTGAAATGGAAAACTGTTGATCGACTACTTAGAGGCTGGATCATTGGTACCTTATCTGAAGAGGCTCTTGGGATTGTCATTGGCCTGGACACTTCGACACATGTATGGAGGGCTCTCAAAGAAGCATATGCTCAATCTTCTCAGGAGCGACAGTTTCAACTTACACAACAACTCAACCACGTGAAGAAAGACTCTGATATGCCTTTGAATGACTACCTCCGTAAATTCAAAGGTGTGTGTGATAGTTTATCTACTATTGGCTTTCTTGTTGATGACAAAACCAAAGTATTCTCTCTGTTAAATGGCTTGGGAGCAAGGTATGAATCTTTTACCACCTCTATGCTCAAACCTCCTATGCCAAGTTATGCAGAAGCAGTGCCTTTATTGCAAAGCTATGAAACACGAATTTGCTTGCACTCTCCTGACTCAGCAGCCTACACTGCCTTTTATGGTTAGAAAAATAACTCAAAGTTCAACAACAAGGATCTCGGCAATCAGGTAGTTTCTCATCAAAAGGTAAAGGTTTTTCTCCTGCTAATCAAGCAACTGTGAAGCTGAACAATCCAGGTTCTCCAAATGTGTCAACCAATTCTACCCATGAGTCTACTCGTGAACTTCTTTGTCAAATCTGTGACAAACGAGGCCACACTGCAATTCGTTGTTGGCACAGGTTTAATCACTCAATTCAACCCGACAACTTGCCCAAAGCGTTTGCAACTCTCAACATTGCCTCAGAAATCAACAATGATGAATGGATTTCCGATACAGGAGCTTCTGCTCACATGACTTCTCATGAAGGTATTTTATATAACTTAAAACCTTATGTTGGTTCAGATCATGTGTTAATTGGAAATGGAGATTTTCTAAGAATTACACACATTGGTGATGCTACCATCGGGTCAGGATCCTCTAAGATTACTTTAAATAATGTTCTTTTGGTTTCTGATCTAGAGAAAAACTTGTTATCTGTTGGACAATTGACTACTGATTATCCAGTAAACTGTGAGTTTTCTAATGAGCATTTTGTGATCAAGGATCGAGTGACACAAAGAGTTCTAATGAAGGGACTCAAGCAGGATGATCTCTACACCATTCATGCTTCACCAGCTGCTTTCTTTTCAATAAGGTTTCGAGCAGTAACAAAGGACCTATGGCATCAAAGGCTCGGGCATCCTCAAGCAGCTGCTGTTGCTAATCTCCAAAGCAAGGGTTTTATTAAAGTACTGTTCAATAAGTTAGAGAATAAAATCTGTGAGAGTTGCCAGTTAGGGAAGATGTCTAAGCTTCCTTTCTTTGTTTTAGTGTCTAAAACATTTGCTCCTTTTGATAAGCTTCATATTGACTTATGGGGGCCTGCTCCTGTTCCTTCAATAAATAAATTTCATTATTATGCTGCAATTGTGGATGATCTTACAAAGTTCATTTGGCTTATTCCTTTAAAGCAAAATTCAGATTTCATCAATCAATTCTTACTATTTGAGAAATATGTCTTGAGACAGTTCGAGAAAACCATAAAAGTGGTACAGACAGAGGGAGGGGGAGAATTTCTGAACAATGCTTTTGTTAGTCATTTGCAAAATTCTGGTATTTTACATCAAGTATCATGTCCATATACGCCTGAGCAGAATGGATTTGTTGAGAGGAGACATCCAAATATTAGAGAGTTGGGTCTTACAATGATGTTGCATGCAAATGTTCCTAAGTGTTTTTGGGTAGAAGCATTTACCACAGCTGTTTTCTTAATCAACAGACTCCCTACTATCACTTTAAAATGGGAGTCCCCTTATTATATGCTTTATCACAAAATACCAGATTATGGATCTCTTCGTGTCTTCGGTTCAAGATATTATCCTTATGTTTGGGACCAAAAGACAAGTAAGTTCGACCCAAAGTCACTCTCTTGTGTATTCTTGGGCTATAGTGATCGACATAAAGGATATATAGGTGTTATTATCCACCTACAAGAAGGACATTTATTTCCAGACATGTAGCATTTGATGAGGATCATCTCCACTTTAAAACTCAAGTCTCCAATAACAAGTCTCATTCAGATTTTCTGGTTACTACTTTCAAAGAATGGGATTCTTCAACAGCTTCTATATGTTCTCATTATTCTCCATCAGAAAATACAGAAAATCCAACTCCTAACGCACCCTTGAGTAAACAATTCATCCTATCTGATTTAGTATGTGGTGCAGAACTTCAGTCCAATACTGTCCCAGCTATGATACCTGACATCTCCTCCCTACTGGATCAATTCGAAGGCCAAGCAGGTACTGAAGTCACCAATCAGTCCATAACAACTCATGTAGACTCCTCGAATTCTATACTGCTTGCTTCTTCACATCCCATGCAGACTCGTGCAAAGTCAGGTATTCATAAACATAACCCTAAGTATGCTTTAATTCATCAGTATGGTGGCATACCAAAGCCACCAAAAACAGTTCAATCTGTTGTTAAGCACCCTTGCTGGAAGAAGAATTGGAAGCATTATGGCAAAATGAGACCTGGTCTCTTGTTCCCAGAAATTCCACAATGAATGTGGTTGGATCACGTTGGGTACTAACATCCAAAATCAATCCTAATGGATCATTACAACGCCTAAAGGCAAGGTTGGTAGCTAAAGGTTTTCATCAAGTGGATGGAATAGACTTCACAGAGACTTACTCTCCTGTAGTGAAACCAGCTACTATTCGAATAATTATTTCACTAGCTGTTGTTCGAAAATGGAGTATTAGACAGCTAGATGTGAAAAATGCATTTCTTCATGGACTCTTGTCAGAAAAGATATTCATGGAACAGCCTCCTGGTTTTGTGAACCCTAAAAAACCTGATCATGTGTGCTTACTTCATAAGGCTATCTATGGATTAAAACAAGCTCCAAGAGCTTGGTTTGATAGATTTAGCACCTTTCTACTTGAATCTGGTTTCTTCTGCAGTACAGCTGATCCAAGTCTCTTCATCAATCATTTGGCTCATGGCACCTTGGTGCTACTTCTATATGTGGATGATATCATCCTCACGGGTTCCTCAGATAAATTAATTGATCAATTCATAACTGTGTTGTACATTGAATTTGCAATGAATGACCTTGGTGCACTTCATTATTTTCTGGGGATTGAAGTCAGCCATGTTTTAGATGGCCTACTGCATCAATCTAAGTATGCTATTGATTTGCTTGATCGTGCATTAATGAGAGATTGCAAACCAACTCATACTCCAATGACTCAAAAGTTCAAAACAGTCATGGACTCAACAGCACTTTGTGATCCTCACACCTATCGATCTCTAGTTGATGCATTACAGTATTTAACACTAACACGTCCTGATATTTCATTTAGTGTTAATTATATTTCTCAGTTCATGCATGCTCCAACACAAGACCATTTCACAATGGTAAGACGGATTCTGAGATATGTGAAAGGGACTGTTCATTATGGTCTGCATATTCACAACTCTAGTACATTGGACCTTTATGCCTTCTCAGATGCCGATTGGGCTGGATGCCCACAAACACGATGTTCAACCACTGGTTTCTGCACTTACCTTGGTAGTAACATCATTTCTTGGAGTGCAAAAAAGCAACCCACAATCTCTCGTTCAAGCTCAGAAGATGAATACAGGGCTATGGCCCAAACTGCTGCAGAAATCACCTGGCTTACTTTCATTCTCTGTGACCTTCATGTTCCATTGATAACACCACCAGTTTTGTTTTGTGATAATCTCAGTTCCTTGTTCATGACTGTCAATCCTGTGTTTCACGCTAGAAGTAAACACATTGAGTTAGATTATCATTATATTAGGGAGAGAGTTTCTCTTGGTTTGTTAATTACTCGGTACATCACAACTTCAGCTCAGATTGCAGATGTTTTCACTAAGCCTCAAACCAGATATGATTTGGACAGACTCAAGCACAAACTATGCCTTGTTACCACGCCTAGTTTGAGGGCGGATGATAATATTCACCCTTCGATCAACACCATTCCTGATATGGAAACAATTGAAATGGAAAGAAGCATGACAGATATGGATGCCAAGAGTGTAGCAAAGAGATTGTAGGCTGATTTATCTCCATCTCATTGACAGTTATAGGACTAATTATAGTGTAGATTTTAATCCTTGTAATTTGCTAAGTCTTACCTTGTATAGCATTCACAGTTGTCCATTACCATGTATAGTTATAGCTCATACAGTTTCTGTATACTGTCTTTCAATATAAATACAATACTACTCCCACGATTAAAAGAGTGGTGAGATTTCTTTATCATCGACTTTTGTTGCTTTTCTTCTATACGATGCTAATTAACAACTCTGCTTAAGATATGCTAATCCGTGATAATCAGTTAAAAGGTTTAGTCTTTTTGTTATTTTTAACATGGTATTATAAGGTGGTGTGAGTTTAGTCTCCCAAGCACTTTTTGTTCTTTTATTCCCCTCCACTAGCTGTTATTTATATATAATAGGAAAAGGAAAGCACTTTCGTTTAGATCGATCGTGAAGACAGGATGGAGGATGTATGGTGGCACATGGTATTAACTCGAACTTTTGATTGCAAGCTCTTGTTGATACAGCCGTGGTAGAAACCAATGTTGCTGATGATGTTGTATAAGGGATGGGGTCCTGTCATCCTGCCGTATGGCAATCATGTGTAAAGTCATGACATCATGCCGCAATGGTGATGCCGCAATAGTTAACTCAAACTATTGCTTGCAAGCTTTTGTTGATAGAACAATTTTAGAACTGATCGATATTGTTAGTGATACGGGATGGGGTCCAAAAGGCAATACGTACGTTATTCCATGTTGAGATTTTAGTACGTACATCAGTGCGAATTACCCTTCATTTCGGCGACTAGAATCGGTATTTTCCTTTGAAGATGCATGGTAGTAATAGTATGTAGCCTTTGCATTTCAGTAATAGCATGGATATACTATGGTTTTTGTAAATATTAATTTAAATCGACTGGAGAAAACAACATGCACTACAACAAATTTGAGATTTTGGGATGAAATTATTTAGGGACGAAATTTTTTTCGTCCCTAAAAGTCATTTCTTGGGACGAAATTTAAATTTCGTCCCAAAAAATTGATGACTTTACAAAATCGTTTGAACGTTAAAATAACCGTTCGAATAGTATTTTTTGTGACGAATTAAATCGTCTAAAAAAAATTTTCCCGTTCGAACATCAAAAAATACGTTCGAACAGTAAAATTTGGCGGATAATTACTTTATTATGGCGGGGAAAGTTCAAAAACGTTCGAACGATAATTTGTTGTGTTCAAACGGAAAATATTTGGTGGCAAATCCTGGCGGGAAGGTTTCTAAACCGTTCGAACGGAATATATTTAGTTAGAACATATTCAAACACCACATTTATACATTCGAAGGTATAATATTAATCTCGGTACGAAACTCAAAATATAAAAAATATCTATCATATATACAAATTCATTAATTAATTTTATGTAATTAATTTTAAAATATTTTAATGATTTCTTTTACGTTAAATAAGATTTTTAGTTAAATAAATATTATCAACCACATACATATTAATCAACCAAATAAAGCAAATTATCAAAATGCCATATATGTTGTTCATAACTATAACAAAAGAAAATATAAATAAAAGATAAAAACTACTGTGATGCGAGGTCTCTACACACATCCTCGACTGCAGCTAATTGTGTCTCTACCTGTGTCAGTCGAGTACTAAGTGTGACCTGAGTTGCATTATTGGCATTAATCACTGTACGTAATTCATTAACCTCTGTACGTAACCCAGAGACGGTAGCCATAATCTTTGTACGCAACTCAGACATGGCAGTATGCACTGCATTAATCACTGCTGATGTGTGTACGCCGATCTCAGCACGCAATATGTCAGACATCTCCTCGCGAATATATGTGCGTGATGCCTCAGCCTATGTAGATGTCTCACCAGCCGATACTCCAGTATCTCCCGGCTGTGCATCTCTTTGAATCTTAGCCCTGTCAGGAACAGCCCCACGAAAACGAAATCTAGAGTGTCCCGTGCTCCGTGATAGGGTGGTGCGAAATCGGGAACGCTCGGCAGGTTCGGACACAACCCCGGCATGTAGCAAAAATCGAGTGATAAGGATCCCAAACGGCAGTATATCTGTCATAATGAACTGTACCTCTGATCGGATCCTCTCAAATATATAACCAACGAGGTCGATCGGGATGCCACAAGCGACCCGTATCATAAATCTCGCTCGATCCATGCCGACCTCGGTCTTGTGCTGCCGTGGGTCAATATTGTTGACAATGATCAAATTCATGATCTTGAAGAAAGAAGATAAATCTGCCTGCCTAATACTCTTCGTCCCATCGTACACTGGAGCATCTGGACCAACAATCAAGTCTCTGACCTCATGATCAGCAAGTGTATCGATCCCATCTGTGTAATCTGGTCCCTCGTCCTGAGACATAGCTGCATCACCTGAAGGATCAGACTCTCTAGGCGGCAGGTTTGGATAGGCATCAAGAAGCCTAGGAATACCCAGATATGCAGCGAGTCCGTCCGCTGAAAATATAACAGGAGCTCCTTGGACACAGATCCTATATGCCCCTCCATCGTCTAGGCTGGCAGCACCGAGCTCTTTATAGAACTCAGTAACGATCTCAATGAAGGAAACGAGCTTCATTCCTTCTTCTCGCTGATCTAAGATTGGTGCCCAACCACGATCATTGAATACTGATGGGAGGGAATGACCCTCCCATATAAGAGCTACAAAATCAGACAGTTTTACTTGTCGCTCAAGTAAAACGGTCCGCTCTCGAACTGTTTGGATGGAAGGCTCTCCTGATCTACCACGTCTACGGCCCCGATAAGACATTATTATGATCCTGATATTTTAAAAATAAAATATACATTCAAGATTAGTGATAAAATCTAATTACGACTAAAAGATTTACAAAATTATATACTAATAGCAATTTAATAAATTAATTGATAGAACTTATAATCAATTAAACGATGAAAACAATTTAATAAGCTAATAAAATGTAAATGGATTGAATTTAATAATTAGCGTTCGAACGTCTAAATATATGGTCGAACGGACAATTAGTAACGTTCGAACGTTTTAAACCTGTTCGAACGTACAGGTTTACTCGTTCGAACGGACAGGTTAAATAGTTCGAACGGAAAACAGATCTAACTCGGCCATGGCTGAGTCAACTCAGCGGCCATGAAAACACCCAAAAAATAATCGATTCCGTGGTTTCTTCGACTAAAAATAAAGTACTCTTTATTTCTAAACATCCTACGATAGATTTATGATGTTCTAAGGTAATTATTGATGAAAAAATCTAATTTAAAAAAAAAAACAAATAAAACCATAAAATTATAAAATAAACAGTAAAATGAGTTTGAAAATACATACCTTTACTTGGGAGGAAAAGTGATTGACGTATGTGTTGATCACGGCAGCAGACGGCATTGAATGTAGTGCGTTCAAACGTTTTCTCGGTTTTTCAAACGGTGGGGACGGCGGCGTGAGAGAAATCGCTGCCCGCGATAACTTATACGTGCATAATTGTTCGAACGTTAATAGAAAACCGTTCGACCGTTAATATTTCACGTTCGAACAGAAGTTTTGTAAGTTTATTAAAAATTATATTAAATGTATACTATATTTATATTCCTATAAATTATTATAATATATATACTATTATAGTAGATTATATATACTGTAATATATATGTAATATTATAATATATATATTATGATAGTAGAATACTTTAAATGAAAACATAATAACTTATATGTATTTTTTTATAGTATAATAGTAAAATATCATAATACTTTACTATCAAAGTGTTATATATGAGATTGTAATATATATATAGTATATGATAGCATATAGTACTATATGGTATGAGTTTATACTTAACTAATATATGTCATACTATATATTCCATTATACTTTACCTAATAAAGTTATATATGACACTATACAGCATATATATATAGAGTATAGCTTACTAATATACTATCATCTTATAAATTTCTCTATACTTTATTATGTGACCTTAGTATATTTGAGGCTATATATATGTGAGTATATATTACTAATACATATGATCTTAATAATACATATGATAGTATAGGTCACTATATATATGATAATATATATTACTATATATATGATAGTATATATTACTATATATACTATATATTTAGTTTAGATTACTATATATATGATAGTATATATAACTAATACATATGATCTTATAGTACTTTTCATTTAATGATGAAAAAAATTATATTTAAACATAAAGGATATGTGTTCGAACGGTACTCGTAAACCGTTCGAACACATATGTTGCGTTTGAACGTATAAAAAAACATTCGAATGGATTATTGCAATGGCGGGAAAACATCCCGCCAATTAAAGACTGCTGGATTACCATTCGAACGTAATTTGTTATAGTTCAAATGGATTATTGCAGTGGTGGAAAAATATCCCGCCAATTAAACTATAGTATCATCTAATATGTCTATATATATTAATGTTGTTCTTTTATTCAAAGGTATAATGAAAAAAAAATACAAATAAACATTTACAACACCGTTTGAACAATTAAAAATAAAAGTTCGAACGGTTAAGTTTCGAGCGGGAATAAATCAATAACGTTCGAACATACTATTTATACGTTCGAACGTGAAAATTAGGAGTGAATTTTCTCCCGCTTAATATTTTCACGTTCGAACGGTTAGTAAATAACCGTTCGAACATGAAATGTTCTGCAAAAACACGACAGAACCTCACAATATTGTTTCTCTCCTCCCGCGCGCCTTCTCAGTGTCGCCCGAAGTTTACCCCTTCGCATATCAAAGGTATTCTTTCTCAAACTAGCCCCTAAGCTCAAAACAATTTCCATCTCACTCAATTATTCTCGGATTACTACTTGTAAGAGAGTTTTTTTGCACGGCATATCACCATCTCCTTCCCTTTTCATCTTCAAAAATTCAGGTATTCCTTTTATATTCTCATGTATGGTTTGAACTTAATATTTTGTAATGTTAGAAAGTTGTATGCTTTGAAATTGTTGTTTGTGTTTGTTAGAGTTTGTGATTAATGGAGTTTTCGACATTGTTGAAGACGACTGGAATCTGGAATGAATACGTTCGAATGGGTTAGGATTACCGTTCGAACGTATTCATTTTGTTCGAACATAGGTTATCATCGTTCAAACGTAAACATTACATCAACTTTGATATACATAATACAAATATTTTGGGATAGTTGTAAATTATATGTACTACTAAATCACAAATAATTATGACCAACAACCATTTAAATAATTAATTCTAAATAAATAAAATTAATATTCAAATTAAAATACTATTAAATCTTTAAATTAAAATAGAAATAGTTAAGATTTAATAATTCTTAAATACTTAATTATAAATTAATAAAATGAAGTTTGTAAATTAAAATACTACTAAATCTTTAAATTAAAATAGAAATAGTTAAGATTTAATAATACTTAAATACTTAATTATAAATTAATAAAATGAAGTTTGTAAATTAAAATACTACTAAATCTTTAAACTAAAATAGAAATAGTTAAGATTTAATAATACTTAAATACTTAATTATAAATTAATAAAATGAAGTTTGTAAATTAAAATACTACTAAATCTTTAAATTAAAATAGAAATAGTTAAGATTTAATAATACTTGAATACTTAATTATAAATTAATAAAACTAATATTTAAATTAAAATCTGGAATAAATCTTGAAATAATACCTACTAATTATGTTTTTGTTGTATTGTTGTATAAATAATATGTTATTATTGTTTGACATATATTAGCATATTTTGCATTGTTTGTTCATCAAAATAAACTTTAGACCCGTTCGAGAGTTATCAATCCGGATGAATGCTTGATTGATAACTCTTGAATTGTCCAGAGTGGACAGTTTGGGATTGTAAGATCATTCTCACAAACTATAGAACTATATCTGTTGTCGTCCAACATTATGATTTTGGTAGATTCATCCATTTTTCTCTGGATATGCAGTTTCGGTGATGGTGCAACGACGTGTAAATCGTCACTGCACACAACCAAACGAGCATATTTGGAGAACTATGGGGAGATGCTGCCGAAATTTTGTTGGACGTGACAGATAATAGATCATAGGTTGGCGACTATGATCTTACAATCTCAAACGGGATAGGACCAACTACCCGGTGAAAGGTGGCATACTCATTGATTGGTACATGATACATGGTTGTTTGCTGATGCACACGTGATTGTTTGTAATGAATATAGTCGGCATGGATAAGAGTTGGATGAGAGTTAGCGATTGATTGGGTCAGAATTACAATGTATATGCTGAAGGTGTTAAGAAATTCTTGGAGTTTACATTGGGTACATGTGATAGTGATGGGCGTATCAGATGCCCATGCAGAGAATGCAGGAATTTGCGTTCTCATAAGATAGGCTTGGTGAGAGAGCATCTGTTTGTCAAAGGTATTGATAAGGGTTATATTGATTGGGTCTTACACGGCGAACTATATCCAACTTCATTTGAGGCTCCACATGAAGAAGAAGAGATCGATAAAGATGTACAACCAGAGATTGTTGGAGATGATTACGATGAGGATATGGAGGAAATGTTAGGTGACATCGGTGCGGGAATGTTTATGGATGAAGGTGACACGGACACATCAAGCTCAAATGATGGGGGCCATAACACTTTTGCACGCTTGTGGAATGATTCACAGCGTGAGCTATATCCAGGATGCAGAAGACACAGTAAGTTGTCATTTACCGTAAGATTGCTTCACATAAAATCAATGTGTCGATTATCTATTAAGGCAGTCAATATGTTACTTGAGCTGTTTAAAGAGGCACTGCCGACAGACAATACTTTACCTCGTAACTTCTATGAAGCAAAAAAGTTGAAACGAGGACTCGGATTTGATTACAACGTAATACATGCATGTAAGAATGACTGCATATTATTTTGGCGAGAGAATGAGCAGTTGAACGAGTGTCCTATATGCCACGAGTCAAGATGGACATCGGACAAGGCAAATGTTCCGCAAAAGGTCGTACGCCACTTTCCATTGATACCTAGATTACAACGATTATTTATGTCACGCACAACGGCTGTAGACATGACATGGCACTCATCAGACAGAGTAAGGAACGATAATATTTTGTCACATCCTCCTGACTCCCAGGTGTGGAAGGAATTTGATCAGGAACACCCATGGTTTGCTGAAGAACCGCGTAATGTAAGACTTGGGTTGGCAACAGATGGATTTAATCCTTTTGGGAACATGAGTACTAGTCATAGTACTTGGCCAGTTGTACTTATGCCGTATAATCTACCACCGTGGAAGTGTATGAAAGATCCATATTTCATGATGAGTTTGCTCATCCCAGGTCCGAGGTCACCGGGAAATGATATAGACATACACTTACAGCCATTGATTGCAGAATTGAAAGATTTGTGGGAGAATGGGGTTGTCACATTTGATTCGTCAACAGGCAAGTCGTTCAAGATGCATGCTGCGGTATTGTGGACAATAAATGATTTTCAAGCTTATGAAAATTTGTCAGGTTGGAGTACTAAGGGGAAAATGGCATGTCCAACTTATAACAAATATACCAAATCTGAATGGCTTACGTACGGGAGGAAATTATGTTTCATGGGTCATCGTCGATTTTTACCTGGTGACCATAGATGGCGTGGAAATTCTAGAATGTTTTATGGAACTGTTGAATGGGGCCAACCTCCACCATATTTGTCTGGCGAAGATGTACTTGCACAATTTATAGATGTTGGTTGTAATGAATTTGGTAAAAAACAACGAAAGAGAAAACGAGCTACGAATGAGTTGAATTGGACAAAGAAGAGTATATTTTTTGAACTCCCGTACTGGTCGAAGTTAAAATTGCGACATAGCCTTGATGTTATGCATATTGAAAAAAATATTTGCTAATCCGTATTGGGAACATTGATGTCAATTGAAGGAAAAACAAAGGATACAATAAACTCATTGAAGGATTTGAAGCGGTTGGGAATAAGACAGGAAATGCAGTTGCAAGAAAATGGTTCGTCTGTCTACATGACGATTGGGTGGTATACATTTTCAAGGAATGAAAGGGTTACATTTTGTGAGTGGCTAATGAAGATCAAATTACCGGACGGTTATGCCTCGAATCTAACAAGGTGTGTGAGAACAAATGATTGGAAAATAACTGGATTAAAAAGTCATGATTGTCATGTTTTCTTACAGCGTATCTTGCCTATTGGTATCCGTGGGTACTTGACCAGAGATGTGCGCGTGGCTTTGACTGAGTTTTGTGCATTTTTTAAAGACTTATGTGCTAGGACGTTGAATGTAGAAGCTTTGAATCGAATGGAACGAGAAATTGTCATAATATTGTGTAAGCTAGAAAGTATTTACCCACCGTCATTCTTCAATGTCATGGTTCACCTAGCCGTTCATTTGCCACGTGAGGCTCGGCTTGCAGGACCAGTTCAATATAGATGGATATATCCCATTGAACGATTTCTTGGAAAGTTGAAACGTACAGTGGGTAACAAGGCCCGTCCAGAAGGATCAATTGCAGAAGCATATATTGACGATGAGTGGCATACCTTCTGTTCCAAATATTTCCACGGAGTTGACACTCAGTTTGATCGGCCAAAAAGAAACTTTGACGTTGACCGAGCAAGACAACGGAATGTATTTTCTGTGTTTTTCCAACAAGTTCGTCCAATTGGTGCAGTGCGTGGTTATGACTTGTGTGGAAGAGAGTTCAAGAAAGCTTAGTGGTACGTGCTGAACAATTGCCCTGAGATAGAGAACTACTTGAAGTAAGTTTTAACTTTTTCTTAATTTAAATTGCCTCATTACTTTTAAAAAAATACAAAATATAAAAGATTTGTGGTAATCATCAATTTCAGTGATCATATTAACGTGCTCAATGAACTGGGAGTAAATGATATAAACCAGAAACATGAAGAGGAGTTCCCGAGATGGTTTGAAGTACGGGTAATGACATTACATATGCGTTACTCAATAACAAATAAAAAAATATTAATTTCAATTTTGATATAGTATATGCTTTACTCAATATGTAGGTTGTACAAATGCATGCGAATAATCCAAATGATATATCGGATGAACTGTATGCATTGGCGCGTGGCCCATCGAGACGCGCTGCTCGATATTCTGCATGTATTTCTCGGGGAAGTAGGTATCACACAATGGATCGAGATTATTATAGGAAAACCCAAAATAGTGGTGTTCTAGTCGAAGGAAGTCATGATGGAGAAAATATTGATTTCTATGGGGTTATTGTCGATATAATTGGAATGAAATATTTGGGAGAGCTTGCGGTGTGTCTGTTTAAGTGTGATTGGTGGGATTTAAGCAATCCTCGTACTGGAGTCCGTGATGATGAATATTTTTTGAGTGTTAATACATCAAAAAAATGGTATGAAGATGATCATTTTATTTTGGCTTCTCAAGCATCTCAAGTATTCTACTTAGATGACCCGAAGTTAGGAAATCAATGGCGAGTAGTACAAAAATATTCTCCAAGAAATATATATGATGTTATCCCTCAGGCGGAAGGACAAGATGAAGAAGAAGATGACTCCTCTACTCAAGAAGCATACCAAGAGAGTCAACCCGCCTTAAATTTGTTTGTGGATTTGAGCCAGTATGAGATGATTCCATTAAATAGAGAAGATATTGAGGCTGAAATTGTTGATGCGACAGTTGAGGAAAATGTTGAATCATCTGAAGTATCTACAGATGATGAGAGCGAATTGTCAAATGAAACTGATACAGATTCTGATTGACCAATTATGTATTAACATTACACTTGATGACAAATATTTTATTTATTGAATGTATCAGTAGTTTGAAATTATGCCGTCAAAGAGGAAGGAAGTTCGCAACCCATCTCCACCTGTTCCTAGCTCTCCTTCAGACTCACCATTAGAGATTGACTCTACAGAACAAGATAAAAATCTAATACTCATAAAAGTTATTAATTAAGGTCCTATAATAGACATATAAATCAAATTGATTACAATGTTATATTTTATAGAATCTACAGTACAATCTCGTCAAGGTCGAGGCACCACTAGAGGGGTGAGGTTAGAAAAATATCGGAAGGTGGGTAAGATCAAGGTTAACATTCCTGACGAACATACCGGGGGCGAAGGACAACCAGCAGCTTGGCTTGCATCACATGTGGGTGCTCTTACACGAACTTACGCACCTTTGGCAACGACTTCATGGAAGAAAGTCCCCCAAGATGTTAAAGAGCTTATCAAGAAGCGTTGTTTGGTAATGTTTAAAACATTGATTTAGTAGAATAAATTTCTATATTTTACTTAAATTTAGAATTTTATAAATGATAATGTGTTTGTGACTATTTTTTTAAGGATGATTTCGAATTAAATTTTGGTCGGAGAGAGGAGCGTAAGACTGTGGAAAAGCTTATAGGTAATGCATTCCGCAAATATAAGGCGAGGTGTCATGAGCATTATAATAAGTTTGAGAAGAAGGAAGATGCACGCCAACATCCTTTCCAGGATGTCCGACCTTCTGAGTGGGAAAAACTTTGTGACATGTTTGAGGATCCATCATATCAGGTATAATGAAATTTAATTATTTTACTTGTCCTATTTGTCATTTCGCTTCATAATATTTTCAATTTCTTTGCAGGAGCGAAATTCTATAAACAAAACAAATAGATCAAAATTGAAGATTAATCATCATGCAGGCTCAAGATCTTTCCATCGCCTTTCTAAGAAATTGGTATTGCTATTTTTTTTATTGGATATAGTTAATTACTTGGATGAATCATAATGACTTTATATCTTAGCACATTTATTGTAGCAAGATTCAGATACTAATTATGATCTGAAAAAATTATATGCTGCATCGCACACTGATCGTAATGGAGAGTGGACTCATCCTGATGCCCGTGAAAATTATGTAAGTATTATAACCTGTTTTAATTAAATATATTAGAATATTTATGACGATATTAATTCTTTATCTTATATATATCTAGAATAAAATGGTTACCCTACGTGCTGAATCTGCGTCAGATCAAAATTCATCAACAAGTGATATTGAGATTTTTACACAAGTCATGGGTCAACGTTCAGGATATTTGAGAGGTTTGGGTCGTTGTGTAAAGCCTAGTCCCTCTTCCTCTTCTTCTGGGAATGCATCTATGACTTCTATAGCGCTAGAGAATGCGAATTCCAGAATCGAAGAATTGACTGCAAGGCAGCATGAGTTAGAGGCTCAATTGGCAAAACAAGCAGATATGGAGATGCGCCTCAAACAACATGAAGAACAACAAGAAGAGTTCAGAAGACAGATGCAACTCCAAATACAGCAGCTTATGCAACAGTACAGGCCTCCAAGCAACTGATGGCTTTTTACGTACAGATTTTGGGATTATCTATTTATGTACGAACAATGCCCGTCTCGACTGTTATTTATTTAGTTTGCGCTTATTATAACACTTTTGTGAGTGTTAAACAGTTTCTAATGTATTTTTTCAAATATTATGAATGTCTATTTGATTTTCTATTATTGATTTAAATTAAAGAGATTTCGTTCGAACAAACATAAAACGTTCGAACTCTATGTAACGACAATAGCGTTCGAACGTGAACATAATGTTCGAACGAAATTTATGTTCGTAGAGTTCGAACGATCACACAATGTTCGAACGTAAATAATTTCAGTCGTGTTCGAACATAGCCTATACCGTTCGAACCTATATACCGTTCGACCTGACCATTTAACGTTCGAACACAAAGACAATTCATAACGTTCGAACGAATTCATGTTTGTTCAAACATATTTCGAAATCGTTCAAACACGTCACTACTGTTCGAACTTAAAATTTTTTCTGTTCGAACTATTTTCTTGGACGAATTTTAACCGTGACAAAAAAAAATTTCCGTTCGAACGCGTTCGAACGGTTTCCTTCAATTTCGTCCCAAAAGAAATTTGTTGGGATGAAATGGTGATTTTCGTCCCAAAATACATTTTGGCACAATGATATTGGAACGACTTTGGGACGAATTTTTTTCGTCCCAAAAAATTTTTCGAGACGAAATTGGGGACAAAAAAGACCATTTCTGTTGTAGTGATGTACCTGTTAAGGATCATGCTCATATATCATCAGTTTACATGATGTCTTGAGTTTGATGGGGAAATTAAACCAGTTACGTTTCCTATTCCACCAAGACGTACGTGCCAGCATGGCAGCATTGGTCATGTGGATGCTCCATGATCAACCCGGCCCAGTACTTTAGGGTATAGGCCAGGTTTAAGAAACGAAAAGAAAAGAAAAAAGATACAGAAGAAATCAACAGATTTGGTAAAATCTCCACAATTTACTAGAAGAATATTTACTTTACAAAAGTGTAAAAGGGTTCTCCGATATGGATATCATATATTCTTGTGTTAAAGTTTTTTGCTTTAAAGAACAAGCTCGAAGCCTACTTTTGGCCAAATGAAATATATATGAATTACCTGAAACTAGATGATGAGCTTGAATGCATGGCTGCCCACCCAAATCGAATAGCAACCTAGCTATGACCATGTATTTTATATTGAGAAATGATCCGCCCGAAAATGGGTCACGAACATTTCTCCCAAAATCTTTTTTTTTTCTTTTACTTAATAATTAAGGAAATGTTTCTTAGAGATCAACTCAATCAAAGTCAAATTAATTCCGTTTAGTTCGTTTATTGAATTACTAGTTGTTCGTGAATATAAATTTTAAATAATTATTAAATTATTTAGTTTGTATAAAACTCGATCAAATTGAGTACTACTCTTAAAAACTCATAAATTCGCATAACATTTTCTTATTTTTATAGTAAAAAATATAACTGCACAATCTAAATATCTTATGTATAGAAGAAGATGAAATCAAATTATGGTATTACTACGATATATATATATATATATATAACATGCTTAAATATTAAATACATGCATGTATATATTGATTATATTCATATGAATTAAAAAAATATATATAAACGGATTTGTTAAAAGTTTATAGATATTGGAGCTATAACTATAAGATATAATATAAATAACATTAAAAACCAGAGATCAGAAGCTCAATCATCAAAAGGTCTCAACCTCAACCCAGAGAAACCCACCACTATGGCCGCAAGTCTCTAGCTCCCCCAATGACAAGAAGAAGGTGAAAATGAGACAACAAGAAGAAGAAGATCTAAGAAGAAAGAGATGAGTAGGTGGGAGAAGAAAGTCAAAAGGGCAGAGATCGAGTAGATTAGAGTTTTTTTCTTCATATATAGGTTATATTACATTAAAATTCATCCGTAAATGGACTTTTGTGATTATTTAATTGCGACAAAAATATTATTTGTGATAAAAACAGACTCATTTTAACTGTAAATAGTCATTTCACTAAAATTAATTAACCACAAATAAGTAATTTTCTTATATTACACTCGCGCGCCGACCTGCCAATGTCGAGCAAATTGTCCTCCTATAATTATCTTGCTGGAGCAAATTAAAGATGGGTCTGGTAACAACGTACCCTTGTTATTTGTAAATGAAAAATATTTTCTTCATTAAATTACTGTAATATATTAGATTATAAAATTCATATTTATATAGAGTAGATTTAAAATATTAGCTTTTAAGTCTTATAAAGATTTTTTTTTTTATGAACTAATCACGTCTCCATGTAAATATTAAGGGCAAACCAGTCATTACACGGGAAAGGGCAGAAATACCAGAAAAAGCCAAATCCCATATAATCAATCTTTAATCTTTTACAATTAGGAGGACATAAAGAGTACAAGGAAAACAAAACAAACACACACTTTTCCATTATACCATTTTTACCCTCCCTCCTAGATATGTTTTATAACGTACGAATAAACAAATTAATGGGATTGGTGAAAACATATGAAGACCCTAATTAAAGCCCTAGCTAAACTCTAAAGCTTTCTACCATAATGAAACCTGATCAGAACTTGAGAGTGATCCCACTTCCATTACTTTCCTCACCATCTTGATCTCTTCTAAGTGCACCTAACCCTTTTCTCTCCCCTCCATTCTCACCACTCTCACCCTTCCAGCTGCTACTATCCGACTTTCCATCCTCGATGCTCTCCGACCGGTACAGATCTCTTGTCCCTCTGGCATCGGATTGAGGTGAGCTATGGGTCTGGCACGTGGCATTGTACACGTGGAGTTGGTGGTGGAGACTGTGGTGGTGTAACTGGTGGCCGTGAGGTGTCGGGGGTGGTGCAGCATAGAATTCTTGTGGCACTCCTGGTCCACAGTAGTGTGGTTGTGCATGGGAGGCAGGATGTGCACCATATAGGGCTGAGGCTCCCGTATGAGCTACTGCTGCTGCCGCCGTGGCATACTCTGGTGGCACCCATATGCCACCTAGGACTACGAGCTGCGGTGCTTGGGCTCCGGCTGTTTGGGGGTTCGGGCTGGGTCGTCTGGTGTGAAGCCTGTATTTCTGCATACAAAAAGAGATAAAGGTAGAAGTTAATTATATATATTTCAGTTCTGTACAACGTTTCTACAGAATATGGAATGTTATGCAGTGTGGTACGTTGTCAGGGCATGTTAAGATAGTACAAAGGCTCTTTCATGCCTGCCTCCATATCTGAGAGAGAGAGAGATACCTGCAGGTGGCTTTTCACTTCATCATTGGTCAAACCGTCGACCTTCATCAGCTCCCTGATCTGTTTTGGAGTTGCCACTGTTTCCATGACCCAAAATATTAGTCAAAAATATAAAGAAATACAAATAATGATGATGACAGTATAATTAGATGTATGATCCTTATCACGATCTATATATTCACCGCGTAGTGTGTTTATCAATTGAAACTGTTCATTTTTCGTGCTTTAAAATATCTTTAAAAAATCATTATAGCATCTTATTTATTAGAATATAGAAAGGAACCACGTTACCTTGAGAACCACCAAGCATCTGAAGAGCATTCACGAATCTCCTATGTAAATCTGGTGACCAACACCTCCTTGCCTTCCTGTGAGTCTGATTTGTGTTAGGAGCTGTAGTTGTTGCAGTCGTTTGCCCATCTGAAGAATTACCAGGTCGTTTTGCTTGCTCAACCCCGACCCCACCACTGCCACCCTTACCGGTATCCTCTCTTCTGGGAGAAGAAATCCCATTCTCAGTCTCCAAACACTTTTTATCCTCCAACTGTCTCTCGGCAGAGGCAAGAGCCAAATCAGGAAGAGCCCTCAAATTTGGACTCGGGAACGAGTTCCTTTCTTTGGAGAAAGGGTGGAATGCACCTCCATTTCTCTGTTTGTTATCCAAAGCTAGTTTTGGACAAGTATCTAAGCCGATCTCGGGTTCTTTATGGAATAGAATTGTGGATTGTGGTTTGGTTCCGTCACTTGCTTGGCTCCATAACTGAGCGGATGTCATCCAGTTTGCCTTGTCAGAATTGTTTGATGATTTCTCTGAGCTCTCAGATGTTGATTGTTTGAGGGGTATGAATTCTTCGAGAACCGGCCTTGGACCTTGGTTTGCTGATCTGTAGGCCCGCAGCTGCTGCCTATGAGCCTCCAGAGCTAAAAAAAAAAAAAAAAGGAGAGGAAAGTTGGTAAAAAATTGGCATATGTAGAAACAACATATACAAACCAATTTACAAAATATCAGCAAAGTTCCATTGGATGTTATTCCTTTTTTGTTTTAAGTTTTTCTTTGGTGGACTACGAGGCTATGTTTTCTTTTCTTCTTTCTTTTTCTTGTTCTTCATATTCTAATTATTATTATTCTTATTTTTCTTTACTTATCTATCTTGCGGTAGAAATATCGTATGCTTATAATTCATTACAAAGAGATGAGTTTAATAATTCAATTCACACACAAAGAAAGCTATATCCCTAGCTCCCTTCTTAAATGAAAAAGATAAAGAATAAGGAAGTTGGAACCTATATAAGACATTAATAGTTAGTAAAATAATATTTGAATCTCAAGGTCTATGCATGTATGAGTATTCCATAGGTAAATCTAAGCATCAAGAAACAATCAAGGCCTGTTTAAGAACTTGAATAAGCTATTTTAAGCTTGTCAACATGCATGAGGAAGAAAGCTGAAATATGGTACCATTGGAAAGAAGTTGCATGCAAAGGGGAAGCTCGCGCTTGAAAGCATCAATCTTGAGGCGTTCTTCCTCGAGGCGAGAAAGGAAGTCTTCGAGCTTCTGGGTCTGTTCACTTTGGCCTCCAAAAGACTTCAGAAGCATAGAGTAGCTGTGGGGCTTGAAGTCCAGGCTTAGTTCCAAAGGGGATGCCATTTACGATCGTTACGTAAAACAGCAAGCTGAGTGCTGCTCAACAAAAAACTGTAGTAATGTTCATGCACAAAGAGGAAGTATGTGGGAACAAACAAGAGCAAAAGTTGGTGTTTGGCTTCTTTCTTTAGGTTTGAGTTCAAGTGGGCGAAGGGGAGAGAGAGAGAGAGCAGAGAGAGAAGGATGTTGTTAGTTTGTGAACTCAAGAAGGATCGAGGGAGGATAGTCCTTTTTAGGGGCGAGTTCAAATGGAATAAAGCATGCAGGGTTTAGAGAGAGAGAGAGAGAGAGAACAAAAGGAAAAGCAGAGGATAAAGCAGAGGAATATTGGTAACTTCTTGCAAAGAACAAAGGTTAAAAAAAGCTAAAAATGAGAGAGATGCTCTGAGAGAAGGAATCAGAGAGTCTGAGAATGGAGGGTCATGTGCTTAGGACCTGGTTTTAGAACCTAATGTGTACCGTACGAATTTAAAATAACCAACCCAAAGATGATTCTCTCTCTCTCTCTCTCTCTCTCTCTCTCTCTATCTATCTTTTCTGTTCTTTTGCTTTTAGTTTTTATTTTGGGTTTTATTCCTTGTCCCCTATCTTCGAGCCTCTTTTACTGATCATTAATCAACCTTCAGTAAGTAACAGTATATAAATAGCCTTAATTTGAAGGTTCTATCGTATAAAGTTTCATTTTGTTCAACAACGGGTATCCAACACCAGTTTTATTTTAAAGGTCTACTTGAGTACTTGTAAATTGGAGGTTGGACAGTTTTCAAAAAACAAAAAATTGGAGGTTGGACACGTGTACGGCCAAATTGTATCCTTACGAAGGTATATTAATTTGATCTATCTTTCCTTATAATATCATCATGTTTTAATGATTCTTCTATGATTTAACTTATAATAATGACTTTGAGATCAGAGAGAGAGAGAGAGAGGACACACACACACACACACATATATATATATATATATATATATATATCATGACTATATATATATATATATGTATACAACTTTCTTAATTATTTCTTTCTGGCTTCAAAAGTTGCATAATTGCTCTAAAAATGAGTGCATGGAGAAGATTAGGGAATGTGAATATGTAATATTCTAAAACGAGACATGATATATATAAATATATATATATATATATATATATATTCATCGTAAATTAAGAATAAAGTAAGTTATTAATGCTTTCCTTAAGGAATATCTTAATTAGGTACGCACGCAGGTTCAAATTCTACGACTCTAAATTAAGGGATCCAACACATGAATTAAAATAACCCAAGCATGCATGCATGCATGCATCCACAAAGTTTAAAAGGAAAAAAGAATGATATTTAATTAATTAAAGAAGCCAGCTGAAGAAGATCAGAGAGGAATCTTCTCCTGCTCCTGCTAGCTATCTACCTATCTACTACTGACTTTTATGAAGTGCCTAGGAAGGTAAGAAGATTCTCTTCTAAAATCCATGATGATCAATATCGGGGCTCGCTGGGCATGGAGAATGGCCCGACCCACCAGAGATTAATCATGATGATAGTAGTACGAAGCAGCTTTTTCTTGTAGGGTTTTACTACTCATCATCTCTATACACTAAATACATCGACACTTATTTTAATTTTTATTGATTTTATTCTTCCTAAACTAATTGAATTTTTCTACTCATTATCCATATACCACACATTTAATAAAAGAAAAAAAAAATTAAAAATTAAAAAATTATGTGTTATGTGGTGTGTGAGGATATGAGTAAAATTTTTATTCCATAAAAAGTAAGAATAATGTTAGATATAATTATAGACAGTACAAATATCATGCACTTCTTTTAAAAAAGAGTAGAATTTACTATTAAAAAATTAATTTTTCATACGAGTCACGTATTGATTTATTTCTTTTAAAAAGAGTGCACCGCACTCACGACTTCAAATATTGGGTAATGAAAGGCAAGCTAGCTAGGTTAGTTACTGACCCATGCAGGAGATAGATCAAGAGATCATCCTCACTGCATGCATCGAATTCCCCTTGGACAAGATAGAAAAGTAGTACTGTGTATTGGTCTTATACTCAAATGGCGTCTTGTGGTAGAAGCCTCCAACCTATACCTTTTATCATGTCTGCGGATTCCTCTCCCTCCCTTAATTTCCTTTTCTTTGTTTTCTATGTTTTTGTGAAAGAAAGAAACGAAAGCTAAAGAGGAAAAAAAAAAAAAAGGAAATCTATAAAGAGAGAGAGATTCTCCTCGTGACACGCGTCCTTCTGAATATCCCTTTTGTCTGGCGCTTGGCGTAAAATATATCCCTATCTTTTTCCGGAAGTAATTCTACGTATAATCGTAGGGTGTAAGTATCGTATAATATTTTTAAAAAGAGATAGAGGTTTACTATTAAAAAATTAATTTTTTTATATATAAATTTATATTTTTTTAATTTTTTTAAAATAATTATACAATCCTTACATATTCTACTACTATAAATATTAATTTTTGAACGACATTATTTAGATGCAGCTAATTTTGAGGTGTACTACATGGGTTTCAGGATGGGCCAAAAAGTGACATCCAAAAGAAGCCTATCGAATACTTTTTCAAGTCTGCTCGTACTTTATTATGAAGAGGAAAAAAAAAAAAAAGCCCAGTAAGGACCACAAAATTCTTTTATGGAATTCCCTCGAAGACCGAACTCAATTGATCCCATCCTGTTTCCAATTTCCATGCATCTATAGAAAGGCTGTTTTCAAAGGCTATAATAATTCCAAAAATATATATTCAGTTCCTCATTATATTTACTTATTTCTGTTTCTTGTTTTGGTCCATTCGATTGATCATTATCTACAGGTTTTTTTAAAAAAAAGTAGATAAATCTGATACGCACATAAAAAAAAATTATTATTTTAATAATAAATTTCACTTTTTTCAAAATAAATGCACGAGATTTACGTATAGGACTGTATCTAGCATTATTACTCGCAGAACAAGCCATAAAGTTTCAACTGAGTAGCAAGCCATGCAGGAAAAGAAATGGCATTCATGTAAGATTCGATTCTTCTGAACCCAGTTGTTTACCAATAAGTTCTTCGTCAGAAAGAACATTAAAGATTCGTATTTCAAAGTTCTTCATCATCATCACCTTTGTGTTGCATTAATATATTATAATATTCTTGTTAAGCATTGCGGAAAGAAAGCAAATGACAGCTGCATTTAGGCCAGCTAGGGTTAATTTCTGCATATATAACTATCAGATCAATCACTGAACTGCGCCATGGAAGTCTTGATCATGAGGAACTGATTATTCTACGAAAAGATAGATTCGGTCATCACTTCGATGGGCATTAAGTAGATCAATTATTTGGATATATGCTTCAATTCGTATGCTTATCTTAATGCAAAAATAAAAAAAGGGCACGTACGTACTCATGTTTTGTCCAGTTTTATCAAATGTTCTAAACTCTAACCATGATAATGATCAGAGGAGAAATACTCCAAAAAGCGGAAGGGATCGTATATATATATATATATATATAGAAAGTCTATTTTGATCTGATCGTTGACGTGTGTATGCACTAATTACTTGAATAAAATGACAAAACACTTTTTAATATTCTCTCCCTTCCACAATATAAGATAAATTAATTGGGATAATTTACTTTTTAGAACGTCATAAAATATGTTGGACTTGTTAAAAATAAAAAATAAAAGTATCCATTTATATAACTTCCCATGTTATTTAGAAATTTAACCCATATTTTCATTTTTTTTATTTTTTAAAATTATTAGTTTATAATATTTCATTGTATCCCATATATTATATATATGCATGATCGATTATATATATATATATATATATATATATATATATATATATATATTATTTTTTTTTTGGAATTTAGATCTATCTATGCTAGCTAGGTTGGATTGTTGATTGGCTCATGATCAAAGGTGTAATAATGAAGAACATTTTTCAAAAGAATTAAACTGTAAGCCACGCCCACACGTTTACATAGATCCTTGTTTCTGTTGATCAGCAATTAGGTTGACCATGGAGAAGAAAAAAGGATAGTGGGTATATAGCATCTGAAGCTAGCATGAGAGTGGAGAATGGAATCGGAACCACTTTGGTGGGCCTCCTAGCAAAAGATCTTGAACTCTTAAATAAAGGTACATCTGGAGTGTTAATGAAGACAGGAATAATGAAAAATAATGCGAAAACTATTTATCTGTGATCAGTTATTTTTAACGAAAATGATTATTTTTTATCAAAATGAATCTATTTTTATTACAAATAGTCGTTATCATTGCAAATAATCCGTCATAAATACTTGCTTTTCTTATAGCTAACTAGCAAACATGATTTCTCATAATAATTTTTGGGAGGCCAAAATAAATATTTTAAGAGTAGAATTAATCATATATTAATTAACAGCATTTTCACAATTATTGGACTCTCATTAACAGCATTTTTCATAATTTGGCTTAATTATATGATAACATAGTTTTATATATAATCAGTAATGCTAAATACAGTATTTAGCATTTAGGATATTCAAGCTAATCCTACGTGGTACTTTATTTGAAAAACGTGAGGTTGGTCATTAAAATATGAATGTTTTCATATTTATTCTATATTAATTACTTAATTTTTTAAGAAAATGTGCGAGACTTACGTATTATGTGACTTTACAAATCATTTTTCTTTATATATGTTACTGAATTACTGTAAATCATATATGCATGGACAAGATAGCAGCCTAGATAAATAAAGATGATCAGTTGGAGAATTATTTTTTTTCTGGCCAAACCCAACAATAAATGGTTTACATATATTATGCACATGATTTTCAATTTTCTGTCATATGATTGATCCGGATATATATTACTCATTCCTAGTAAAATGAAAAATCTCGAAAGATTATTCTAAATCGACCATGAGCTTTGCTCATGTTTGCCAGGATAAATTTGTTTTGTCTGTTTTAGTCAAAAACATGTCTGACAAAGTGATTTTGGGAATTCCTTTTATTTCTTCTTTATATCCCTTCATGACTGAGAAAGATGGTATCACTACCGATCCTTTTGGTCAAAAGGTTAAATTTCATTTTGCTTCTCGTTTTGAGATTTTTTTAAAATCTTTGAATGTTCGGACAGTCGAACAAACATATAGTATATCTGCATCCCATGAAAAATGTCATCTCTTTAAAGATCGTGACATTAAAAAATACATTCTAGACGGATACAAGTATATACATATAGCGTCTGTTCAAGTTGCTGCTAAACCTCTAACAAGGTTAGGCATCAACGCCTCTGTTCTTTTTTGTTTACGAGATGGCCGATTCCTCAAATTTGAGGATAGCATTCTCGGAATGATTCAATCCTCCCTTTCGGAAGGACCTGTTCATTTTGATTGTTTTCCTAATTTAACTTTGGCTTTAACTGATGATCATATTTTAAAATGCTTAATTTTGAATATACTGACTTCAGGATATCAGATGCTTGAAGGAAGTAAACCTCTTGCTTTAATTTTCAGGGTTTATTATCGTCTTTTAAGAACGAATTTAGATCCTAAAGCTATTGTAAAACCTTCTGGAAAACATACTCTTCTGATCCAGAGTAGTTCTTCAGATGTTGATATAAATATTCCAAAAAGAATTTATTGGGAAGATATAACCCTTCCTAATGAATGGATTTTGGAAGATGAGATTCCAAAACCTCCAAGAAATATTGTCCCGGATGCTGGTGTTGACATCATCCAACAATATTTAAGTGGAACTGTTAAAATTTCTTTTAATAAACCTGAAGCCTTGAGTAAAAGGAGAAATTCTTTTGCTGGCTCCAGAGGTAACAACATTTTTATTTTTTGACTCAATTGCTTTCGCATATGGGTCAAAAGTAGTAGTAACCGCAGACGAGAAAGTCTGTGGCTGAACAGGTTTGCCAAGTGGCTGGAACCTATTTGCAATATCAAGTGCTGTAGATACAGCACCTGTAACAGTGGATGATCCAGACTCATTCTTGATGAGTTTTATACTGGGTATTGGTGGTGGTGGATGAACCTTTTTCTCTTTTCCTTTTTTCTTGCTGGCCATGATGGGGTTTCTGCAAGAATTCACGGGTAAGAAAATCAGGGATGGAATTTTGTGTGCCTTTGATGTACTCAATATCAAAATATTCTCAGTAAAACCTACTTCATTACCATTACTGTTAAGAGTACTGGTTGAAGGTTGGTCTTTCTTTAGATCAGCAAGCATTTGATCTATTTTATCCAGAGTTTTGGCCTGTGTATTTTGAAAATCTATTTTAGACCGTTCTTCTGGTAAAATAATCAAGGGTTTTTCAGTTCTTTTCTTTGCTTGATCTTTAGAGACATTTATAGGATATTCATTTTTAAAAACTGGATTTGAAGTGAATACTGGTTTTTCAACCTTTTCTTCAATCCGATCAAGTTGTTCTCCGATCGTATGAAGAGCAAGATTCGTAAAATTAAGACGATTCTATTTCTAGGAGTCGAAATAGTTCCTCTTTATCATGGTGATTGATATCCATCTAGTTAATCTTCTTTTTAAAAGTCTTGGCCTTCTTGGGACATTTATCAGCAAAGTGCCTAGTCTTGCCACATAAAAAACATTTTCCTGTAGAAACATCCTTTGAATCCTTTTTTCTGGAAAATGGTTTGGAAAAGGGTTTTTTATGAGATTTTCTATAAAATTCATCACGGGGTTTTCTCCTGAAACCACCATGAGGTTTGAAAATTTTGTATGGACCTGATTTTGCCTTCAGAGATGTCATAACCAAGGAATCTAATCTTGGTTTGAAACAATTTGATTTTTGTTGCTGAAACAACAAGACCATTGAATCTAATGATGACAAGAAACGATTGCAAGTGTTTCCAATGTTCATCAATAGATTTAAAAACAAGAACATCGTCTATATAGACAATGGTAAAAAGGGAGAACGAATTGAAAATATCGTTCATGATATTTTAGAATTCACTGGGAACGTTTTTAAGGCCGAAAGGCATTACGTTCTATATATATATATATATATATATATATATATAAAATAAGTTCATGTACTAAATCGCATAGTTTGAGTTGAAGGTTAATTTGTCTCTTATACAGCGGGACGTCATGCATGCCCTCATGCTTTATTCCTTCAATCATTTTTGAGTCCTGCTACAGCCCCGCTCCCTCTCCCGCTCTCGGTCTCGCTCAGCATAAAATGTAGTATTTTTTTATACATATATTTTTTTAACAATATAAGATATTTTTTTTAAAAAAATAATATTATTAAAAAACACTTACTTAATCATTAAATAAAAAAATATTAAAAAAATAAAAAAAAATGCAGCAGGACCAATAGCGAGACCGAGAGTGGTGAGAGTAATATTATTCATCATTTTTTGTTGACGACTTGTGAAAATATTTTGGAATTGTTTAAGGAGTTTATTAGGATTTGGTCGTCGGAGAGCTATCCAAAGGAGTTGTAATTCGTGTTTGCAGGTGGTGTTAGTCATTACATCTGATTATACAAGTCTAACTCTATTTTAATTCGTTTAATAATTTATTAAAAATAAGTCAATATGATACAATTTATTTTAATTCATTTCATAATTTTACATAAAATTTAAAATCTATATTAATATTTATTAGTAGTCACAATAGTTAAAAAATAATAAGACTATTTATTAATAAAAAAAATATCAATATTTTTTAAATTTTGACCTATAATAAAACAAATATTACAAACCCTACGATTACAAATATGAACATAGGTTTAGAATTACAATTCTAACAATAAAAACATAAGCATATTAAAACATATTAATATTACAACTTAACAATAATATTAAAATTGTAATTTTGAAATAAAATATAAACGGTTTGATTTCGAACTAAGCAGGTTGATCCATTATTAACTTATTTATTAATCATATCTTAACAAAAGTAAACTAATTTATATCAAATTCAAATCCGTTAATTTCGTATATTTTTTTATGTTAAATTTATGAATTATGTGACATATTATCACCCATAATCCTCCGTATATGCACAGCCCGTTCTCAGATATTTTGCGTCCCCCAAGAGATGCAATTGGATCAAATAGTCGGTAAGAAGTCGACTCTCGGGTAGAAGAAGTTGGGCTTAATGGCCCATTTTCTTAGGATGGACCATCCGTTTAAACATTAATGGACTCCTTTAGCTGGTCTCATTAACAAGGGCACAAAAAGAAGAAGCTTTGGAGTCAAATTTTGCAGAAAGATACAAAAGTTCAGATCTTTTTCGCTTAATTAGCTAACGAGGAATGCTAGATACAGTCTTCATTTGAAGATTATAATGCAAGTTTAGGTAATTTTATTTTTAAATTTTTTTAAGATTACAAATTTATCCCTCCTGAAATAATATTTTTTCTCATTTAATAAAAGGCATGCACATGCAGTCCCCAACTTAGGGATTGCAAATAGAATTCTCATTTAATAAAAGGCCTGCACATGCAGTCCCCAACTTGGGGATTGCAAATAAAATTTCTCTTAGCTAATACTGCACATGTATTGCTATGAAATTGCCACCCTGGTTTAATACTTCGTGGCCATATTTATTATAAAATATATTTATAATATTTTAGTATGTATGATAATATGATTTATTTTCTACTATATATAATTAATTGATTTATTATATTTTCATTCTTTTGTTGGCCTCATTTACCTATAAATAGGAACAAATGTTATGTATTAAATAACAATTGAGAATAGAAAAAATGAAAAATATAGCCCTCAAATTCTCTCTCTCCTCACTTCTCCATTTCCTTTTCTATTTTATTTTTATTTTCTGCATGGTATCAGAGTATAGGTCTAAAGTTTGAAACCTAACTCTATACTCTAATATTCCACGTATTAGGTCTACTCATTTAGGGAGAGTGTTAAGATATAAATTAAATAATAACATCTATATCTTCCCATCAACTTAAACTTTTAGGACAAGTAGTGATTTCACATGGCATCAAAGAATACTCTATGCTGATATCTCTCATAGAATCGTTTGTGTCCGTACTTCATATTTTTTATAGCAAGCATATTCCCGTCAGTTTAACCTTTTGGGACATGTTACGTCACAACCATTATCTTTGAAATTCTAAATATTTGGCAGCCTAAGGTACATACCCAGCAGAACCTAGAAATAAAATGTCCTCTTCACGATGGAGTCGATTAAAACGTATTAATGATTCTCGATCTATATAGATGAACAAAACAGGACACTTTTCACGGGTTGGGTTCCATGTTAATGCATATAATTGAAGTTTTATTGAAATGCAAGAACTTCTCTCTTTCAAGTAAAATATGAAATCTTATACACCACTTATACTGATCATATATATCACATTTCTGATTTTCAGGACCAATTAAAGAGGTCATATTGAGTTTGTGGCAGCAAAAGTTTGTAAAACATGCTTATGGGGCTTCTCTTGATCGCTTGGAGATCGACACTGATGTCTCACTTGCTTTAAAGCAATTGAATTCCCATACGTATTGGGCTGAGGTTATTATAATTAGAGATACTTGTAGTCGTGAGTGTGCAAGTGTCGTACAGTCGTTTTGAAAAAAGTGAATAAATATGGGACCCACATGAAAAGAAATTAATTTTTTAATAGTGGACCCCACTCTTTTTCAAAACGACTGCACAGCGTTTGAGCATTCCACGACTGTATGTAACATTACCCTTATAATTAATTTGCGGGATTAATATAGTTTATGCAATGATTGGATAAAAATGGACAGCCATCAAGTTCTTTCTGCACTTGTGCTTCATGTTCATCACTACAATATTTCTCTGCTACGTAAGTAATATGACTAAAGTCGGCTACGTTTGGATACTGAGATGATTTCAGAAAGTTAATCTATGAATAGTAATGTTTTATGGGTCCCATTGAAAAAGTAGTAGGTCCCATTAATAATTGAGTTGAGATGAGTTATACAACCAAACACAGCTTTAATCAACAAAATTTCTTCACTAGCATCGGGTATCTTTTACCCCCAACATACTCTAAAATATGAATTCTTGTGGGTGGTTTCTCTTGCACGGATTGCTTTTAACGTGCTCTGTAATCAAATTGTCAAAATTGGATGGAACTTAAAAAAAAAGAACAAAAGATCATTACATGAATCCACTATATATTCCAATGTTAATGATAGAGATCATCACATTTTTTTTTTCTCCCATACATCGCAAATTACTTGATGGTTCGAAAAGGTTTGGAATACTTTCTGCTTTATTTATGTTAGCTGTCAAACAAAGTGCATCCAGACACTCCTTTTAGATATGTATAGCTTTTGTTTGTTTCAAGGGAAAATAGACACATAACATGAGTTGAAGGTAAAGAAGGGGTTGGGAAGCGTTTTCAGTGTCACTAATCATTAACATGAAACTCTTTCCAGTTGTGTCAAACCCATTAATTATACTAATCCCATGTGTCTTCTCCCTTATCACCCAAAGCTTGATGTGAATGGCACAATCCTAATGCTCATTGATTCGGTGGGCCATGTCATGATTCATGATATTATTGAATTTCTCTTAAATTTTCATGCACACAATGTCAAATCTCTTTGTTTTTCATGCATGCACTTATTAGTGTTGAACCTAATATCCTTTGCAACTTGAGGTTAAGGAAGCAGTTCGTGTGTTGAAAGAATGCAGTCAAACCAGATCTGAGATACTCTTTGGAAAGTCTCATCCAAGAATTTGATTACATTAAAGTCATGAGTCACCCAGCTTGGATGTGGCCCCATATGGTTGGTTATTGATGGGATACTTAACAGCATAGCTAACCATAGACAGATAAATTAAAATCATAGTAATAAATATTCTCAACAACTCTCTCTTCTAAATAAATTATTTTTAATTCTTCATTTGCTATTTTGTAAGGTGAGATCCAGATTATCAGTTTTGTGAAGCCTAATGTACATCCTTCTCTTTTTTTTTGGTTTTTTTTTTTTTTTTTTTTTTGTTGCAAGCAGAATAAATCTTCCATGCACAAAAATATGTTTTGTTAAAAGAAAAAAAATAAATACACTTTACACCCTAATTAAAAAAAAAACTATAATTTATACAATTCTAGAATGTGTAAATCTCGTGTACTCCCCCCTTAATAAATTTAGGAGAAGTTTGGAATTCACATGAAAAAACGAACCCCACTTTTTCGAAGGAAGTGTGTAGGACTTGCACACCTAAAAATGTATCTAATATTACTCTTAAAAAAAACTCACATTATATTCTCTAATTATTAAAGATTGACACTTTACATTCTCTCTAAGATCTAACACCGTCAACATAGCAGATATGATCAAATGCATTCTTTCATAATTTGGGCGAGAGAAATGTGTAAGAAACTCTTGCGGAGGCAATATCACACCTTTAGATAATGGAAGGACCTTGGATCCCAGGTCACCAATCATTAATGCAGGAAGACATTTGTATTATGGATGAGTTTCTAGAAGCCCTAGTGGAAAGATTAATAGATCCTGTTACTAGAGGATGGCAAGTGGAACAGCTTAGAGCTCTATTCAATCCAAGTCTAGTTGCTGATATCTTGAAAGTAATGATCTGTTCTTCTGAGCAATCCGATAAGATAATTTGGTCCCAAGAAAGAAATGACAAGTTTAGTATAAGAAGCTGCTACAGATTTTTCAAAGAGAAGCTAAGAGGTGGTATAGGTGAATGTTCGAATGCAAGCCAACAACAATTACTTTGGAAGGCATTGTGGAAAATGAAAGTCCCAAATAAAATAAAGGTTTTTGCATGGAGGGCCTGCAGAGAGGGGCTACCATCAAAGCAGAATCTGCTAAAAAGGCATGTTAATATTGAGGGGTCTTGTTGTTTTTGCAAGCAAGGGATTGAAGACACAGCACATGCATTGTTTTACTATCAATCTATACATTCTAGCTGGTTTCCATATGTTCCTTTGATGAAAAATCTGGACAAGAATTTGACTGTAATGCAGGTTGCATTACAGGTTTTAGAGAAGGGACAGGAAGGGGAGCTCTCTTCATTATTTTCTCTTGCATGGGATTTTTGGTGGAGAAGGAACCAAATGATTTATAAGCAGAAAAGTATAGAAGTAAAACAGGTTAGTGATTATGCTCTTTCTGTTCTTAGGCAATTGTTTCATAGACCTGAAACAATTGCCTAAGCCTAAGGTTCGAGCCTACTATGAATGGAAGCCACCACCTGTTGATTGGTTGAAATTGAGTGTAGACAGAGCTGTTTTTGGTGAGATCAACAGAGCAGGGGTGGGGTTGGTGCTTAGATATGGGAAGGGTGATGTTATGTTGGCAGCTAGTAAGATAGAGTTTGAAGTGAAAGATGGTGAACCTATTGAATTACTAGCAATCCTATGAGCTTTACAATTGTGTGCTAACATGGGAATCCAAAGAATGAATGGTTGAGTCAGATTGCTTGATGGTTGTACAAGTGCTTAACAATGAGATTGAAACTGCTGCTGTGTTAGATCCACTAGTGCAGGAAATCAGAAACCTTCAAGGGTTATATGTTGAGTGCAAATTTCAACATGGGTATAGAGAAGGCAATCGAGTTGCTCACAAACTTGCTCGGTTTGCTTGGAATGTTGAGGATATCTGAATGTGGTGGAATTGTTTTCCAGATTTTATTACTCAAGCCATTTGGTTTGAAAAATATCTGTAAACTTTCTTTTATTAATGAAATATTATGTTCCTATAAAAAATAAAAATAAAAACTTTGCATCGAGTGCAAACTGCAAAACGTTAGGAATCCATCTAAAAATGGCTCATTTTCAATCAATTTTTGTCTTTGATATTAAGATATATATATATATATATATATATATATATTCAAGTGTTTGTTACTACGTGCATCCGTGCAAAGAGATCAGAATCTTGTATCTAGAAGAAGTGCTTCTGAGGTGGCTTTGATTCAAGTCCAATATTCATTTCAACTAATTCGTTGAGTTTTATCAAATAAATAAGATAAAACAATGAAATGGCTAAAGCAAGAATGTCGTCCACAAAATTGGAAAGCTGAGCCAGCACTCCTGCACACTACTTAAAAATATGTGAAATATGTGATTTTACTTTTTTATCCTTATATTTCATATTTCACATATTAAAAAATATGAAAAAAAAATCACATATTTTTAAGTGGTATGTAGGAGTGTGAGGCTTATATCTAAAAAATTTCTATATATATATATATATATTCTTCTCATCAGTCATTATTCACCACCCCACACCTTATAAAAAATTATAGATATAAAATGTAGGAGTGAATAGTGAGTGATACATAGTATATATATATATATATATATATATATATATATTAAAGTGATTTATTTGTTTTTAGGATTATAACATTACAAAGTTCATAGAAAGTCAGCGACTTTTTCTAGTCTTTCACATAGTTTAATTTATTATTTTGTAAGGAAAAAAAAAAACCTGGGGTATTATGTTGAAGTGATATTATGCATGAAGCCGAACTCAGATCAGGCCCAGTGCAGGGTGTGGAGCAAGACAATGGTAGGGTCAAAGGTGGCAGCCATGGATCCGGCGGCCGGCAACCGGCATTGCTGCGTCAAAACACTGTCAGATTGGATATTTGGATTAGCCGGCCAGCCTGTCCCCACCCTCCACCATTATTTTCAAAATTTAGCCCATCACGCCCCTTACTTTTCCCACCACTTGGCTATTTCAATCCCTATCCCACGTGGCTATCTTGGCACTGCTTGATCCACATATGCATATGATGATATTACGATGATCACCCCGGTAAAGATCCGGTTCTACTTCTACATCTACCCAAAATAAACATGACGTATATGAGAAATAATTTCTATGATTTCTAAATAGATAAGTTCTGTATAAATTTTTATAAAAAATAAAATTTTACTTTAAAAAAAATATATATATAAAATTTATCTATTTGAGACTTGTACTTAACATTATTTTAAGGGCAATGTTAGATACAATCCCCATTTGGGGATTGCAATGTAAGCCTAGGCAATTTTATCTTTAAATTTTTTTAAAATTACAAAACTATCCCTCCTAAAATGATATTTTTTCTCATTTAATAAAGGGTCTGTACATGCAGTCCCCAAGTGGAGACTGCAAATAGAATTTCTCTTATTTTAAATATATAAACTTCGCCCGAGTGATATGCACATATTTTTCGACGTTGAATTGAGAAAAAGAAAATAAGGGTCATATCTCGCATGTAACTATTATTGGCTAGGGGTGGCAATATGTGACACGACCCGTTAACCCAATACGAACACGACACGATAAAAGCGGTTTAGAGTTTAGTCTTAAAGGGTTCGGGTCAAAACGGGTTGACCCGTTAAGACACGATTGCTTAACGGGTCACTAACGGGTCAACCCGTTATAACCCGTTAAGAAAATTAAATTTACCTTTATACCCTTAGACCTAAAGGGTAGGGAGGACGCTCCACTTCCTTCTTCAAGTTCTAAATTTGTTTAGATCTGTGTTTTTAATTTTTTATTATATTTGAGATTGTAATATTAATATATTTACATTGAATGTTTTGTTTATTACATTTGGGATGTAATTTTAATAATGAATATTATTACAAATTGTGTGGATCATATTTGTTTGGATTGTAATTTTAGACTTGTAGTTAGTTTTTTATTTTTTATAGATATTATTTATATTTAAATATTTATATAAAATCAATTAAGTCAAACGGGTCGTGTCGTGTCATATCGTGTATGCCCAACCCATTAACGTAAACAGGTTGAAACGGAATGGGTCGTGTCGTGTTATGTCGTGTCAATTTATTTCTTATTCATTAACGGGTCATAACGGGTCGTGTCGTGTCAACCCGTTATCTTATCGTGTCGTGTTCGGGTTTGAAATTTTGACACGAAATTCTTAACGGATCGTGTTCGTGTTGACCCGTTAAGTGTAATGTGCATATCTTGATACGACACAAACACGACCCGTTAACATGATTTGACACCCCTAAATTGGCCCAATGGTGGTGTCAATTGGTTGGATTTTGGTCCTATGGGGACGAACAAAGTGGTTGGATGTTTTAGATGTTTTCTTCAATCGATTCCCAGATCAGCAACAAAAACTCCAATTATATATGGAGTATCTACACACAACTTGACAATTTGAGAAACAAAAAAGAAACCAAACTAATTCCCATCAAATGGTCAAATTCCAATCTGTTCATGGAACTCCATCCACCCCAAACCCACCTTCATTAACAATTCAGCATCCCCCCAACCTGTAAAAATCATTCAAATTAAATTCCTTTTTAAAAATAAAAATAAACTCCCAAAAAATTAATTGAAAAAAAAAAAAAAAAAGGTAAAAACCCACATATTGAGGTTGAGCCAACCCTAAAGTCCCAAACGCCAAATCACTGTGCACTTTTTTTTTTCGTAATTTTTAATGAGACCCACCACGTTCGTTGTCTTTTTTGCTGCTGCTTTGGTCCCCTATTTTTTAATTCATAAGGTGGGGTCCTTCACTCTAGGGGAGGCATATGACCGTCCGATCCTTTCGCCGGATCGTCAAGGAGGCGTATGAGCGCTCGATCCTTTGGACGGATCATCGGACGACTGTCGTAAGGCATCGTCGGTCTCGCCCCTGTTCAAATCCTCCATCATCCTCACCACTTCTTGCATGGCCGGTCTATGATCCGGCACCGTTGAAACGCATGCCATTGCTATTTGCAGCAACTGCACCATCTCTTCCTCTACGTTGTGGTACCTAACCAGCTCCGCATCGAACACCTCCGCCGTCCATTCTTCCCTAACCACCGACTGGACCCACCGGGGAAGATCTATGCCCTCCTCGCTCAACGACGCCTGGTTCGGTGCTTTCCCCGTCAGTATCTCCAGCAGCAACACCCCGAAACTGTACACGTCGGATTTGAACGTCACCTTCCGGGTTTCCACCACCTCCGGCGCACGGTATCCGGCAACGCGGTTGGGAGGGGTCGATGTGCCGAACAGCGTGTTGATCCCGAAGTCCGTGACGGCCGCGTCGTGGTCGGGTCGGAGGAGAACGTTGGAGGCCTTTATGTTACCGTGGACAACCTTTCCCGACAAGTGTAGATGGGCGAGGCCTCTTGCGGCACCCAGCGCTATTCTGAAACGGTTGTCCCACTCCAGTGGCGTACGGCCAGACCCTCTGCTCCCTGCAAGAAGATTAGCGGAATATTGACGTCACTTGATCCGTTCATGTCAACATTATCAAGCCTAATATTACAGAATAAATTAATTATGGGTTGCCGATCGAAGAAGAAAATGACCAAATAATTAGATCTTTGTGCATTACAACCAAGCAAACAGGAAAACACAGACAGCTAGGCTATATAAAAAGAGTAGCACCAGCGTACCTGGACCCCTAGTGCAAAACTAATGGTTTTTTTTTTCTAATTTTTTTATTCACATTTTTTTATTATTTTTAAATATTTTAAAAAAATAAAAAATTATTTTAATATATTTAAAATTACTTCTTTAATCAATAAATAATAAAAAAATCATTTTGTCAAGCGGTCAAACTGAGATGGGGCACTAGCTTTATTGATATAAAAATAAATAAATATGAGTCATATGACATATTTCGGTCCAAAAAATGTCTGTTGAAAACACCAAGGTAAATTGCATAGAAGAAATCGAAATGGGTATCGTGAAAAGGAGCAAAAATAAGAAATAAAAAAGCAAAACAGGTACAAAAATGTTGTCGGTCACGCAATTCATGGCAGATCATGAGAGCATGTTGCCTAAAGGTAGTGTGATAGGGAACTCAAAACACGCTTGGAATGTTTGTATGTACTATAACAGGAATTAAACCAATCGAATATGAGGATTCTGCGCTGATTTTAGACCCAGAAACCTCTAATTAATTTCTATAACGAAGCCTTCGCATAATGCTGCCCAGATGTGCTTGTGTTTATGTATATAATTTATCAGTTAAAGAAACATATCATTAATATATATAATATCTATATATATATATAGTACAAACACAGCTAGAGCTTGCCGATCAAGATTCGACTAAACACAAATCTATGTTCATTATTTCACAAGAAATGAGTTTCCGTATACACCAAAAAAATAGTCATTTTCTTCTTGGATAAGTGCCCCTGGGAATTTGCATTTAGTTTCTTCTTTTTTTAAAAAAATCAGAATAAGTCCGAAGATTAATCCTCGTTAATTTAACGGAAAGCAAAAAATTGCATGTACAAGAGAAAAAATTTGGCATCATACCGTGAAGAAGGGCGGACAAGCTTCCGGCAGACATGAAATCAGAAACGAGCAATTTCTCATCCTTGGAATAGTAATAAGCTCTGAGAGGAACCACATTCTCGTGCTTAATCTTCCCCAGCAACTCCATTTGCATCTCGAACTCCCTCTTGGTCACCACCACGTCCTTGAGCCTCTTCACCACCACCGTAGTCCCTTCCTCCAGCACCGCCTTGTACGAGGTCCCCACGCTTCCTTTCCCCAAAACCTCCGCTGAGGCTCTCAACAGGTCCTCCAAGTCAAAGCTATAAATCCCACCTTCAAGGAACACCAACCTGTTCCTCTCCGCCTCGGTGGACCCACCCGTGATGTCGTCCTTCGACGACGATGTCCCTGCCTCCACCGGTATCGCACGTGTCGTAGCCGGCGGCTTCGGAGATTTCGCTGTCCGCTGACGGTGTCGTTTCTTGAGACAGAGCAAGAGGAATACCAGTAGAAGAAAGGCTATCGCGGCTGAACCAACTGCTATTAAGACTATAGCGACTGTGGAGAGCTTCTTGGACTTTTTCTTAACCGGGTTCGTGCTTGGGTTCTCCGACGGTGATGGAGCCGGTGCTGGAAAGAATGGGTTACACGGAGGCAGTGGCTTCCCACAGAGATCAGAGTTTCCGGCGAATGCAGATGCTGGGAATTTCGCTAGCGTTTCGGGAATTGAACCGTTGAGATGGTTGTTCGAGACGTTGAATTTATCCAAACCGGCTGCGATGCTCGGTAATGTACCCGAGAATTCGTTGTTTTGTAAGAGAAGAGCAGTCAGGTGGGTAAGGTTGTTGATTGAGAATGGGATTGGACCCGTTAAGTTGTTGGACGAGAGATCGAGACGAGTCAATCGAGTTAAGCGAGTCAAGGTGAGTGGAAACTCGCCGGATAGCTCGTTGTTTTGGAGGTAAAGGCTGCGGAGGAGGGTGAGATTGGAGAAATCGGAGGGGATCTCACCGGAGAGGCGGTTCGAGCGAAGACTGAGCACTCGAAGCTGACTAAGCCGGCCAAGAGTGTTTGGTGGAATCGTTCCCACAAGGCCGACCCCGGGGAGCCGGAGAGTAGATACGTAGGAACGGTTCGCGTCACACACAACTCCGAACCAGTCGCACGCTGACCCGGACGAGTTCCATTGCACACGATTCGCGTGTGGGGTCTGGTTGATGAAAGCAAGGAGGGCTTGCCTGTCCTGGGTCGGCTCCGACTTGACTGTTCCACCGAGTAGCAGAAGCGAAATGAACCACAATACCAGAGATCCTGACCCAGAGTAAAAAACCACAGCCATTGGGCAATTCCTGAACGAAAAAACAAACAATGAAAACAAATGGGATTAAGATTTTGTTTCTGTTCTCTACTTTCCTATGCTGGTTCCGAATGGAGGTCTGTATTGGCGGTTTCGAATAAACCCAAAAACGGTTTTCAGACGAAAAGCCATGTGAGAGAGACAGAGAGTACTGCGTGGGCTAGAGAGATGAAGCGAACGAGAGAGAGATATAAAAGAGAGATGCTTTGTAAAAAGAAAGAAGGAATTAGGAATAACGAGGTCGATGTTAAGACCGTAAGAGTGAAAAATAAAGCTGATCGATTAGAGAGAAAATAAAATAAAAAAAATAAAATAAAAAAGTATATATGTATGTGCTCAGCCTGGCTGGCAGTGTCCGACTGTCAGTGACAGTGCTTGAAACGTTCTTCTATTTCTGTTTTTTTCATTGTTGCAGAGAATTACAAAAACAAAATAATATTTATGTAATTTAAATATTATTAGTAATATAATAATATATTTTAATTAATATAAAAAAATTATTTAAAAATATGCACACCAGCAAATATAAGTAAAGACAAATAAAATTTATATTGATATATATCTTACCTTGCAAATCTTCGAACTAATATAAAAATTTATAAAGTGCAGCTCACACTCACAGCATGGATGATGGAAGCGCGTTTGAAAGTTTATAAAGATGAATTTGTAACTGTGCCAAAGTTTCGGTTCCTAGTATCTTGTGTCCTTTTGGATGTACGAAAAAGTTAAAAAAAAAAGACTAAAATTAAATACCCAAAAAATTAAATTTACTTATTAAAATATAAATATTTTATACTAAATTTATCAAATTTTCTTTAAATAAAACGTGGAGAATTTTTATAATTTAAGACTTTATAAATTACTTTTTAAAAATATATAATGTATTTTTGTGTCCGTAAACATGGGTCCGAGGGATTTAATAAAAGAGAAATGTTATAAATATGAATAGATAACGTAAAGTATACTAAAAAATTTACGTAATTTCGTAGAATCCGTTAGATCTATTTTATAATAAAAATAATTTTATAATTTGAGATATCACATCAATTTATAAATTTACTTTTATGAAATCTTTTTGTAACTAAAATATTTTATTTAATCAAATGGTCCAAGTTTTTTATCTGTTTTAACTTTTATTAGTATTTTACTATACATCAGCTATTATTCACTCTCAAACGCTATATTTTTAGTTTTTTTTTTTCATGTAGTATGGGATATTTTTTATAGAATGTGAGGTATGGAATAATAAATTGTGATTGATGAAAAGAATGATTATTTTTTTACTAATATTTTGGCCGACGATCTGCCGTATGGCCCGTATCACGTCTTTTTGACTGGGTTGAGTACGTGGTGAATGAATAATAATTAAAGAAAGGGTCATGTTTAAAGCTGTCGAGGAATGGACATTGATACATGGCCTCCTCGAATCGAATGATGAGGTTCTTTATGATATATGAACTTTGGAAGAATTAATTCACATTAATTCCAATACCTTAATAATTGAGGAAACTAAAATATAATATTTATTTTACTTTTGAGACCCAACAAATAATGTCGATAATGACCTACGTACATGATTATAATGTCATTTTATGTCTAGTCGTCTTAATGATTTATATGCTTTTTGTCCCATGAAATGCAATCAACATATTATTTATATATGGAGGCTTCTAATTTTTAATATTGTTATTCATTTTCGATTTTATTATTTTCAATCACACTTGTTGAGATATTACTGTTTAAATAACTGTTTATTTAAGTGATTGATATATAAAATTACTTATGGAGAGATTTGGATTCAGAGATGAGTTGAGATGATTTGTGAATAGTAGAATAAAAGTTAAATTATTTATTATATTTGGTGTGAAAATTTGAAAAAGTTGTTTTGAGATTTGAAAAAGTTGAATTGTTTATTATATTTTGTGTGAGAATTTGAGAAATTTGTAATGATGAGATGAGATTAGTTGAGGTGGGTTTTGAATCAAAACATCTCCATGATATTTAATATAAACAGTGTGATTAAAGATGACAAAATTAAGAATGAAGAATTTCACAATCTCAATCACAAAATCCTAATATCATAAATAGAATAATTACATTAATGTCTAATCAAATCGTCAAACAAAATCATCATGGAAAAAAATTTATTTATTCAATCAATTTGTGATTTCTAATTAAATACCACTAAATATATACGTTTAAATAGAAAGATAAAAATGACACATCACATGAAATGTAGTGTTGAGATGATAAGTAGTATTTTTCATTGTCGTTTAATAAGTCGGCAACAATCAATCATGCATTGTGATTGGCCAATTTATTTTTTATTTTTTATTTTTTTATTTTATAATAAAAAGAGTTTTACAATTAGATAGATCAAATTTGTACGATTTTTTTACAAAGAAATCATATAAAAAGGAATGAATAAATTGTTATGTATTATTTGAATATGTGAGAGAATACATGTTTTTTAAAAATTAACATAAACGATGATTTTTAGATCTTAAAAAAGAGGGTTTGTTTGGATTGTGAGATGAGATAAGATGAGATGGCTTTAAATGAGTTTATTAAAATATTATTAGAATATTATTTTTAGATTTGAAAAAATTGAATTGTTTATTATATTTTGTATGAAAATTCAAAAAAATTATAATGATGAGATAAGATGGATTGATAGTGTTTCTATATTCAAACGAAACCTTTAATAATAAAATAACACAATAAGTTACGTTTGGATGTTGAGGTGATTTCATATGATCTGAGTTGTTATTTGAATAATAGTATTTTATAGGTCACATTTAGGGGTGTAACCGGTCCGGTTCGGTCCTGTTTTGGACAAAATCTAGGACCGAACCAGTATGTACTAGTTTTACATTTTTCAAAATCGATTACGCACCAGTTACCCTCCTAAACCGATACTTCCAGTTTTACCGATTTCCAGTCCGGTCCGATTTTCTAATTTTTTTTAAATGAAAGTTAGATAGTTTATCATTAAAAATCTATTTATAAGAAGACAAAAAAAAAACTGGTTTAATTGTTGAGCCTTCACAATTTATTAAAATCCCCAACCCTAATTGATAAATAGTAAACAGGACAGATGGTATTCAAGTAGAAAAATTACAAACCCTATCAATGTAATTTCACAAACCCAATCACAAAGCACAATTTCACAAACTCAATCAAAAAACCCAATCAAAGTAAATTTCAGATTCAAAAAACCCTAATATCACAAATATCATCTTTCATAATTTCAAAGTAATTTCACAATCTCAAACCCAAAATCCTAATATCATAAATAGAATAATAAACACAATCACAAAAAATCATAAATTTCGGATTCAAAAACCCTAATATCATAAAACCCAATCACAAAAAACCTAGTATGTAATTTCAAAAAAAAAAAAAACTTTTGAGGGGGTGCTAGGCAGACTCGGCAGAGAGACAGAGTGAGGCCGAGAGAGTTGAGACTTGAGAGAAGAGAGAGTGAGGGGCGAAAGAGTTGAGAGAAAAGAGAGTGAGAGACGAGAGAGTTGAGAGACTCGAAAGTGAGAACGGGCGAGGCCACGAGGCAGAGATGCAGACGATAGAGTGAGCGGACAAGAGAGTTGAGAGAAGAGAGAGTGGGAGACGAGAGACGAGAGAGTTGAGAGTTGAGAGACAAGAGACTAAAGAGTGAGAAGGGGCGAGACCGCGAGGCAGAGACGCAGACGAGAGAGTGAGCAGTCAACAGACGAGAGAGATAGAATGACGCAGAACGAGATGGGAGGGAGGATAACACTTTAGGAATTAGGGTTTAATTATAAGGGAAACGACGTTGTTTCCTATTGAGTTAATATTTTCAATGTATTTTTTTTTAATGTTAATTAAAGCTTTTTTTGATGGTTTGAAAATTTGATTTAATATACTATATTAGACTATATAATAGTATTAACTATTAATATTAGACTATTAGTATAGTTATATATTACTATTAGTTATAATGATTTAGTATAACTATATTAGTATAAGTATAATTATAGTTTATAATAAACTATTAGTCTATTAGTATTAGTTAAATAGTTATAGACTTATATATTAGTATAGCTATATAATATATTAGACTATATAATAGTATTAATATTATACTATTAGTATAGTAACTATAATTATATATTAGTATTAGTTATAAACTATATATTAGTATTAGTTATAAACTTTTAGTGATTTAGTATAACTATATTAATATAAGTATAACCATGGTCTATATTAAAATATTGATATTAGTTAAATAGTTGTAGACTTATATATTAGTATGACTATATAATATGTTAGACTATATAGTATATAATAGTATTAATATTAGACTATTACTGTAGTTATATATTAGTATTAGTATAACTATAGTCTATATTAAACTATTAGTATTAATTAAATAGTTATAGACTTATATATTAGTGTAGCTATATAATATATTAGACTATATAATAGTATTAATATTAGACTATTAGTATAGATATATATTAGTATTAGTTATAAACTATATATTAGTATTATTTATAAACTTTTAGTGATTTAGTATAACTATATTAATTATAAGTATAACTATAGTCTATATTAGACTATTAATATTAGTTATAAACTTATATATTAGTAATTTAGTATAGCTATATAAATTATAATATATTAGACTATATAATAGTATTAATAATAGATTATTAGTATTATTTATAAACTTATATATTAGTATAGCTATATAAATTATTAGAGTATATAATAATATTAATATTAGACTATTAGTATTAGTTATATATTAGTATTAGTTATAAACTTATAGTGATTTAGTATAACTATATTAGTTTAAGTATAATTATAATCTATATTAGACTATTAGTATTAGTTATAAACTTATATATTAGTATAGCTATATAAATTATTAGACTATATAATAGTATTAATATTAGACTATTATTATAGTTATATATTAGTATTAGTTATAAACTATATATTAGTATAGCTATATAATAGATGATCAATTAAATTTTCATTTTAAAGATTAAGCTTTTATTTTATAATAATATTATCTTATATATAATTATATTAATAGCATATGATCAAAAAAATTACAAATGTTCATATTTAAGATAATATTTTATGTTAAAATTTATAAATTATAATATGAAATTACTTCATTTATGATATATAATTATATATATAATTATATATAATATATAAAAATTTCACATATAATTATACATTATATATAAAACTTATATATAAAAAATATTTTGTATAATATTAATTTTGTATAAAACTTATATATAAATATTATTTTTTATCAACTAGTCCGGTCCGGAAAATCGTAAAACCGGAACTGGACCGGTTCCAGCCGGTTTTTACATTACAAGAACCGGTCCCGGACCGGACCGGTCCAATCTGTCTGGTCCGGACCGATTTTCGGTTTAAATTTACACATTTAGTCACATTGAGATGTATTTGAATGTAAATATGTTAAGATTTGTGTTTAAATATATGAAGTATGCTTAGATGAGTTTTAACTTTTTTATAAAAAGTTTGAAAAAGTACTGGATCTCATCAATAATTGCCAACCAAACACATCCGGATACGTTTGGGTACTGAGGTGATCTCAAATGAGCTATTAATAATAATGAAAAAGTAGAAAAAAATTAATGATAAAATATTAAATAAAAGTAAAAAAGTAACGATAAAATATTAAATAATAATAAATAGTATCACAACTTAATTTCGTTAAAATATGCCTTCAATGTCTTGAACGGAGTGATTAGAAGGAAAATGATATGTTTTTATGTTAAAAAAAAAAAAGATTATTCATCATCCTGGTATCCAATTATTGCATTATCGAACGATTGGTAGATAAATAAAATATTTTCAATCATTTACTACCCTATCAGAAAAAAGAAGAAGAGAGAGATAGAATAATAAGTAACAATTTTATTCCAACTTAGAATGATAAACGTTCTTCTAATTTGATTTTCAAAATAAGAAAATATATTTACAATCGTGAATTGTGCAACTGCCGCATAATCGTTTTAAAAAAAATGAATAAAATATAGGACCTATATGAAAAAAAAATTAATTTTTTAATAGTAGATTCCACTTTTTTTTAAAGTGATTACACAACGGTTGCACACTTCACAGTTATACCTAGAACCACTCTTTCAAAATATAACATATTCTACTTTCAAAATATAACATATTCTATTCGTATCTTTTATTTATTGACCAAATGCCATAATGTCTCACTTTGTGGCGATGATGGGAAACAGCTATAAATGATGTGCATAAAATATTAATTTATAAATGTGCATGGATATTACACAATTACTCATTAAATTACTCAATCAAATCGTATGCAACCGAAAGGTGGGCGACCAAACAATATCCTATTTTTCAAAAACCCTACCGATAATGTTTTTTTAACAAAAACTCACGTACGTACATAAAAATGATATAAGTTAACATCGACTAATTGTGAAAAGATTAGTATTATATGTATTTCTAATTATACACACAATTCTTTCATATAATCATTATAATTCTTTTTAATTTTCATACAGAATATAATAAATAATTCAATTTTTTTAATTTTTAAAATAAAAATTATATTAAAAAAATTATATTATAATAATATCTTATTCAACTTTTAACAAAATATTTCATCTCATCTCATCTTATCTCATCTCATCTAATGATGATGTTATTAAACCGTAAAATTCAAACTCATGAAAACCTAGAAAGTCAGGACGTTTCATTCGGCTCTCTTCTTTTATTCTTCTGATGAACATCATGCATGCCGTGCTTACAAATCGATCACATGTTCGAGAAGACGTACAGATACAGAGTTATCTAAAAAAAACAAGCCGAGATTTGAAAAAGAAATACAAAGAAAATCCACAGGTCAAATGAGAGGTGGGAAAAGTAGTGAATTGAATTTAGAATTCGAAGATGGTAGAGAAGACAGCACGTCTTGTTGACCTAACACTTCTATCCAACTGCTGATTTTTGAATTTTGCCGTGGCTAATTATACGTAGTTTGACAAATGGAGACAACAAAGGTACCTTACCACCCATTTTCATCGTTAATTTAATTACTTTTTTCTATTTTGGTTCTTGATCTCATCACTCATGACATGATAGATCATATGTTTAGATACCATTTTATGGTTTTTAAAACTGCTCTTAAAAATTGGAACCCATTGTTAAGAGTTGGATCATAGTTTTGTCTACGTTTTTTTTCTAAAACAAATGCGTAAGACTTGTATATATACAAATAATTTTGATTTATAATAAAAACTTACGATTTAAAATTATCATTATTTTTGAAATCTAGAGTATTACAATCAAATATGTGTGAAAATTAAGAGTAATTCTACATACAACGGTGAAGTGCGTAACCGCCGCGTAATCGCTTTGAAAAAGAGTGTAGTCCACTATTAAAAAATTAATTTTTTTCATGTGGGTCCCATGTTTTATTTATTTTTTTCAAAACGATTACGTGACGATTACACAATTTATAGTTGTAAGTATATTTTTTCAAAAACTAATATATAGAGTCATAAATTGAAAGTGAACCTTCAAGGCTCCAATGCATGTATTTAAATTCAAGATATTATTGTCAGCACTCAGCAAAGAAATAATGATAGGATTATTATTTTATTATTATTATTATTTAATTAAAGAAGTATATATTAATAAATTTATCTATATTTTTATTTATTTTTAATAATTAAAGATGTTAAAAAAATACTTAACAGAAAATAAAAAAAATAAAAAAAAACTTTGTAATGTATTTGGGTAGTAGATAGGTACCCTTGACTAACACTGACAAAGCATCTGAAATCGTACGAGTTACTGCCAACGTTTCGCTGGGTTCTTGTTGCAGAGCTGAGGGAGCAGGTATACATTTCAAAAAAAATGTTTTGAATCCACAAGAAAGGTCAAAACGTCACATTGAATAGAAAAGGAACTAGAAAAACCTTTGAAACTTGGGAAAAAAATTGAAACAGAGGGGATGTATGTTTTCTTTCAACTCATTATTATGTTGGCGTTTCCAAATTGTAAATTATTTTAGGAGCGTCCTCAAATATTTTTTAGATATTTTTAAAAAAATTTATAATTTCTTCTCTAAGTATTATTTAAATATAAAATATTTTTTTATTTCAAATTTTTAATTTTTTCATCTAATCATTACCTAATTATTATTCAAATACAAAACGCAATATAACTTTTTCAAACTTCAAACCAAAATACAAAAAATAATACAATTTTTTTTAAATTTAAATTTAAAATAAAAATAAAAATAAAAATAATATTTAAACAATTTTTAGACTATATAATATTTTTATTCAACTTTTTCTTACTTATTTTCCCAAATCCAATAAAACATTTTAACTGAAACCAATTCACAACTATTTACAAAATTATGAGATATGGGCAGGTTTGGGGGGTGGGATGAGACACAAAATTCTCATATCATCTCATCTCATCATTACACATTTTTCAAATCTCCATATAAAATATAATAAACAATTCAACTTTTTCAAATATCAATTTAGGCTGTGTTTGGATGTTAAACTGAGTTGAGTTTAGATGATAAAATATTATTAGAATATTATTTTTTAATATTATTATTATTTTGAGATTTGAAAAAGTTGAATTGTTTATTATATTTTGTATTGGAATTTGAAAAAATTGTAATGATGAGTTGAGATGAGTTGGGATGATTTTAAGAAGCAAACGAAGCCTTAATCTTTTCAATTCCCAATACAATAATAATATTAAAATATAATATTTTAAACTTTCAAACAAAACACAAAATTCTCATCTCTTCCCCTAAACCTGCGTGTCCAAACAAATCTTTACTATTCACAGAATTATGAGATATTCTAAGTACTGTCCAAACAAAACTTAAGCTGATCCTTATTAATGGCAAAATCTTCAAAAATATTATGCTAATCAAGTATGGATTTCCCTACAGTTATCATGTAAATCTTATGTTATACTAGTCACATACGCACACATTAATATATAATTTATAAGATTTTTATTACATGCAAGTCAGTCATGTGTTAACGCATCACTTAATGGGAGACTTATTAAAATTTTTATTTAAAATAGCTAATATGGAAGGTTTTTACATCAACGATCTGTTGAGTGTATTAAAATTAAAGTTTGTAAATATATATTTTCAATCTAAAAAGAGGTTTGCTATTCATCTACCTACAGCCCGGCACACACTTCACATATTTTTTTTTTTTTACACTCAATGCATTGAGTGTGTGCCGACTGAAGGCAGATGCAAAATATTTTTCATCTAAAAAATTAGTTAAGATTGTAATCACTCTTGCAACTTTATTACAGTTAACTTATATACCCAATGACCAATGTGGTCTTAACAACCAATCTCAGGCACTACGAAGACACTAGAACATGATGTGTTCTTTAACTACTACTACTTTTTGTGAGTTGTTTGGCATCTCTCACCATCATGACATTTTTATAATGCATTAATATTTATCATATCCAAGCATAATGGATGCATGGATAAAAATCATAAACTCAAGCAAGGACACATCATGTTGAATTGAGTTGAGATGATAAAATATTATTTTTTAATATTATTATTATTTTAAAATTTAAAAAGTTAAATTATTTATTATATTTTGTATTAGAATTTAAAAAAATTATAATGATGAATTGAGATGAGTTTGAGAAACAAACGAATCAATTTGAATTATATATTAAAATTTTGGATTTGGATTTTGACTTATACGAAAATCATATAAAATTCTAAATTTTTTAAAATTTGAATTTAAAATCATGATTTGAAATTGAAATTCAAAATTTTTCCATGTTGTTGATAGTAACTTAATTTTCTTTTTTGTAGTAAATATATTTTTTGACAACAAAAAACAGAAACTATCATTTCATCACTTTCATATAAATTATAATGGGTCGAAGTAAACATCACATCACAAATTCAAACAGCTTTACATATCACAAACTTTATTAACCAAAAATAATATAAAACATCAAATTTATGTACTTCAGCTAGCTAGCAAGCTAAAGTTATCGGAATATTTAGTTTTTCAACCACGACAAATGGACTCATCCCCCGAACGTAATCCAACATATATGCTTGGATCAATACAAGAATACAATAATATCCCTCTTAAAAGTTGGGGAAAAAAAAATTCCAGTTTTGCAATATTAATGACGTTGATCATGTACGTATATATATAGAGACTCTAGAGTATGAATAAATCTAAAACAATCCTACAGTCACTACAAGAAAAATGAGAATTTGTGACAGATTATATGCGACGAGCTGAATGACTATTTGCGATAAAAACAAACTCATTTTAACAGAAAATAATCATTTTCGCATGAAATAAATGGTCACAACTGAGTAGTTTTCTTGTAGTGGGTAAATTTACATCATTTTAAAACCAAGACCAATTGGTTTATAATATTTAGGTTGCGTTTTGTTGCAAGACTCAGCTGAGCTCGATCTAATTTTAAACTGAGTCTAACATCCAAACACCCAACACTCAAATTACTAAACTCATCTCAACTCAAAACCTTCTTATAATGGGACCCACAACCTTTTTCAACTTAGCACATATTTATACGTGGGACCTACAACCTTTTTCAACTTTTCATAAAAAGTATTAAACTCATCTTAACATTCAAACACACTTTAAACTCAGTTTAGATGAGCTCTACAAAACTCCCTACACTACTCAACTCATTACTAAGCATAAAGAACTGAGCTCAACTTAATATCCAAACGCAACCTTAAAGAAATATACGACGCATGCATGCATCATGCATTTTGTGCCATTGCTCGTCGTCCTACTTAATTTCTTAGTCTAGATGTGATCCATGCATTATTAATGGATATATGATATATTACAACTCGAACCCTAAAAATTAGATAATGGAGGTTGCAGAGCGAGGAGACCCACGGCAATGCAGTAATGTCATTTCTATTTGTAATATTGTGCCTGCATGGCCTCCTCATGCTAACCTTTTTATAACCTTACGTGCTCTGACCATCATATTACCTAATTAGATTCCTCCAAGCAAGCAGCTAGCTTGCTCATGTCTTCTTCAATTGTACGTACGTAATTTGATGTCAAATTTCAGCAACATATATACCTCATGTGGACCTAAGTGACACCACCAATATCCATCATCAACCTCACAAGTAGTACGGGGTGGCGTTTTCAGAATTTGCTGCACTTTTCCAATGGGAAACTTGGCGTTTGGAACGATTATGATCGAATAATAATGAGGCTCGCAACGGTGTCTAGATCGAATTATATAAGATGCATGCAATTGACATGTCTTCAATAATAAAAAAAAAACAGGGCTCGATCCTACGTACGTATGTTTGAATTGGACGTAGATATATATTACCTATGCATGCATGCATGTATATTTTCATTTTTTTAGTTTTTGATACATTTGGGGGAGGAGAGGTGTAACACCCCCTTCCCGTAGGCTAGGAGTGCTGCGTATTTTTCATAAAAATAAATCCGACAATAGATTCCAATTTCATAATTGAAAACATGAAATTTATTAAGTGGAAAAAGGTCTAATAAAACTGTCGTCCAAAAACATTCAATGAAATAAACTGAATCAATTTATGTCATAAAAACATGTTTTATTTTAGAAAGTCTGAACTAAAAATAAATGCTCCTTCTACTCCTGGCATGCCTGCTCGTAATCATCATCTTCACCTGGGTGGTTAAAAATATGAAAACAAACTAAAATGAGTCGATGACTCAGTAAGAAATCTATCACAACGTAAACGTAATAAACATAAGATTTTCATAACAACTTTCATGCTGAGCTTAAAATTCATGACTGTTCATACTGATGCTTGTGCTATGTATGACTGTTTTAACTGAATTAACTGACTGATTTGACTGATTTATCTGATTTAACTGGTTTATCTGACTGGCCAACACACTTAATCCTGTGTGCAAGGTTGTGCACCGGCCCCACATCCCGCTGCAGCAAGGGGAACCACTGATAGCATTCTAGCATACTATGGTGGACCACGACTAAGTTCGTGGCTTGCACACCACCCTGAAACTGAATTGCATTAGTACCATGCATCTGAATGGTCATCTTATTAACTGATCTGATCTTATCTTATACTTGAATTTAAGATGGCTTATGTGTCTTATACACATGAGATGCATGACATATTACATACATAATCATAATTTCTGAATTTAAACATGATGCAGAATGACATGATCGTATGCTATGCTGGATGACATGCTTGCATATGACATGAGCGGTTCATAAATAATGGCTGTCAAAGAACTGGCTTGAATAATACATACATATAAGCTAATTGTGATCATCCTAATTTATGATCAAATTTACTTACCTCGATGTGCTTCTTCTTGAATAACACTTCGTAACTTGAGACCTATATACAATAATAACTATCACTAAATTTGTTTGGAAATAAACACGTACTAATATCTTACTTAACTAAATTCAGAATCTAAAAGATAGTCAAATAAATCTTTTATTCAACACTATAATCAATAAATCCTAGTATTTAAATTACTTAAAATACTAAATTATAATTTTAGTAGAAAACTCTAGCTATTTTAAAATACTTCATAAAACTTAAATTCTTAAACTAAGTTTGATTTCTTAACATAGTTATTAAATCTTATAAGAAACCTAATAATTTCCATTAAATGCTTAACATAGTAATTTTGTTAAATTCTACTAAATCAACAAAGGAAATATTAACTAAATTATTAGGCTTAATAGTATACTTTAAAATATATTTTCAATTCTTTAAACACTTTCTTATTAAATGAACCTTTAACTAATATTTATTTAATTAAAAACTAACCTTTAAAAATATTAAGCGCAATAAAAATCACTAAAACTGTTGTTAGAATAAAAATAAGATGAAACTCAAATTAAAATACAAGTCCATTTAAACCTCATTAAAATCTAAAATAGTTGCAAATTCTAGCCCATAAAAACATTATTATAATTTGTAAAAGTCAAAACCTGGCCCATAAAACAATACTACATGAACCCATCGTACGCACACGGGCTTAGGGCCCAACGGCCCATTAAGACTTACGGATTCTTTCTAGAGTCCGAAAACATGGCTAAACAAAAAGTAAGGCAAAACAGAGTTTGAGAGAGGGAGAGAGGTCTGCAATGGAGGCTCACCGAGGGAGGGCTGAGGCGATGGCGGCGCTGGTGGCTGGGAGTGATCGGTGACGCGACTGGGGGTGTCCCTATGGTGGTGCGGCACCGAGTGAGAGAAAGAGAGAGAGAGTTTAGAGACAGGAACTACTAGACCGAAACAAAAGAGAGAGATAGAAGGTTGGTGGCGGCCGAGGCCTTACTGGAAAAATGAGTGGCTCGACGGGGGCTGCGGGTCGGCGGCTTCTGTGTCGTCGGAGAGGGGTTCGGCGCCTCTTGAGGTGGCTACCGAGGAAAAGGGGCGACGGCATTGATTCGGCAACAGGGGATTTACGCGGGCTCGCAAGTTTCTCCTCTCATGAACGGGTAAGTACACTTTATAGTGGTAGATGATAGGGAAAAAAATAAGAAACCCTAGAAGAGTAGAGACGTGCACGTGCAAGAGAGTGGAGACGTGCATGTGTAGAAGAATACTCGGCAACAGAGTTGGTTTTCTACTAGGATGTTAGCAAAATCACTGAGAAACATACGGGTTTGAGGTTAGGGTTTCAAACTTGAAACAATAGGATGAAGCTTATGGGTTTGGTGGTTTGAAGTGTTTAAACAGAGGCTAACAACGAGATGAGGTTCGGTGGCTAGAGGGAAAAATAAACTTTAAATTTCAAACTAAACTCTAGTAAATGTAATCTGATACACTTTAGAAATCCTTATTAAAACAAAATTCTAACAAATCTTAAATAACAACTATAATAGAAAAAATATAAAGATAAAGTAAATATAAATTCTGATAAAACTATAATCATAATAATAAAAGTTTAAAATAAAAAGTTTACTAGGAAAATTACTTATATACCCTAAAACTAAGACTGGTATGTTACAAGAGGTTTCGAATACTAGACGTCCATTTTGAAAGCTGGGGTTATACCATTCAAGCCACCGGCTTTTGACATGTCTATTTTCATTTTAAAGAAGTTGGGAATTGCGTACATGATAACTTATTATACCGATCTAACAAGAAACATGTCTCGGGCCCCATATTATATATGCTTTTTTTCTCACCTTCTTGAGTCTTGCATGCATGTACTAATGGGCGGTGGGAAAGGATTACCTCACTCAACCAATTTAGAAACTCATTTATTTCCTCCAACCCAACCCCGGCCTCCAAGTGGTGGTAGGTTTAATTTCCCCCTTAGTTTTAAGCTGATTAATACTAAAAAAATGAATTTAAAATCCATTTCCTCCCAATTTACAAACCTACTTTTCTGAATTGTAGCTGGGTTTTTTGAATTTGTGCCCCAATAATAATTTCCCGCATGCATTTGGTGCTTGATCACGCTTCACTTTTTTCTTTTTAGGACAAACTATATATTAATATTCTTGAATCTTAACCCCCTATCAAGTACTCTCACCTTAGTATATACAACACATGATTTTTTTTCAAATAACGCAATATATATATATATATATATATATGTATATATATATATATATATATGTATATTATGTGCTCTTATCGCGTACCAACAGAAGTAGTAAATAACACACAAGAGGAAGCCCATTCATCAATTCTAGTTAAGAGGCCGCAGATGATTTATATAGTTTAGAGTGTAAGAATCGAGATTTTGTTTATTCTCTTTAAAAAATATGAGAGAAAAATTTATTTTTTTAATAATAGATTCTACTTTTTTAAAAATATTTTTTAGAATGAATATACAAGACTTGCATACTTTAAGACTGCTTCGTTTGGAAGTTCAACTCATCTCAACTCATCATTACAACTTTTTCAAATCCCAACATAAAATATAATAAACAATTCAATTTTTTCAAATCTCATAATAATAATAATAATAAACAATAATATTTTAACAAACTCAACTCAACTCAACTCAACTCAACTCAACATCTATACATACGCACGTAAGAAAGTTGTGCGGCCGGTGTGGCGGCAGAGAGCATATATACGATCTAGACAATGTGACAATGTCCAACATATTATATATATCAATATAACCGGCAGCGTATCTCTTTTTCATGAAGCTCCATGCATATATAATCCATATGGCAGAAATGATGCGGTTTTCCCAATAATTTGTCTCCACTTATTTATATATATATATATATGTTTTCCCAATAATTTGTCTCCACTTATTTATATATATATATATATATTTTTAGCAGTGCTATTCATAAGCCTCATATCTTACACACCTATTTAAAAACATGTTATTTTATCTTTTTATCTTATTTTACTTATAAATATGTCTGGAATCATTTTCATTACGTGGATAAAAAAAGTAAAATAACATATTTTTAATTGAGTGTACAGAACGTGAGCCTTATGTCTAAAATTTTTTATATATATTTTCTCGCCAGCTTCCTCTTTTATCTTTTTATTTTATTTTAAAGAAAGCTGTGACTAATTTTTATATGAAAAAAATACATGATCCTAATTAAAGACCCCTTTTACAAATGTTAAATTACTATAAGGTTTGATGATTGGCCATGTGTGTCACACTAGGTTGCAGGGATTATTATTGAGTTTGTCTAGTTGTCAGTGTTTCAGTCTCACTAACTTGGGCCACCTGCTTTTGTTTTTATTCTAGTCTTTTTGAGCAGAACTCCAGCTTGCAAGTTATATTGAATATTGATATTGATAATTTAAAATCTTTACTCTTTATTAAAAAAAATATTTGAATTTTTTTCAACAAGAAATTAAATATAAAAATATTGTTGAATAATTGTTTGATTAATTATTATAGTCAAAGATCAATAATTTAAAAAAAAAAACTGATTGATGATATTTGTTCTGATTTTTTCAATGCTTAAGAAGAAACATATTGTTGCTTTACTTTATATTAAATATTTTTTAAAAAAGATATTTCTACCAAATCTCGATATATTCAAATGAATAGTGAGAGTTTAGAATTTTATAAAATTGAAATATATATAAATATGTATTGTTTGTGTGGGGTTGGGGCATGGACAACAGGCAGATCTGGATTCGTAACTTTCAAGGGAAGAAAAGAATGAGAGGTTTGTGAGCAATGGCCTATGCAACCGAATAACATATTAAAATAAAGAATTATGTTGTATACCATGAAATGCAGCAAAAAAAAAAAAAAAAAGTTATATACGATGTCACATTATATGGAATTATTGTTTTTACCATCTAATTATTTGTTAAATCGTCAATTAATTGTATTAATATTCAAAGTTAGGATCGAACCCAAAACTGTTACTATGATATTATGTTAATGAACAAATGACTTTCCCACAATCTTCTAACTAATACCCCCAATGTACATCAACTTGATCACATGCACCCTTTTGGCAGTCACCACCCATTGTCATAAGGGACGTGTCATAAGGGACGTGCTACGTCCACGCTTCTGTCGGGAGTTACCGTTAGACTAATTTTTTTTTTTACATATATTTTTTAATACTGTTAAATATTTTTAAAATAAATAAAAAAATTACAATATTATTAAAAAATATTTCCTTAATCATTAAGTAAAAAAAAATTAAAAAAAATTAAAAAATCACAGCAGTAGAATAGAACAATAGAAATGAGCGGGAAGTATAGCATTTTCCTTGTCATAAAGGCGAGGGTTTACGTAATAACAGAAATGCTTAGTCCACCGATGGATTCCACCTGTGGTACTTTCTTTTATTAAGAAAGTATTTTTTATTGATATTGTAAATTTTTCTTTTTAAAGTATTGAACGGTATAAAAAAAGAAAAATACTATTCTTACCATTTGTTCAACCGCTGAGTTATTTATTTATTTTTATTATTTTTTTACTTAATGGTAAAGTAAGTATTTTTTAATAATATTTTGAATTTTTTTATTTTTTAAAATATATTTAAATGTGTTAAAAAATACATATAAAAAAATATAAAAAAAAAAACTCATTTCAAAACTACCAACGGAAGCTCCCAACTATAAGAGTAGCACAACTCATAAAAAAAAAAAAATAAAAAAAGAAGGCCATTTTTAGCCTTGTCGGTAGCATCGGTGGCTGTAGCATCACTTTTGTAATAAATAATCTCAGTCATACAAAAAATTTCCTCTAACTACAAAACAAAAGGACTATACATAGACTTTTGTAGTTTTTTTTTTTCTTTTGCTAGAAGTGATTCGCTTTTGTAGTTTTTTATATTAATTGGAAAAAGAGAAAATCCAAGTTGATCAAGATTCTTATAATTTTTTTACTTAAATATTTTTTATAATTTGAATAGAGATATACGTAACGTATAATCCCTACTGCATTTAATGTTAAGTCTACTGTTGGGCCCAAATTGCACTCCGAAAGATAAAATCTAATCGGGCGCATTGAACTGGGCGCAACGTGCAAGGTGGAAAGGTCAAGTGAGTAGCCCAAAAGACAGGGGTAGAGCCACTGGAAGAAAGCAATATCCCACCTCCTCGCAAGAACCCATCGCGAAGAGCACACCGTCTGGCCTGTAGAGTGAACATGTTCGCGTCAGGAAGTGGCTTGTCGAGTGCCTCAGAGTGTACGCCACATTAAATGCGACCACTGAAGAGCACAAAGTTTGGGACATGTTAAGAGTGGTCTTGAGGCCTAGAGGGGGTCACTGCATGAAACGAAAGGCTTCATTAGAGAAATACAAACTGCCAAACTGCTGAAAATAGTAGGTGTGACCCCTGCTGCTAAAAATAGGAATACACAATTAAAGAAGAGAGGAAAAATCTAAAAGTATGCTGATGTTCTCTCTTCCGAAATCAAGAAAAATATATTTGAACGGAAAATGAGTTTGAATATGCAGTTCAGATGAAATAAGATAAGATATTTTAAATAGTAATAAGATTTTTTGAGTTAAGATGAGATGAGATAGTTTGTAAAAAAATATATGTTTAGATAGTGAGATGGGATGAGATAATTTTGACTTTTTAGAATTTGATAAATGAGTGGGTCCCACCAATTATTGAAAATCACTTTATAATAATTGAATAATAGTTATAAATATATTAATAAAAAATAATATTTATGATTAATTAAAAAATCTATCATAAATAAATTTAAATTTCAAAATATATTGAAAATTTGTTCGCCGAAATTACTCTATAATTCCAAAAAATAATCTCTATTTTTTAAAAGATATTCTTCTAAAATATTTTATTATTCTACCAAATAATTTAAACCCCAAAATATATAGGAAAGTTGTTGGCTGAAATTTATAATCTCTCTTTTTTAAAATATATTTTTATCTATTTATTTTTTTATATATAGGAAATTCGTCATTTTTTATTATAATTATAAATTATAATAATTTTGATTATTGTAATAAATGACTATATGAATTATATTATAGATTTTTCTTGCAGATTTGAGGTTCCTCTGCCCTTGGATGAAGTCGGCAAAGACAGCAGAGGCTTGGGTGAGGAGGAGAAATCGCCTACAATTAGATTTTTTCATATAAATAAAGATGAAATGGTAACCGTTTTGATGTCCAAAACCCTCTCATCCGTACGGACCATCTGGCCATCCAAATCGGGCCTTAAGTATCGGAGGCCCATCTTCCTTTCTGAGACCAATAGAAAACTAATAGATATTTTCAGAAGTAGTCCCCAGTCCACAGGAGTTCTTTTTCTGAGAGTCACTAGCCAGCAATACATAACCTACTCAGTCTACTATCAATCTTTGAATAAACAATTATAGTATTGAGTTATGGACTTTATTACAACTCAACATACTATTCTAACCCAATATTCGGCGGTGGCAGTTTTGTGGAGATACATTTTATACTTAATGGGCCAGAAAGAAGGTATAAGATTTGCATCATAAACTCTCATATGGGCCTATCTTTTATTGAGACGTCATGTTCCCCATGTACAGGCCCATTGGGCTACTAAATACTATTTTTTTTATTTCTTCTTTAAACCTTTTATGTATTTTGCATTTTTTAAAAAAAGAAAATTTATTATTTTGTTTTATTTATGTTTTTAACATGACTCAAATCCAAATCTCTTGCATGGCATCCCTCCCTGTATATATATGGTTTATATAGAAGAGGGTAATTTGAAGCCAAGGACCTTGGCGACATGCTGATTTCTGATCTCAACGTACAATTAATTACACAAAAATGGCCCCATTTTACATTCCTATTTGAAGAGTAGTAAAAGATTCAAATCATTAATCATAAGAGAAAAAGGTTAGATTTATGCCAATTTCTTAGCAAAGCAAAAGTGTTATTTATATCTTTGTGGTCCGGTCATGATACCCCTTTTACTGAGTGAAAAGTAAAGACCGAAAAATATTCTATATTTATATTTTGTCATCTTTAGTAGTACTTATGCTTGTTGCATATATATATATATATATATATATATATATATATACACATTTTAAATACTTTCATATATTCATCTACACAAATTGTAATTATTATTGTCAATTAATCAGGTACACATTTAAGTAGTTTTATGTAAAGGAAAAATGTTGTGGACAACCGCCTCGCATCCGACGTGGCAAAAAAAATAAAACAACGTTGTCTTCGTTTCCTGGGTTTGGGTCTTTCAAGGGGTCTTCATCTCCATCCTCATTTCATTTCCCTTTTCAAAATGCATTTCTCTTCTCCGAAACGCACCCCACGATTACCTTTCATCTTCTCCGAATTGCTCTGTCTTCTTCTTCTCCATCCCTAGATTTCTTCTTCTCCAAGCCGCAAACAGACCTCTCTTCTCTTCTTCGAAACAAACCAGGGGTTAGGGTTTTAGGGCTTTCTTCTCCATCACATTCATCGATCTTTCTCCATCAACCCACGAACCACGACTGGTCTTTCTCTTCGTCTTCTCCATGAAGCCATGGAGCCACACCCACGAAGCCACTGGTCTGAAATCCCCTTCCCATAAAGCCCACCTAACCCCTGGTCTTTCTCTTCGTCTTCTCCATGAAGGCACAGAGCCACACCCACAAATCCACGAAGCCACTGGTTTGAAATCCCCTTCCCACAAAGCCACGAAACCCTAACCCTAACCCTAAATCCTAATCCTAACCCTTTCTAAGTTCAAAACTTTAAACACACTCCATACCCTCACTGCCACCAACGACACAGTCGTGGGAGTGAACAGAGAAGCTAACACAGAGTTTGGCTCCTAGGTAAGGTTCCATTTTCCAAGTTTTGATATTTGCAGTATTATATTGTAGTTTTGCAGTTTCTTTATTTTGAAGTTTCTCGGATTTGGCGAGTCTTGTGAGTTTTTCAGATTTTGTGAGTCGTGGTTTCCTAATTTATTTGAGGTTTTTGTTTAGCGACAGTATTGTTGTAATGGTTTATGAATTTCGTGGGTATGCATATTCTGGAAGTGGTAGTTGGAGATTGGTGGCGTTGTTTTTAATTTAATTTTATAATTAGAGGTTGATGGTGTTATTGTTGTGTTGGTTTATAGTTTCATCATTTGTGATATATATTATATTAACTTTCTATATTAGCTTGACTCAGAAATTAGGTTGATGGTGTTGGTTTATGAATTTTGTGGATATGGATATTTTGGAAGTGATTGTTGGAGATTGGTGGTGTTGTTTTTAATTTAATTTTATAATTAGAGGTTTATGGTGTTATTGTCACTATCATGCGAATTCAACTCCTTTTCTGCATTTCCATGTCACAACCAATCTATGCCCGTGCACAGTTTGTGAAAATGTCTGTGTTTCTATCATTTTTGTATATGCACCATGATCAAACCATTAAGAGTGATAAGAGTTAAATATAGAAATTGTATATTATATTTAAATGAGAATGTGAGTACTTTGCAGATTTAATTCAATGTGATATATTAAACAGTGTTTAGTTTTATCATTCACCAATAGATAGGTTTAGAGGACGGTCCTCCTCTGTCTTTTTATAAGCAATGAGAAATTATAGACCTCATGGATGGCATATTTATAAGGTTGGCTAGATGTGCACACATTCATATTATATCAATAGCACCATGTGACTCTTATGAGTTAATGTATCTTTTTCAAGACATTGTATACCTATGGCTAGAGTGTCTACCCACAAGTTCCAGTTTGATGCAGTTCATCAGAATTAGTCATGAACCCAATTTAATCCATGTAGTTTTTTGGATTTCGCATGTAACAATTTATAAAACATCATGTTAGAATGTCGTCATCATCATCATCGTCAATGTCTTCTTCATTGTTTGCAAAACGTACTTTGGGACAAGCACACTACTTCTGTAAGGTCGATGTCACATTGAGATATTCAAATACTACAAGAAATCCAGGACGACCCTTCTTAGGGTGTCCAAAGTACAATACAGATGTAACTACATTATTTGTACATTTAACATTTATAAATTATAATGATGAATATGTTGTACATCTAATATTTTTTTTATATGTATAAAATGATTAGGGATTACCATACTGTAAATTTTTCAAGTGGGCAGATAGTAATCAAGAGATTGAGTTCCATCTTCAAGAAAGAAACAATGAACTGTTAAGGGAGGAGAATGAGCTCGAGAAGATGCTTGATGATGTGGAAAAGACGAAGACTGAGCTCCGTAAAAGAGTGGATGAAATCGAGAAGAGAGAGCTGGTGGTATCCAATAGAGAGAATGTGCTTCTGGAACAAGAAACTGAAATGAGGCGTGGACGCATACTACTTCGGGTGTATTGAGCTTTTTTATTTGTAGTTGCATGTTACTTGGTATTATCTAAGTAATTGTTGCCTAGTGTTAGTACCTAAGTATTTGACTCTGTACTTGATATAAATATATTAAGTTCAATATTGCCTACTGTGTTATGCTAATTGGTTTGATCATGGATATGGATATGCTTAATTTACTTTTGTGTTATTTCTCAATAAAAAAGAGGTCATAATGCTTGACTAATGCATTTGTATGTGTTTTCTCCTTACAAATGTTTATGATAATTGAACTAAACAATATGATCTGCTGTTTCAATTCTAATTTATCATTCTGTGGACATTAGTAGCTGAGATATCAACACAGGAATGATGAGGAACTGGAAGGTGGTGTTTAGCCATAGGGAACAATGAATGACAAACTTTGTAACAATTTACAATGAATGAAAGTTTATGAATGATTAAAAAAAAAACTAATTCCACCAAACAATATTGATAGCTTGGAGATTAATATATATCAAATCATCACTTTCAATATTCTTAGAAAAATATGAAGAAGAAGTGCATGAACTTCTCATCTATTTTGAAAGAGGATGGGGTCAAACTCGGTAGGTAAATTGTAAAGCTTGGATGTGCTCCCATGCCTGCGTGATACAATTGTCATGAAAGTAAACCAGTTTTATAAGCAAAAGTTCCATATAATACAAACTGTCCGCATGATACAATACAAAAGTCCCATGCTCGCGTGATACAATTGTCCTAAAAGTAAATCCAAGTGCCATATAATACAAACTGTCCACGCAACCAGTTTTTTCATCCATAAGCTCATCATGTAACCAACTACTTCATCCCAGCTAAATAATCAATTACATGTAAAAATGTCCTAATACCAATGGATGTCAGAATGCTCTTTAAGACAAAGTCTAATACATTCATTACACAAAGTGCATTAAATACATAAAATACTCTCGAAGTACACCAGCACCACCTGCATCATACAAAAATGCATTAAAAGTGCATCCAATACTACATCCTACAAAAATACTCTCGAAGTGCACCAACACCACCTGCAAGTCGTAGATGTCTTGCCTTATCGATGTAATTACGACAATCTTTTTCCAAAAATGGGAGGTTCTCGAACCCGCCGTGCCAACAACAAGAGATCCAAGGCTCTTGTTAATTCGGACACCAGCCATATCATTTGTATTTGTAACTCTTTTTACAGCGTCACTCATTTCTCAATTACATCGAAAGAAACAAGATTTCTTTGGACTAAGGCCGTGGTTGTGGATATTATAAACTATAGTCAACCGAAGTTTTCCATCAGATTTTAAGGCATTAATCTTTGCCTTACATTCAATCTTTCCTATTGGACGTGGGTTGGCGACATTGAAAGTTCTATTACGGGCCTTCCCACCACGAGCACAAGCAAGGGTGACATACCTAACAATATCATCTTCTTCCCTTTTAGTCTTTTTTGTCATCATCCCAAATCCGCACTTCTTATCATAATCCTAATAATAACTCACTAAATCTTCAAGAGAATTAAACTTCATTCCTGACTTTGGCTCCTCAATTATATCATCACCATCAATTTCAACATTCTAAGATGTCCCGGCATTGCAATCCTTGGTTTCCTGTGGATTTGGTCTATTCTCATTAATTTCTTCAATTGTAGAGGATATACATGGCACTTCAGTTTCCCCACCACCGGGTCTATTAGAATCTGACCCAACTAGTATGCATGTAGTGGAGCTTGTATTGATGAGAAAAGTTAGAGGTTCTATATTATGTGGAAATGAGTAACCAGCATTTGGCAGAAATCCCAGTGACCACGAAGGCACTTGTCCATAGTAACCATGCATGTAATTTGAGATGTTTGGACATGTTGATGGTATGTCCTAACATGTTATTGGATAAAGTTATTGCTGTATTTTGGAAATATCAACTCAATACATTCCAATGTTAAATGGTATATTAAATGATATAACATACTGTGGATGAGGGATTTGAGCTACATAGTGTTAGCGTAGATGGATGTTCTTTCTCATTTCCCATGCTGAGAGGAAACCAAATGCAAATACTGGAAATTACAAAAGAACAGTACTTAAGGATAGAATTTGAGTCTCTTAGAATCATTATTTAAGGACACAAACTTTTCTCTCTCATGGCACTGTTTTGCCAATACCAATGTATTGTATGTCATCATGTGGTGCTGAGGGCAAAGCTCTCCATGGACTAGCTAGGTACAAATATATTTCTAAGATATAATATAACAGAATAAGTACATGATCATATACACATCATATAGCTACCCATGATCCTTTTCATGAGCTTCTTCCATCTGATCAATGCAAACTGTCTCTGAAATCATTAGACTAAAATGATCATGAAGTAATAGGCGTAAATTAAGCTTTCCATAGGTAGTCACAAAGATGTTTCTAGCTAGGGCCCCATAAGCATTTTTTGTCAACCCCATGATGGCTTCCTGCAGCCCTGTGTTATTGGGGCTATTAAGACACCCCTCACATTAATACTACACACATACAGACATATATATATACACACACTCGATATGCATATCAATAAATGAGAGATTTTGTTGGAATACTGCCTATTTATTATTTATTAGCAAAAGCCAAGTTTTAAGGTAGGAATTATTAAAGCTGAAACAAAAAGTCCTCACAGTGATCAATTTTCAAAGCAACTTTTTTTCCTTAAGTAATCACTATACATAGTGTGATTCCAATGAGTATGAAGCTCATGGACTTGATTAATTAGTCTTTTTGTGGTATATATATATATATATATATATATATATATATATAGTGTGTGTAGATCAAGGAGTACTGGGGTAATTTAATTATAAATGTACAGTTGCTTCTTGTTTTTGTGGTCCAAACCCTATAACATCATTTGTTAGAATATGAGGCTGAAGTGGCTACTAGTATTTCCCCAATTACTAACCTATTTGCTCCAATAATTAGGTGAATTAATTATAGCATAGATACATATATATTATATTTTTTTAATATAATTTCTTTTTTTAGGGAAAACATTAAAGCTAAAACTAGTTTTTTTTGTTCCAGATCGGCCAACGTAAGTGCACAAAACACAATAAAGAAAAAAAATGAAAATCTGAAATAAAATTCTTCGGCTACCTTCAAAGCCAATAATTTTTCTAAGTTCTTGAATTTGTGAACACTGTACAATCTCTATGCAAAGTGACAGCAAACAAACGTGGGTCCTTCGCCTCTCACTGGGAACAACTCAAATGAAAATTTCAATTCAATGTAGTCATTTGTGAGATTTTAGCAGATCTAGCTACTGGATCTAGCTACTTCAGAGGATAATATACCTTCATAGCAGATGGACTAGTCGCTCGCTCTCTCACCCACGACGACGACCGCAACTCAGAGATGTGGACTGTCCCACGATGGCAACCGTGACAACTGATGGAAATGGAAGAGAAGCTCTCGCATGAACGTCCCAACCATAGACTGGACGAGGAGAAGAGAAGCTCGAGATTAGGAGTGGCTCAGACGAAAATGGAAAACCCATTTCATTTCATTTCATTTCCCACTTTCTTGGTTTGTTTTTGCTTTTTTTTTTTAATATTTAAATAAAAAAAGCTGACGTCAGGCAGGGACGCGGCGGGGGCGCAACCCCGGTTGCCCCTAGAACTATTGTATATAAAATATCATTTTTCAATTTGAGTTTTATCTCATTCTCCATTTGTTACTAGCATAGAAAGAACAAGAAGGCCTGGTTTGGATACGGAGATGAAATGAAATAATTTTAGTTGAAAGTTAAATAAAATACTATTAGAATATTATTTTTTAATACTATTATTGTTTTGAGATTTAAAAAAGTTGAATTATTTATTATATTTTGTGTGAAAATTTGAAAAAGTTGTAATGATGAGATGAGATAAGATAAAACCGTTTCTGTATCCAAACGTGACCTAATTCTTTGGGATTAAAATTCACAACTATAATCTTTTTTCTTTTACTGAGAGAGAAATGTAGTTGAGTCAAATAAGAACGGTCATTTTTTTGATAATAATACCTTAAAACTATATGGGATTATGATACCTTAAAACAATCTTATCAATAACACAATTACTGGCCCAAATTGACTATACAATCCTTTCATTGACTGATACAAATAGTGATAATTTTTATATAACGAGAATAGAGACTTAGATTTCTTTAGGATATTAAGTGTACGGGGGATTTCTTCCCCTACCCAAGGCCCAGGAGGCCCAGTCAAGCCCGACCCAAGACAAAAAGGTGAAGACCCGGCCTGTTAAGAAGAACTCTCTGTACACGACTTGGGGAAAGGGACGGTGCAACAGAAGATGGGACTCGTCGAGACTCGATGGTCTGAGATCCCTTGGATAATGTCTAGACATCAAGTGCCCGCCTACTTAGAAGGCGCAACATGCGGATGATCGTCGATCTACTGATAGAGAAAGCATTGACGGACTGGGGAAGAGTAGACCAAGTGAAGAAGGTTGGAGAACCACGCCGCATTTAATGGCCCTGCCGCCCGGGCGGCATACCACATTAATGGAACCCTCGCAGGACTACGCCACATTTAAAGAATCTTAGATAATGAATAGTACGAGGACACAAAATTTCATGGTGATAGACATGATTTGCTCACTGAATTTCTAGTATAAATAACTGATGTCAAGTACGAGGATTCTGGCTGGTTTTTAAGTTTTCTTACTTATTTACTGCACTCCAAAAACATTTATTGACTTTGGTATCGAAGACTCCTGGCCCTTAAGCTGCCCTCTCAAGCCACATTCACCTTTTTCTTTGCAGGCCCTATTGTGAAGACCTGCGTTGTTCAGAGCCTGGTTTAAGGGTGTGCAAAACAAGACATCAACAATAAGTATCTCAAATCATCTATGAATAATAATGAAATAATTTATAAATATTAGTAAAGGTAATTTATTATTTATAAATAATAATAAAATATTCTAAAATAATATCAACAGCTCTAGTTAATTTGACATGCATTGCATGCCACGAAAGAGTGGTCACTACCGGTTACCACTGAGCAATTTTATAATAAATAAATTAAAGCCACTTGAGTGTTTGAAATGGATAGCAGCTTGACTCATACTGCAGACAAAAAATTTTTGACCGAACGAACCAGGACAACTACTACTACTTGTTTAATCTAAAAAAAGTCAAAGTTATCAATACATATCATAAATCATTTATCATTTGAGACTTTCTTCTTTTTAAAAGAATTATTTGGAATAGGACAGATGGATGTTCTTGCTCTATATTTTCCCAAATCTTATACAAATAGTATTAAATGATGTCAAAATCTTATTATTGAGTCCATTTTTCTAAAAATAAAATTACTTTAATTTGTTGAATTAATTTTTTTAAAAAAATCTTTCATCATCCCTTTAGACTTTCAAAGATAACTTGGGAATCAACTATGAAAAAAATAATAAGTAGGAATAATTAGAAGTAAAAATCTAATTGTAAGCGATTTTGCTCACTAATACGCGCACTCATTCAATATGATTGGTTAGAAAGTAGATTTTATTGAAAACAATACTAATTTAAATTTAGAATATGAAGACAATAACATTAGTATGCAGATTGGTATGCAAACTTGCTTGTACATAGTAAAACCTTAATTAGAATTAGCTATTGTTGCAAGTATCTTAGTAGAGTTGTATTGCATAATTAATTAGACTGCAGAATACAAATATTCTGAGCATTATCAGATATTTTATTTTCAAACATCACTCAAATATAAAATACTTTTCAATTTTAAATATTCATTATTTTCATGTAATCATTACAACTTTCTCAAACTCCCAAATAAAAATTAAAAAATAATAAAAAAATAATATGCAAACAATATTTTAATTTTATAATATTTTTATTCAACTTTTTGTCTCTTATTTTTTAAAATCTAATAAAATATCTTAATTCAAATCATTTTAGTATTATTTACATATATTTTAAAATATACTTTAAAATATACTTTTAAGTATTCATACGAGCCCTTATAATTTTATCTGAAAAAATAAAGTAACGAGCCATTGTTGGTTATTGAATTTCATGTTGTAAGTTGTAACATTTTAATAAATTGCATGACCTGAAGCGGTAGTCAAAAAAGCACTCCTGCCAACAAAGACTCAATTAAAAAAAAAGTATATTGGTTGCGTAATGCGTTGGTATGAAATGAAAACAGATCCCAGAAAAAAAAAAGGCAAAAAGATTGAAAATTTAAAGAACGAACTAGAAATTGGTAGTATATTACTGTAGACGAAGGTTATCGTCTTAAAATCGTCTGAAAGACACTTTTTAAAAGCTTTGTCCGAAGGTCTAGACCATGTTCTTCCGAGAATATAGCTTATAAGAATTCCGGTGACAATTTCTTACTCGCAGTTCCAAAGAGAGAGGATTTCTTAAGAGTAAAATATTTTAATCATGTCTCAGCCCAACTGGGAAGCTGATAAAATGTAAGTCTTCCTTGTTAATCATGTTGTTTTAATGCTCGAGTACTTTCTGGGTTTTGGTCGAATGTTTGTGGCTGTTTTTCCGGTTACAGCTAAAATCGAAGACGAAATCCATCCTTCTTTTCCCTCTGCTTTACTAGTAGGGTTAAAGAACGATCCTTTGATTTATATTTTATTTTTGTTGGTACTGTTATTTCTTCATCTTCTTTTTTCTTCATATGGGTATGTCAGTTTTTTTGGCATAGTGTTTTGTCTATATCTTTCTCAATTGGGGTTTCTTCTTTAGCTAAAAGTTATCTTTTGCGGTTATATCTACCATGTCTATTGACAATGTTTGTACTTTTAGTTATCCTTTTTTTTTAATCTTTGGTTTTGATTATTGCAGTTTTTAGACGTCGGTTTCTGGAAAATTTCCCTTTTTAGATCCTTTTTGGCATGGTTTTGATTTTATTGCCTCTTATTAATTGTCGGTTTCTTTTCTAGCCTTGGCGTTTGTTATTTATTTTTTTTTTTGTAGGGTAGATATTTCTAAATTTGTTATTATCTTTTTACTTTGAAAGGCAAATGGTATGCTTAGCTACGTTGAGAATTGAGTGAAGGTTTTATCATATGAAATCACTACTTGTCCAGAAGGATGGAAGTGTTAGATTCAATTATTTCTATTATATTCTTAACAGATTTTTCATTCCAAATAATGCAAAATTTAAAATTCAATGGTAATTATTGGCACGTTTCTTAAATAGCAGAAAATGGAAAATTCAACTAGGCCAAAAGTTTATGTAAGGTCCATTTCGGTGGGGGGTTTGTACGCCTGCAAACTTTTTTTTATTCCTTCTTTTGATGAGTGCAATTAGTCTCTAAACTTGTTTAAAGTTTTTGATTTTCTGACTTTCGATGGTGACATGATTTTATCCTTTGGACATTATTGTCTTTCATGTTGTTGGTTTTTGAATGGTGGGAAATTATTGTCCTTCATGGTTACAGGATGTTAAATGGCACTTCTCTTGTATCATATTTGATTTTTGTATTTATTATTCTTGGTCCGTGCCACTGTTATTCTTCAAATTATTATCAAAGAATCTAGATTTTCTGAATTTCTTACTGGTGTTATGGTTTTGGTTTTGGTCCCTGTATGATAGGTTGGATGTGTATATATATGATTATCTTATGAAGAGGAACTTACATGCTTCTGCAAAAGCATTTCAAGCCGAAGGGAAAGTCTCTGTAGATCCTGTTGGTAAGAGTATCCCAAGATTTGCTAAGGGAAATAAATACAATATATATACTATGGATCCACACAGTACCTTTTAATACCTTGATGCATACTTAATGCTGTTTTGTGTTTCAATGTACTTCAGCAATTGATGCACCTGGTGGCTTTCTTTTTGAATGGTGGTCTGTCTTTTGGGACATATTTATTGCTAGGACAAACCAGAAGCACTCAGAACCAGCTGCATCATACATTGAGGTGGAATTCCCAGTTTTTTATCTTCCATATTTTTTTTCTCTTCTCGGGTAGGGGAGGGTGTGGCTGTGAAGGTTTCCTGGAGTTTTGCAAATCCTTTCCCATAGCAATTATGTTCAGCAAAATGAACCATTTTTTTTCGTCAAAAAGAAAACTCAAGATGAAAGATGTCCTTCTAGTTGACGTGTTTTCATCATATCCTCTGCAGTATATAAATGAATCTACTGTGGGGTTATGAAGATAGGGAGTTTGAAAAACAAGCAAACATTATTAGCTCTGTGTTTGTCTGTTTTAAATTGTAAACTAAATGGTGTATTGCTAGGTCTATTTTTGGACTAGGTGGGATATCTATTTGTTTTGCGTTTTTCTCTTTTGGAGAGATAATAAGATTGTTGTTTATCTGGGTTAGCAGACACAATTGGCAACTGCTAGGGAGCAGCAGCAGCAGCAGCAGAAACCTCAGCAGCAGCAGATGCAAATGCAGCAGCTCTTGTTGCAAAGGCAGCAGCAGCATCAACTGCAACAACAGCAGCAGCGAAGAGATGGGAACCAGCTTCTAAATGGCACTGCCAGTGGGCTTGTAAGCAGTGACCCTCTTATGAGGCAGAACCCTGCAACTGCAAATGCCTTGCCAACAAAAATGTATGAGGAAAGACTCAAGCTTCCACTCCAGAGGGATGCCTTGGATGATGGAGCTATGAAGGTATCAAATTCTGTGATGGATTCAAAATTGGGTTTATTCTGATTTTATCTCTGCAGTTATTTGTAAAACATACTATGCAGCAAAGGTTGGGTGACAATGTGGGACAGTTTCTGGACCCAAATCATGCCTCAATACTGAAGGCAGATGCCACAGGTGGCCAACCTCCAGGGTATTTTTTTAATGATTTTTCATTTCTTATGCTTTGATTCAGTTCTTTTGCCGTACAATGTTTGTGACTGACTCGAAGTAGTTGAACTCTTGTTTTACAGGCAAACACTTCATGGCACGCCTGGGGGTATTTCTGGGAATCTTCAGCAAGTTCAAAATCGGAGTCAGCACCTTCCAGGGCCCATGCAGGCAATCATCATCATTATGATAATTTTTTAAAGTTACCTGAAGAACTGTTTTCATATTTTTGATATTCTTGTATGCTTGAAACAGGACGTAAAGAGTGAGATGAATTCAATGATGAACCCCAGAGCTACTGGACCAGAAGGATCATTGACTGGAGTTCATGGTAATGATTGAAGTTGTCCTTTGTTTGACTTCAGTTTGTTTTTTTTTTTTTTTATCTTCTCAGTTTTGTAATTTTGAGTCTAGGAGTGAAGCACATTTGATACTTAATAGGGCTGTACAGGAACCGGCTAGAACCGGTCGGCCGGCGGTAGGAAATACAAGAAACCGATGTCGGCCAGTTCGGTCCCGGTTTGAACCAGGTTCAAATCGCCGAACCAGCTGATATAATATATATATTTTAGGTAAAACGACACCGTTTATACCCACGGTTTTGAAAAAAAATAATATGAAGCAACGCCGTTTTGGGTTAAGGCTTCAGCCCTAACCCCCGAGCCACCCCTTCCCCTCAGTGCACTGTTCTTCCTCTCTCTCTCTCTCAGATTCTCTCATCTCCCTCCCAGCTCTCTCTCTCTCTAATGCCATCGATCCATTTAAGATTTGTTGATGGGGTTCTTCAGTTCTTGTTTCTTTGCCATTCCTCTCTCCCTCCATCCATTTGCGCCGTTTCAAACTTTCAGGCTTTCGGCTCTCTCTCTCAGATTCTCTCATCTCCGATTCATTTGAGGTTTGTTGATGGGTTCTTGGAATGATTTTGTTGTGATATTTGTTGTGAGATTTGTTGATGGGGTTCTTTTAATTTTTCTAGTTTTGGTAATGATTTTGTTGTGAAATTCTTTGATGGGTTTCTGAAGTGTAAACCGACGGGAATCAGCGCTGAACCAATAGTAACCGGCTGAAACTACGCCGCCGGCCGGTTTTATCCCCCTTCATCGGCTGGTTTTAGTCGGTATCACCCCCTGAAAAACATGTCGGTCCGGTTTTGGTTTTAGATTGAAACCGCACCGATAGGGTTGGTTTTCACCCCTAATACTTAAGCTGAAGCTCATTTAATGAGGTGCACTTTTTTTATCTGCATTTTTTGGAACAGCCCAAAGCACTAATGGCGTGCTTTAAACTATTTCATGGGCATTTTTACTTGTTCAGGTCTATTTTAGAGAGAGAAAAAAAGAATCTGAGAAAGTTCTTAGTTCATGCTCTCCTCCCCTCCCCTACTGTCTTCCTATCTCTCTATCTCTCATTCCTTTCAGTTTTCCCACTCAAAAATAGAGCATTGATTCTTTTTCTTTTATTACACCAGAAAACATAATATGATTTTTCTTTTTGTTTTGATTTTAGTTTTAGTGTTAATTGTGCCATATTTGATATTAGTAACTTTAGCTGTGTTGAATATTGGTATAAGGGTAGTGAGATGGCATTTACTTGTTGAGTACTTGCACAATGCTCTAACATTGAAGGTTTTTTCCCCTCCCTTGGCCTCTAAACATTGGAGTAAATAGGCTAAATATATAAACTACTTTAATTATATTTTTTATCTTCTTTGGATTGTATTTTATGATTTTTTTCCCTGAAATAATATCGTTTCCTTTAGTTAGATTTATGCATATGTTCTGTGCCAAGGCTATAATGGACCTTTAGGCTTAAGCAGTTATTCTAATAGAGGCGATGATTTTGAAGATCCAATGAAAAAGCAGACAAAGTAGGGGATTTCTATGCCATTTCTTTTATAGGATAAATTCTATTAATGATCAAGAAAAAAAAATATAGGCATTATTAAGGTACACGGAGTATATTTTGAATACACCTAATGAGAGAAGGAAAAGAAGTCAAAAAAATCCTGGAAACTGAACTAAAAGTGAACTAAAAGATAAAGCCTTGAGGATTCATAAGCCACCCTTTCTAGACCGTATGGGCATCACCCATATTAGCCCAAATAGGCTAAGCATGGGTTGCCACAAATGGCTGGCTACCTCGTAGTGAAGCAAGAGATGATCCATCAACTCCACATACAATATATTTGGGTCACAAAACCCGTATCATTTTAAAATAATTCAAGATAAGAATCTTTTCAGTTCAGCCTCCCAGACAAAGAAAGCTTCTCTTGAGGGGGGCTTACTACAAATATTCTTCCATGGAAAAGAGATGTTATTGTAGGGGACTAATGTATTATAAAAAAGATTGAACTTCAAACACCTCTTGCTTGGATATGATTCTGCACACTTGGTGCACCACCATATCTCTTGCTTTCAAATAAGGGTGATAAAAAGAGGTAAGGCAATCCACTCCCAATCCTGTGCCATGCGTATAAACTCCACTCCGAATCTTATGCCATGTGTGACAAAGTTAAAATTTCCGATGCTTCCTTGATGCTAGCAAGGTTGAATAGATTCGTGAAAGCTTCTTTGAGGGTCTGGTCTCTGCACACCACATCATAGCAGAACTTTGTCTTGGAACCATTGCTGACCTTAAGGCCTGGTTTGGTTTCAAAAACCATCTCATCCCATCTCATCTCATCTAATCTTATTTCAATATTTTTCAATTTCAAATTTTCAACTTTTTCATCTAATCATTACCTAATCATTACAATTTTTCCAAACTTTCAAACAAAACACAAAACAATTCAACTTTTTCAAATCCCAAAACAAAAATAATATTAAAAATAATATTTTAACCCTCTTTTAACTTTATAATTTTTTTATTCTACTTTTTCTCTCTCATTTCCCAAAACCCCATAAAAATCTTAACTAAAACCATTTCACTACTATTCACAAATTATCTCACTACTATTCACAGATTTATCATTTTATTTCATCTCATCTCATCTGTGTAACCAAACGAGGCCTAAATCTAATGTAATGAGAAACTCCTCCCTTACCTGTTGGATGCTCTTCCCTGACCTAACCCCATAACTCCCATTTATCTCATTAGAGCACCATCCACCCCCATACCGCCATACATCATTGTTCTCCAAGGGCTATATGTTTCATTAACATAATGCCAAAACCACTTCCCCAAAAGACTTCTATTAAAAGTAATCTATCTTCGGATGCACTGACTGCCTTCCAAAGTTGGGAACACACCTTAGGCAACTTCACTAAATAAATTTTAGCTCATCTTCCTTATGACCCCAAAGGAATCCCTTTATAGTTTTTCAATGAGGTTTGCAACACCAACAAAGAGAGAGAATAGTATCATAAAGTAAATTGGAAAATTTGAGAGATTGCTCTTGATCAAGGTTAATCAGTCTTCCTTTGATAAGTACAACCTCTTCCATCCAGCCAATTGGGGCTCCAACTTCTCCAAGATACTCACCCAAATCGATTTGGCTTTGAATTGAGCTCCTAATGGAAGTCCTCGCTATGTCATAGGGAATGAAGAATCTTTACATCCCAGGATGCTAACCAGGTTAACTACATCGTCCAGATTGTTAGCCTGAAATATCTTGGACTTAGCCAAATCGATTTTCAATCCTGATACTGCTTCAAAGTGGAGGAACGTGCTTTGAATGAATATTGATGGTCTTGTTGCTAATATTTTTCATTTAAATAATTATTCACAAAGAAACCATTCCTCTTGTATTTAAAAGCATAGCATATATAAGTGGTGGAATCCCAATTGGTTTCTTGAAATTACTTCCTTGATATAGAACGTGTTTGTGTTTCAGGCCAAGTGGCAAACCATTCCTTGATATAATCAGTTGTTTTATCTATGATTTTCATTGTGAATTTTTTGTAGGGGTTTTTGTCTGTTTTAACAATTAATCTCGTCTTCTTTTAGGATCAAATCAAGGCAGTAACAATTTGACACTAAAAGGATGGCCTTTGACGGTAAGAGTGAGCCCCCAGAAAATGATCAGTTAACTCTATATTTAACATTATAATTTATAAGATAGATTGTTTATTTGGTGCTCTTAAACTGTTGATATGGTCTCTTTGATGTTTTTTAGGAAAAATATATTGACCCAATTCCGTCTTTCTTTGTCTATATTCCCGTTGAAGAGAAGTTGCCATACTCATTGTTGCTCATAGAGAGTTGCTTAAACATCTTAAGTGAAGTTTTCAACTTAAAAAAGGAAAGGTTTAATTAGTGATGCGAGAATTGCTTAAGTTGATTATTAAAGTTCCTTCTAAGTGCAGTAAGCAAATGATTACTGCTGCTTTTATTCACCTGACCTCTTAGGAAGGAGCTAGTCAGAATGAAGTCAATATTTCCCCTCTTATTTGATGTCTGACAACTATTGTTCATATGTGTTGCCTGGAATGAAACTTCCATACGTGATTTCAATTTTTTGATGCAGAAAATGGTATATGACATTATAAAAGGACAGAATAGGTCTCTTTTCTAAAAAAATATCATATTTTTAGGGGTTGGAGCAGCTTCGATCTGGACTTCTTCAGCAGCAGAAGTCTTTGATGCAGTCCCAGCCTTTCAATCAGCTTCAGCTACAGCAGCTGCTTCAGGCACAGAAAAACTTGGCATCTCCATCTGCTAATGATTTGGAATGCAGAAGACAGAGAATGCTTCTTAACAATCGAAATGTTGGCATTGCTGCTGATGACCAGTTAAATTCTGTTGGTGAAAGAGTTTCTAATATTGGATCCCCAGGGCGAGTTGGTTGCCCTGTGTTACCACATGCAGACACAGAACTGCTACTTAAGGTATTATTTTGTTCCTGCACATAAACTTTTATAAATCTTATTAGTTTTAGATCTCTTCAACAGATTTATGGCCTTTAAGCTTCAGGAGTAGTTTCTTATCTAATATCAAAGACTTCAGTTACAGCAGCAACAAATGCAGCACAACAATCAACAGCAACAACATTATGCACCGCATCCACTTTCTAGTCAACAGTCTCAGAATTCAAACCACCATCCCCGGCAGCAAGATAAAATGAACGGTGCTGGCAGCATCACTGGAGATGGTAGCATTTCAAACAACTTTAAAGGAAATGATCAGGTTTGTGATATTATTGGCGTCAGCATTTGCAGATCATATTAACTATGCATATTTCTGGTTGTCTTGCTATCCCTCTCTTCTCCAAATACATCCAAATGTTCTGCAAGTTTATTTGAATAATTGATTCTGCAATGGGCACTACCAATGCCAAGCACATGATCTTATAAACCAATTACAGCTTTATGTGTCATCTTTCACAAGCTTCAATTTACCATCATCAAAGCTCTGCTTGCTTTTATCCCCCCATAAGTAATTATTGTTACTTTAAAAAAAAAAAACTATGAGACCTATATGTTCTTCATCAAATTCTTTTCATAACTTGAATCCAAATGATGAACTATTGCTGAAAGTCCGTTTCTGAAAGTCGCTCTCTCTCTCTCTCTCTATTCAAGGCTCCAAAAAGTCAAGTTGGGCGAAAGAGAAAGCAGCCAGTATCGTCTTCTGGCCCTGCCAATAGCTCTGGAACTGCAAACACCGCAGGACCCTCCCCAAGTTCACCTTCATCACCTTCTACTCACACGCCAGGAGATGTGATGTCCATGCCAACTTTGTCACATAATGGTGGTTCGTCCAAGTCTCTGCTTATGTTTGGTTCTGATGGCATGGGCTCACTTACATCTGCACCAAACCGGTTGGTGAGCAACCTTCTTATATCTTTTTTCCCCTTTTCTTTCATGCTAATTTCCTTTTGGATAGTTTTCCTGATCTTGTAGTCATGATTTACAATTGGTAAAAATAATGTCTGGGTCAACGTCCTTGTTGAAAATGTATCCGATGTGTCCTTTGTAAGAAGGATGCAGATATTGAATTTCAGGGCATTGTTATTGGCTGCCCCAGGGCCATAGGTCATACTCGCATAGTGGGTTAGACCTCAAATTCTTTTTTTCTTTTTTAAACTTTCTTATTTCATCAATTAGTTCTTACGTATAAACGTAACAAACAAAAGTAAATGGGGGGTTTCGGTATACACAAGGCAAGGGGATTGCCAATAGCATTCAATTTCGCATTCAGATAATTATTGTAATCTATTGCAGGCTGATATTGACCGTTTTGTGGACGATGGATCTTTGGAAGATAATGTTGAGTCGTTCTTATCTAATGATGATGCAGACCCTAGGGATAGGGTTGGCCAGTGTTCTGATGTCAGCAAAGGTATTACAATTTCCGTTTTTCATATTGGTGGATACTTTTGTTTGTTTGATAAAATAATGCTGGCTTATATAATTATATAAGTGAACCTCAAGGGGTTGGCCCAAGTGGCGAAGGCCTTGGTCTTGGGGGTATCACTCCCTTCAAGGTCCAAGGTTCAAAACCTCATGGGTGCAAACAATCCTTTGGGTTCACACTCCCTGGTGAAAAGCCAGCGATTTAACCAGTTCCGTATAGGGAAGCTTCTGAGGGTGCGGTGCATGGGACCAGGGTTCACTTTGCAGGGGTGGGTCCGAAGGACCCTGCCTTGGAGAGGTTCTCCGACATAAAAAAAAAAAAAAAATTATATAAGTGAAACCCAAAAATCTAATGTTTTTGTTTTAATATTAGGCTTTGCATTTACGGAAATCCGGCTTATTCCTGCAAGTACGGGTGAAGTTGAATGCTGTCACTTCTCACCAGATGGAAAATTGCTTGCTACTGGTGGGCACGATAGAAAGGCAAGTTGTTGGTTTTATCTGATTGTTTTATAATTTATTGAACATTATCCAAATACTGCAAACAGTTGCATGAGGAAATTTCACCACTACCTTGACTGAATTCTTGTTAATTATGGGAAAGTCAACAGAAACCTTTTTTCCTGATGATTGTGTGGTGCAGGCTGTGTTGTGGTGTACAGAATCCTTTGCAATGAAGTCTTCACTTGAAGAACATTCTCAATGGATAACTGATGTTCGTTTCAGTGCAAGCATATCACGGCTTGCAACATCTTCAGCTGACAAAACTGTCAGGGTGTGGGACACTGATAATGTTAGTTGACATAGCCGTTTTTTTGGTTCATATGTCAATCTGCCTCACAATTATTCTTGACTAGTCTAAGATAATGTTAGTTGACATAGCCTTTTTTTTGGTTCATATGTCAATCTGATATGCTAGAGCCTCACAATTATTCTTGACTAGTCTCTTAGACTCACTTGATTTACATGTTTGCGATATTGACAATTCCTTTCTTCTTGGGGTGGTGGTTACACATACTATATTCTTGCTTATCTTTTGGCGTTAGTCCATATCCAAAACCATCTAAAGGGAAGCAAGACTGCTTCAATTTTCTGGTCATAGCTGATCAAACCAATGTTAGACGCACTTCTATTTTTAAAAATTAAGTTCTTGATCTATGCCTCCTTTTCTTATGAATAAAAATTCTTGATTACCTATCCCAAAAAAAAAATGGATTAAGTTGAAATGGGAAATTCAACTCTGATGTTATTCATTGCAATCCACCAAATTTGGGATTCCATTAACTGGTATTGTTGCATCAATGACCAGTTAATGGAGAATGATATTACTTTTTAAAGTCTCTCTCTCTCTCTCTCTCTCTCTCTTATACACAACCCAACCTCTACCGGAATAAAGTTATTTGGATGGAGTCATAAAAACTGACTTTCTAGAAAGAGTAAGTTTTGTTTGGAAGGTGAAGCTCATTGAGGTCCTCTATTGATTTTGTTACCGTATGCGTTTGCTTTTAGAGGTTTGTGTCAATTTTTACTTTGCTACCTAGCATGTTCTGATTCCACCCTCTTCTTTATGTGTGTCTCTCTCTCTCTAATCATTGATGACTTGCAGCCTGGGTATTCTCTTCGTACTTTTACGGGGCATTCCGCAGCTGTTATGTCATTGGACTTCCACCCTAGTAAGGAGGACCTTATCTGCTCTTGTGATGATAGTGAGATAAGGTATTGGAGTGTCAAGAATGGCAGTTGTGCTGGCATTTTCAAGGTATAGAACCCAATGTTTATCCATCTTGAAGAGATATTGTACAGCAGAGTTCAATATTATTTTAAGCATTGTTTTGCGACTAGTCATATTGCCCATTTTGTCAGGGGGGTGCAACCCAGGTGAGGTTCCAACCTCGTCTTGGAAGGCTTCTTGCTGCTGCCTCAGAAAAGTTTGTATCTGTACTTGATGTAGAGACCCAACATTGCAGGCTTAAATTACAGGTTGGTTGTCACCCTCTCCCAATGCCTTTTTTTTTACCTGGCTTTATAGGTCCAAACTTAAAATGTTCCAAGATCTGTTTTTGCTGTCAATTCTTATGTCTCTATTGTATGACTTTATCAGTCCCAAGTTTCAATTTGGTGAATTTTTTGGCGACTGGCTGCGTTGGAGTTAATTGAAGTATTTTCATCGAGTCATTGGAGTTTCTATGAGATATAATATTCTTTTCCTAGAGGCCCTTTTTAATCAGGCTTTTGTTGGCAGCTGATTCTGTTCTGTGTCTGGTTCTCGTTTTCATATTTTGTGGTTCCTTTTTTTGTCCGAACTGGATATGCTTTAAGTAATCTGAATTTCTCCAGGGCATTAGATTGATGCCATTTATGAACATGTAGTTTTTGGCAGTTTAACCCAATATATGACTCCTATGCAACGTGAGCTCCTGGTTTATTGTTGCACCTGAGCCAATTACTTTGACTGTACCTATGAATAGTAAAGAGTTTGATATTTGGATATGTGATGATAGATCAAGTGATCTTCAGGAATAGTATGCTATTATTATCATATGTAAAACTGGAAGCAGTTTTGTACGCAAATTGACTTCTTTTGAATTACTTTTTCGGTACTGTCTGCTAAATGATTTTGTTACTTATCTTCCGCGGGTCCTCGCTTCTTTGTCATGGAATAATGTCCTCTACCATTATTGATAATTTATTTTTGTTCTTTTTTTCCCTTTTCTTTGGATAAATAACATTTTCTTTTTACCTTATATGACTCATTTTAGGGCCACAAAAACCCTGTCCATTCTGTCTGCTGGGATCCTTCTGGTGAATATCTGGCATCTGTGAGTGATGACCTGGTTAGGGTGTGGACAATTGGCTCCGGTAACAAAGGGGAATGCATTCACGAGTTAAGCTGTACTGGCAACAAATTCCATACCTGTGTTTTCCACCCTACTTATCATTCTCTATTGATCATCGGCTGTTATGAGGCAAGTCATAGCTTACCATTTTAATGCAATTTCATCAAGTTAGCTACAAAATATAGAGGTTTGCAATTTGATTCCATAGGATGCAGAAACGGTCTTTCCTTCAATTTCTTCTGCCAATTTAGCTATCCACAACATTTCAAGTAACCCAGTTTGATTGCATACTTTAAACCTTTGTAACTGCACATGTTTTGCTAAGATTTTTACAGCTTAGAAATGGGTGCTCCATAAAATTTGCTGGATAGGCTTATCTGTTGAGTGCATGCCAAGTTATGTTTATGTGAAGTTGAACTGAATAGCTTGTTCAAGCTGCTGATATGGAGTTTTGTTTCTGATGTGGAATGCTGTGGATTTTCAGACTCTGGAACTGTGGAATGCAAGCGAGAACAAAACGATGACTTTACAACATGCACATGACAAACTTGTCTCTTCCTTGGCAGTATCAAGTGTGACAGGTTTGGTAGCTTCAACTAGTCATGACAAGTGTGTGAAGCTCTGGAAGTGACTTAACTGCTTTTACCCGGTGACGAAACTAGGACACCCTCTTCATTATGTTTAACCAGAGATACTTTATAGAGAAGAACCTTCTCCATTGTGTATACTTCTTTGGATGCTTTTGTAGTTTATAGTTTTGTTACAGTTCTGCTTAGCAACGAAAGGATTATTTCAATCTTGACCCTAGTCCAAGTTAACTGAAGGAAGTCATCTTTTGCGTCAAAGCTAACTTTGTTATGCAAGAAATCTGGTTGATAATCTCCGAGAGAGTTTCGGCTCAGACTGAGAGAAGATGTAAATGGTGTTTACCTAGTTTATGTTAATGAACTTCAGCGATGTAATATCCTCTTTACGATTCACCCTTTTGAAAGGCATGCGATTGGGCTCCTGATTTTCTTGCATGTTTTCTTGATTCTGGTTCAAAGCTGCAACCAGGTTGTTGATTACAAGGAGTAAACTGCTATATTAAATTTGTATAATCCTTTTGAAAAATTTTGGTGTCGATTGTTGTATTAAATTTGTATAATCTTTTCAATCAGTTTTGGTGTTATTTATCAGCCAAACATTCTTATGGCTGTAAACAATCGCATGGTCCCTGCAGAAAGGAAAAATGATTTGGCAGAGTTCACTATGGTAGTTCTCATCGACTTGTGCTCTCAACTTTTTGTATCCGTAAACTTGATTGGAGTTAGCATGTAGTGTACCTTATCTTCCAGATTCTTTTTAGTATAACAAATAGGGTTTACACATAGAAAATCATGGACATTTAGTCCATTAAAATCAATGATCCCTACCCATAAGAACAAGGTTTTAAAAAAGAAAACTTTAAGCTAATCCATTGTTCATCTTTGAAACTTCTATTATATCATTTTTCTTCCGCCAAATACACCAACATATACGTATATGAGCCATTCTCCATATTGATGTCACTTGTGGATTACCTTGGATACCTCTCCAGCTTGCTAGAAAATCTACAGTCTAGGAGGCATGACCCATGATAATCCAATTCTCACAAAAAAATTATCGTCTTGACCACCTTGCAATGTAAGAGCATACGATCTACTGTTTCACCATTCTTCTTAAACATGCAACATAGTTCCTGTTTGTTTTCATAACTCATTTCATCTCATCTTATCATTACAATTTTTTTAAATTTTCACACAAAATAAAATAAACAATTCAACTTTTTCAAATGCTAAAACAAAAATAATTTTTAAAAAATATATTCTAACAATATTTTATTCAACTTTTAACTTTAATCTCAACCCATCTCATCTCATCTGCAAAAACAAATGAGGCCAAACACCATTACCTGACATTTTCTCAAATTATTTGTGGTAAGAATCTTGGCTAAGGATGTTATTGAAACAAAAAAACTGCTTTTAGAGGAGCTTTCGTCTGCCATATATTCTTCTATGGAAAGGTGGTCATACCCAGGCACGTTAAAACTTGGTGAAACGACCTGATTGTGAATCTACCTTTCTTGGTGGGAGTCCAATTCATCTTATCTATGGTATCCCTAGTCATGCTTACAGAATACAAAAAAACGAGAAACTCTACGATAATCTTCAACTCCCAATCTTGAGCCACACTAACGAAATCTACATTCCATTAAGGAGATCCACTCGAGAAGACCAAGAGGTAAGCTATCATTGCATCATTCGCACATGCAAGCTAAAAAATGGTAGGGAATGTGTCTTGGAGGCTTTGTTCACCACACCATTTGTTGTATCAAAATCTGGCACGAGACCTGTCACCCACCACAATATGCGCATATTTCTGAAAGATCTCCCATCCTTTTTTAATGTATTTCCATAGACCCACCTCATATGAACCACGTACCTCATTAGAGCACCATCCTCTCCAAACCTACCCAAACTTCGAATCTATAACAGATGTCCGTAGGGCCCCCCTTTCATGTTGGTACTGCCACAACTATTTATCCAATAGAATTTAGTTGAACTTCGTTAAGTTATGGATCCCCAATCCGCCCCTAGAAATTATTGTACAAACAATTGACCAAATAAAATTTGAACTCCCAATCCACTTCACAAGAAGTCTCGTTGTAGCTTCTCAATAAGGTTGGCAACCTTTGTGGAGAGTGGGAACAAGGACAACAAATAGGTGAGTAGGTTAGAAAGAGTACTTAATCAAAGTGAACGTACCACCTTTATACAAGTACAACCTCTTCCAAGAAGCCAATATGTGTTCCATCTTTTCAACCACAACATTCCAAATCCTCTTTGATTTAAAGGAAGCACCTAGTGGTAAGTCAAGATACTTCATGGGTAAAAAAGATATCTTGCATCCCAAAATAGAGGCTAGACTCACCGCATCGGGGACAACCCCCATCGGCACCAATTTAGACTTTGAGAGATTAACTCTCAAACCCGAGATAGCTTCAAGGCAAAGAAGGAGAGCCCTAAAAGATTGGAAGTCCTTATCGTCGGATTGTTAGTTGGGGGTAAGTTCGTGAAAATGAGAGTATTGTCAGCGAAAAGTAGATGAGAAATATCAATAGAATCATAATCACCATTCCCCACCAAAAAATCATAGAGAAAACCACATTCCACAAGGCCCAAAATCATCTTGTTGAGAGCTTCCATAACGATTATAAAAATTAATGGAGAGAGTAGGTCTCCTTGTCTCAAACCACAGGAGCTAAGAGTCGAAAAAACGCACTGGCAAACCATTCACCAAGATAGAAAAATGAATTGTAGAAATATAGTACGCTACCAAAGCACACCATTTCTCCCTAAATCCACTTCTTGCAAGTAAATAAAGTAAGAAGTTCTAGTTGACGTGATCATAAGCTTTCTTCATGTATAATTTACAAGTTTTCTAAATTTGAGTTGTCCGTCCAAAACTTCATTTGCAATTAAAACTGAATCTAGAACTTGTCTACCTTTGACGAATGCATTTTAAGGCTTCAAAGTTAGCTTCTTCATCACTATACTCATTCTATTCGCTAATACTTTAGAAGGTATATTGTAGACCCCATTCACTAGACTAATGGAGAGATAGTCTCTAACATCCACATACCCCATCTTTTTGGGAATTAGGCCAAAAAATTAGCATTAAGACTTTTTTCAAACCTGTCATTAGCAAGAAACTCTTGAAATATCCTTATAAGATCACCCTTGATCACTTCCCAAGAAGCTTGGAAAAAGCCCGTTGTAAAACCGTTAGGGCTCGGAGCCTCGTCACTAGCCATGCCACATATTACTTTGCACACTTCATCTTCTTTGAAGGGCCTCTAGAGCCACCCTGCACTCTGTTATTTTAATGATGCAAAAGTTAATCCATTCACTTTCGGTCTCCATGAATATTGTTTGGAGAGGAGGTGTTCATAATACATTACGATGTAGTCATCAAGTTAATTGATGACTAATTGATATGAGGAAACTGCTCCATCTACTATCAACATGTCGATAACATTGTTCTTCCTATGTGAACTAGCCACCCAATGGAAGAATTATGTGTACTTGTCTCCCTCCTTGAGCCATAGTGCTCTTGGTTTTTGTCTCCACGAGTTCTCCTCCATCAATGTTACTCTTTCGAATTTTGTAATTACCTGACTTTTGCAAGTTCTCTCAGGTTCATAGAGATTTCTTGCCTCCTCCTTGCCCTCTAGACAATGTAGCTCTTCCAAGAGAGAGTGCCTCTATTGAACCACGTTTTCGAAAATTTGTTCATTGCATTGCTTCAGATCATGTTTCAGTGCTTTTAACTTTCTTGCTATTATGAATTTTAGAAAGCCTTGAACATAGAAAGAACTAAGAAGTCAGATTTAAGCTACATATTCTCAAATTTAAAATACCTTTTGCCTTCTTGGATGCCTCCACAGTCTAAGATGATAGAGAAATGATTAAAACACAACCTGGTTAATCTTTTTTTAGTTACATATGGAAAATATAACTCCTAATATGGAGTTATTAAAAACCTATCAATCCTCGACCAAGATGGGTGTTCTCAGTTGTTGGATCAAGTAAACGTATCTCTAATTAATGGAATATCCATAAGCTCATATTCTGAAATGAAGTTAGAAATCATGGCGGGGTTAATGTGGGACACACCAGACCTTTCACCCAGGAAGCGAGTTACATTGAAGTCACCCACTATACAGCTTGGTAACTCACACCAACTAAGAAGCCCTGCCAATTCTTCTTACAATAGCCTTCTTTCCGAATCAATATTAGGGTTGAATACTCCAGCAAAGGCCCGTTGGAAACCATCTTTTATATTCTTAAAAGAGCAAGGCACAATGAATTCACCCACACACTCCTTCAGCCTTTCTACCACCATTTTATCGAACATAATTAAAACACTACCGGATACTCCTTTAGATGGCAAGTACGACCACCCAATATGTTGACATCTCCATAAACTTCAAACTAGTTCTCTTGAAATAAGCTCTAGCTTGGTCTCCTGTAAACAAGTAACATCACCTTCCATTGATGAAGTAAGTTTCTGACTTGGAGACACTTGTTACTCTCATTCAGCTCCCTTACATTCCATAATATTATTTTTTATCTTTGCCTTTCCCTTGAGACGTCCTCGGTTAGAGCTCCTCTCCCTAACATAATCATTCATTGCCCAAGTAACTCTCTCTCTCTCTCTCTCTTCCAAATTGAGAGATGAATCAAATTTGGAGTGTGCATATCCGGTCTCTATGGCTGTGAGTAGTGCCATGAATTCATCTTCAAAACCCTCACATGTAATCCCCTACACAATGCTTGATCTCCATAGCTTTTTGAATTACTCAATCTAATATGTTGGGGTGAAATGAGTTTAGAGGAATAGATTCTTACACTTTATATGTTGTTCTGTCCCTCCTTGCATCCTCTCTTCCTTCAACCACCATATCCAGCAGTTGTTGTTTCTCCCATCCCTTACTAGACTCAAATAAAACCAAAGCCCCTTCCATTTCGGCCTCTCTCTCTGTATGTAAAATTTTCCCAATTGGTTCTACACTTTCAGATTCAATAGGCAGTAGTTTTTCAGCTACACAAACATTTTCCAGCACCGGCATAGTCAAATTCACAACACGAAGGTTGGTTGTTGACCTAGAAGTCTCCAACTCAAGTTCTGTGCCACCCCTACAATGCTCGAGCCCTCTCGATGATGCTTCTACTCTCTCATCAATAGATCGTACTAAAATCTCGGTGTCCAGCACCGGGGATGTCACCTTCACAGCAGTGGTAATGGGATTCGACCCAGAGGACTCCTGCATACGATACTGTCTAGTCCCACAGTTCACTTACCCTCCTAGCGTGCGATCTTGAACAACCTCCTCAATTACTATCACCGGTACCGGAGAAATAGTGTCAGTGACATGCTTAGATGTTGTCGGCGTAGGGGTTTGTGGCATCCCTGGCCAAAGTTGATTCGATATCATGTTTCTTGTTTTGGAAGGAAAGCCTGGCCCTTTTGAAAATCCATTTTGACCTAGGTACACAGGTTGGATGCATCCGGCCCACTACAAGTTTGGCTTTGCCTTTATCGGGCTTGAGAGATTTCGGCCCATTTCTAGCCGGCCCTTTATCTTTACTCTCCAGTCTATTAGTGCGTTGGTCTTGGCTCAAGTCTAAGCCCAGGCCATTTACATATAAGGTCTTCTACCACCTTCTTGAAGAGATCCAGTTCTTTTTTCAAACAAATAAGGACTCCTTGCTCCTTTCTTTCTGCTGAGCCAATATTGGACAGACCACCACCATTCTCTTCTAGTACATCACGCCGCCTTAACCCATGCTTCTCTGCTGTAGTAGTACTCTCCCTTGCTACATTTCATTTTTTGTCATTTTGCTACAACTTGAACAGCTTCCTCATCTCATTTCCTTTGTCTACCACCCTGTCCAGACGTAGAGACAAAGCTTGAGCCTTGTCTGTTGGGATGGACAAAGCATGCTTTAGCGCTTTAGCTCCAAAGAAATACTTTGTCACCCCATTCCTTCCGGAGATTTTTGGCACTGAGAAAGACTGTTTTTCTTGTAGTGATTCCTTCCGGGATTGTTAAAAGACCTCAATGCCCACTACCACCGTAATATGTTAATTTCAAGAAAAATTCTACTCATCATCCCCACACATTACACATAATTTTTTAATTTTTTCTTTTACCAAATATGTGGTGTATGGATGATGAATAGAAGATTTCAATTAGTTCATGAAAAATAAAACCAAAAAAAAAAATTAAAAAAATAAAAAAATAAAATAAGTGTGGTGTGTAGAGATGATGAATAACAAAACCCTAATTCCAAATATTGCCCAAAAGCATTAGAACCCGAAAAGGCGAACAAAGCCTTGTTACCATCACTATACATCTTGGAAAACTCTTTCCTTCCCTCCGATAACAAGCATTCTACCATCATATTTGCAAGCCAATGAGTGCTAGCATGAATGAGCACCATCGTCTTAGTAACCTTCCTACTCCTCTTAGTGATACGAAAATATTTTTCCCCCGCCGATGATAAGACAAACACCTTTGTTTCTATAAGTAGGTGTTCCAAAAAAACTCATCCTTGGTTGTAAGTAACAAATTGCTTCCGGCAAGGTCACTGGAACAAACCACCCATCGTAAAAGTGTACAAAGAGAAAAAAAACTAAGTTTACACTATTTAATTAGTTGATTTTACAGGATCATCCCATCGGCTTCTCTCCTAGGATAAACAAAGGATAGTGATAGACTTACTACCCTATTACTGCTCATCTACTACCCAAGTATATTTCAAGTTTTTTTTTAAAATTTTTTTATCATTTTCTTTTAAGTATTTTTTTAACATCCTTAATCATTAAGAAAAAATTAAAAAAATATATAATTTTATTAATATTCACCTCCTTAATCATTAAGTAAAATAAAAAATTAAAAAAAAAAATCAAATACAAAAATAGTAGTAGATAGGTGGTAGTAGGGTAGTATCTATATCATTATTTATAAACAAAACCCCTCCGGCCACTGGCATCAATGCTTTTGTTTTTAGTTCTTCTTACTTCCACATGATCATAGTTAATGTTTACAATGAAAGCATATGACTAATTTAGGATGATCGCAAACATCATCAAGCAAGTAAAGAACGGTTTGAGATGTTCATTGAACTTCATTTAGAAGAGAGATGATTTTATCTATACATATACATATATATATATACATATACATATATATATTGTCTTTATTTAGAGTTTTAGCTAATGAGAATCAATTTTATGAGTCGGGGGATGGGTTAGCTATGGATCTAAAAAAGTGAAACAAAATGTTTGAAAATAAGATGAGATGAGATAAAATAAAATTAGATGAGAATTTTATGTCTCATCTTATGTACCAAACCTGTCGTGACTCGATTTGGATATTTAAAACATTTCATTTCATCTCATTATTATAATTTTTTCAAACTCATACACAAAATATAATAAATAATTCAACTTTTTCAAATCTTAAAATAAAAATTATATTAAAAAATTATATTATAACAATATTTTATTCAATTTTTAACAAAACATTGCATCTCATCTCATCTCATCTAAACTGCTAAACTTTATAAGAATTCAAACATGGATACAAAACTTATTTCGAAGAAATTACATGAAAAGATTTTCTCACAAAAACCAAATTTCTATCTTGACAGAAAATATTCAAATTAATAAAAGAAATTATAGAAGATTTTATATTTTCTTTTAAAAAAATAATAAACTATTCTCGAAAAAGTAAGGTCCATTTTTTTGAGCATAGTACGGACCAAACTGATATCGTAAAAGAAGAGAAAACCCCCTCCGAATCAAATTTCAATAGATCGCAGACAGAGACACAGTGGCGCTAAATGGAAGACAGATCCACCGATTCGGAATCGATTGTTATAGAAACCCTAAGAAGCAGAGGATGGAGTTTAGGAGACGTTGAGCTTGTGAAGGCCATCATCATGATCCACTCCGCTTTGGCCGATGATGCTTCTACCGTGGTGGATTCAGTGGAGTCTGAGCTCGTGAACACTGATCTTAAATCTATCGGAGACAAGTCCCTACCCGACCCGACGCTTCTTCGCAACCGCAAGTCCTCCCATATTCTCGGTCCCAAAGTCCTTCAGGCAATAACATTCCCCCCCCCCCCCTCTCTATCTCTCTTTCTTGTGAATTTTCTTTAGTCTCTGTTAGTTGCAGAGAACATGAGAGAACGGTATAAGAAAAGAAACAATTGAGAGTTCTATGTTGTGTCGTTTTTTTCTGCCAAAAACAAAAAAATACAATATTCACGTACAAGTTGTGTCTTCGTTTCCTCGGCAAACAAGTGAGACCTTTGTTCTGGCTGCGAACTTTGTGAATCGACCAGTGATGCTTTTGTTTTGTTTTTGGCAGATATCTTCAGTGAGAGACATAACAAAAAGCAGCATTGAGGATGTCTCACGAAGTTCAAGTAGTCGGCGACTCCTAAAGTTAGGTCTCACTGATGGGCACACCGAAATAACAGCTATAGAGTTCGCTCCTGTCCCTTCGGTTCCGGACGACCTTGTTCCAGGAGCTAAGGTAGTCTCTTTTTTATTTGCTAGCTACTTATTTATATCTTTAAACTAATGAGAATGCTAGTTTATTGAATTATTTTTATATGGTTAGCTGATCTCTCACAGAAACAAATGTAGGCAGCCCACTGATAATTCATTGTGTAATTACTAGTTCATTAGTAATTGTGGAATATTGAAGCAAGTGATGATTATAAGTGCGTTATAAGTGTGTCAGAGACTTGAGTTTATGACTGAGCGGCTAATTAATATGTTTGCAATTGTGTTAGAAAGGATTATAAAACAATTTGAGGGATTGTGATCATGGATTTGGGAGTCCTTGTGGATTAAGGTTTGGACCCATAGCCTGAACTGCAGTAAGTTTTGAACGAAAATGAAATTGAAGTTAGTCAAAATTTTGTTTTAATTTTTGGGCTCGGCTGCTATTTTATAGTTGAAATGAAGTTGGCTTAATATTTGGATGTTGATGATAGTTTGTGAGAGAAATTGTCGGAGTTATTTACTTATAGAAACATTTTGTGTGTGTGAGAGAGGGAGAGAGAGGGAGAGAGAGAGAGACACTTGGGGAACAAAGCTTAGGCACAAGGGAGGGAGTTGGGTCAGAGCCTCAGACTCATGTACTTCTAGTTCCTAATAATTTTAGGGCTGTTCTAGAGATTTCATTGCACGACCACTACTTTTCTTGCAGGGAAAACTGAGCTCAGCCTAGACTGAATCTGTCACTCTTGGCAAAGAAGGGGGAGGATGCCAGGTGAATGTGATCAACTTCTGTTGAATTGGTTTGCTGGGCAGTATTTGAGCCTATGACCTATGCAGACTCCAAACCAGCCCTTCACCATGAATGCTGAGACTTTGGTAGGAGTTCTTAAAATTTGTGATGGTTCCTCGGCATTAGGGTTTACCTAGGAGTGGTTAAGGTTGTGAAACTACCTAGTTATCTGCTTCACTTTTATCCAGGTGGATGCCTATTAGGTGCAGAAAATCAAATTGGCAGTGTAAGAGAGGGTGGATGGAACTGTTGGATGTATGTAACATGTTAAATTGGGTTGAAAATGTGGGTTAAGTGCTTTGCTTGTATTGGCATTTCTGAAGTCAAGGAACTTTTTAGGTATGGAGAATTGTTGGCAGAGATGGATTCATGTCAGTCTAGACAAGATTACTATGCTGTTGAAAGAAGGTGAGATCAAGGTTTTACCTATAAAAAAGGTTTTAGTCTTAGATGATTTTGATCCAATCACATTACCTGGTCAAGTCCTTGACGAGATGGCATTTCTTTATTTGTTAAGACCTTGTTTGTCTTGATTGATGTCCCTAATTTTAATTTGATGTTTACATGGCTCGCTCCTTTTATATGATTGAGCAGTTCTTATGTACCCAAGAAATAAAAAACTGTGTTGTCTTGTATATATTATTCTTATGGTTAATGTTTTAACCTTTAGTTACAATTTGGTTGGCAGGTCCGTTTGGAAGATAAAGCTACAATACGTAGTGGTATAGTCTGTTTAAATCCTAAAGTGTTATCCTTCTTAGGAGGAGTTGTTCAACCACTCTATGAAGAATGGCAGATGAACCAGAAATATTCAGGTTTCTCCCGGTCATCTTTGAGGCTATCACGGGAAAGTGATACAGGAGGCCCTCCTCCATTCGAGAAGCTGCAAATTAGGGCACCTTCACGCCGGTTTGTTCAGCAAGGAAAATCTTCTGGTCAGTCTTCAAAGTAATTGTTTAATACATTTTTTTTTTCATTTAATTCTCTCCTGTGTCGGGTCAGTCAATTTCATTTGGTTGTTTTGAATTTGGTTCCTGAATGGCTGTTCCAGATATGCTTTTATATTAATCACATAAAGGTCTGTGTTGCATTTTGTGTTACTGAATAGTTGAACCACCCTACTCCAGTTATTCCCTTTACCACTATGACATGATGAGTACAACATATATGATTTGTAATAATGTATTTATTCCAATTACCTATACAGAACTCATGGTTGCACAAAAGTTAGTGTTTTTGGGTAAAACATTAAATGTGAGATATACTTATAAAAAAAAACATTAAATGTGAGATATTTTAATAAAAGGATCTCTTGCATGGATAACAAAAATGACTTTACTTATGATACAATTTAGTGCAATGATCTTTTGTGAGGCTTGTATGTGCAACAGTGCAGCCAAAAATGCAACAAACTCAACACAAGTAAGAGTTAAGTCCATTCATATGTTGATTGTATTTGTGATGGCTGTAGCACTGTAGTTGATGAATGCAAATGATAGTTTGAAATAAGAAAGTTCTCCATGGAAATATATAAATGAAGCAGAAGCTATGGGAAAAAAGTTATTAATGGGTTTTATAATGGGAAATTATGTTGCATACTTCCAGTGTACTTGGGTTGTGCCCCTTGCTCTTTGAAGAAAATTTTCTTTACGTCATATGTATGTATGTATGTATGTATGTATAATAGGGAGTTGTGTCCGAGAGCTTAGATTATTGTTATAATGCACCCTTTAGGTTGGATTGTGTTTACTAGTTAATTTTTAGACACGATGACAGAAGTTGATGATTTTCAGATTATGCTGGGTCTTCTTCCAAGAGCCATGGCCCTAATGCTGTCACTGGAAATACTGATTTTAAGCCAACTGGAAGGAAGCAAAATGATAAGTCAACTGACATGATCTGGAACCCAAAAGCAGCCTCTGTTACAGAGAGGACTGAAGAAAAGCCAAGCAGCGTTGAAATGAGACCAAAAGAAGGTGCAACTTCGTTTCTTAGGATTCTTTGATTGCAATTTCATTTTTTGTGTTCTGCTTCTCATCTCACCTACAATTTTTTTTGTTTGTTAGTGGCACTGGGGTGGCATGAGTTTGCACCCATGGCATGTGCTCTTAGCGTGAAAGATGAAAAGGGACATTATGACCAAAAGTAGGTTACTGAAAATTTGAACCACACCACTCCAATTATTCCCTTTACCACTATGACATGAAGAGTGCAACATTTATGGTTTGAAAAAAAACTCATGGTTGCACACAAGTTTGTGTTTTGGGTAGAACATTATTTGTGAGATTTTAATAACAGGATCTCTTGCTTGTATCACAAAAATAACTTTACTTATGATAACATTTAGTATCGATGATACTTTGTGAGGCTGGTTTGCACAACAGTGCAACCAAATACGCAACAAACTCAACACAAGTAAGAGTTAGTCCATTCATATGTTGGTTGTATTTACGATAGTTGCACTACTGTAGTTGACAAACGGACTATCGTAGTTGACAAATGCAAGTATCAATTTGAAACAAGGAAGATCTTCGTGGAAATATATAAATGGAGCAGAAGCTTCTCATGTATGCATCCTGTGTACTTGGGCATGCCTTCTTTTCCTATGAATAAAACTTCTTGATTACCTATCAAAAAGTGAAGCCAAAGCTACAGGAAAAAAGTTATTAATGGGTTTTATAATGGGAGTTATGTTGCATACTTCCAGTGTACTTGGGTTGTGCCCCTTGCTCTTTGAAGAAAATTTTCTTTACATCATATGTATGTCTGTATGTATGTATGTATAACAGGGAGTTGTGTCCGAGAGGTTAGATTATTGTTATAATTCACCCTTTAGGTTGGATTATTTTACTAGTTAATTTTTAGACACGATGACAGAAGTTGATGATTTTCAGATAATGCTGGGTCTTCTTCCAAGAGCCATGGCCCTAATGCTGTCACTGGAAATACTGATTTTAAGCCAACTGGAAGGAAGCAAAAACTTGATAAGTCAACTGACATGATCTGGAACCCAAAAGCAGCCTCTGTTACAGAGAGGACTGAAGAAAAGCCAAGCAGCGTTGAAATGAGACCAAAAGAAGGTGCAACTTCGTTTCTTTGGATTCTTTGATTGCAATTTCATTTTTTGTGTTCTGCTTTTCATCTCATCTACAATTTGTTTTGTTTGTTAGTGGCATTGGGGGTGGCATGAGTTTGCACCCATGGCATGTGCTCTTAGCGAGAAAGATGAAAAGGGACATTATGACTAAAAGTAGGTTACTGAAAATTTGAACCACACCACTCCAATTATTCCCTTTACCACTATGACATGAAGAGTGCAACATTTATGGTTTGAAAAAAAACTCATGGTTGCACACAAGTTTGTGTTTTGGGTAGAACATTATATGTGAGATTTTAATACCAGGATCTCTTTTGCATGTATCACAAAAATAACATTACTTATGATAACATTTAGTATCGATGATACTTTGTGAGGCTGGTTTGCACAACAGTGCAACCAAATACGCAACAAACTCAACACAAGTAAGAGTTAGTCCATTCATATGTTGGTTGTATTTGCTATAGTTGCACCACTGTAGTTGACAAACGGACTATCGTAGTTGACAAATGCAAGTATCAATTTGAAACAAGGAAGATCTTCGTGGAAATATATCAATGAAGCAGAAGCTTCTCATGTATGCATCCTGTGTACTTGGGCATGCCTTCTTTTCCTATGAATACAACTTCTTGATTACCTATCAAAAAGTGAAGCCAAAGCTACAGGAAAAAAGTTATTAATGGGTTTTATAATGGGGAGTTATGTTGCATACTTCCAGTGTACTTGGGTTGTGCCCCTTTGCTCTTTGAAGAAAAATTTCCTTACATATCACAAATATATGTGTGTGTGTGTGTATTGTTGGAGATGTGTCCTAGAGGCTAGAGGTTAGATTATTGTTAGCATGCACTCTTTAGATGGACTATTGAAAACTGTGTTTAATTGTTAATTTTTAGACATGGTGACAAAGTTGATGATTTTCAGATTATGCTGGATCTACTTCCAAGAGCCATGGGCCTAATGCTGTTGTTGTAAATACTGATTTTATGCCAACTGGAAGGCAGCAAAACCTTGATAAGTTAACTGACATGAATAGGAATCCCAAAACATCTTCTGTTACAGAGAGGACTGAAGAAAAGCCAAGCAGCTCTGAAACAAGACCAAAAGAAGGTGCAACTTTGTTTCTTAGGATTCTTTGATTGGAATTTCACTTGTGTTCTGCTTCTGGTCTAATCTACAATTTTCTTTTCTTAGTGAAACTGGGGTGGCATGAGTTTGCACACATGGCATATGTTCTAGGAGAAAGATGAAAAGGGACATTGGGCTGGGAAGGGTGGTGTTTTACAACTTGGATATTAATGTGGGAGGGTAGTAAATCAAATTCCTGATTCTCCTGGTTTACATGTACAGACTGGTCAACATACATTTTGGACTGATTACCTGATAAGAGTCTTAAAATCTTTATTGAACTTAGAATAAGAAAAGATTTTTTTTAGTGGATCTACCATGTTGAATGTCATACTAATCTAAATATTGGTGCAGTGGTGGAGTCCGTCCCTGTTCAAAATAAAGCTGCTGCACAGAAACTACTCCAGAAAATGAATCATCAAAGCTGGGATGGTCGACATTCCAAAGGTCAAAGACATAGGGGAAAGGGGAAACAAGAAGAGCCAGCTGTTTTGACTTTGGATGAATGGGAAAAGATAAAAGCTGAGGGAAAGCCTTTAAAGAAAGATGAGCTTCCAGACATTCGTCGTGACGAGAATCTTGCATGGCAGCTTCAAAACGAATTTGATTCTGAAGATTCTCATGTCAGCATCTGTCCTTCATATTTATTTCTATTGTTGCGTAATAGTCATTATAATGGCCTTTCATATTGGGCTCCGGATTTTTTTCCCCCTATATTTGATGTCATTATTTGCAACTTGTCAGGTACAAAGGGGTCCTCATAAAGCAGGGGCAGATGACTTGAGAATGAGTATGTTTAATTATACAAGAGATGACGATAGGTTTCGTGCTTCAGGACACGGAGGGGGTGGAAGGGGAAGGGGAAGGGGAAGGGGAAAGGGAAAGGGAAAGTGGAAGGAAAGGGAGAGTGGAAGAGGAAGACGTGGTTAAATCTTGATCTCCCTCTCAATTACCTATCTTCTCATATAATCTTGGTGTGTTATATAAAGCTGTAACGCCCTTTCACCTATATCAAAACTCCAGTGCATCACTTTGTTGATTTTGCTTCATTTCATCATCAGTATCATTCATCAGATTTCGATTTTCAGTACTGAATGATCAGCACGGTTACATCTCTAAAGAACAGTTGCCATCATCAATTTGATACGGTCGAGCTGAGTGAACAAATGAGAATGGTTGTGGCTAGGACAAACTTGTCGCAACTTAACTGCAAGGGTTTTTGGTGGGCATCTTTTGGTCAGTGATACAGTGTCAGATGGGAGCAAATTTTATGCAAAAATGCTACTCTCACCGAATGGTTGGGTCTCGATAATTTTATTTTATTATTATTTTTTTTAACTTAGCGATTAAGAAAATATCTTTTAATGATATTGTGATTTTTTTTTAAAAAAAATTTTAACGGTATAAAATAAGAGAAATTCTTTTATATAAATTTTAATTGTACCACAAATAAAAAAGCAGCACACTGGGAGTGGGGATAGACACCAATCATATAAACTGTGAGGTTGGAGACTGGTGGCAGTTATTGTTGGTTGAGAAAAGAAAATTAACCGATACATGATAATAACATAAGTACTGCAAAGCGATGATGAATTAGAGTGTCACAGACGTGGACCGCCGTTCTCCTCTCCTCTTGATTAATGCCAGCTTGTATACTAAGGGCAGCAACAGCAAAGAAATTCTAAGCAGCACTCGCAAGTCTCAAAGCAGCAGAAACAGCAACACAAGGCGAACAAACTGCATGCAATTGATCATCCAGATCATCATCATCATCATCATGTGTAATTCATTATTATATATAGTAGATCATCGATCAGCATATATATATAGGAAAGAAGGAAATAATTAAGTACCAAGCGTAGAGGAAGCCTTTCTCTTCATGGCGTCTCCGAACATGATCAACGTATGGATGCGACATCCCTTCATGACCAGGTGGTGTATACATTCTTCTTTCTTTCTTTCTCTCTCGCTAATCGTTTTAATTTCCGGCAAGAAGATCAACCGACCAGTAATTCAGAGTTCAAACAAATTAGCTTATATAGAATAGCAGATCGATCGAAGAAGTATTGGTGGAGACAGATAAATGTGTGGAGATCAAGGGAGAGAGCTCATGAAAGCCGATGAAAGATCACTAGGTCGTCATAGCTAGACTGATCATAAAGATAAGGAAGAGATAAGTGATCTAATATTATTGGGCAAATAGACACACAAGGAAACTTGGCGGTACCTTCCCATTTCTTGACATTTTATATATGGGTAGTACTCCTATCTATATAGCTGCATGGTGTATGCAGTCCTACTGATCCTTCGCCTTCACGTTTTTGTTTGTTTCTCTCTGTACGTGTTCGTTTCGTATTTATTAGTACTCCTGGTTAATATTCTTAATCACATATATTAATAGAAAAATATAAACACACGTGGCTTTTCATAACATATTATACAACAAAACGATATATTTTAGATAGTATCACGTATATATACTGTCTACCATTAATTATATATTAGATCAATAATTGATCTATATTTATTATCCTTACACTACGCACATACTTTTATTTTTTATCTTTTTATTTTTTCTCTCTTAGAAAGTACTGTATGTGGTGTAGAAATGATGAGTAGAAATACTCAATTAATTTAGCAGGAATAAAAAAAAAAAAAAAAAACACCAGTAGTGTTTGTGGTGTAGGCAGCTGCGCGCATGCATGCATGGGTAGCATTCCTCTATATATATTATATTGGATCGATCATGAAGAACTGATTCTTTTTCTTTCTTTCGGTCATTATGTATATGGTGTGTCATTTGAAAAAGATCAGAAATGCATATATACATTATCCCATATTTTGTTATTTCACTTACTAATGTGATATATTTTAAGTAGTTTTTTGGCTTTTGCGGGTGGGTCGATCGGGACTGGTTCATGACTTTATCCCTTTTTTTTTTTTTTCTCAAATATGGATATATAATTTTCAAAGTGATATATATCACAAATATTACAGATTTAAATTGTAACGCCCAATGGAAGGCCCAAATCACATGGCCTATACTTCAAAAGGACTAGTCAATGATACAATTGGAGCCCCATTAGAACCTTATAAAGAGCAAGAACTTCTCATTTCCAAGCAATGTGGGATCCCATACACCACCTACCCTTACTCATATCATATGGGGTATCACAATCTACCCCCCTTAAATTTCCGACGTCCTCGCCTGTCCATTGTAGGTGGCACGACTCAAGTCCCACATTTCTGGTTGGGATAGGCTCTGATACCATTTGTAACGCCCCAATGGAAGGCCCAAACCACATGGCCTATACTCCAAAAGGACTAGTCAATGATACAATTGGAGCCCCATTAGAACCTTATAAAGAGCAAGAACTTCTCCTTCCCAAGCAATGTGGGATCCCATACACCACCTACCCTTACTCATATCATATGGGGTATCACATAAATTATAAGGTAGAGTGCTTTCTCTGCTTGTTTGTCGTTTAATCAAAGTAATAATAGTTAGCTATATAAATAAGTAAAGAAACAGATATCAGGAGACAATATTGCAGCTCAAACGATCATGGTGGGACTCAGTACCTCGAGTAACTAGCAATGCTTTGCTTTTGACACAATCCCTTCTGGTGCAAATTACCCTGCGAATTAATTAAAGGGCATTGCTGTGGCAATAGTAATGTTTTATTAAATAAAAAACATTATATGCAACTAAACTTATAAACTAGAATACTTTTAAAATGTTAATATATATTATCACATCTTTTGTTTTTAAGAAGTTTTTAAGAAAATGACGGTATTCTAATTTTATTGGTAACATTCACTTGTGTTAGAGGAATATCTTATACAAGACGGAGATTGGGATTACAATCAAAATCTCAAAACCAAACTCCCAAAAATTACGTAGAAATTACTAAAAACAATATTAAGTATATCAAGTCATATTTTGTTTGGTTCAATCGATAAAGCAGTACAATATCTGGGATTTTAACATGATCTTAAGCTCAAATATTACATGTTAGTAATTGTTTAAGATTTTAAAATTGAGAAGAAAAAGAAAAAAATTAATTATTTAACCTCACGCACGCAGGTTGATTCAGAAAGTGACAAATAGAACCATATTAGTGGAGTAGTTTTTTCATATATTCATGTCTCAGAGGCAAAAAATATATAGAGGTACAGAAAACTAATTTAGGAAAACAAATAAACTAATTGACCTAATTACAGTAATTACAGGTAAACACTAATTACAATATCAATCAGGATATTCTACTAATCTTTCCTATAATTAACATAATCATATGATACACTAAAATCTCCTATAATTAAGCACAAATCATGCTAACACTCTCCCTTAAGTTGGTGCATAGATATTCTCCATGCCGAACTTGTCTAAGTGAGTTGGATAACATACCACTTGAAACTGCCTTGGTTAGGATATCAGCTAACTGGTTTTCAGATTTTACAAATGGAACTTTAATAATCTGAGCTTCCAACTTTTCTTTAATGAAGTGCCTATCTATTTCTACATGCTTGGTGCGATCATGTTGTACAGGGTTGTGAGCTATTGTAATTGCATCTTTATTGTCACAATATAAAGGCATAGCACCTGTAGGTTTAAAACCCAAGTCTTTAATTACAATCTTCACCCATAGTAACTCACATATACCTTGAGCCATTGCCCTATACTCAGCTTCAGCACTTGATCTAGATACAACCTTATGTTTTTTACTCCTCCAGGTAACAAGATTATCACCAATAAAGGTAAAATAACCTACAGTAGAACGTCTATCAGTATTATCTCCTGCCCAATCAGAATTAGTATAATCCTTAATATCCAAGTGATCATTCTTGGCAAACATAATCCCTTTCCTTGGAGCACTCTTCAAGTATCGTACAATTTGATTCACAACATTCATATGCCTTTCACTAGGAGCATGCATAAATTGGCTGATGACACTAACAATATAAGCTATATCAGGTCTGGTATGAGACAAATAAATTAACTTGCCCACAAGTCGTTGATATCTCTCCTTGTTGGCAGGAACATCATCGGGTTTTCATGACGCTTATGTTTTGTTCAATTGGAGTTTCAGCTGGTTTGCAATCTAACATTCATGTATCAACTAACAAATCCAGTACATATTTTCTTTGGGTAAGAAATATGCCCTGGTTTGATCGGATCACTTCTATGCCAAGAAAATACTTCAAATCTCCAAGTTCTTTCATTTTAAATTCATTTGATAAATATTTCTTCAATTTTTCAATCTCAAAAACATCACTTCCAATCAGTAACATATCATCCACATAAATAATCAAAGCAGTCACATTGTCCTTTTTGTGCTTTAGGAACAGTGTGTGATCTGAGTTACTTTGTTTGTACCCAAAGTTCCTCATTACCAGTGCAAATCTTCCAAACCAAGCTCGAGGAGATTGTTTTAATCCATACAGTGCTCTTTTTAACTTGCACACCATTCCTGTCTTCTCTGAAACTCCCGATGGAAGATCCATGTACACCTCTTCTTGAAGTTCTCCGTGAAGAAAAGCATTCTTCACATCTTATTACAACAACGACCAGTTTTGATTAGCAGCCACAGAAAGCAGTACATGTACAATATTAATCTTTTTCATAGAAGCAAAGGTCTCATTGTAATCTACCCTATATTTTTGAGTGTATTCTTTGCAACCAATCTCACCTTGTACCTCTCTATCGAGCTATCAACTTTGAGTTTAATAGTGAAAATCCATCGACACCTAACAATTTTCTTTTCTGGAGGCAAGGGTATCACATCCCAAGTGCAATTCTTTTGTAATGCTCTCATTTCTTCAGCCATAGCTTCGGTCCATTTAGTATTTGCTAATGCATCCTGTAACTATCTGGGAATAGATACAGTAAATATTTGACACATGAATGATTCATATTACTTGGAAACTTTATGGGTTGACACATGATTACTAATTGGGTACTTACATTTACTATTTAAATCTACATCATATTGGGGTTTGGGTTTACCACGATTTATACGGGCTGGTAATTGGTATTTTGGTGGTTCAGGTTCGGGTTCAAGGTCAAGTTCAGGTGTAATATTCAAAATATCATTGCCAAATCCTCATTAAATGTAACATCCATAGTGACATACATTTTTTGAGTAGGTTGGTGATAACAACGATATCCCTTCTGATGATGAGAAGCATATCCCACAAAAACACATTTGAAAACTCAAGGTGATAGTTTGCTACGTTGATAAGAGTGGACATGAACATACACGACACACCCAAAAACTTTGGGAGGGAGATTAGAGACAGAGGGCATATTCTTTATCTTTGCAGTGAGGACTTGAAGTGGGGTTTGGAATGCAAGGACACTAGAAGGAACTTGGTTGATGACATACATAGCAGATAGCAAAGTATCACCCCACAAATACTTAGGAACATTCTTTTCAAATAAGAAAGCTCAAGTAACCTCTAGAAGTTGGTGATTGCGTCGATCAACAACACCATTATGTTGTGGTGTATTAGCACAAGATATTTGATGAATGATGCCTTGTGACTGGAAGAAAACAGCAAGATCGTTTGTGAGTTATTCACCTCTATTGTCTGAACGCAGTACTTTGACAGTTGTAGAAAACTGATTTTGGACCATAGTGCAGAATTGTTTAACAACATTTTTCATATCACTCTTGTGCTTAATTAAATAAATTCATGTAATCCGAGTGCAGTCATCAATGAAGGTAATAAACCATCACACACCACCAGAAGTAGAATGTTGTGAGGGACCCCATACATCCAAATGAATTAAAGTAAATGACATTGATGTTTTATTATTACTTTTTGGAAATACTGTACAATGGCTTTTAGCTAAAACACAAGTCTCACAAGTAGAATATTTGAGTTCTTTATTACAAGACTCAAACAAAGTAGGTAACATATGCTTTAAGTAGCCAAATGATGGATATTCTAAACGTTGATGCCATTACCAAATCAGTTTCTCATACTCCAATACATGCTTACTGGTCTGGTTTGCTGCAATATTTAACTTCGAGCCATGATGAAAGTACCACAAGTCCCTTCTCTTAAAACCATGTCTCATCTCCTTCTGAGTATGAAGATCTTGAAAAATACAATGTTTAGGAAAAAAATGATAGGAATATGCAGTCATAAGTTTAGACAAAAATAATAAATCAGTCTCTAAAGTGGGAACCAGGAGAACATTGGGCAATGTGATGTTGGGTGTAAGTTGAATGATACCAATACCAATAACAGAGATTATCTGACCATTGGGAGTTCTAACAAAATATTTTGAGCAATTTTTAGTGAAGGTAGTGAATTTCTTAGGGTTATTAGTCATATGATCCGTTATTCCAGTGTTAATTATCCATGCATTATCACAAGCAGAAGTAGAAGTACATAGAACATAATTAAAGTTACCTGACTTGGCCTCATCTCCATTCTTAATGGTTGAAGTAGTAGCAAGTGATGCTCTACTTCCTTGTTTTTTTAGCAATAAGCTCATCTGCCCAATCAGGTCGACCATGAAGTTCCCAACATTTGTCCACAGTATGATTTTTACAACAATGAGTGCATTTGCATTCATCTTTAGTCGGATTTGATCCACCAGATTTGAAGAAGGGTTTAGGAGACTCATATAAATTGCCCTCCTTCCCTTTACGTGTAGCTAAAGCATTGCCACTAGTATTTTCCTCACTCCCCATAGATTTTAAGTGAATATCCTCCTCACAAATCATGGCATAAGCTTCTAGGATATCAGGAAGAGGATCAAAACGAAGCACATGGGCACGAGCTCCATCTAAATGAGAGTCTAATCTTGCCAATAAGATGTAAACACGAAAATTTGTGACAGATGCAAAGTGGGTGCATAGATCAATTTCATTCTTGATCTGAGGAGGATTGATAGCATCGAGTTCCTGCCAAATAGTTTGTAGTTCTTCATAGTAAGCTTCAAGGGTACGACCTTTTTGTGTGATGTTGACAGATCTCCATGTTAGCTCACATACTCTGGAAGAATTGTTACTTACAATATAGGTCTTCTCTACAACACACTAGATAGCCACTGTTGTAGGAAGACGATCGAAGAGAACTCCCACATGTTTCTCCATTGAATTAAGCAGTCATGTTTGAACAGTGTAATTTTCCTCGTCCCAAGTTTCATAGGCTTCAACATTAGTTTTCTTAGGGGCCTTCTTCGTACCAGTAATATAGATAAGCTTTTTCTTGTTGGCAATGGACATGCGAGCAATACGAGCTCAAGAATCATAGTTAGTTCGACCAGTCAATTTTTCAGGAGTAATTATAAAATTATTAGATGTATCACCAATAATTTTTGTAGAGAAACAAATATCAGGATAGTAGCGGAAGTATATTGTAATGATTTAGGACAGTAAAAACCCTAGATATCTGAGGCAGAAAATATATAGAGGTACAAAGACAACTAATTTAGGAAAACAAATAACCTAATTGACCTAATTACAATAATTACAGGTAAACACTAATTACAATATCAATCAGGAAATTCTACTGATATTTCCTATAATTAACATAATCATATGATACACTAAAATCTCCTATAATTAAGCACAAATTATGCTACCATAAAGTTAACATAATTAAGTAGACATCAAGATTAGCAATAAGCTGAGCTCAACGAGAGGGGAATATAAATAAAATACAAACATATAAATAGTTATTGAACTTAAACAAGTAGTTAGACAGATTGTGCCACAATTAATTAGAAAGATATATAAGATGACATAAATTCTTTGTTGCTTTAAGCATGTTGCTTCTTTTGGTGGTGCTGCTACTCATGATATCTTTCTTTCTTTGTGTGTGTGTGTGTGTGTGTGTTTTTTTTTTTTTGGTTTTTTGTTTTAATGAGTAACTCATCAATATTTGAGTTATACCTTCGTTCAAGTTAACTTTTAGTTCCAACTTAGTTGTAGCTTTACCCACACTATTAGATTGGTTACATAAATCTTACTTTGCTTGAAATCTATCTAAGACCACACTCTTTATATTCCTATCATCATATCTTTGTCTTTTTCAATTTTAATTTTTTTTAACTATTTCATTTCTATTTTTTAATGCGATATTGATATTTTGAACATGAATCCGCACGATCGAGTTGGCTGTAATGTGAAAAACTTCCATGTATCGATCCAACCATTCCGAGAGTGATCAAAATAATAGTTTTTACACTTAAAAACTAGTTTAAGGATAAGTAATTAGATTTTTTAAAATTTTTGTCCGAATTATAATTCCTAGAAAGAGAAAGATAGACACGTAAAGTGAATCACACAATATTTCTAACCATTAGAGTGAATTTTTTGGATAATATTAAATTTTCAATAAATATTTAGAATCCACCAATCTTTTTTATTTTAGAATCTAGAATTCGAACATAAATTTTTAGAGATGCAAATCTTGAAAAGAGTGCAAAGCTTAGAGTTTTGCTATTATTTGTAATTAATCGTTCTGATAAATACAGACCTCAATCGAGGTGATTATATAGATTATAGCTGGGGTGGACAATTGACCCCTCAGTTCAATCGTAAGAGAACGATGACTAAATAAATTATCATAAAGAAAGTTTTTGTTGTAATTATGTAAATAGTAAAATTAAGGAATCAATATAATAGCAGAAAATTAAGGTAATTAAGAAGATGTTGAAGTGGCTCGAAGAGAATACAAAAATATTTGATATTTTCTCTTTTCAAGAATGATTTTCCTTTTAGTATTAATCATGCCACAGAGAAGGTAATGCACTAGTAGACAGTCTAGTAAATTATGGTACTATGGGATATATGGTAAGTTTTTCATGCCTTTTTCAACTCCCTAAGCATATGATTGCCCTGTTCCTTCTAGATCGTTTAGGTCTTTCTACTATTAGGCACTAAATTTTATAGATTTTTCATTATTTTCTTATAATCTTTTTTTTTTTTTTTTGGAGGGGGTTTCGAACTCCAAACCTCCATTTTGGAGGTTGGTATTTTCTTATAATCTCTATATAACTATATATACCATAAGATCTTTATTTCTTTTTAGGAACTTGGGCTTGGGCCTTTATTTTTCTCATTGTAACTCCCAAGTTTCATTTTATGTACAAATTATCCATCCGCTATAAGCGAGGATAATCAATAAAATTACAGTACAATCCTCTATCTAAAAAAAAGAGAAAAAAAAATTTAAAACTTTATATAACTAGTGGTAAACATGCATGATGTGCAGGCCGAAATAATAAAGATTAGAGAAAATGTTGAGCACTGAAGAGTGTTTTTATTTTTATTTTTTTCAGCAAGTGAAAGTGAAAAAGTTGAGAAACTTTGAAAGGTTTCGAATAATAGTACTAGGCATTATTACTAGTAGAAGTGTTTTTGGTATCGTGGATGGCTTTATACACTAAAAGTAACATCATTTTTGTAGGATCCACTACCTGAAATGGAGTTGTCACCTCTATTAAGGGCCAAAAAAGGAAAAGAATGAAGGGATTTGGAGTGGTAGTGGTTCATGGATCCACCCAAAAGCCATGCACTACTAATCAATGCCAACTAGGGAATTGAAATGATACTACTGCTTTATGTGAATGTCCCATTTTCCTATGGTATTTTGGTTCATAGACGCGAAATATTTTCTAGAATTCCCATCTAGAGAGCCAATGCCTTTTAGTTCCTGTTCACAAGATGCAGAATGAGATTACAAATTGTTAACATAACGTTAAACACAGCTATTTTGGTGATTTCACTTCACTTGTTAATATAATGTTTATTGATTAAAATATACCATATTTTACACTAAATTAATACTATTATTTCAAGTAAAATGTAGAGGAATATTTTTCTTAATAATGATCCACAAGAGGGACTCTTTCGAGGGATTTATACCTCACGTCAAGAACGATTGTTTTGACAACCATACGTATGGCATATGGTTGATCCGCACGAGCAACCAATAGGTGGGGTAGATCTGAGCCCCCATGCCAAGACACACAACACAAACATCTTCCATTTGAAAGTCTATTATGCTATCTGCTAATTGGGCTTTACTTTATACATCTTTGGCATATCAAAGATGGCTATAATCTTGCTAAAATTTTGAAAAGGATGACAGCACGATCAGCAAGTTCTTGTGGGACACAGCAAAACAAATAGAAGTTATAGGGAAGAACACACATCTCTTGGGCAAGGATCATACAAGAGAGAGAGGTCAATGGACACGATTGCAAGCAATGTCGTCAACCCAACCTCTTGTGCAAGGAAAGAACCTTCATGGCCATAGCATAACTCAACACAACTACGACACAACATCTTAGTGTAGATGGAAGCCCTATTGGCATTCCATACCAAGTAATATTTGAGAGCCTATGACGATAATCTTTCATATTTCTTTTCAAATATTGTTACCCAAGCAATTAGCAAGCAACAGAGCATGTGGCAGGGTTTATCCGATTTAAAATATTACTTGTCAAGGGTTGGACATCAACAACATTTTTCAGGCATTCCCATGTCAATCTTCACTTCTCGGCTGCCACACTTAACCTTAAATCTTCCTCTTCCAACTTACGTTGGCAGGTAGTCACCAGCTCCCCATCCATCTCAGATAATATCCTTCTCAGATTTAGAGTAAGGTGGAGCATAGCTTGGTTCTAGTGATTCTGAGTGTTCTGCTCAAGAGCTGATAACACTAAAGGCAGAATCACCTGCTTGTTATGTGAGATAAAATTAAGGATGTGTTCGTTGTTCCATAGTAAATGGGCACGCCAGCCACCTGAAAATTATCAAGGCAAGAACATAACATTCACATCGTCTCTTTGAGATACATTACCACTTCCCACCATCTAATGAACAACTTCTTAGATGGAACAAAACCCACAGAGTGGTATTAGGTTGCTTGCCTGATATACCAAAAACATGTTACCAATTACATGATGCACCTATTCAAACATAAGTCATGATGTAACTTTCTAACGAACAAGAAAAGACAACAGTCAAAGGTTTTGTTTTTTATAAAAACAGAACCACCAAAGTGATGAAACCAAAGAGATGTCTCAAGGGAATCTATTTTGGCCAAGATATTTTTCTGTGTACATGAAACCAAAGAAAATGTTTATGCAACATGCCTTTGGTAAAGTGCATCAATATAACATAAAAATTACCCAGTAATGAGAGCTATTGAGGCAGCATCTTATGCTCTGAAACAGTGGGACCATGATCTTTTGGAACTCAGCTATACTAGTCATTTCCAAAATCTCTTCCAACTCACCAATAAACATCAATTCCTTCTGGCTATTTGTAACTGGCCAGTATTTTAATAGTCCTTTAATCACAGTCCCGACCAATGTTGGATCTTTATCTATAAACTGTACAACATAATAGGCCAATTGTTGATGATAGATACCTAATGATTTTGGTTTGTGCAGGGGAATCAAAGCCCTACATAAGAATATCTTGTGTTCCTCCTTCAAAGGCAAATCAAACCCACTAATTACACTCCCAAAAATCTCCAACAGCTCAGCAATTCCATTATGTCGCTTAGTTTCTAAAACAAAACAATAGATGATATTGCTAACAGCCTTTCGGATAAAAGGCCTGTGTACCATGAATTTCCCATATATTCTATGCATAATTGTTTTCAAACAGTCTCTCTCTCTTGGGTCCTCACAATTTGCAAAAGTGACCAAGTAGGATCAAACATTGGTTTCTCATCTTCTGTCTCACCCCCAGTACAATCAGAACTGTATTTAGGTGGGAAAGCTCTGAACAGGTTAACAACACACATTTTACACACTGTAGCAATTGCTGGTTCAGTCAACTTTGCGGATCTGGAAGAAACAAAATCAACAAGCTCTAGCAATGCTTGACGTAATACATCCTGCTTATCTAGATTACTAAAATCATGAACCTCACAGCAGAGGTTCAACTTACTGACAAAAAGGTTTTGAGTCTGTAAACTTGAAACATCTTTGAAAGATAGATGGGCTTCCACTTCCTTGACTCCAGTAGGAACGCTCATGGGAAAAACTGCTGAAAACACGCATTTCACAACATTTAACTTGCTTGAAAGAGCACTACCAACTTTTGCACATTGAAATCCACTACCCAAATTGGCATTACCTCGTCTGTTTTCAGGAAACATCTTATCTCATCTAATCATTACAACTTTCCCAACTTCCAATACAAAATAAAATAAACAATTCAACTTTTTCAAATTCCAAAACAAAAATAATATTAAAAAATATATTCTAACAATATTTTATTCAACTTTTTAACTTTAATATCAACTCATCTCATCTTATCTCCGAAAACAAACGAGCCTTCCCAGAATCACTCCCTGCACAATCTACTGGGTCAGCTTTGGGCAGCTTCCCAGGGAGTTTGCTCAGAATTCGCTTAAGCATGGTAACAGTGTTGCAATATCCAACTGACGGACCACCTGGTTCAAATAAAGAAAGTAGATAAAAAAAAACATGTTCTTTGAAAGGTGTCGAGGAATGTGGAATACAAAGAAAAACTGATGCAGGAAAGTATAGGACTTGAAAGCTTCAGTTCTTGGGAAACCATATGCTCCATGCACCAGTTGTAATTTTACACTTTTGGCATGAAAATATTCAAAAACAATAATCCAAATGAAATGATAAAATATCAAGCATGTGACAGATTCGTGATAATATTCTTGACAAGTGCGACAACCACATCAGCATGGGACTTGAAACATGTATGAGCAGAATTTCTACAAATACCGGTGCTATGGAAACCCAATATAACAGAAAAGATTCATGCTGCAAGAGACAACAAAAGAATCGCCACAAATGGTAATGGTAGCAACAAGATGCAAAGATAAGATAAATAATACAGTATAAATGCTCAATGAGCTTTTGGGAAATGTTGGCCAAAAATATTTTGCACTTCCATCCAACTAATCTTTGCCTTTGGAATGCCCCTCAACTAGAAAATTAATTGGAAACGAAGGCCACATTCAGCACATGTTTTATGAATTTGATCAATGGCATAGTATGGTGATTTGCAATGATAAGTACGAACAAGCTTGTCTATTAGCATGATAAAATCCTAATTTCACACAAAGTATCCAAAGCATCCAGTAACTCCAATGTAAAATAAGATATAAATTCAATGGTTATTGCCCAACCTAAGTGGTATGGGCATTGAGCAGAAACTGAAACCCCAAATCAGATGTATGCAACTAACTCAAAGCACTTGAAGAGTATAAAAATAATCATTTCAAAGGAAAATGAGGAGAAAGGAAAAAGAACCTAGATAAGCAATAAACATTTTTTGTAGTAAGCTATTACTACCAGCAAATAAGAATATTAGTAATACAAAACTCAATTAGATGTTATAAGCGAATTTGTTAGGTTTAACCCCAAATCTGTGATAATTACCCGAACAAAATAGGGAATTACCATTAGAATCCAAAACCAACACATGAAACAAGACCAGTGGCCACAAACACAGATCACCATGATTCATTACCAGAAAACAACCTACTTTAACAAACCCAACCACAATCTTCACAATTTAGATACTAAAATGCCATGCCTCACTGTTAATAATCCATGAAGTGAAGCTTAATTCAACATACATACACACACACACATACAAGCATACATACATACACACCACATATACATATAAATTATAAATATTAAGTAAGAGGGAGGGAGGGAGGGTAGGAACCTGTTATTTGAACTGTAAAGGAAGATCTCACTTATCAAAGGGGAGAGAGAAAGGCATCGATAGTTTCACAGTTAGGACAAATGAACTACTTTTGAGCTCTAAAATTCAATCATTGGATAGAGAGACTGCATTTTGATGAGAATGTGTTTTTCCTTTATTTACCGATCTGATCCTTTATGCACCACCACTTGGTCATGTTGGGGCTCCATGGAAATCAATAACAGCTCTTCCTCCATTGAAGACAAAAATAGGTGTGAAATTTTCTGAGAAATGTTGTAGCAGGTATCGACCAGACTCCCAACATAAAAACCACAAGGTAAAGAAAGGTTGTGAAAGCTAAAATCGTACACTACTAATAACATCAACTATCAAGTAATAAAGCTATGAACATTAGATTAAGCATGAAGTTATAGAAGTTTTGGGCCCATTCGTTGATAATAGCACCCTTTGTCTTTGTGGGTTATAATACATATGTATTCACCATCTAACCTTCAATTTTTAGTCAAGCCGAAAGTTTTTTTTTTTTTTTTGTAGCCGAAAGTTTTTAGAGAGAGAGACTCCTCATTCTCTCTAGAAAACTCCATTTCAATGAGAGTCGTCATTGGAGAGGAGACTCTCACCCTCCTCTCATTCTCCTTTCTATTTCTGCATTGTGTATACACTTTCAAGGTAGTGTTGTTTTCCCTCCTCCCTCCACTAGTTCGGTTTTGGTCAGATTTGCTGCTCTCCAGCTATCATCCGCCTATATGTGCCCCACCGCCCCATCCATCATCTGCTAGGATGAAGCGGAGTCGTGCCAAAATGATCGGGGCATGGACCTCACGCGTGACTTGTTGCCGCGTGTGGCCTTCACGCGCCACCGTGCTCCGCCGCCTTCGACGGCTACACGCGCTGTACCAGCAGCTTCATCTCGCCGAGATCTTCTAGATCTGGGCCACCCCGTCTCCATCCCACCGGCGCTTGGTTGCCACGCGCCATCACAGGAGCGCGGGAACTCAGATGTTCACAAGCAGCATATCAGTCGACCCGATGCCATGTTTTCCTCTATGTTATCGCTTTCCTTAACCGATGATCTCGAAGAAGGGACTGCGGATCTCTCCAAAAATCATCTCAAGACAAAAAATAATAGTGCACCCGCCACTTTCACTGCTTTCAGCGGAGGTTCCACCGCCACCAGCGGCCACCAGCGGTGGTTCCATTGTTCGCAAATTTTTGCGAACAGCTTATTACCATCTTTTAAGACGGCATCGTCTTTGTAGGACATGGGTGAAAACCAAGAAATTAGTCAGAAAAACCTTTTTTTCTTTTTTATCCACTACTTTGCAATGTTGTAATTGTTCTGGGGTATTTGTTGGAGAACCTCACCTCCTCCTCATGTATCATCTTTTCTAATTTCTAATGAAGTTTACTTGCTTGCGGGCCAAGGCGATTGACTCCATAGAATTTTGGAGAAGGAACAATTCAGAAAAAGATGGAAAGTTGTTTACTCAGCAGACTGGCAGATGGGGCAAAGAGCATGGTCATTATTAAGAAAAATGCTTTGCTTTATGTAATGGGCTGCAATATGCAGATGTTGGAAGAAACAGAACCATGAAGGCACTTAATGATAGATAAAGTTGTTAGTTAATTCTATTAGCAGTCTATTGCAAGTGTCGTTTGTATGTAAATAAAAGTAGTAAGTGCGACATGGTCGTTTAGTTGATAAGTGAATAAGTGAAACGTGTGTTTTGATACCATTGTAAAACGATGTCGTGCTGTACATTCGGTAACTATAAAAACAGATTCAATGAAGGAGGAAATATAGAATATTATTCATGCAGAACTCTCTCTCTCTCTCTCTATCTCGCTCTTCTCTATTTCTCTCAATCTCTTTCTTCCTTCCTTATTCTTACATCATCTTCTTATCTTCTTACTTCCTTCCTTCCACCAGTTTAGTTGATATATTTGGGTCCATTACATTGGTATCCAAAGCCATGGCAGAAGGCACAGGTTCTTATGCTCAAGTGGTCGATTCATTGAACCAGCTTAAGCAACAACATCATCGTCAACAAAAAAAATCGAGGACACCATTGCTATCTTGGTTCAACAGCAAGAAACGACAATAATTGATAAAGAGAACCAAGATCAACAGTTTACAGAAATTTTGCAACAAATTTCAAAGATTTCCCTCAATGGTTCAGTGGGTCATGAGGAGGTTCCAAAGAACATTAGTGGCATGCACAATGTTGACAGGAACCATAACACACACGGCAGTGGGGATGAGGTACCCTTTAGAGAACTAGTTGACAGAACCATTTTTAGGGGCATCAAGATTGAGTTTCCAAGATGTTTTGGTAAGGACCCTTCAGCTTGGGTGTATCGGGCTAATCAATACTTTCTATACCATCAAGTGCCACCAGGGCAAATGATCTTTATTGCTTCCTTTCATATGGATGATGAAGCATTGGTATGGTTTCAAGATGCCAATGAAGCAAGAGTATTTCATTCTTGGGAGGATCTGACCCAAGCAATTCAAGTAAGGTTTGGCTCATCTCTTTATGATGATCCAATGGAATCACTTACAAGGTTGAAGCAAGTGGGATCTGTCACAGCATATAAAATAGAATTTGAGTTAATCTCCAATCGAGTAAGAGGAATTTCTGAAAAAAATAAATTGAGTTGCTTCTTAAGTGGCTTAAAGGATGAAGTAAGGTTGCCTGTGAGGATGTTGAGTCCCAAAAGTTTAAATGACGCCTTTGGGCTTGCAAAGATTCAGGATCAATATGTTGTCAATACACGAAAACCCTGGAGAACCAATTTCTTTGACTCAGTAGTTCAGTCCCCAAGGCCAATTCAGACTCCTTCAATTTTGGGCCCTCCCCCATCCAAGGTGCAGTTTACCCCTAAACTTTCCTATCAAAGGTTATCAGACACTCAGATGCAAGATCGTAGGAAAAAGGGGTTTTGCTTCTTTTGTGATGACAAATGGCAGCAAGGCCATAAATGTTCTAAGCCAAGACTGTATATCTTGGAGAGCATGGATTTGTCTAAGCTCGAACCATTGGATCCAGAGGATGATTCTGACCAGCAGTTCACCATAACTGATAAAGATATGCAGGATATGGCCAAAATTGCCTCCATCTCTATGCAGGCTATTGTGGGAACACCTAGCTTAAAAACAATGAGGGTTTTTGGTCAATTAATGAAGAGAAGGGTCACCATTATGATAGATACAGGCAGTACCCACAACTTTGTTGATACTACAGTGGCAAAGAAATGTGGATTGCTGATTCAAGATTCTGTTCCTATGCCAGTCAAGATTGCAAATGGTGACATGATCCATAGTGTGGGCAGATGTGAAGGGGTGGCTCTTGTTCGGGGCACTATCTTCGAAACTGAATTGCTGCTTTTGGACTTGGGTGGCTGTGATGTAGTTTTGGGGATCCACTGGTTGCTGTCTTTAGGTCCCATTTTATGGGATTTTGGTAAGCTTCACATGCAGTTTACTTATAAAGGCAACCTGACTTATTTAAAGGGGTTAGTTTCTACTTCTCACAATTTAATTGAGGATATTGAAATTGCTACACTCTCCTTAATTAATTATAAGGGTCTATTTTTGTAAATTACATCTATTCAGTCTCATGAGATGCCAACTGAGATACCTCAGGATATTTTAGACTTACTGGCCAGATTCAAAAAGGTTTTTGATGAACCAAAAGGCCTTCCTCCTCAAAGGTCTCATGACCATCAAATTATCTTAAAGAAGGCACAACACCAGTGAGTGTCAGACCCTATCGATATCCCTTTTATCAAAAGACTAAAATTGAAAAAATAGTCACAGAATTACTACAGTCAGGTGTTATAAGGCCCAGTCAATCTCCCTTCTCTTCACCTGTACTTTTAGTAAGAAAAGGAGATGGTTCTTGGTGCATGTGTATAGACTAAAGGGTACTCAATGAAGCAACAATTAAAACCAAATACCCTATACCAGTGGTAGATGAATTATTAGATGAGCTTTTTGAAGCAAGTGTGTTTTCTAATATTGATCTTAGATCAGGCTACCATCATATCAGAATGAAGGAATAAGACAATTTAAAAACTGCTTTTAGAATACATGAGGGTCATTATGAGTTTCTTGTAATGCCCTTTGGACTCACTAATGCACCCTCCACATTTCAAGGTCTCATGAATGATGTTTTTAGGCCCTTTTTGAGAAAATTTGTCATTGTATTTTTTTGATGACATACTGATTTACAGTCGAGATTTTCAGTCTCATTTGGCCACTTAGCTTCTGTTTTACATCCCTTGGAGAGATATAAGTTGTATGCAAAACAAGCAAAGTGTCACTTTGCTTCTTCTGAGATCGAGTATCTGGGGTACCTTATCTCCAAGTAAGGGGTCAGAGCATATCAGAAAAAGCTGGACTCAATGCTACAATGGCCGATACCAAAAACTGTGAAAGCCTTGAGAGGTTTTCTTGGCTTGACTAGATACTACAGAAAATTCATCTAGCACTATGCCATCATAGCTGCCCCACTCAATGCTTTGTTGAAAAAGGAAGCCTGTAAGTGGACTGCTGAGGCAACCACTGCCTTTGAACACCTTAAACAAGCTGTAACACAACCTCCTGTTTTATCCCTTACCTGATTTTTCTAAACCATTTATAATTGAATGTGATGCGTGTGCTAGTGGTGTAGGAGCTGTGTTAATGCAGGACCAAAGGCCATTAGCCTTCTTAAGTCAAGCCTTGAAAGGTAGACACTTGCTGCTGTCAACCTATGAAAAAGAATTCCTAGCATTAGTGTTAGCAGTCAAGAAATGGAGACCTTATTTGCTTGTAGGCTCTTTCATTGTGAAGACTGATCATCATAGTTTGAAGTATTTGTTGGAACAAAAGATTGGCACTCTTGCTCAACAAAAGTGGCTGTCAAAGTTGCTTGGTTATGACTTTTCTGTCGAGTACAAGAAAGGTGTGGATAATAAGGTTGCTGATGCGTTATCCAAGCAAAGTGCAAATGAAGGAGACTCAGTGTTACTCACCATAACTGTTCCCAATCCAGTTTGGTTAGAAGACATCAAGAAAGCTTATGAGGCTGACCAAGTTGTGCAGCAACTCCCTCAAATACAGTAGACTCCCTCCTCCAATGCTCTTTATTCTTGGAAATGAGGGGTTTTATTCAAAAAGGGAAGGATTTACATCCCTGATTGTGCTAAGTTAAAATTAAAAATCTTGCACTTCATTCATGCAAGTCCTAATGCTGGTCATTCAGGCTTTCACAAGTCATTACATTGAGCTAGAAGTGATTTTTATTGGCCAGGAATGAAAATTAAGATAAGAATATTTATTAAGGAATGTGAGACCTGCCAAAGAAACAAAAGTGAGACTGTCCTTCCAGCTGGGTTGCTACAACCCTTACCAATTCCTCAACAAATTTGGACAGACATTTCCATGGATTTTATAGAGGGATTGCCTTCCTCTAAAGGCTACTCAGTGATCATGGTGGTTGTAGATCGATTATCCAAGTATGCTCATTTCTTGGCCTTGAAGCATCCCTTTACTGCAGCTAAGGTAGCTTCTGTTTTCATGAATAATATTTTTAGGCTTCATGGAATGCCTAAAAGTATTGTCTCGGATAGAGGTTCTACATTTACAAGTTCCTTTTGGAGAGAGTTTTTCAAACTCTAAGCTGTGAACCTCTCATATTCTTCAGCATACCATCCTCAGAGTGATGGTCAGACTGAGGCTGTCAATAAATGTTTAGAACACTGCCTGAGGTGTTTTTCAGGTGACAAACCAAGACAGTGGGTTGAGTGGTTGCCCTTGGCTGAATGGTGGTATAATACCACATTCCATGCCTCAACCAAACTCACTCCATATGAGGTTGTTTATGGAGTGCCACTAACCAAGCTGCAAGACTATATCCTAGGCCTGTCATCTAATGAAGCTGTGGAGGAAATTTTAAGAACCCGGGAATAGATTTTAGACACCCTGAGAAGTAATTTATTGCTGGCTCAAGAAAGAATGAAGACTCAATTTGATAAGAGACATACTGAGAGATCCTTTGCTGTAGGGGATTGGGTATTTTTACGCCTTCAACCATATAGACAGAAATCTTTAGCAGTCAGAAAGAATATGAAGTTATCTCCAAAATTTTATGGGCCTTTTCAAGTTTTGGATAAGATTGGCCAAGTTGCTTACAGATTGCAATTACCACCACAATCTCAACTACATCCCTATTCCATGTCTCTTGTTTAAAGAAAAAAGTTGGACCGCATGTATCTCCCCTCTCAACCTTACCTCTAGTTCATAGTTTTGGAGAATTGGTACCTGAGCCTCAAGCTATTTTACAAAGACGAACCAGGAAACATAACAATCGACCATTAGTTGAAGTTTTGGTGTAGTGGCAAGGAACTGCTCTCGACCATGCCACTTGGGAACTATACTGGCAGTTAAAACAACATTATCCTCACCTTGTGGGCAAGGTGCTTTAAAGGAGAGGGGTGTGTAATGGGCTGTAATATGCAGATGTTGGAAGAAACAGAACCATGAAGGCACTTAATGATGGATAAAGTTGTTAGTTAATTCTGTTAGCAGTCTATTTCAAGTGTCGTTTGTATGTAAATAAAAGTAGTAAGTGCGACATGATCGTTTAGTTGATAAGTGAATAAGTGAAACGTGTGTTTTGATACCATTGTAAAACGATGTCGTGTTGCACATTCGGTAACTATAAAAACAGATTCAATGAAGGAGGAAATACAGAATATTATTCATGCAAAACTCTCTCTCTCTCTATCTCGATCTTCTATATTTCTCTCAATCTCTTTCTTCCTTCCTTATTCTTATATCATCTTCTTATCTTCTTACTTCCTTCCTTCCACCAGTTTAGTTGATATATTTGGGTCCATTACATGCTTTAGTAAAGACCGAGTGGGTAAAATATTGTTCAGCACCTTCCAAGTGAAGAGCTTAAGTCGATCCTAAATATGAAGAGACCAAACCTTTTTCCATATTTGTGGGGGATGGCAATTATCTTGGCTGTGAAGACAAGAAATTAAGGCAGCATGAGCAGACTTAACAGAAAATTTGCCATTGGAATGATGAAGCTATTTTAAACTGTCCCTTAGATTATGAAAATTATACTGAAGAAGTGAGATTTTTTCAATCTCTCTTACCTTGTGCTCAGAGAAAAGGGCATGAAGTATGAGGCTATTCCACCTCCTAGACTCCTCCAATGTTAGCTCAGATACTCTCAAATCAAGATTTTTAAAAATTTTAGGGGAGGAAGGAATAGGGAGAGGCGGAGACATAGAGGGAATCCAGGAGTCCTTCCAAATAGAAGTTCTTGGACCATTGTTGATTTGATTGCAAAAGCTAGTGGCAAGAAACTCCCTTTGCTTCGCCAAGCCTTTCCTAATTTTATAGTTACTTTGTTTGATTGGAGCTTCTAGCCACGAACCATTTTTCAAGTATTTATGAGAAATGACTGTTTTCCAAAGGCTTGTAGCGTTGTTGAGAAGTGACCATCCTAACTTGCTCAAAAGAGCTTTGTTGAAGTTTGAAATGAGTCTTAAGCCTAGTCCTCCCATCGATTTTGGTTTACAAATAGACCTCCAGGATTTGGGAGTGAAATTATGAGCCTTCTTGGGGTCAAAACCCCACCAAAATTATTAGCTTTTCTTTTGTTAGTTTTCTCTAAGCCTTAAGTGTACGTGTTTAGGTTGAATAGGTAGACAGTAGACTTCTTCATCTGCATGCATGAGTTTGTGAAATGAAAGTACTATTACAAAATATAATTCAAACTATTAAAACTGACACATTACACTTATCTTTTACTGTTAAATAGATCTCACTGTTAAGATTCAACTGTTAAAATTATACCACATCATCATTTGAATAGTTAAATTTGGACAGAATATGTTATTTTTCAATTCCTAATAAATTGATGATACAATGTGTCAGTTTAGGTAACATAGTGCAAAACATATGATAGTTTATAATAGGAACATGCAAATCTCTTTTACTTTTTTCTTTTAAGACCACAATGGTATTTATTGATACAATGAGGAGTAAACTCCAAATCAATTATAACATCTGAAATAGTCAATGAATCTTTACCAAGAGCATGAACTATGGTGTTAAGGTCTCTTCTAACATGATTGACAGACCAACTAGTAAATTTAGAAAGCAAAAATTTAATATCAGAGATTATCATTCATTTGTTATTCCAGCGGTCTTCATTGACTTTGATAGCATTGATAACCTGTAATGCATCTCCCTCAAGAATGATTTTTTGAAATCTAAGTTCATTGCCAAATTTTGTAGCCTGCATATGTCTCTACTAGCAAGGGGCCTGGGAACAAGGATATGTTCATCCTCCTTGTTGCCATAACATCACCTTTTCATTCCCTAATAACGACTCCAACCCCAACTTTGCACTATTTTTTATCAACCGCGGCATCCCAATTGATTTTGTAAACTTCCCTCGGAGGAGCCTTCCAAGTGCTACTATTGGATGTTAAAGTTGCTTTTGCTTAGTAGGCTTCTTATAAAGATGTTTGAGGTCCTGCAGCCTCTTAGAAGTCCATTTTAGAAGTGTATTAGGATGTGTAAAAACCTTTTGAAAAACAACTTCGTTTCTTCTCTTCCATAGTCTCCAAGCCACTACGGCAAACTCCTCCAAGTACTCATTTTCCAATGATCTAAGCATAGAAAGAAAGGAATCTTTAAAACTTTGAGATATGATGCTGCATTTTTGAAGTGGCCTTGAACATTGTCCCCAAACATCTCTTGCTAATGCACACTCCCACAAAGCATGTTCTATAGTTTCCTACTCTTGAAAGCATATGGGACACTTTAGGATCATCCACCACCTTCTTTCTGAATAGATTCAACTTAGTAGGCAAGGCCTCATGATAAGTTTTCCAAAGGAGCAACTTTTCTGCATTTGGGATTGAAAGTTTCCAGAACTGTTTCCACTTCTCCTCTTTAATGTTTCATGATTAGGGGTGTAAGGAAAATCGGAAAACTGATTGGATCTGACCATTTGGTCCGGTTTGTAGCCAGTCTGGTCCGGTACTGGTTCTTAAAAACTAAAACTTGTCCTAAACTGGTTTGGTACTGGTTTTCATATTTTGAAAATTGGTTTGAACTGAACCGGACTGGTATATGTATATATATTTTTAAATTTTTATATTATATTATATATATATATTATATGCTAAATTGGTAATTAATATAACATGAAATTTTAGTCTTATTATCCAAATCTATTAATCTTATAACATAAAATAAATATAACATTTGATATAAGTTAGACATGACTACTTATACTATACTAGTATAATTAAACACTAATTATGTATTTAATTATACTATTTTAATCTTATTATTCAAGTCTATTAATCCCACTAATAAGTTAGACAATTCTTATATACACTAGAATGATTAGACACTAATAAATTAATAATTGTTAATAATAAACACTAAATTCTAACAATTAACTTTACTATTGAAAACATTATAATACTAAAGTTATGTAGTGTCACACGTGTAAATGGTTAACCGAAAAAATCGGATTGGACTGGATTGAAATTGAAAAAATAAAATATTCCGGTTTTGGTGATGAACCAGTTTGTATCGATTTTTAAATTTCTAAAATCGGTATACACCGGCCTATTTTTGTAGCAAATTTACTTTACTTTGGATCATGTAGGAGGAAGGTTGAGCCAACCATTTATCAAACCAAATTCTGATTGACTCCTCATTCCCTACTCTCCAAATTAAACCTTCCTCAACCAGTGGTTTTGCTGCCATGAAACTCCTTCACATGTATGAAGGTCTTTTCCCCAACTTGGCTTGGTGAAAATTCCCCTTTGGATAGTATTTGAGAGTCAAAATTTTTGCAGCAAGAGACTATGGAGACTACAGCAACCTCCCTCACTGCTTGGCCAGCATGGCCAAGTAAAAGTCTCCAAATCTCTTAAACCTAGACCTCCCTTCAGTTTAGCCTTGCCCATTTATTACCAATTGGCCCAATGAATCCTTCTCTCTTTATCTTTTTGTCCCCACCAAAAGCCTTGCATCAGCTTGTTTATTTCCTATAGAATGAATTTTGAAGATTCTTATATAGTAAGTAGGGAGTGCTTGTATCACAGATTTCAACAAGATTTCTTTCCAACTTGTGAAAGAAATTTCATCTTCCAATTGCTTATCCTTGATCTCACTCTATCCAATAAACATTTGAAATATTTTACTTGAGATCTTCCCACTTGGGTAGGAAGCCCCAGATATTTCTCATATGATTGTGTGGATCTGACACCTGCTATTTGAGTGATAATGCTCTTTGGTTCTTCCCTCATATTGCTGCTAAAAAAGATAGAGGTTTTCTCTTTGTAGTGTTTGGCATGATGCTATTTCATAGGTCTCCAGCAGCTTTAATATTCTGCTCAACTCCAGTGAGTTTGCCTTGCAAACTAGTAAGCTATCATTTGCAAAAAACAAATATGGTTGATGTGGATTTGTCCTCGTGCCAGTGGAACTCCGGTTAAGTGACTTGTAGCTTCAGCTTGATTAAACAAATTACTAAGAGCTTCAGAACAAAGGATAAAAAGATAGGGTGAAAGGGGATCGCCCTATCTTATTCCTCTAGAGGGATTAAATTTCCTGCAGGGTATTCCATTGATGATAATGGAATATGATACTATTGTGACACATCTCATAGTGAGGGCAATCCACTTGCTTGCAAATCTCATCTTCTTCATTACTGCTTCCAAAAAAGGTCACTCAATTTTGTCATAGGCTTTACTCATTTCCAGCTTTAAGGCCCTAAAATTATCCTTTCCTTTCAATAGACATTTCACATAATGCATTGACTCATAAGCAACAATCACATTGTCAGTTAGCCTGCCTGGAACAAATGCACTTTGAGTAAGAGATATGATAGAGGGAAGGATAGACTTCAATCTGTTGGCCATCACCTTAGCTAGAATCTTGTACAACATATTGCATAGACTGATGGGCCTAAACTCAGTAACTTTGTGAGGCTTTTTGACTTTTGGAACTAGGGCTATTAGGGGGTCATTGATATCATAATTCCATGATGTTGTGTTGAATGCTTCTATGACTGCTTTGCACACACCACTTTGAACGGTCTCCCAATGATTTTGGTAGAAAGCTGCTGAGAATCCATTTGGCCCAAGTGAGTTTAAGGAGTTCATTTGAAAAATGGTTGTTTCTACCACTTTTGCAGTGCACTTTTGAATGAGCTTTTCATTCATACCCTCTATAACAGTAGAGCCAAGAGTATGTAAACAATCTGCTATCCCTGTAGGCTGAGATGAACTAAACAAATCCTGGAAATGAAATAGAAACATAGAGCTGATATCTTCTTCTGATTTTGTTGTATGACCACTCACATCAGATATTGACTTAATGGTCCTTCTCTGATTTTCACATATGAAAGAATCTGGTATTCTTATCCCCTTCTTTGAGCCACTTTTGTTTAGCCCTTTGTTTCCACTTTAGGTCCTCTTCCTCGAGTAATCCCTCCACCTCCTTTTTCGAGCTTCATATTCTGTAAGTATTTTCACCTTCATTTGCTTCTTGAAGATATTTGATAAGAGATAATTTAGTAGTAATGAGCTTCTTTTGATTCTTGTAGGCCAACTTGCTCCATTTCTGAAGAGATTCTTTGCATCTATTAAGGAACCTGTTAGTTTCAGTCATATCTGCTATCGGAGTTGGATTTTGGACCCATGTTTGCTTTACAACATCATGGCACTCTTCTTTTTTAGCCCAACTTGCCTCATATCTAAAAAGCCTCACTCTCTTTTTATCATCAAGCATCATGTTCCTTATTTCAATAAGGATAGGACAATGGTCAGAGCTTTGAGCAGTAAGAGTAGTAACACTGGTGCCATTAAAACTATTTAGCCATTTAGAATTACCAAAACCTCGATCCAATCTTTCTGTTGTGAATCTGTAACCTTCCTTATTGTTGCTCCAAGTGAACTTAGCACCTTGATATCCCAGGTCACTTAGTCCACACAGTTCAATAGACTCTCTAAAATCCTCCATTTGTTTATAAGGTCTTTGAGCAGCTCCTACTTTCTCATGTTGGTGTCGGATCTCATTGAATTCACCCATGCATAACCATGCCATATTCTCAGGAGGTTGCAGTTCTCTCAATAAACTCCAACTTGCATTTTTTATATTACTGGACTGCCATAAAACCTGAAAGGAGCCATTTTTTTGGCTATGTCAGTGTTGGTGATCTTAAGGGAAATAGGACTCTGAGAATAGGAATCGAGTACCACTGCCATCTAATCCTTCCACAGAAAGGCTAACCCTCCACTCCAGCCAATAATATCCACTACAAAGCTTCTCATAACCCAATTTATTTCATATATTCTCTACCTTTCTTCTGTTGCACTTTTTCTCCATCAGGAAAACAAGGTGTTGGCCCTTTGTGCTCACCAAATGGTGAAGTTTCCGAACTGCTCGAGGGTTCTCAAGCCTTCGGTAGTTCCAATTGAGGCAAATCATTACTTCTAGTGGGGCTGCGATGCAGCCTCCACCAATAGTTCCTGAGTTAGACTCCTTGCTGGTGTGAGTTTGGTTTTCATAGTGGTAGCACCTGTCTGAGTAACACTCCCCACTACTTGTGTTTCTTTTTTTTTTGTTTCCTTCTTGTTTAGAGCACATTATTGATTCATTATTGGCAGTTAAAACAGCTCTAGCTCGTCTCTTCCAACTGAACCTCTTTGTCACCACTTCGGCACTATGACGAGGATTCAAGTCAGCTTTATGCTTGCTGACAAGGGCATATTTATTTGGAGTATGGGCTAAGGAATCTATGATATTGACAAATTCTATATCCATATTTACAGTAGAAAAATTACCTGCTGGGTTGTCAAGTGCCTGATGCTCAGATCCTCCAAATTGTGCAGGTATTTCCTTTTTCTGAAAAGTTATCTTCGTGAGTTCCCTCATCATTTTGAAAGTCACCCCCCTTATATTACTTTTTTTTTTTTTTCCAGCAAGGATCCTTTATGAGAGTTGACCCTGGACTGTTGGCAGAGGCATCAAGATCGTCAGTTTCCTTATTCATCAAAGGTTCCCTTGATTGCTCCTATGATTTCTGCACTGATACTTTCTTGCCTTTTTTGGATTCATTGCTACCTCCTGTGCCAGGAAACTTCTGGCCCAAGTTCTCCGATTGGTCAACTTCCGACCTGCCACCATATTTCTTGAATCCATGATAACTAGTTTTAGCTGGCAGTGCTCTGAGCTATGGTCCATTGCCGATTGTCTGTCATGCTTTAGCAATGAACATCCCTTCCCATTGTGTTTCAGCACTCCACAATGGAAACAAAAGTTCTGTAATCTTTCATATTTGAACCTAATCCACTTGTTTCCCTTTAGCATTCAACCACCTTCCTCGAGCAAGTGGTTTAGTTATGTCCAGAGAAATTCTTACTTCGAGATATTTGCCCCAGCCGAAGCCTTCTTTATCCACATCAACCATTACTACCTTACCAATAGAGGAGCCTATTTGTTCCCCCAGTTCTTCTCATTCTAGCCAAAGGTAAATTATGGATTTGTACCCTAAAAAGTTCTTGTGAGAAAGTGAACTCATTTGGAGAAATAATACTTTCAAATTCCTGAATGACCACCAATGATCTATCAAAAAATCAGGGTCTGCCTTCCGTTATCCTTTCTTTGTCGTTTACTTCTTGAAAGTCTATGATGAATTGCTTTTCTCCCATCTCTTTTTAGGTAATCCATCCTTCTGGTTTCCATATTGGAGACATAGTAAATCGAAAGGCCTCGCGGTTCACGCCTCTATCTACTAATATCATAACCATTATGCAGTGTCTTCCTCGAGTAACAGCCTCAGAAATGGCCTCCTCTAATAGTTGTATTACTTGTTCATCATCCTTACTTAGTTTATGGCCTTCCCATAGAATGGAAAGGTCTTTATCCGCCACACTGTAAAAACTCTATAGACACTAGGACTGAGAGAGTAGAAATCTTTGCCATAGCAAAGAGACTCAAACCTTACTCTTCAAAGGAGAGAAGGACAACAAACACAGCAAATCTCTTTTGCCTTGATCCTTGCACCCCATCCCTCGTAGTCGTAAGAGCAAGATTCGATCTTAAATACTCAAAAGTCTAACATCAACAAGGCTAACTCTAAAAAACACCAACAGCATTGAATTGTTTATATTTCGAAAATTTAGTTGTCCAGATTCCAGTAGGTATATGTTTAGGGAATTGGGCTTTCTTTTCCTTGGGATATGGTCATAGGCCCAGATTCATAACATTTTAGTAACTTGTGGGATCCAGACATGGAATTTCTGCAACAAATTATAATACCATCCCTTTCTATTCGTCAATTTAATTTTAAGACCCAAATCCATAGGATGACCATTTATGACTATCAACAAATATTTTCTTTCCTAAAACTTATTCTTTATCATTTTCTATTAAATTGCTAAAGTCATAAAGAGATCACACAAGAAATAAATTTATAAACTTATATGACTTCGTATGATACGTGATATCCACTTTATAATCTAGTCAAGACACATCATGAATTTTTTATTCATCTGAAGAATCATATCTGGAAGAGAAGCATACACTAATTCAAGTTGAGATACTAAGTTGTAATTTTTAACAACTTAGGGCTGGTTTAGATAGGTGAGATGAGATGAGATGAAATAGTTTTAAATGAATTGAATAAAATATTATTAGAATATTATTTTTTAATATTATAATTATTTTAAGAATTGAAAAAATTAAATTGTTTATTATATTTTATATAAAAATTTGAGAAATTTGTAATAATGAGATGAGATGAGAGAAAGTTTCTGTATCCAAATGAGACCTTCACATTGACAACCAAATCAACTAGACCATACAAACTTAATAGTATTTTAAGTCATCATTATTAAATGCTGACATTCCAAATAAATAAATAAAGAAAAATGCTTGGGATCCCGAAAATAAATTTCAAATACTTCTCTTGAAACGCTTTTTTATTTTTTTTACTTAATTATTAAAAAAATATTTTTTAATGATGTAAATTTTTTATTTTTTAGATGTAAATGATTAAAAAAATACATGAAAAAAAAAGAAAAATAAAAAAAAAATGAAATTCACTATTCGAGTCACAAACGAATGTTAGCTGTTGCACCAAAACAAGATGATATTTTTAAGTCCTCCATAATAAATGCAAGCAATAAGTGGATACTCAACCAATTTATAGAAAAATATGTTGACCAAATAATAATAATAATAAAGAAATATACAGGCCATGCCATCAAATAAGCCAATTGCCAGAAAGCTAAGCTTAACTGCCACAGCAGAACGCAGGACATTGCTCCCGATTGAATCAACCAGGTGAGCCAGCCGAAAGGGACGAGATCATTGAGCGAGGGTCCATACAGATATATATCTTTTTCAATAAAATCATAAAAAAAAATGCTATAACATTTACTGAACATTTTGTGGTACCCCAAAAATCTGTATTTGTAGCAATAAATGTTGTCGAGTCCACTCTATACGTTGATCTCTATCTATCTCATTTAAGAGATTTTTGGATAAGAACTTGAGGGGATTTTTGAGAGAGAGAGAGAGAGAGATAATTACAAGAGGAGGAACACTGTTCTTTCCTGAAGAAGACAAAAGAGAAGGAACATATATAAATATAAATATATATATATATATATAGAAAAAAGAAGAAATACGAATAAAATCCAAGAAACACATGCAGAGTATTCCACACAAGCGCTCCCATATCCATTCCATCCACAGTAGCACTTCATATTAATACTAGATGCTTTCAGCAGGAATTGGACCAAAAGTTCCAAAGTTGCTGGCATGTTTGGGCCTCCACGACGTCCTGCCCCTCACAATCTCAGCTCCATTCTCGAGTCGAAGCAAGTGCTGGCACTCCATGTCAGCCAGAGTTCCCAAATTACCAACGCCACTGCCAGAGACGGCAGTCAATGACTGAAGCACGTTGTCCTTTCCACACTCCCTCCTGTACTCCAAGGTCAAGGCAGAAAGCTCATAGCTCTCCAAGATCGGCAATGGAGCACTCTGCAACAGCCAGTATCAACTTCTGATTATATTAACATGTATTATACTTTCAACAGACAAAGATAATGACAAAAACAATCTCAGGTAGCGAGATTCCATCTGTTTCCATCAAGGGAAACAGAAAAATTTTTATCAACTGAGGAAAGAAAAGTACCAATCATTCAACACTCAATTCCGCCCCTTGCATGTCTGCCAATAGTCTATCTTAAATGGCACTTCTCTTTCCCCTCCTAAGAAGATGGTCGCAAGATGAGGCCCTCTACCAAAAAACATTTGAACACCGGGTATACAACTCCATGTCATATAATGTAACCCCCCCAACTAGATATGATAAACCAAAAATAAACTAGTGCAGCAAGCTAAGGCATGATACATATCCTATTATTTTTTTCCATTTTCCTAAAATCATCTCACTACCTACTCAATTGTTTTTCAATCTCCATCATAAAGCCCGCATTCAAGAGCACTAGAAAGTTAACCTCAAAGTCCAATGTTGCAGATTTTGATCTGGAGACTAGGCTAACAAAGGGGGTCGGTACCAGCCCAAGCGGAAGGTGGGACACGACACTGAGTTGATGCATAATCTATTACTCTTTTGTGCATCTTTTACTGTAATTTCTCACATCCCAATATTGATGGATTTAATGATAAGAATATTGCACCCAAAACACAAATCTTAAACGACAACCTCTGATGCTAATTTTTTTTTACAAGTAACCTCTGATGCTAATTAAACCAAGGGGATGTTGGAAAGAATAGCATAGATTGGATAAATACAACATATTTTACTTGTGATGCAATGCATTACGCAGGCATCCCCCAGAGAAACCAAAGCACAGCCTGATGAGATCTAGCTCAAAGAAACCAAAGTATTGCAGGGCCAAGATGGCTGGTAGTAGGTACATCTATTCCAGCAAAAAGCCAACAGAAAAAGTATAATGAAAGCTAAAAGGCAAACAGTATTACGTGGCAATGACAAAAAGCAGGAATTAATACTTGACAAGGACAGGTGCACATGGCATCGCACTGAAATCACTAAAGCCCTGCTGAGACAACCAACGTTGTGAAGGACTACAACATTACCTCGATTGGACTTATCCAGCCTGGAAATTTAAGCATGTCACTGGGACAGGAACTTATTATTAATTAATAAAAACCTGGAAGTATTGAATGAATTAGACAATTCTATATTGGAGCTTTGGGATGTGATGGATAAGAAAACATTAATTTAAATAATCTTTTCCTAAGCATATAATTCAAGACTTCTTTTTTTTTTTTATGAGTAATTCAAGACTTTCTCAAAAATAGAAAACCAAGCACTACTGCTCAAAAGGGATTTGCAAATACATTGCTGACTTGTAAATGTACTGAATAAATAAACCCAAGAAAAGGTTGTTTCTGGTTAGACCCATTCAATTCAGAATTTTATCTGGCTGACCATCTTTGTACAGGGCAGGCATTATTAGCATGTATATTGAATTCTAGTAAACACATATAAAAGGAGAGAGGGGGGGGGGGGGGGGGTGTTGGAGAGAGAGAGAGAGAAGGGGAAGTACAAAGGAGATGAACTGAAGAAAGAAATTCACTTGAGCATCTACCTCAAGGATCCAGCCAATATACTTCACATTGTTGACATGCTGGTTGACATCTAAATCACTCCACCTAGGCTGGCAAATAATAAAGGGGAAATTACCGATTTAAAAAGCAACAAGGGTGCAACCAGCGCGGTTTGTCAGAAGTCAAAGCAAATAATGATTAAAAGTATTGGATGAAAAAAATAAACTTACACTTAACCCAGTACGAACATAGTCTGCTGTATTGTCATCAAGTTTTTGTAGTTTTCTGCTATCCTCTTCCACAACAGGAACAGTATCCGTAAAATAAGGCTCTATTTCTCCCCGAACTTCTTCTGGAATCTTAGACAACCTCCTGGTTTGTTTATTCATCATCACCCAAACACTGTAGATCAACAAAGCCAAAAACACAACCATTTAGACCCCGATCAATTACTTCTGCTAATACCATGTAACGCAAACAATCATACACATTTCATGTAGGCATGCCTGAAGTTTATTACTATACATCCCATAGAAAACACTTCTCAACACATTTCAATCTGAATCATGTCAAGAAAACTGATAACAAAAAGAAAATAGACTATTATTATTGCTTTAATTATCATCACCAAAGTAAAAGATCTATGATGTAACATAAATGACATAATTTTGAGTATCATATGCGCCTTCAAGAGGAAAGGGAAGAAAAGATTCAACTCTACAAAGAATCATACCTAGAGGCTCTTGTCAGAGTTTTGCCAGTTTTAGAATCAAGTAAAAGCCAATCACGGCGCATACCATTCTTTCCAGATGGACTGACCCAAGTGTCTACTTGCACAACATCACCCCTGTAAGACAAATAAATTAAATTCATCACTATATTCGGACATCTTTCCTGAAACTACAAATCAGCTTATAACCTATGAATTCTGTTGCTCTCCAACCATGACGGCATCTTATAAAAGTTCTTGCACTCGGCTAAAAACAGCTATCATAAAACTTGCCCACAAAAAATTAGTGGTTGGCTCCAAAATTTACAATCAATGCAAAACAAGATTCTTAAAAAAGTAAACCCTCACACCCAGGGGAGTTCCAAAGGTTACCACTTGCTTTGAGCTTCTTCTTCTAAGAAAATTAAATAAAACACAGCAAATCAGAATACATCATATAGGGACAGGGTACATTCCTACATGGAATGGGCGTTGCTAAGTTTTTTAATGAAATGATTATTACTCAGACTTATCATGGGACAAGTCTTTTGATCAAGAGTGGAATAGGTCCTTAGGAAGGGGGGACCCATGAACACCACAACCTTTTTTTCCTTGATTTTGTATTTTCCTAATATTCAAATTTGTTTTAAGCAATAACTTTAGCTTCATACTTAGAATTTTATTTTGATAAGTTAGATTCAAACTAAGAATTAACAATCCTGAGGTCAGAAAATCCACCTATGATAATATGTTAAGCTTCCCAGACACACTAATGTCCCCAAAAAATTAATATCCCTGCAAATGCACAAATTGAGCACAACCTTGATAAGGCATCATCCCCAAAAAATTAGTGATCTTTTAGAAACCTTTAAGTGCAAGATCCGTAAACAGAGCAAAGTAAATAGCCAACACTTTGCTACACGGCCAGCCCTGCAAACTATAATCTATGCTATTGATTTAGGATACAATCATCAAAGCCCTGTATGAAAAATGGACGAACAAACATAAACCGTACCACTAAATGAGAAAATCCATCAGCTAATGCTCAAGTGTAGTTAAACAGCGCAAACTATTAGCATGAAGTGGCTTACCATGTAGGATAGCGATCTACCACCACCTGCATTCGTGTAACCACCCATATGAGGTTCTTTTTGCACATCTCTGGCGTCGAACCAAAGCCATCACCAAGAAGTCCAGCACCCTTAACGTGGTTAAGGGCAGTTTCCTGCAACAAAAGCAGGTGGAATAAGAAAACAGCTCATGAAGAAGAAATCTCGTATTATATGCTACTCAATAAAAACAGAACAACCCACTACATAATTGTTTTTTTTTTAAATGTCTAAAATTTGAGGATTTAATAATACCTGTAGATGATTCATCAACGTTTCTATCGACGCTGTGCGATCAGCACCTATTTCATATGATCTAATAGAAAAATTTTGCCGGAACACAAGACCATCCTGAACAATCCTCCCTAGACCAAAAGGGTCAATGAGCATGTCGGGCCGCCTTGGTTTCCAATCAAGCATCATCCACTGCTTCTCAGCAGCCAAGAAGATTGTGGTGATAGCGGCAAGAAGCATGCTCCAATCAGGTAATGTGTTAATGAAAGTCCTGGGGGCAGGCGACGACGTTTCAAACTCATTCTTCACACCTTCCACTGGTTTTTTCAACCCAACTGAGGTACCATGTATTTTGGGAGAAGCTTGGGCACTTGCCTTGCCCTGCAAGGCACCGGAAGACCCAGCAGATTTCGACTTCATTCCTCCCAAATTCGCAAGCTTTTTGGCCGTCTTTGGGCCAGAGTCTGGAGCTGGAGATGCGGCCGGAAAGAAAGCAGCAGTAGCGGCGGTGGCAACCATGATGAAGTTCTACGGCCTGAGGGCGCCAGTCAAAGTTTGTCGCCAATCGGAGCACTGTCCGTCAGGGGAAGGGGAAAAAGACAAACAGTGGGAATCTTCAGACATACGCAACAGACAGCAAAAGCAATGAAAACGACAACGAGTTGCTGTACAGATAGAACACCATCGGTCTGTATGATTCGGAGGAAGAATGAGTAAGAACAATTTTTTTTTTTTTTAACAAGAGTAAGAACAAATTTAAAAGCTGCCATGAGCTAGTTTCTGCTTCGAACGGAACATACACATGGTATGCGTGTGGGTGATCCTTTTTCAATTAAATGCCTCAAAATTAGTTTGTTTCAGAAACTTTTTTTTTCAAATAAAAAAAAAATTGAAAAAAAAAAGTCCACATCATTCAAGTCCTGCGAAGAAATAGGTTCCCAAAAATTTTCGCCACTTAAAACATTTGATTTCCAGAAAGAAATGCCCTTTGGACCCAAAAAGAAATCAGAGCTCAATATTTTAGCATTCGGGCATTTCTATTTCTTTCTCTGAGCATTCCCAGAACTAAAAGGACCAAATTCAAAGCCATAAGAAGAAGGGAAAAAAAGAGAACCACAAAGGAGAACTTTTTTGGAAGGAAAACAACAATTTGAAAAATACGATCCTTGGCATTATCTAATACAGTATCATTCGTATATACACAGCCGAAGGCAGAGCGGATCTGACCCGAAAACTATAGAACACCCAAAGCTAAATCCAAAACCTTTCATCTCATTTCGTTAATATATCTGGAAACCAATGCACGTCGCAATATACATCAAAATCGTGCATAGAATCCCCATTGTACCCCTCCATTAATCTAAAATCAGGGTGTCCGACAAAAAAGACGAAACTTTCACGGCGTGTTTGGCTGCCAAGAAAAAGCTAGAGAAGACCGCTAATTTCAAATGCCCACCCAGATCAGACCCGAAAATAAGAGATTATAAAAGAAGAAGAAGGAAATACAAAAACGAAAGAAATCCCTCCGTCCGTACCTTAACCAGCGAGAAACCGAGGTAGAAAGTCCAAACAAACGCAACAAGAATAAAAACTAAGTAACTAAACTTCGAATCGGTGTTTTGAGCAAAAATAAATGAGGGGTTATTGCTTCATTTCCGATCAGAAAAACTCCTTTTTCTGGTTAGTTGTAGAGTTTCCTCCTCCTACTGCTTTCTAGATTTTCTGGGTTCTTGCAATAATCAGAGAGAGAGAGAGAGAGAGAAAGATGAGGATTTTAGGGCCAGCGGTTTGTTGGACGATAAAGAGAATTGAATCGCAGAGCCTAGGCTTCACGTTTATATAGATATAATATTTATATACATTGAAGAGTATCCGTCCATCCATCTGACCCCCTCCCGCCTCCCCTTCAAAGTTCCACATCCCCAACCTCTTTCTTTCTCTCTCCGGTCTCTACACCCTTTTTTCCACTCCTTTCGTTATTAAGCATTAAATATTGTAGTTTTAATTAAAAATGTCTATTTCTCTAAACCAGCCTATATATCTTTTCGAGATCTTCCTTACTGACCACATGTGTTTAGTTTGCGAAATAGTTTTTTTTTTTTTTTTAAGGCTAGTAAGTGAATAGTTTACTATTTTTTATAAATAGTTTATTATTTTATTATTATTTACAGATGATATGTGATCTCCTCAGCATCTAAGCATAGCCTTAGGACTCGTTTGGAGATCTCGTATCATTCTCCCCGCATCTCAAAACTTTTCATAATTTATTTTAAACAATATCTAAATACAAAAATCTTTTAGGGTTGGTTTGGTTACACAAAATTAAACTATCTCATCACATCAAATTCATATACTCTCATACAAAATATAATAAAAAATTTAACATTTTCAAATTTTAAAAAAATAATATTAAAAAGTAATATTATAACAATATTTTATTCAACTTTCAACAAAATATTTCATCTCATGTCATCATAACTGCATAACCAAACGAGGCCTCAATTTCAAATTTTTAACTTTTTCATTTAATCATTATCGAATCATTGCAACTTTGCTAAATTACCAAACAAAATACAAAAAACAATACAACTTTCTCAAAATTGAAAATAACAATAATATTAAAAAATTATATTCTAACAATATTTTAATTTTATAATAGTTTTATTCAACTTTTTCTCTCTCATTTCCTAAAATATAATAAAATATCTCAATTCAAACAATTTTACTATTATTTACAAATAATTTTACTACTATTCACAAAATTCAAATCTCATTCATTTTCCAACCATCCCCTTTTGTTTTTGTGAAATATTTATTATCTAAAAATCTCCAACGAGAAATATTACAAAATTCATTTTATATGTTTATTCTTTTCATTCTTCAGAAAAATTCGTAAGACTATTTATTCTTTTCAAACGATTTAAAATTCTTTTATTTTCTATCCAAGTTGAATGATGTAATTCGAAGAGAAATAGATAAAAATCAAGTTTTTATTTGAAGTTCTAAAGTTTCAAACAAACATAATTAAAGAGAATTAGTTTTAATTAAAATGCTTTAATTAGTTTTATTTTCTTTTATCCTTCTATATAACTATATTGTTAATGCCATTTTAATATTTTATGGCACCCCAACTTTAATTTGAATCAAACAAGGAACTCTATTGTACTTTTATAGTTGTATGGCATTTTTTTTTCCTATTGATTTACGAAGCTACATCATAAAGAGAATAAACAACAAATTTCAAAAGGGAAAGTTTTAGGCCCGATTGGATGATGAATTTGAGTTGAGTTGAGTTGAAATGATAAAATATTATTAAAATATTATTGTTTATTATTATTATTATTATGAGTAGTGCTACATTTCTCGAGAGATGTAACCCGAAAATCCACCGAAAAGGTAAATGGTGTTTTTTTTATTTTTTCATGTATTTTTTTAATCATCATAAACATTTATAAAAATAATAAAAAAACTCAAAACACCATTAAAAAACACTTCCTTAATCACTAAGTCAAAAAAAAAAAAACATTAGAGACACATCTTTGGGACCCAAATTCAGGACATTTAGCATTTCTGTATTATTATTTTGAGATTTGAAAAAGTTGAATTGTTTATTATATTTTGTATTGAGATTTGAAAAAGTTGTAATGATGAGTTGAGATGAGTTTAGTTTCCAAACGAACCCTGAGAGTCAGTTTGGATCTCAAACTCTTCTTAACTCATCATTACAATTTTTTCAAATTCCAACACAAAATATAATAAACAATTCAATTTTTTTAAATCTCAAAATAATAACAATATTAAAAAAATAATATTCTAACAATATTTTATTCAACTTTTAATTTTCATCTCAACTCAGTTCAAGATCCAAACGCAGCTTTAAGTTTTTATGAATAGTAATGAGTTGAGATTGTGGAGTGAGTTTTGTGAGGCTCACCTAAGATGTTAAGATGAGTTTAGATATATTTATAGCAAGTTAAAAAAAAGTTGTGGATCTCGCATGTAAAGAGATATTGAGTTGAAAAAAATTGTGGGTCTTACGTATAAAGAAGTTTTGAATTGATATGAGTTTAGTAATTTGAAAGTTAGTGTTTAGATATTAGACTCAAAATTAGACTCATTAAGATAGTTTAAATTCCAAACATGGCCTTAATATTTAATTCTGTTTTCTCTCGGAGACTGCACGCTTGCAGTTCACTTTGAACATTCTTTATCTGAATATCATATTTGAACTGAAAACCATCAATAAAAAAAATTATTATTTTTTCTCTTTCTTTTTAGTGAAGTTCCTTTTTTTTTTTTTTTAAGAAAAGTTATTTTCATTTAAAAAATTTTAAAAAAATGAAAAGATGATTGTTTAATAAAAATTGTGAAATTTGGATATTTAAAATGAGACAGTGTCATGATCCATTTAGATTAGGGCAAGGCTACTATGTACCTTTTTTTTTTCGATGTTAAAGATGGCTTTTTATTGGCCAAATTGGGCAATCACATCATACTTGAATCCCTTCAAAAGGGGAGCTATGACAAAAAAAAGCCTAGGAAGCAGTGCAAAGGAAATCTTGAAAGGGTGATGCTACAGTCTCCGTTGGGCTCCCGCTGGGTTGTAGCGTTATTTTATATGTATTTTATTTAAGTAATTTTTTATATAGATTTTTTCTTATTTTAAAATATTTTTAAAAAATAAAATAAATTTAAAACATTATTTAGAAAATATTTTATTAATCAGAAAGTAAAAAAATATATATTAAAAAATACTTTCTTAATTATGAAGTAAAATAAAAAATTATAAAAAATATTTTTTAAAAAATAAAATAAATTTAGAACATCATTAAAAATACTTCCTTAATTAGATTGTAAAAAAAAATTCATTAAAATATACTTTCTTAATCACGAAGTAAAATAAAAAATCATAAAAATATGATTTTTTATTTTACTTCGTGATTAAGAAAGTATTTTTTAATAATATTTTAAATTTTTTTATTTTTTAAAAATATTAACATCATTAAAAAAATCTATATAAAAAATAATTTAAAAACAAAACACATAAAAAATACACTAATTTCCAGTGTGAGCTCCAAGCGGGAGCTCCTAGCGGGAGATATAGCATTTCCCTTACTTGCCCATCTAGTCTGACCGTCCAAGTTCACCATTGATCAAATTTTTTTTATTTTTTTACTTTAATGATTAAAAAAGTAATTTTAATTATATTGATATATTTTTTTATTTTTAAAAAATATTAAAAGAATATGAAAAAAAAAGGCATGGGCAGGATGCCCAACGGTAAACGCTAGGCGGCATAGTAGTCTTGCCTATAATTTAAAGAGAAAAGCTTCTTTGCCCATTTAGTTTGACCGCCCAAGTTGACCACTGGTCAATTTTTTTTTTTAACATAGTGATTAAGGAAATGATTTTAAATGTATTAGTATATATTTTTTATTTTTAAAAAATATTTAAATATATTAAAAAAATATGAAAAAAAAAAGTATGGGCAGCATAGTAGCCTTGCCCTAATCTAAGGGAAAAGATTATTTGCCTATCTAGTTTGACGGCCCAAGTTGACCGTTGGTATTTTCTTTTTTTTTAACTTAGTAATTAAGGAAGTGATTTTAAGTGTATTGATGTATTTTTTATTTTTAAAAAATATTTAAATATAGTAAAAAAATATGAAAAAAAAATGCATGGGTGGCACTGCTAAACGTTGGGCGACATAGTATCCTTGCCCATTACGGGCGCTAACCGCACCTACGGACGAGGTAGACCCCTATTCTCTAAGCCTACGCTTTGCGTTCATACTAATGATCAAATGAGAGAACACATCTCTTAAGTGTTTTATCTCTACTCGTCAACTAGCGTAGTCGAGTACATCTCTCGCTTGGTTGTCTAAGCCGACGCTTCACGCCCCACGCCCCACGCTCTCATCGACAATCAAAGGACGGAACATCTCTCCTAAATATCTCATTCTCCTCACCACCAAACGCGATCGAGCACATCTCCCTCCTCACTAAGTCTAACTCTGTGCTCACACCTAGCGCGGTCTAGCACATCTCCCGCCTAGCATCTTCTCCAATAAATGTCGAGTGTTGAAAATCGTGCCACAACTACTGCCAGCAAATTACCTTCGGAAACGAGCTTCTGAGCTCCACAACTGCCTCACGAATATGACCTTCAGGAACGAGTCGACAGGCTTGATAACTACTTGAAATGGACCTAGAGGATCAACGGGCTCCCTGACCACTTAGCGCCAATTACTACAAACAAGCTCTAATATCAATACCAAAATAAATAAAAAATCAACAACAACTCGTATCAAGAGGCAAAAAATCTACTACCACTAACAATAGCAAAATCAATCATAAAAATGTACACTCTTTACTAACGATAAACGGCCAGAAACAACTATCTAAACATTTGAGTTTTAGGTAAACGTTCGTACAAACAAACTTTATAGGGGCCCATCCTCAAATGCCCTTATTACAAATTTCGCAAGTCTTCTCAAGCTCCGTGCTCGCACCTAGCATGGTCGAGCCATCTCCTGCCTGTCTCTTCAAGCCAAGCTTCGTGCTCACACCTAACACGATCGAGCATATCTCCCTCCTAGCTCTCTAAGCCAAGCTCCGCGCACGCACCTAGCGCAGTTGATCACATCTCCTGCTTACCTCTACAAACCAAGCTCTGCGCTCGCGCCTAAAGCAGTCGATCACATCTCCCGCCTAGCTCTCCAAGCCTAGTTCCGCACTTGCACCTAGCGTAGCTGAGCTATCTCCCACCTATCTCTTCGTGCCAAGCTCCGCACTCGGAGATCTTCATTGCTTAAAATAAACAAATAGAAAACTAGGGACTGGTTCCCGAGATTTATTTTTTCTATAGGTTTCTAAGAGCAATCTCTATTATGACTTGACTTGAAGATTTTCAAGACCTTCTTGTTGAGTAAGTTGACTTTAAGAATCGCGACATATTATTAGGAGTAAATTTACCAAGCCCAATATAGCATTCCAGGCTTTATTCATGAGGGAGTCATCATCACAAAGAAAGAGAGGAGAAAGGATGTGACAAGATAAGAGGGGAAGTTAGACCTGCAAAGGGTGAGGTGATATAAAGCTACCCTTTCTCACCACTCATAAGGGCTCGAATAAAAGGGGATCTGATGGAAAGATAAGGGAGACTTCGACTGGAATAACCAGGGGATCTTCTTCAACCCTACGGCGAGGAGACTCCAGAGACCATCTTCTATAGGCCAAAAAGGGTTATCGACCCCTATTTGTACAGTGAGGTGCGAGAGATCTTAAAAGGCTGTAAAATACTCATCTCATTGTGGATTTATCCTCTAAACGACCCGTGGATGAAAATTTTGTGTCGAACTATATAAATCCATATCTCATTCTCTATTTATATTTCTTGTATTTTTAACTATCTACTACTATGAATGTACGTATAGGCACCGTACTGACATCCCAAACCGCCATTGTGAACTTCCGAGCATATTGTCGGGGCCCAAATCGTCATTGTGGACTAGAGATGATTATTTCTCCTATTTTGGCCTGTTGTACAAATTTATACATTATGTTTAATAGTTGTCTTCTGGGTTGTAAGATTTAGATTAGAATAAAAGGATATATGAAGTGATTATCACAATAACAAATAAACACTCAAAATTCACACGAGCAAAATTAATGTTACAGAGTCAGCTATATATGTTAATCTCTCTCGCAGTAAATTTTAAAATTTAAGTAAGAAGTAAAATCGATGAGATCATAGTCACAATAAGCTCAAATAATAATATTTTATATTTTAGGATCCAATATGCAATTAATGATATAGTTTTCCGTGTACAAGATAAGTGGCACCGTTTGTCATGTTCTGTATGCTAAACATTACGAAAGTGTGATAAAATGTACAAAAAAAAATAAGAACAAGGATGTGAAAAAAATTAATTTATGACAAGAGTTTTACAATCCTCCAATAGATATAATCAATTGCAGTACTTTTTTTTCTTCTTCTTCTATTTTTTAGAATTAGGTGAACTCGATAGTGACATTTATAAACATGAGGTTTCCACTATGTTGAGCCAAAATTGGTGAATAAAAATGAGAATAATATGTTTAATGAGTCGCAGTTGATAAACATATAATTAAAAAATCATTCCCATTTTTTCTTTTTTTATCATGTTGATTAATTTTGTACCATTTAAAGCCTCTGTTGCTGGTTGTGGTCACAACTTTTATCCCTACCAACCCAAATAAATAGTAGAATAAAAATTGAATTGTTTATTATATTTTATGTAAAAATTTAAAAAAATTATAATGATAAGATGAGATGAATTGATGTGAATTTTGAATGCAAACGAGAATACCCGCTTAAAGCTGTATGACACTTTTAATTATAGGACTTCTGATTTCTTGTTCAAGCTACTCTATAGCCTATAGTAGAAAAGATATTGCTAGACAAATAAAATAAGTATTCCAATATTTAATATGTGATATTAAATGATCAATAAATATTAAAAGATACTTTATTGACTCAAGCATAAAAAGACACCCTATAATAAAAAGAAGGGATTTGTCTAAAACAAATTAAATTATTTTAGAAAAAAATGTGAACACAACATTATTCGCATGCAAAAGATGTAAACCAAAGTCTAGTGCAAGTGTATTACTCCCCTAATCTCAACTTAAAAGTTGCTTGAGTGAGAGAAAAATATAATTTAGCTAGTCAAAGGTTGACCGCATGTCGTGGTTAATTGTCTAACAATATTAAAAGATTTAGGGGGGAGAATTATATAACATGGCATTTTATTCCGGAAATCCTACAACTAAGGGTGAAAATTCGTATTCTTAACGTGTCAAGTTATGTAAATTTGACTACATAGATCAATCTGAATATAACCCGTTAAGCTAAACGAGTGAGATATTCAAATCATAATACGACCTATTTAAATTACAGGCCGTGTCGTGTTACTCGTTTTGACTTGTTTAATAGTTAATTAGAAATTGGTCAACATGATATGACTCATTTCAACTCATTTCAGTAAATGAGTTGAACTAAGCCACCTGACCCGTTTTACCTGATTAACATAATTTAACATAAAAGTTAAAACCTATATTTATTAGTAGCCACAATATCTATAAAAAAAAAAAAAAATAAGACTACCTACTAACAAAATATGCTTTTTCAAAAGATGTCTGGTGCTAGGGAAGTAAGAAAATTCAAAAGATGGTTTTTCAAAGTGAATCTTTCTTGGACATTTGGAGCAAACTATGTAATACTCTCCAATAAGAGGACCTAGAGGAAGCATCAATAGTAGCAAGATTGATATGGTTTAGAAGAAATGATTTTGTTCATGGAAAACATTTCAGACATCCTAATTCCATCATCAATAAAGCAAAGGATGATTGGCAAGCATTTAAAAATGCTTAGAACCATAAAAAGCCTTATCATTAGAATATTGGACAGATCCATTAGAAATGGACTAAGCCTCCTGATCAGTGTTACAAAGCCAATTGGGATGATGCGATTGATAAGGAAAAAAGGAAAGATTGGCATAGGGGTGATCATTCGGGATGGAGAAGGACATGTGATAGGCTCTCTTAGTACTTCTAGAAGTCTAAATCAAAATTCTCGGGTGGCTGATTCTTATGCTGTAATGGTTGCTGCAAATTTCTGTAAAGAAATGGGCATTCGATCACTTATATTGAAAGGAGATGTCTTATAAGTGGTGAATTATTTTTCAATGAAGAATCCAGATTGGAGCCAGGCATGTTGGTTAATTGAGGATACAAAAACTTTAAATACTTATGTCATTTGGTCAGTTGTCCATACACAAAGAGAAGCTAATCAGGTTGCTCATATTCTTGCTCGGGAAGCATTATATCTACAAGAGGATTTCATAGGATTGGAAGAAATTTCAACATGTATTAAGTCAATTGTATCTCTAGAGATATTGTAAGACTTGAGCAACAAAATTTCATCATTTTATATAACAAAAAATATATTAATATTTTCAAATTTTAACTTATAATAAAACCAAAATGACAAACCCAACAATAACAAATATGAACATAGGCCTAGAATTACAATCCTAACTATAAAAACATAAGTATATTGAGAAATATCAATATGACAATACAATAATAATAAAATTATAATTTTGAAATAAAAATTAAACATATTATTACGGGTTGACCTGTTTATTAATTGTGTTTTTACAAGTCAATTCCTTTTGACCCGAACCCATTTATATTAAACCCAAACTCGCTAAATTTATGTCGTATTCGTGTTAGATTTACGAGTCATGTCACGTATTGCTACCTCTACTTACAACATAAACAATTGAAGCTAAAACTCAGTTTAGTGCCTGTGTAGGCCATCTAGGTAAACAAAATAATCGTATTTCCTTAACAAAAGTGATAAAAGTGGTTGTTAAATTATCACCAATCTTGAAAGTTTAAATTGATAGAAAGAGATAATTTAATTACTTATATTGTATCTCTAATAGTTATAAACCACGATCTTCGTCTCACCGATTTAGGAGAACAAAATTTCAAAAGATTATTAACAACCCCCGAATAAAAATGTACTTACAAAATAATGATTTCTAAATTTGATTTTTAGTATTCATATTTAATGTAAGAAGCTATTATATTATGTGTAATGCTATATACAAATCCATAATCAAGGTGTTCAATTCTTGTACAATCTGTTTAAAAACAATGAGAACCACCATGCAAAATAAATTTTTAAGTAAGTTTCCTTTTTTTCAAATGGGTCGCATGAGACTTGCACGGTCTAGTCATGCACAAATTATTTTTCTTATATTATTGCAAGACATGTCTGGCAAACATGATAATTTCTATGATTTTCAAAATTTAAACTTCATTCACAAATATTACTTAAATATAAAACACTTTTTCAATTTTTTCATTTAATCATTACATAATCGTTACTTAAACACAAAATTCAATAAAAATTTTACAAACTTTAAAAAAACAAATATATTAAAAAATTGAATTCATTGTATCTATTCACTTTCACAAATTTCAACACAATATTTATTTTAAAAATATTTTTATTCAACTTTTTTTCACTCATTTTCTAAAACTAAATAAAACATCTTATTTAAACTATTTCACCATTATTTACAAAACTTTAAGGTAGTACTTTAAACATCCAAACATGCCATTAAGAGTATTATTTATGTACTACGTTCACTATTATGATCACTTGATAAATATGACACTTTCTATCACAATATGATTGTCTCTTATTTTTTTTTTTTAACAAAAAGAAGTTAAAAAGTTGATGGATATTGACTATCTCATCGTAGCGAGATAAGAGTAAGATGATGGTATTATTATATGTAGAATTGTTTTTTAAAATTTTGATTTAAGCATCAACTTATTTTAAGTTAATGTCTATGGTACACTTTACATGTTTATCATTATTTTATTTTAGTTTTTTGAATTTAAATAAAATAAACTTTAAAAAAATATTGATCGTCGATGTCATTGTGGCATCGGCATATAATATTGTAAGTACATTGCAATCAAGTCCAATCAAGAAGGGGGTGTTATAATTTGCATGTATCGTATGAGTTACGGCTTTCGTGGTTAGGTTTATTAGATTAAAATTATATTTATTTTCATTAATCCTTATAAGATTTTGAAAAGATACTATATATTGGCAATAAATTTCTGTGCAATTAATTAATTCCCGGCCAAGAGTTGCTCTTGGGATTTTGGAAAGCCATTACAAACAATATTAATTTAGTTCTTGTAGTACTACTAAATAATTACGTACGTGGAACTTCCCTCAAGTACTACTATAGTACACCACTTTGAACGCCAAAGAATACCTAGCTAGCTAGGGTGTATACAAGTTAAGTTCGAACAAGTACTACTGGTGGGTATATAGTACGTACTAAGTCTAGCTAATTCGTTTAATTTTTAATTAAACATGAGTACTCGAGTTTGAACTTTTCATTTAATTGGATTTTATATATTAGTCAATATTAGTCAGAACTTTTATAAATATATATTATGATGTTAATATTAAGATTAATAAATTATTTACAACTTCTTCGAATATTACGATGTTAACATCCGAAGAATATAATTAACATGTACTGTTTGAATAATTTTATGTTTACGAACAACTTAACCTGATCTGTATTAGAATTCAAAAGAATTAGCTAGCCATGCATGCACGTCGTTAACTCATTTTTTATTTATTTATTTATTTATTTTGCATCATATACAAACTAAAAAAGATAAATAAATGTAGACTTTAATTTAGTGAACAACGTCGACTTTCGACAGCTTCACTTATTTTTTGTTCTTTCCCTTCAAAATTAAATAGAAATTATCCTAGTTTTTCCCATTTTTATAGGAAGAAATACAGAGATCCTAGCTAGTTTTGGTGCATGGCTAGCATTAATAATTCCAATGGCTGAGGCCGGATCTATAAATTAGCATTATATATATATATATATATATATATATATATGCATGTGGATTGTGGTGTATATAATATACTCAAATGAAAGGTCGAAACACAACCAACGACGTACTTGGCTTCTCATCGAATGACCATATATATCTTTCGCATTCACTTTCATAGAGAATTAATCACAAAACATCTACGTATGAACAGTACCGGTACCGTGCATGCATGCGCTAGCTTTATGGGTTAATGTGGAGGCTAGCTGTACGTACGTGGTAGGTTGGAGTTTGTTGATGAGCTATACTCCAAAATGGTATTGGTTGCTTCTTGTGCTAGCTAGCTTTTTCATGGTGTTGCTTCTTCTTTGCCCTAATCGACCACCTCAATATATCTTGACATAAACACTTTCTACAATTATGATATATATATATATATATATATATATATATATAAATAATATCTCTCTTTCGAATAGTAGCTAGGAATCGAAGTGTTTGATAAAAAAGGGCACGGTATGGAGGGGGACGGAGCAGGTGACAATGGCATGGGGTCCAAACTGGGGCACACCCAGCTAGCTTGTTTAAGACAACCGATCGAGGGGTGTTCTTAGAATATGAAAAAATATCTCATCAATCTCAATAAAAAAATTGAAGGCTTGAACTCATGAGTGAATAGGACGCGCGCATGAAGTGTACAGTAATAAATTCATGTAATGCTCATTTCATATATCTATCTCTCTTGTAAGACGTTTAAATTCGATTAAAAACGTAGGGAGATCTTGGTGATCTCTCGTAGCGACCATGCAACTGTTTCGCCTGAGACTCAGGTTAGAGCTAGCGCGCGTTGGTTTAATGTCATATAGTACTTCAAGTTCTCTAAGCACCTCAAACGTCCTTGCCCAAGAAAACGTACGAATATTTATTCAAAGGTTACGCAAGGATTTGTTCAAAGTAGGTTCGGGGGGGTGCTTCCACTGTCAAATATGGAGGTTACAGAGGCTCCCAACGCTCTGATCGGCAATTGATTTTTCTCACTTTTGCTATAACCCTCAATGAAGAAGACAATCATGATGAGGAGATAGAGTTTAAAAAGCTCCCAGCTATCCAGCTATCCATGTCTTACAAGTATGCCACCTTATTTCTCACTTGGTATGATTGCTAGCTTTTCCCTGATCCGTTGGTGGATGTGCTAAATGTTAGGAACCATAAGAGAAAAAGTAGAGTAAAAAACGAATCAATCACACATAAATACAATATTGATGTGGATTGATAATATGCCTACATCCACAAAGCTATAAAGGATTTTATTTAGAATGATAATTGAATATATATCATATGCGGCCGTACATGAATAGTGCATATATATATATGGCAAACCTTAATTGGTGGTTGTATAAGGGTTTAATATACTATATAATAAACCCTATTTAGCGGGTCGCAGGATTATATTAAGAGTAAAAAAATGATCCAAAGTTTCATTGAAAACTCACTAAAAGCTGCAAACGAATTGTCGTGTCAGATCATCAAATCTGACCGTCACAAAATAGAAGCAGATTCCATAAAAAAAAAAAAAAAGAAAAAAAAAGACAAACACTAAATAACATACTTTCTTGTAGAAAATATGGTTAGGACAGTATGTTTCAGATGTTCATGTGCATAATTGAGTGTGGTAGTTAGCAGGGCATATAATGTCAAGTGTACTACTAATGGCAGCAATGCTTAGACTTGTGTCACGTGGCTTTTGTTTATGCTTTCGGCTTTGCCGTGTGAGCTACCTTAGGAATTAGATGATCAGAGCTCTAATTATGAGAAATGAACATATTTACATTTTGTTATTAAGCCCTTTGGCATTTTTCCATTGCAAACCGGTTTGTTCTACCCAATTAATTAGCATGAACCGAAGGGTACTACATATAAGACAAGTGATCAATATAATAAGATAAGATATATATATATATATATATATATATATATATATATATATGTTGGTGAAGCAAAGAATTCAAAGACGTGGCAATATTACAAAAGGCAGCTTCAATTAATAGAAGTAAACTCAGCATCAAATCAAAGTTCTGTGAAGTGCTGAAAATTTGGCAAAGTTGGTACTAACAATACCTATCCCAAATCTTACTCTGAGTACACTAAAGAGATTTTGACAATCACATTTGCACCTAACGTTATGAATTATGTTATTTGTAAAAGTAGGGTTCGGATTGGCAACTCATAAAAGCTACTCCTTTTTCTAAAGCTTCTCAACTACATTTTTCACGAATTACATGTCCCCGCTTTTACGTGTTTATGGTAGTATATATCTGTTCTGCAAGAAAGTCAATAAAAGATGGCTTTTAATATGGAGAAAAAACTGAGTCCCTAATGACATCGACGTCACATAATTTCAGAGAAACTCCTGTGGCCTCGTTTGGTTATGCAGTTCAAACGAGATGTTTTGTTAAAAGTTAAATAAAATATTATTTTTATTTTAATATTTAAAAAAATTAAATTATTTATTATATTTTATATAAGAATTTAAAAAAATTATAATAATTAAATAAGATAAGATGAGATAATTTAATTTTGTGTAATCAAACCACTTGCATAGAGATCATTAATGATCTCTAGGGTTGGCATGGTAGCAAAGAGATCTGAATTCACTAGAAGAAAAATTGGCATTTGTTGCCATTTAATTGCAGCGAAAAGGCTATTTGTGACTAAAACAGACTCATTTTAGCTGTAAATAGTCATTTCGCTGGAATTAAATGGCCACAAATAAGCAGTTTTCTTGTAGTGATCGCATGCAATCCCTTAATCGATCTCCTAATTAAAGTAGAGAAGTGATACGTCTACGAAAAAATTTAATAAAAATAAACTCACAAAATAATTACGTAATTTTATGCTATTAATTAGACTTATTTTATAATAAAATTGAAGTATAATTCAAACAAGGCATGCATGCACGAGTGAGACGGCACGAAATAGTTCATAGCTTCGGGTGCAGGACTCTTACCTAGAGATAGAGGGGGTCCCATGCTAGTGCTCAACCGAAGGCTTTACATTGGATTCGAATTGAATCCTGCGGACATGAGCTCAAAAAAGAACAATTATTATAGACCTCAATGGGTTATTGGCCCGTTGAACCCAAAAGTTGTTTTTGAATTTGTTTTACAACCCTGTGGGTCCAAGATATACATACTTTTTCAATATAAATATAAATAAAGTTTACATAAAAAAATATTACAAATTAATCTAAAAGTAATTTCAATCCCTAAATAAAGTTTATAAACAAAAATTTAAAAGTGTTACAAATTTATCTAAAATTATTACAAATAGTTTAAGTAATCTACTTGTGGCAAATCTATTACAAATTCTCCATCAAGAGTCCATGATGCAATAAGTTAATAACCCATATAGAGCCTGAAAAAGCATTAAAAAATATAGATGAAAATGAAAATATGATGTTTCAAAAATATAAGAACTTGAATTAGAAAATGCAAGAAAATAAATACAATCCTTCAAGGAATGAATTAACAAACCATGTATATCAATGTGCGCCCGAAGTAGCTTGAGATTGAATCTATTTTCCCGAACTCGAATATCCTACATCAATTGAAATTAAAATTAATTTCTGATCAGAAATATAAAATAGTTTACAACAAAGTCCATCACCTTCCAAATCTCAATTGGCTTCCTTTTAATCCAATTAAGTGCAAGTGAAGCCTCCATTGTTGTAAGAAACAATGAACTCCTAAATTGAACCAATATGCTCCTCTTGGTGCTAAAGGCAGACTCTAAGGGCTTGTTTGGAAAAGTAATCTCATCTCATTTTATCTTAAATTTTTTTATAATTTTTTTTAACAAATATCACTCAAAGACAAACACTTTTTAATTTCAAATTTTTAATTTTTTAATTTTTTAATTTAATCATTACCTAATCATTACAACTTTCTCAAACCTCTTGTAACACTGCGCTCTCCATGGTTACGAATAAAGTCATTTTTAGAAAATTTTGGAGAATCGGTGTGCTACCACTGAACTTGACTTTAAAATATTTTCTTATAATTATGCCAAATACAAAGATTCTATAAAATTGTTATTTATTAAAAATACTGAGACTCTATTATTCAAACTTCAGAACTAAAGTTCGATTATTTGCTGTTACCCAAGAACTCCATCAACTTCTTTGCCATTTAGTCCTATGTTTTCAAGCCATAATCAAACTACAAGCCTAAACCATTGTTAGAGGACATGGTTGTAATTAGTGTAACTTGTGAGGGTATAATCGTCAATTATATGTAATATATATATTGTCGTACATTAATGAATGAAAGATGAATTCTCTCCATGTGTGTTTACATGGTATCAGAGCGTTGAGTAGTCGGTTGGTGGTAAGTGGTATACAGTGGTTCAGCTAGGAGCGACCAAAATTGAGCTCATTGTTGTCTGAGCTCGTCGGAGTGTTTTTTGTTGTCCTATCTGATTTTTTTTGTCGGATCTAAGCTCACCAGTGTTTTCTATTGCCAGATCCGAGTTCGTCGTAGTCCTTTGTGCATCCCGTGGCTTCTCTCTTTGTTGTCGGTGGCCGGTAGGAGTTTCAAGTTGTTTCCACGAGTTTCGATGTCGTCTCCGATACTGGGCACCAGGGTTGAACTTGTCGTAGTTTTATGTGCATCCTGGCAAGTTTCCCGTTGTCATCGACCGTTGAAAAGGCTCTTCGTTATCGCCAATGTTGAAGCCTTGGATATTTTGGTTGCAGGTATAAGCTATCCAATCCTCGAGTACGAATGACTCAACCTGGAGTAATAACTTGTTCCTATCCGAAATAACACCTGTTTGGTAATGCGGATAAGGTAATACCTAGACCACTTATTCTCGTTTAGGATAACCTAATATGTGTTTAAGGACAACAATAGGTCGATACCAGTTCTGACCCGATACAGGCTGATACAAACTTGATACAGGTCGGTTTCGAGCCGATACGTGCCTATTTCGATCGATATAGACTAATTTAGACCGATACAGAGTCGAAACTTGGTTCCTCATGTTGATTTGTTGAGTACTTGAGCTTCAGATTATATTCCTCGGTTTTTCATCCATATTTCATATTATGTGTGAATTTTCTATCTCCAAGTTAAATTGTGATATTTTTTCTGCGTCCATGACAACTAAATAAGAGTCACAATCTCTTAGTTTAAAACCCTGAATATGAGTCGATGCGTTCTCAAATTTTGGCAAGTCCACAGGTTCCATCATTTCCTGATGTACTCTCCCGACTTCAACATTTCACATTATCTGGACACGGATCTTAGTTGTCTTCTGATCAGATTAGTAAGAGATTCGTTTTGGTTGCCTCCTATGTTGCTCCTGGTAGGCTTAGAGGCTGGGGCGGTAGAGGTGAATATAAAGGTAATCACATTGGAGGTCGAGAATCTCGTAAGTGCATCCATTATGGTCGCACCAATCACTCGGTTAACTATTGTTGAGATCTGTGTGGTAGACTATCTGAGTCCGCTAATCAGACCATTTTCCAAGATGCTATATCACAGTCGATGAGTTCCAACCCAACTCCAAATATGATTAGCATATTGAAAGATGAGTATGATCAACTTTTGGGTCGCATATGGACTTCATCTTCCACAGCTACTCTTGCCCAGTTAGGTACAGTGTCCGCATGTCTTGTCTCATCCATCCAAGATCTATGAATTATTGATTCAGGAGCTAATGAACATCTAATCAATTTGTCTTCTGCCTTATCTATGTTAGATACTATGACATCTTCAAAAAGTGTTACTCTTACTAATGGTTCTCTTGCTAAAGTTACAGGCATTGGATCCACTAAACTCACCGATTCTATATCCTTGTCATATGTTCTATATGCTCCTAGTTTTCCCTTTAGTTTGCTGTCCATTAGTAAGATTACTCAAAATCTTCAATGTTTAGTGACATTTTATCCCTCTTCATGTATCTTTCAGGATCTAAAGACAAGGAACAATATTGGTACAGGGCATTAAGCTGGTGATTTGTATTATCTTGATGTTAAACAGTCACCCACTCGAGCCCTCACATCCTCCTTATCATCTACCTATTATGAATGGCATTGTTGCCTTGGTCACCTCTCTCTTTATCTTTTGAAGCGTCAAGTTAGGAATCTGGAAAATGCATCTCCCTTTCCTTGTGAAGCATATCAACTTTAAACATCATTGTGTGTCATTTGTACCTCGAGTTGATAAACAAGCATCGAGTCCTTTTGAATGAGTTCACTCTGATATATGGGGACTAATCAACATTGAATTAAACAAGTTTCAGTATTTTGTTACATTTGTTGATAATTACTCTCGTGTGACATGGTTGTTTTTTATGAATGCAAGATCTAAACTTCTTTTCGTATTCAAACTGTTTTAGAAAGAAATTAAAACTCAATTTAACAAAAAGGTTCAAGTTTTGCATTCTAATAATGCTAGAGAATATCAATCTAGTGTCTTTGCTACTTAAGTATTAAATGAATTGTTCATCAAACTTCATGTTCTTATACACCCCAACAGAATGGATGGCTGAATGCAAAAATCGTCATTTGTTAGATGTAACTAAGCACTTTTACTGCATATGCATGTTTCTAAATGATTTTGGAGTGATAGTATTCTTATAACTGTATGGCTCCATTAGTTCTCGATTGTTCCTCTCCCTTCTCCATCTTGTTTCCTTCATCTCTACTATTTTCTCTCCCTCCAAAAGTATTTGGATGTGTTTACTATGTTCATAACCTTGACCCAAGCTTTGATAAGTTTGATCCATGTTCTACCAAATGTCTTTTTGTTAGTTATGCCCGGCTCAACAAGGATATCACAACTATAGTCTTGTTCTTAGACGCTACATCACGAGTGCTGATGTTACCTTCTTTGAGCCATACCCTTCGCGGACACATCTTCAAGTGTTGAGTGTGATCCTCTACCATTACCTACTCTTACACTTTCTCCTTCACACTCACCCAATATTACTCAACCCTCCTAAGTGCCTCCCTCAGTTCCTTTACAGGTTTACTCACGACGCTTGCGGCCACTGGCTCCCATGCCTCCATCAACCGTGTTTCCATCTTCAGATCCTGAGTTACCTAGTACTTCAAACTCTCTCTCCACCTATTGCTCTCTGCAAAGGTACTCATTCTTGTGTTACTCAACATTCGATTAGTCAATTTGTCTCATATCATGCCTTTTCTCATTCATTATCGTGTTTTACTTCTCAACTTTCAAAACTTTCTGTTCCTGAGATAATTTATGAAAAACTAAATGGATGTTTTTCACCATAATGGGACATGGGATCTTGTTCCACTACCATCTAGTAAACAACATGTTGGCTGTAAATGGATATATACCATCAAATTCCATCCTAATGGCTTTGTGGAACGTCTGAAAACCCGCATGGTTGCTAAGAGTTACACTTAAACATGTGGCGTTGATTACGAGGAGACCTTACATCAGTTGCCAAAATCTCATTTGTTCGAGTGTTGATCTCTCTTGTTGCTAATTTAGACTGGCCCTTATTTAAGCTGAATGTTAAAAATGAATGTCTACATGACGACTTGCATAAAGAGGTTTATATGGAGCAACCACCTGAGTTTGTTGGTCAGGGGGAGTATCGAAGTATTATATGCAAGCTAAAAAATGCATTATATAGTTTGAAACAATCTCCTTGAGCATGGTTTGAGAGGTTTTCTGATGCTCTATTGGCATTTGGTCTTCATAGATACCAAACAGACCATTCGGTATTTCACCTACATAGTGATGCAGGTCACATTTTGTTGGTTGTATATGTGGATGACATTGTAATTACTGGGAGTGACTACTGGAATTGCTAGGCTGAAATAGTTTTTACATGATCAGTTCCAGATAAAAGACTTACGCAAGCCTAGATATTTCCTTAGAATTGAAGTCAGTAGATCTAAAAGGGGTATTAACCTATCGTAGAGAAAATATGCACTTGACCTTTTGGAAGAAACTGACATGTTGGGAACAAGACTTATTGACACTCTTATGAACCTAAATCGTAAATTCTTGAAAGAGGAATGAGAGTTGTTTGGAGATCCATGCAGGTATTGAAGACTTGTTGAGAAATTGAATTATCTCACTATCACTAGACCGGACATCTCTTATGCGGTGAGTGATCAATTTTTACAAATTCCCAGGATCTCACATTGGGATGTTGTAATTCAAATTTCGTTATCTTAAGCGAGCTCCTGACTTTGGATTGTTGTATCGACCAAATAGACATCTTAGGGTTGAAGCCTTTTCAAATGTTTATTGGGTTGGATCTTCTTCAGATAGAAGATTTACTATTGGATATTGTACCTTTGTAAGAGGTAATTTGGTTACATGGAAGAATAAGAAACAAGCAGTAGTAGCTCGATCTAGTGCAGAAGTTGTATACAAGGCAATGGTTCACACTAATAGTGAGCTGACATGGTTGCAACACTTCCTTCAAGAGATTGGATTTCCAGCTTCTGTCCCTCTTCAGTTATTTTGTGATAATCAAGGTGCAGTGCATATTGCCTCTAATCTTGTGTTCTATGAAAGGACTAAACACATAGAGATTGTTTGTCACTTCATTTGAAATAAGATACTAACTGGTGATATTTCTATACCTTTTGTGAAGTCTGCTGATCAACTCGAAGATATGTTTACAAAGTCATTGTGTTATAGTCAGTTAAAGCTTATTTGTTTCAAGCTGGGTTTATATGATATATATGCTACAGCTTAAGGGGGAGTGTTAGAGGATATGGTTGTAATTAATGTAACTTGTGAGGGCATGATTTATCAATTGTATGTAGTATATATATTGTTGTACACAAGTGAATGAAATATGAATTCTCTTCATTTGTGTTTACAACCATAAGCCCAAATTCTAAACCCAAAATTTCAAATTGTAAGCCCACAACAAGCACAAGTACCATCAATAATATAGAAAATAACATTCCAAACATTTTGTCACCAGTTCACATCTTTAAAAAATGAATTAAGTTTTTCAATTTAAGCCATGCTGGTATATATTTAATTGAGGTGCAGGAATTAATTTAAAAAACACAAAGCACGTCATTCATAGTATAAAAGAATATAAATTTGCATGCAATTAATTATCAGTACAATTAGCATGCACTTTATGATTTAACCACACAACTCTTCAAGTGTGTTTGCCCAAGTATTTTAATATTTGTCTTGGTGCAAATAAGAGTTTTGAAATTTACTTGATTTTCAAGGCCGCACCACGATTGAAACCAGAAGCAAACATGTGAAAGAATTAATGAACCTAGACTAGAAGCTACTCACTCAAGTCCTTGTGCAACAAGAGCATCCCTAGCTCTATTTCCAGCAACCAAAACAAGTTTTAATGTCTCAAGAGCTAATATGCTTACACATTGCCATCCTATGGCTTTCATTAGAAGCAGTACAACCTAAAAACGAAATATACATATTAGGAAAGACAAGTAGAGCAAACTATATGACCATTGACCAGCAACCCAAGGTTTCAGATATGACAAATAACAGTGTAGTCACGCATCAGTTTTTATTATATTTTATTTTAAACAGTAGTCGCCAGATGAACAAAATAAAGACAATCAATTATTATCCTATTGAACAACAAAATTCCCTAATTCTGAAATTTCTCAATGCAATTAAACCTAAGCAAAACTAAATCTTTCAGGAAAAAAATGAAAAAGACAAAAAAAAAAAAATTAATTAAAGCAAGCACAATTTTTTCCAAAATTTACGAATTAAGACAAAAATCATCGTCTTATCTACAATTTATAATGTTGTGTAATTTTCTTCGATAGGTAAGCAATAATCTTGTACAATTAACAACATCAAGATGCGAATTATCAATTTGATATCATTTATAGTTGTTTTTAAATTGAAAAATAAAAACAGTACACCACTCCACTAATGTCTTTTTGCAAACTTAATCATATGCCCATCCCTTACAAGTGAACAGACATGGCCGTTGTATATAACCAAATTAACAAATCCATTAGGCACTCATTTTAGCAGTGGAGACACAGATAGTTTAACATATACCTGAGGACTTCTTACATGCACTAGTTGCTACCATTACTTCAGCACATGTAGTACTAGCAGCAAGTTGATGCAGTACACATAAACAACTAAGACGTACACATTCCTAAGGAGTTTGTGAGGGCTGTGTTGATCCATCATCAAGTTCATTTCCTCTATCAGCATAATTTCCATTATTCACCTCCTTTAACACCATTGCTTCTCATCTTCCCTCATAGGCCACAACTGCCATAAGTGTTGGCACATATCCTAGATATCCAACATGATTTGTAAGTGTAGGGTGCCCGCAATAATGAAACCAAAGTAGCAGATAGAAGCAAATGAAGCTCAAGGTCAACAGGTTGTGTCATAATGTGTGGCAGCAATGAAAATTGAAGTGGATGCTTTTCACCATAGGTTGTTTACCAGGTAGTAGTGGAATAAGATCATATGTCTCATTATGGTTTAAGTTCAACACTTCTGGTTGGAATTGATTCTAATACCATTTGTAACAACTCAAGAAAAACTCAAACTACATTTGAGCTTATACTCCAAAAGAACTAGTCAAGATTACAAATCTTATGTGGCCAATATATTACATTATATCTACCCTATGTGGTAAGTAGCAAGTTTTTAAACCTTCATTTAGTGTCATAGACCCTTAGCATTTGCATCAAACTACTCTATGGAGTTACAAACATGCCTTTTATGACTGAACATCTCATTCTTATCTAACTTCCAAGCTTTGTAGCAATCATAAAGAATATTATGAATCAGACATATATATAAAACCAACCTAAAATTCAATATAGGAAAAAAAACTTTATTTTAAAATCAACTTAATATTGTAAACCATCACATTTTACAATGCATACACACTTGAATCAATGGAAAATTATTTTTTTTAAGGCAGTGGGAGGGAGACTAGGAGAGCTTGCAGTAGAGGATTGCTTTGAAATTTTTGGTTGGAGTTCGGAGTCCCGACTCTGACTCCGACATTAAATTTTGGAATCACTCTAACTTTGAATCTGAATTTTGATTGCCCCAACTCCGTCGGAGCAGAAAAGTGTCGGCCGAAGTCGGAACCGGCGAAGGATTTGCACAGCCCTATAGGGCAGGAGACTCCAACCTCGGACCCATTTCACTACTTTTTAGAGCCAACACATAATAAAACATGACACTGTGCAATAGAATTCATATATTTATTTTTTAGAAATGATATAGATACACTTATTTTATAATTCTATTCTAAACTAAAAATATTTTTACAAAATAATTGTATAAATTATTAAAATAGTTGTATCTCTATATCTCTTTACTTTTTTTAAAATGTTACTACCAAAGAAACCATTTCAAAAGATTATGGTTGTTTCTTTAGAAAAAAAAAATATATATATATATTATGGTTGTAGTAGAAATGCTATAGGCTTTTATTGGTCTCCGAGGAGCCTATCTTTCTTATCCATGCAGCATATTAACTAGCAGTCCTCCTTTTTCAAGCTTTTGGAATTGAATTCTTATAATTATGAGCTATTTATAATTAAATACATTACAATTACAAAAAACATTAAAACACATATACTTTATTTTTTTAAAATAACTGTTTCACATCAATAATATTGATTGAAGTGCTTGATCATGACAATAATTTTTTTGTTTAATCATGACTTAAAGCCTAATGTGTTGTGAAACCGATGACAATAAAACAAAAGTAAACAAGAAATAATTAAACAATCAATCACATGACACAAATTTACGTGGTTCGACAATGTGCCTACGTCCACGAAGCTGCAGAGGATTTTATTATGTTGAGGAATTATAAGGTACACTTTTGGGGTGATTTTCACTATTCAAAATGGTCGTACTGTACAACATAAGCATATTTATAGAGTTACAAGGTAAAAACCCTAATTTCTACTTTTCTACGACATTCGTTCGAGCGGAGTGTCAAGTGCGCATTGAGCGAACTCTCTGTCTGACCTTCGCTCATGATGATTATTCAAATGAGAAGTGCTCACTTCATAGAGATGTTATTAAAGTAAATTTACATATTAATGTGGTTTAAAGTAATACGTTTAAATCTATTTTATAATAAAATGTACTTTATAATATAATATATCATATAAAGTCATTTTAGTATATAAAGTTCTTTTATATATAAAATCTTTGTATAGACGTAACATTTTTTTATTCAAATACGACATGGTCATACTACAACAAGAAAAGAAAACCAATACCAACAAGTGTAGTTCAATGGTTAAGGGGAGGATAAATATCATTATGTCTGGTTAAATTGCTAGTTTTCTTTTTAATTAAATCCAGCAAGTGTAGTTTAACTTGTTTTGGCTTTGTGCTTAGGTAGGTAGGTGTTCAGTGGACTTTGAAGTCAGTCATTCGGTTTGGTACTTCCTTCCATTTAGTGATGCATGTGCTTGATGGGCATTTTGTTATGCATTGTTCTATGTTTGTATTCTTAAATAGAACAAGATGTTAGTTATGTTGGTAAGTCTAAGACCAGGGTTATTATCTGGAATTTGATAACTTTTTAGATCTCTGGCAGGAAGTTGGAAAATTTAGTATGTGATTCAAGTTATAGTCTATTCTAGTATATGTAACACCCCAAGGTGAGGCATGCATCAAAATGAATTTTTGGACTTTGGAGGTCACAAGTTAAGTAGATCTTAGGCCCAAGAATTTGCAATAACTTTATAGTTGGTCTAGCTTCTTGGAATGTTTTGAGGTGAGTATAACTTGATAAAAATATTAGCACCACCTTTTTAGTTAGAATTTTTAGAAATTTATGGTGCGATAAAAATTTTGTGATCATGTGGTGCCCTAATCTGGGCTTGACACGTGGCAGTCCACTTTGCCACCTCAATTTTGGGCTCCTACTGCCCATAGACACCTGGACAATGGTCTTTGGCTATCCTAAATTCATTAGTCACTTCTTACTTATTTGCATTATTATACCTTACACTTGGCAGAAAGACTATTGATAAGAATCAAAGATCACATTTTCAGATTTTGTTCCCTATATCATTGCCAAGTGTGCTGTCCCTTTTCATCAATGGAACTCATTGCTTTTGGCCAGCTTTTTAATAATTTTCAGTCAGTATAATCATTAGGTTGTAGACCTTGTTGATGCTTGCAAGAAAGTTAGAAATCTTGGGAGGGAACGGCAAGAGGCTAGGCCGAAAATTGCAAGAAATCCACCTGTGTTTTTCTGCAGCATGCTGCCCTTTGCCTCCAATAGGAATCCTGCAGTAGATAGATTGTTTTGTCCAGCTTTAGTTCAATAAAATCATTGGAAATAAGGGACATTCATTGGTCTTTAAGATGGAAAACTTGTGGAGAAAACATGAGGGAAATCGTGTAACCCATTTCAGCTTCTATATATCGTTGTGTAGCTTTCATTTGTGCCACATGTCTAGCATTCATGAGGGCTGAACTTCACCTCTACAGATGCTCTAATTTTAGCTTAATTATGAAGGATTTTGGTGGTTTTCTATTGGGCAACAAAAACCTGAAGGAATGGGATTTGAATGGCGGTTTGTAGTTCAAAACTTGAGTCCATTTTCTCTCATCATCCCATTTAGAACCGAGAGCTTCTTAGAGAGTGTTGTTTACTTCCTTCTCATCTTCTTCTCTCTTCCTAACAACCATGCTTAGCTTGGGATACCAACCCAAACCTCTACAGTTGTTGAAAACCTAGAGATAGGAGCTAGTGAGGCATAGGGGTGAAGTTTCTCTTGCTAAAGCTGAATTTTTCAATATTTGTAAGTTTTCTCTTAACTTCTTTTTTACTAAGGTTAGAATGTTATATTGGTGTTACATGAAAGTCTTCTTTAAAGGAGTAAATAGTTTGATTGGTGTTCATACTTGGGCTGAGCTTTTGGTTGCTATCAAATGGTATTGGACATGTTAGTGTTGGTTTGAGATAGATAAGAGTTGGATTTGTTTTTCATAACTTGTGTGACATGTTTAGATCTTTGTTTGGGAGTATCAATGGGTTCTACCATGTGCATAAATGTGATTTTGTGTAAGGTTTGGGGAACAACAAGTTAGAATTTCATCTAAGCCATGCATGATTCGGTTAGAGTTTGTTTTGCACTTAGATCTCTTGAATTCATAAAGAAATGATGCTCATGTATGCTATCTTACTTGGAGATTTAGGTTTAAATTATAAATCCCTGTGTAAGAAAAATCATCAAGGTGTATAAGAATGTGAATAAAAAAGAATAAAGTTGTCAAGCATGTTTCGAATTCCAAGCTTTAAGTGTGTAAATTACCTTTTTAAAAAAGAGTAAGGTTTCATTTTTTACCCATTATCTTGGAAAAATTTGTGTACCCTTTTAAAGGACAAAAATGAGATTAGCATAGAAGTCCCATGATGTTTGTTAAGTTTCATGAGTTTTAGGATCGGTTTGTAAATGTTGAAAGTTTAGGGGTCTTTTTTTTTTTTTTTGTAATTCTTGATAATTAAAGGGTTAGTTTGTAACTTTAGGAATTTGATACTTCTTTATTCGAAATTTAAAGTATTCCTAATGCACTTTTTGTAGTACGACAACTTTATTTTTAAACAAAAAGTTTGTAAATTAGTCTCTAACTTACTATCAAGTAATATTGTTATGCTTATGTGTAAATACTTCATGTTCATTGCATATGTTCTAATTATTCCAAGCAATTCACATGCCATGCTTATTGTATATGATCCGATTATTTCAATACCATTCACACGTCATACCATGATTAAATGTCATTATTGCATGTCCATGCACTATTATGCATAAAGAAAGAAAAGAAAAGAAAAGAAAAGAATATTATGAAGAGCAATCTATGACTTTGAATGAGATCGCAAGTGTCATAACCCAAATTTTTAAGACCCAATCTCAAGATCCATTGTCCTTATACCGAGCCCAACTCAGTTTGAAAATAAATAAATAAATAAAATCTAAAACTGTGTCGTTTTGGAACAAACCTTGAAACCACTTTTATTTTTCTTGCTTTTCCTGTTCAGTGCCCCACGTTCATTTCAATTGCCCCCCCCCCCCCATGCCTCTCTCTTTCTCTTCCTCTCTCTCAAATTTCACTACAACCCAAACTTGATCCACTGCCGTTACTCTCTGTCCGATGCCGGAAATGATAAGCCTCTCTTGACTTCCTCTCCCTCTGTTTCTCTCTCCCTCAGATCTCAATTTCTCATCAATTACCATTTACATTCTCTCTGTTTCTCAGTCGATCTCTCCATCTCTGTTGACCATGGGATTTATTGTTATGGAGTTGTTTAGTTGTATACTTTATTTTAGATGTGCCAGTTTAATTGTATTAATTTATAGTATGTTCAATTATGTCTAGGTGACAATCAATTTTGCATAAAAAGAAATGGACTGAGATTGATTTTATGAAAAACATTTATATTTTGTTATGAGAATAAACTTAAAACAACCTCTGTTATTTGATCTACATTACTCATAAGATTTGTATAAAAAGAGAGAAGTATTTTCTATCATGACTGGTGTAGACATAAGTTAATTTTGGTATTCTGTTTTCAGTTCTATAAAATGAGCGAATATGAAATCTGAAAATTTTGCATGATTATGAAAAGATGATTCTGAATCTGTTTAGTACTCTATTATGATATGATGTGACATGTGAAAACTTTTGGCATGACTTTCTATTTCTGTTCTGCTCTGACCTTACCACGGGTGTAGAAATGTGGCCTTTGTTTGGGTTGGTACCAACTCCTCTACTTCTGGTGCATCCACTTTGGAAATAAAGTGTTTTCTGCATGATCTTTCATGTATGCACACTCGAGGTTCCGTAAATAATAAGGGAAAGATTTTACAATCTGTTCTTACTCGTTTGGCCGCAGGGGTTTGCACAACCCTACCATAGGAGTTAAACGCGGTCTTTGTTCTGATATGATGTTCAATTATGCTATGTCAAAGGACTTTTGAATATGAATATTTTTAAACTGTCACTCTGATATTTTTATAACAAATTCTATTTAGCATTATGTTACTGGCTCATGTCTACACACTGGTATATGTTTACTGCTTACTGAATTGTTGATACCTCACCCCTTATCTCGACAAAATTTTTCAGATGATTTGGATGTTTCAACTGAGAATGAAGAATATGAAGCATAGGCGAGACTCTTTGAGCATAGTGGAATAAGTACAAATATGGTACTTTGATTTTGGGAGAGTTTTATTCTGTAGCTTTATTTGGTTCTGTTGATTTGGTATTTTAGAAGGCTGACATTTATTTTGAGATTTTGTGGAGTTTTAGAGTAATTATATTGGAGCAGTTGTTTTGAACTAATGAGATTTATGTTTTATAGAGATTTTGAAGTTTGTTTAGTAAATTTGAGATATGATTTTACGTATCAGGAAGTAACTCTTTGGACCTCCAGGTATGTGGCGTTACAGCAAGGGTCCAGAATCAACTATGAACACTCTCATTGGTGGGTGTGCTTGATTATTCATTACTTTTTTCTACTATTCAATATTCTATTATTAATTTTTCATTACTATTCACAACTCTTATCAACACTTCTCACTACCCAAATGTAAGTGTCTCTTGAGACCAAGCCACAGGCGACATCAACCGTCATGTGGTGAAGATAACCAGCAGGTATACACGTTTTATGGGAGTTGTGAGGTACCACATATATGTTTATACAAAGATGCAAGATGCTTCACGTATGCTATGATGTTGCAAAGCTATATGAATGGTGAAAAGGCATCTGGATGGGAGAAAAATACGGAATATAAGTTCATATTCATGCATACATGCTCATGTTTACCTTAATCATGTTTATGTTATCTTTGTGTATATTTGTGACATAACTTCCCGAGATCTCAAGGAATCTCATCGTGGTAGTCCCACTACCAGTCACACCTAAAATTGTAGATATTGTGATAAGACTGGAGGAAGGAAGCAGACGAGATGGAGAAGTGCAAACCCACTTGGTTGAAGATAGTTGAAGATGAACTCATTTTTTATAACAAAATAGAACTGATCATTTTTTACATAGAACTTGTTCTGCTACTTATAGCAGACATTAGGGAAATGATCGACTGATGTTGTTTCTTCCTCTGTAATCTTTTGAAATATGAAACATTAAAATGAATTTGATAAGAATTTTGGATGACGCATTAAGTTGAAACCCGAATGTTATGAATGTATTTTGAGAGGCATGGTAAGTTTAGGATAAGTAATTTATCTTCATACCAATGGTTTTAGTCAATTTTCACTGCGATTTAGTCATATTGTGATAAACATGCTAGGTACAGGTACATTGTATATTAACTGTCATGAATGGATATGTAACTTGGTATTGCATGTCCCGACGCTTCAATCATCGCTAAATCCCATGTAGAAGTTGGAGGCATCACAGTATAAGTACAATCTAAATAAGAGGGATATTTATTTCTAGAAAAATGACATTCAATCATTATTTTAATTATTATTTTGTTATTATCTCTTAATGTAGCTTCGAATGACTTGTAAATAAGTGAAAAATAATTTGATGGTATATTAGAAAATAATAGAAAAATGGCGATTAAAAATATTATAAGTATTATTTTATCAAGAGAAGTGCTAAGCTACAAAGAGGTCCCACAAAAGTAAACTCATAAACTGACATGATGTTATATGATATTTAGATATACTTTACAATAATAATAGTTTTAGAATTTAACATACCATATCAAATCATGTCAGTTCAATGCATTAATTCTATCCGTCATCAAGATTTCTGCTATTATGTTTATTAACTGCTTTGTCTTTGATGTGTTCAAAGTTTAGGGATGGTTTGGATTCAGAGATGAGATGAGATGATTTTAGATGAAAGATGAAAGTTGAAAAAATATTGTTAATGTCGATGCGGTAAAAATCGTTCAATAGGCCAGAATGGAAGAAATAGTCATTCCCAACCCACTTGGCGACTTAGGCCTCGTTCGGTGTTGTTTGGAGCCCCTGACAGTGTTCCGGTGCAGCTGTACGACGGCGGTGCGTACGTCCATGGCGGTGAGTGGTAAACATAAATGCAGAGAAATAAAAGAGATGAACACATAGATTTACGTAGTTTGGCTTAATGCCTACGTCCACGGGCATTTGGGGAAGAGAAATCCACTATAATATTTTTGTTTACAATCTCTCATGGTCTCTCATATCTCACTGTACAATAGTGATGATGTATATAAGTTTACTGCAGTAGAGACATTCACTAGAGCTCTATGTTCTCTGGTTAGAGGAGAGGTCGAAGAGGAAGAAGAACTGAAGACGAAGAAGAAGCCCCCCTTGGAAGAAGACCCTCCTCCTCTATTTATCTGAATCCCTTTTCCCGCGTGCACCTGCCAAGCCCATTTTGCCTGTCTGACTGCACCCCCTTTGCCAGCCCCTGCAGGTACGACCAAACCTTCTGACTGCGTGCCCCTTGACATGCCCCTGATGTCCCCTACTGTCACCTAGCCCTTCCTTTTAGCACTCTCCGCATGCCTCCCTGCCCCCTTGTCCCCTACTGGGCCCAAGGCCAATATCTATATTTTTACTCCCTCACAGTACCCCGCGATTCTTAAGGGCAGGTAAGGACCTTGAGAATCTTTAGAAGTAAAAATGTTGTCGACTTGATCTGCCTGTTGGGCCCAGTAGGGGACAAGGGGGTTGGGAGGCACGCGGAGAGTGCTAAAAGCAAGGGTTAGGTGACAGTAGGGGACAGCAGGGGCATGTCAAGGGGCATGCGGTCAGAAGGTTTGGCAGAGGGGGCGCAGTCAGACATACAAAACGGGCTTGGCAGGCTCACGCGGGAAAATGGATTCAGATAAATAGAGGAGAGGGTCTTCTTCCCGGGGGGCTTCTTCTTCTTCTTCTTTAGTTCTTCTTCCTCTTCAACCTCTCCTCTAACCAGAGAACATAGAGCTCCAGCGAATGTCTCTCATTCAGTAAACTTATATACAGAATCACTATTGTACAGTGAGATATCAAAGACTATGAGAGACTATAAACAAGAATATTATAGTGGATTTCTCCTCCCCAAACGCCCGTAGACGTAGGCATTAAGCCGAATCACGTAAATCTATGTATTCATTTCTTTTATTTCTCTGTATTTATGTTTTCCATTCACCGTTACGGACGTACGCATTGTCGTCGTATAGCCTCACCGGAACACTGCTGGGGGCTCCAAATAACACCGAACGAGGCCCAAGTCGTCAAGTGGGTCGGGAATGACTCTTTCTTTCCTTCCGGCCTATTGAGCGATTTCTACCGCATCGACATTTAGAATTTTATTTTTTAATATTATTATTATTTTGGAATTTGTAAAAGTTGAATTGTTTATTATATTTTGTGTGGAAATTTGAGAAAGTCATAATAATAAAATAAAAGAGTAATTCTACATACAACCGCGAAGTGTGTAACCGCTGCGTAATCGCTTTGTAAAAGAGTGAGGTCCACTATTAAAAAAGTAATTTTTTTCAGGTGGGTCCCATGTTTTATTCATTTTTTTCAAAGCGATTACGCGGCGGTTACATAATTTACGGTTGTAAGTATATTTTCTCAAAATAAAATGAGATGAAACATTTTTGGAATCCAAACAAAAACAAAAAGTCAAGAAAGCCGAAAAGTCCGATCCCGGGCCACGAACAAAGTGCCTACAAAATGGGGAATGCAAGAGCTCTGAGCCACCACAGTTCATTCTTCCTAAGCCCACCTTATTCCAGTGTAACATGGGATGCAAGTTTATTTATTTATCTATGTTAAATACATTCAGGTGTTTGGAAGGGTTCCCTTGCCCTACAATTTATAAATCTTATTTTAATAAAATTTATTTTGCTCCCCAAAGAAATAGGAGAATCAACCAGAAAGGAGACGGTACGGACGTGGCATGCACACAAGGCAGTAGTTATGGAAGGTAATTCAAATTATCCTACACGAATGCGCGCTAGACATGACAAGGTAAATGAAAATGAGAAACGCTAAGAATTTCCACCTGGAAACCAAAAGATCCTACAACTTTATAACACAATCTAGCAGAACAGAACTACTTAAGCTGCACAAAAACAATGCCTATGCATCGATACCATACCTGAGAAGTTATGGCAGAAACAAAAACAGTCATGTGTATCTCCCAACAATGGCTACTAATGGACATGAAGGTCCCCTATACTCAGATATAGCAGAAAAACCACCAACATATATCCCCCAACGATTTTTACTAATGTGTCTGAAACTCCCCCGTGCCGCAGCAATGAAGAACCATAAGCAATCATCACCGGGAATGGGCAGTTCTCATCAGATGGATCCTCATCAGTCACCACAGCCAACCCAGAAAAATCACAGTCCCAACTCTGCTGATCATGAACTTGATAATACATGTTGAATGCATAAGAGGCATTCCCTTTGAGGCTCAGATGATTACAGGAAGATCCGTACCCCAAAACAGTGCAATCTGAAAGGCTACAAGCATAGTCAATGTTATCTGCCAGATCCTCTAAATCCCTTGCACGTGGGTTCAGAACACACCACCTTTTGGGCAAGTATTTCACATCTTCCACTGGTACTAGACCCTTATCCTGTTGCAAACCCGACAGATCCAATTCATATTTGGGTTTTCCATCATACTCAAATATCCCCCAGTGCCTTTCAAAGCTTCCAGGAGCAACGCTTTTAGCATTTTCATCGATGAGGCTGAACAGATATATGTCAATTACACCTTTCCTCAGAGGGGTTCCGTTTCCACTTATAGCATGTCGGAGCAATCCCTGGTTGAATCTCTTTGCATTCTGGATATTTGCATTCTCTTCGCCATCAGTTGGCCACCCTACTTCACCAACTATGATCTGCATATCTGGGTAACCAGCTCTGGACATAGCCGAAAATAGAGTGTCCAGATTTGCATCAAACACATTGGTGTAAAGTAAATCACCATCTCTAACAGGCTTGTTTGCTCCATCAAAGAACGCATAGTCCACAGGGAAATAATCGTCCCCATAATAGAGACTGAGGAAGGGATAGCTGTTGACAGTGAAAGGTGCATTATTTACATATAGGAATTGGATTATTTCAATGGTGGGGTCTCGGAGTTCAGGCCGGAAGTCGCCGGCAGATGGCACGGGGTTTGAGTTCGGGGAGAAGTAGATGTCTGCGTTGAAGGGGACTGTGACTTTGATCTTGGAACCGAGTCCAGCATGATTGAGTGCTCGCTGGATATTTTTGAGGGCTGGGAGTGTGCATTGGAGATAGGAGCCATTGTAAGCTGTAAGGAAGGGTTCATTTCCTACAGCAACATACCTGCAAAATCAATTGTCACTGTAATTTCTCAAGCACACACATGGGCCAGCCAACATCTAAATGCATGGTTTTTGACACGAAATGAAAACCATCATTAACGACTAATTGAAAATATTAAGCCAGATTAATAATTAAACTTCAGGCCATTATAGTTTATAAGCTATGTTAGATACCAAAAGAAAATACAAGTTAATCAGATCTAGTTTGCAGAAACCTACACCCAAAGGCCAAAAAAGCAGGCAGATCCAGGTTATTGTTACCCTCCAAAGAAGTGTGTGCTGGTGTCAAATGGTCAGCTGGACAATTTGAGCAGATATCAAAATTTAGTGAGGACCACTTAAATTTACTATAAAGCTGAAGCAGTTAGGCTCAAAGTACGTACGCAAAAGATGCTAGAGACTGTATATTTCTCAAAAAGTAAACGAAATCGACTTAATGTGCTAGTCCCACAGAGAATAACAGATGCTAGAAAAAGGAATATCGAAACAGAGCACAGAAATGAAACTGCTAGGGACACCAAATTCGAAAAAACCGCACCTCAACATTACTTAACGGTAATCCATAGAGGATTGGACAACGGGAAGACCATTCCAGAATCAGAAACCCATTTGGAGAAGGTAGAGAAAAGTGAGAAAGTACCATTATTCGATATAGCAATCAATGACTAGAAGAAGCCAATACCGAAATCAGGAAGGATGTATGGCACCCAGAAACAAAAATCTCAGCCCATAAACGGATACGGACGGTTACAGAAGGAGTGCAAACAGAACCTAAGTGGGGGAAAACCCACTGCTATAACGAAAGGAAGGGAAAGAAATTCTAAATGGGTTTGACTAAGATCAAGAAAGTGTGTGTGACTCAACTTGATATTAACTCCCCCATTGTAGGCATAACTAGTAACATTGGCATCCACCCAGGAATCCGCAGCACCAGGATCCTCACTCATCTTCTGCAACATTTTATTGGGTATTGCCAGCATCACTTCAATATCAGTCCCTCTCAGAGCACTCAGAATCTTCTCATCGGCCTCAAACAGCTTCAATTTGTCAAACCCATTATCCATCAGCATTTTTACCACCTTTTCCGCTGGGAGTTGGTTTGTTGCCTGGGTTCCCCAGTTCACTCCAATACCCAAACCATTATACACCATGGTCATGAAAACAAGAAAAAGCACTGTTTGAACTGTCATTTTTGTTTTGTTTTGCTTTTTATTGTTTTCTTTTCTTGGATGAACTTTTAATGGGGTTCTCTCTGAATCAGTGAAACGAAATCTTTCTTGAACCAAGAAACAATCAATGTTTCAAAGAGCAGAAATGATTAGGACTAGGAAACTGAAAGGAAACAAGAGAAAGAGGGGGGAAGGGGAAATTTTGGGTTCTTTGTTAAAAGAATTTATAGCGTGGGCAAGTGAGAGTTTTCCCTCTCTAGAAAGTTCCAACTTCCAAGTGTTGGCTTTTGGGAAAAACCTTCATGGGGAAGGTGAGAAATCTTGCTGGTTGTGTTTGTTAAAAAAAAGAAAAAGAAGAAGGAAGAATGTACGTTCCTTAATACAGTTTTTCAGTTACGATGGCGGCCCCATGCTAACGTGCTTCTCAAAACTTGTTAGCCAATTGAAATAGACCAATGCTACACAATTTCGAAAAGGAAATAAATACCATTTCGAAAATTTAGGAATTTATACTGTCTCGCCTCAAGCCACCTTTCGACCTGAGGAGATATGATCAACCACGCAAACTATTATAATCCAACAGTTAAGCACGTTCCACGTCACCTATTTTTCATCCATCTAAGAGTTACTTTTTACTATAGCATAATTAGTCTCAAATAATTAGTCTGTGGTTGGGGTCTTTTGGTTTTTAGAGAAATTATAGTTGCAGTCCTCAAGTGGAGACTACATGTGCATGCACATTATTAAATGAGAGAAAACATAATTTTAGAATGGATAATTTTGTAATTTTAAAAAATTTTAAAGTTAAAATAGCCTAGGCTTGCATTGCAGTCCCCATTTGAGGACTGTACCTAGCATTACTCTGGTTTTTAATACTTGAGTTGTAGTCTTTATGTTTATTTATAATCTTCAGGTGTCTGGTTGTAATTATAGTTTTTCTCCGCCAAAAGTGAGGGTTATCAATAAAATTGAGATATTGTCATCTTCTTAAAAAGAATAAAAAATTTAATAATTTTGTAATAATTTTAATAAATGAGCGATGCATCTTGGGAATCATGAAGTCATGTGATTTAGGAGAGATTTTATTTTTGAGGTGCATCAAGCGCAATTATGATGCCTTTAGACAAGATTTGGCCACAAACTTAAAAAGCAAATTATGGAAACTTTAGGCTAAACTTTGCCTTCTTTTTTGGTAGTAACTTTCCCTCTTTTAATTTGCATAATGTATGACCAAACAAAGTGACTATATTCCAACCAAGGTTTTTAGAGTTGGGTGGTACCAAAAAGTTGGATTTTAGATGAATTTAATTAACAAATGAAAGGGGCCATGTCTATCCTTTCCTTTCCTTCCCATTACACATCCAAATTAGGAAAACTACTCTCTGACCACTCCTTAATTACCTCCGTATTGGACATCCAAATAAGAGAAACGCTGCTCTCTTCTGTCAAACAGCTTGTAAAACTCTCTTTATCTATGTTTGAAGTTTCATCTGTAATTCATTTCCTGTTTTCTTCACAAACATTGGGAATATCCTTGTTCATTGGTTAGAAATCTATATCTATGAATTAAAGGTAACTTGATTAACTCCTTAGATCAGTTGATAGAACTAATAATTAATGTCTTTTAAGGTGGGAAAACTATAATTTAATCATAAAACAAACTTACAAAAGAGTACTGTTGGTAAGCACTTGATCTAAGAGCAAATTAGGAACACGAGGTCACTTCCTGCGCATAAAGATTCGCGCAGAAACCCCATTGACAGCTTTTTTTAATAGGATTGAATAGAAATGCCAACTTTACACCCTTTGTCTACGTGTTTGTGTTCGTGTATAATCTTCCTTTAATTTCTTTCTTTGCGTTGCCCCTTTTGTGAAAGCTCATCTCTTCACTCTTTATCGTCACGACAGGATAGGCATAGAGATCAGATGTTGGTGCAATCCAGTGAAAAAAGCCAACTCGATATCCTGGCCGAAAGGAAATGCTAATATTGTTATTCACAAGAGCTCTTATTTCTTGCTTCCCAAGCTAGCTTCTATATATTGTGATCGATCGATCGATGAGACAAGAAATTAAGAACTTAAGATCATCTGGTGAATTCAATATTAGAAGAATTTGAGAGTTGGGACCTCAAACATAGAGTTCTCCAATCGTTTGGAGAAAGAATGATAGTATAATTGAAGAAATTTATGGGCCTATCTCATCTCATAAAACTGATTTTACAATAGAGGATTGTTCATTCCTTATAAACTGCAATGTGAGATTATTCCTCAACACCCTCCCTCACGTGCATGCCATTATTTTTCTTGGTCCTTGTCAAAGGGTAAGTAGTGTAGGCCCTCATTCATTTTGTAACAGGCTCTGATATCACGAAGAAATTCATGAGCCTAATTCATCTCAAAAAATTAGTTCTACAAGAGAGTATTGCTTATTCCTTATAAACATTCCCAAAACATTGTCTACAAATAATGTGAGATTATTCCTCAACAGTAACCACTCATTTTGCACAAACTTTAATCGATTCCTAGCAATGGGGAACCATCTTTTGTAGCAGCTATGACTTCAGGAATTCTTATTTGGGGTAAATATGACGACTTTAACATTGCAAAGACCTAAAAGACAAAAAATGATGACTATCAAAAGTTGAAAAGATCAGAAAAAGATGGATTCTTTGAGATCCATGGTGTTAGTTACCATTGGGGGTGCATTTATCGAAGCAAGCACAAACATGTTGCATTTGAGGATTACCATAAAAAACCGAAAGGGCTTGAAAATTGAAGCCTCATCAAATCATATTGATGTTTTTATAGAGTTTGTATGGGCATGTACGCGTAGATGTCATTCCCTTAATGCGCACACGCGTAAAGAAATTGGGGATAACTGTATGGGCCCATAGATGTCATTTCCTCAATGCACGCATGCACGTAAAGGAATCGGGGGGTAAAGGGCCCGTAGATGTCATTCCGCCTTGACGTTCACACGCATAAGAGAATCCAGAGATAACTGTAGGGTAGTCGATGAGTTGGCTATCACCCATGAATGAAGTTTTTTTTTTATAAAACCCATGCATGAAGTTAGCTGTTCTAGAATAGTTAATATTATAAACAAATTACTGCATCTACGTGACAATCAACAACTCTCTCAAGGTTTCCTTTGATTCATAAATCTATCTCAACTCATTTCAACTCATCATTACAATTTTTTCAAATTCCAACAAAAAATATAATAAACAATTCAACTTTTTAAAATCTCAAAATAATAATAATATTAAAAAATAATATTCTAACAATATTTTATCAATTCAACTCAGCTCAGTTTAACATTCAAACACAGCCTAATCCAACTATCTTTGGGTGAGACAATTAATGTTGCCTTTATTACTATTTCAATGCTTTAATATTTTTTTTTTCTAATCAAGGATGCTTAATATTGATATAGAAATATTACAACATAAAAGGCATCCTTGTCACTGTCAATATACAGAATACATCTGGGCAGATTATCTAAAAGTATGCAACCAAAGTTAAGTTGGTCGCTGCCCACTGAGCCACTGAGTGCACACATTGATTTTGAGATTGATAAATTTTTTTTAGTGCTCCAATATTTCTGAGTGCATAATATTTAATGGATATCATCAATGATTGGAGTTATCTACCATATTGGTGATGAAGCTTCCCCTTTGATGGCTGAGAAAACCAACTGAGCGTCACCTTCCAGAATGAAATGACTTTTTTGTAGGTCTGCCATCTTTGTTGCGGGCAGGGCTGAAGAGGCTTATGCAATGACTGGATTTGTAAATTGAATTTTTTATGTCCATATTTCCAGTATTTTACCTTGTGAGTTGCGGCCTACTGTTGAAGATGTTGAATAAGTGTCTCTCACTTCAGCGTTAAAGGAAATACTCAACTAGTTCCGAGGCGAGGGTTGCCAATTCAGTATTATTTGATATTTTAATTTTTCTTTCCACGCTTGTAGATATGCTTGGTAGGAGATTTCCAATTGTTCCTTGGCCTTCCTCAGAGATAATGTTGATTGATTGTGGACTATATCATTCATTTTTCTCTAGATAAAACCTAATTAACATTAAAACTGCAAATATCTGGAATGGATGTTTTTCCAATTATTTTAATCCCAACATAGACTCTGGATTAATAATAATCAATATCCACTCATGCATTGAGTTAATCGGTAGTAATGTGAGATTTAAGGGCCATCTGTTTTGGTTCTCTAGTATCCTGGTGATTGGGCATTCAATGAAAAGATAGAACATAATTTCTTCATGTTCATTGAACAATGGACAGCTGTTTAAAGAGAGATTTGGAATAATGTTTTCCAGTCTTCTCCCTAGTGGGAATAATGTTTCAGATGATTTTCCAAATTAGTAACTTATGGCGGTCATGAATTTTCAGTTGCCAAAGCCTTTTAGTGTTGGGCTTGAAAATTTTGGCAATGGTATATTAGAATTTCTTGCTACTATATGATAAGTTGTTTTGACAAAGAATTTACCATTATGGCTTGTGTCCAAATCAAAAGTCCGTTCTTTAATTATTCTAAGGTAGAGGAATTTTTTGAATTTGAGTGATGCTTTCTTGCTAAAAAAGGATTAGCATAAAGGGTTAGTATTTTCTGGATGTTCCATGAATGAGTGTTAGGAATAATCAAATCAGAGACCTCAAAGAAGGTTGAGTCTCCTTCCTTTGATGTAGTGAATTTGGTGTAAAATTTTCTATTGTCAGAATCCAAGGTTCTAACAACACATTGACAGATAGCCCATTAAATATTTGATAACATGTACCTTTTGACAGTAGCTCTCTTGTCTTCAAGATTCCTTTCCATAACCATGAATAAGTTGGTTTTAACGTTGCCTTCCAGAAGGTTGATGTATTGAGGTATTTTGTCGTTAGAAGAGAATGTCACAAACTTGGGTTTGCTTGACTCATTTTCCATACTTTTTTAGCTTTATGCTAATAAAGCTAAATTCATGTTTTGCATTGATCTCAAACCAAGCCCTCTGCATTTTTTGGTTTGCAAATAGATTTTCAAAATTTCAAAGTCAAATTATGCTTTTGTTCTTTTGCAAAACCCCACCAGAGATTTTTGAAACTTGTATTCAGATATTTGCAAACTGATTTTGGCAATAGGTGCATTGACATTTGGTATAAAGGAGTTTTGCTTGTCACTGTTCTAATTAACATGGTTCTTTGTGCTTGTGAGAGTAACTTTGATTTCCAACCCTCAAGCTTCATATTAATTTTCTCCAATAGTTCTTTGCAACTGTCTTTTTTTTATCTGCCAAATGAGGTTGGAAGCCCTAAGTACTTCATTTTGGATGTTGATAGCTTGTATGGCATTTTCAAAGAAATTGCGGCTCTGGCACCATGATTGGTATTTCTTGTTATGTAAATTGAGGACTTGTTGTGGTTGATTCTTTGGCTTGACTAATCCGGATATTTCCTCAGACTATCAATGATTGTTTGAGCATTTCTTTCACTAGCTTTTCTAAAAATGATTAAATCATCTACAAATAGAATGTGAGATATTGGAGGACTATTTCGACTTAACCGAATACCTTTCAAGTTGCCTTATGCTTCCGATCTGGCTATTAATTTGGATAACACCTCCGTTCATAATATAAAAAGGAAAGGTGATATGGAGTCACCTTGTCTAAGTCATCTTTGTGTTTTGAAAAATTCTCTAGATGGGCCATTTATAAGGATTGAGAAGGAAGCTGTTGTGAAACATTTTTTAATTAGATTTCTCCACCTTTTGTTATAACCCAACACCTTCATCACTTCAAATAAGAAGTCTCATTCTATGTAGTCGAAGGCCTTTTCCATGTCTAGCTTAGTTTCCATTTAACCCTTTCTCCCCGATTTCTTTTTTTAGATGATGGAACAACTCATGAGCAATCAGAGTATTTTCTTTGATGTCGCAGCTCGGAACAAAAGCAATTTGAAGGGAAGAAATAATGTGGGGCAATGTGGTCTTAAGATGATTGGCCAGGATTTTGGTGATGATTTTATAGATGACGTTGGTCAGGCTGATTGGTCGGAAATGTTGTGGTGAACTTATCCAAAAAAAAAATGTTGTGGTGAACTTCGATAGTGATTTTTGGAATGAGTGCTATATTTGTATGGTTAATCTATTTCAAGAGTTTATTGTTCTAAAAGAAATTTTGTACTGCAACAATTACTTCCCTTTTAATGACAGTCTAGTAGTGTCTATAGAAGAGAGTAGTCATTCCGTTTGGCCCCGGTGCTTTGTGCTTTGTGCTTTGGGTTTTGTTTTCAAAGTAGCAAAGATTCCTTCCTCGTTGGGTATTGCATTTAGAAAATCATTATCCTTATCTATGATTTGTTTTTCAAAGAGATTTTCTAATGCTTCCAGAATAAATAGGTTTGAGGAAGTATATATAGACCGAAAATAATTAATGAATGATAATTCAATAATAGATTGGTCCATTGTCCAGTTATCTAGGCCTAGTTTGATGAGTCAATCTCGTTACTACGTCTTCTGATGGTATTTGATAGATGGTAGAATTTTGTGTTTAGATCTGATGAAATTAATCAAGAAATTCGGGATTTTTGGCGCCATAGAGTTTCTTCATGCTTCAGTTGTTCCTAGAGATTTTGTTAGAGTTGTTTTCTCTTGTTGGATTCTGTGGATATGGTGGATTGCACTGAATATCAAGGAGTTCATTTTCTATTCGCTAGATATTAACTTGAATTTTTCTTAAATGAACTTTGATCCAATGTTTGAGGGCATCATTAGTGGCCTTGATTTTTTTGCAGAGTATGAACGTCGAGCTCCCAACAAAATGCTTGCTCCAGGCTTCTTGAATTATTATCTGACTTAGTGGCTCGTGGATCCAAAATTTTTCAAATTTAAAGGAGGAAGCACGTTGTTAGTGCTTTGTTGTATTGAGTAGAAGCTGGTGATGATTTGATGCCGAAGAGGTCAGATGCTACAACATAACGTCTGGAGATAATAATCTCCATGGAGGATTTGCTATTCCACGATCTAATCTTTCTCTGATCAATGCATTGCCATGTCTGTTGTTGATCCATGTAAAGGTGGGGCCAGTGAATCCGATATCAATTAAGTTGTGTGTTTCCATAAGATATTTCAATCCACCAATTGAAGAAGACGTGATGGGTTGCCCACCGAATTTTCTGATTGATTTAAGAGGTCATTGAAATCTACTATGCAACACCATCGACCCGAGAAGGATTTGAACATAGAGTCCAATAAATTCCAAAATCTTGCTTTATGATGTCATTGTTCTGGGGCATAAATATATGTGACAAGCCAATGATGGTTAGGAGGATCAGAGTAAATCAAAACAAATATCACATTCATATTATATATACAGGTTCAACATCTACACTCGGACGCCATAATAGCAAAATGCCTCTCTTTTTTCTTGAGACTGGGAAGTTTACAAAATAGTAAAAACCAGGACTATTCACAAAAAATAAGGTGTGTTCCTTAATTGCTTTGAGTCGGGCGAGTCCCTAGCAATTCCATACCATTGTCTTCATGAAGCTGGTGGAAGTAGTATTGAGCTTGCCTTGTCAGTTGTTGTGGATTTCTCGATGACTTCATGTGGTGTTGCCTTGTGATATGGGCAACAGCGGACCTACGTAGGGGGAGGGGGGCCATGGCCCCCCAAAGTGTGAAAAAAAAAATATGTATAAGTTTTTTATGATTTAATAGGATTATATTATCTCATATTATGTTGGTCCCTTCTCTAAAAAATTATCTTGGCCCTCTCTACAAAATTATTTTGATCTTATAAATTATTTTGACTCAAAAATAGAATAAAAAATATTTTATTATAGTTTTAGCTTTGCTCAGCCTCCTGCAACAAATTTCTGATTCCGCAACTTGATATGGTTAGATTGAAATTGCTCCTTGGATTTTGTGATTTTTCCCGAAGCACCAGAGTGCATTTCGAGAAGCATGACTACCAGAGTTTGCTCTTCAATGGTGGGATTTGGGAAATTTTCTACGTAAGAGTTGGATGGATTTTTTGTAAGGTTTTTTTGCAACTTCTTTTTTTGGTGGCTGGTTATATTCTTGTGTAAGAGAGCTTCAGGGATCTACTTGGGAAGCATTGGTGGACTTTGGTGGACTGCTCAGAGATAAATTGATCACTGTAGGACCTTTGCTTTGTATTTTTGGTGGGCTCAAAAGGTTGGTGGCTGCTGGGACATATTTGAGGAACTGGGCCTGATTATTTAGATGGGCCCTTGAATGGCCCGCTTGCATCTGCTTCCATTGGAGCGCCAGACAGTTTTGTTTCTTACAGAGGGAAGTGAAAATCCCTGTTGCGCCGAATCTGTCAGAGTGCAGTACGAGTAGTTAGCCCCCATTGGAGCGATCTGAAAGCTTGGATTGACTGATGGGAAGGGATTTACTGAGAAAATGTTAAAGCCTATTCAGGTTGGGATTGAGATTTGGTGGGAAGGAATTAATTCCTACTGTAGATGGCTGGAGACTGCTGAACAATAGCTCGCTGGGTTGGCCGTTGGAAGCTCGCTAGGTTGGAGTCTCGGTGGGTTGGAGATTCACTGGGTTGGGGGCTTGCTGATCTTGTGAAGGGGAAGTCTACACAGGTGAGAGACAACACCGATCTTGGAGAATGCCGACCCCGATATTTCCACAGGTGAGGTTCAGTGTTTCTTCCACAAACTTTTCCCCTTCTTCGTGTTTTTCCCCCTATTTTTTCCTTTCCTTTTGCACTTCGAGAAAAATTCCCTGGATGCTGGTTTTATTACTACGGCTCAGTCAATACCATGGTTGCACTTTGAGAAAAATCCCCTGGTTGTGGGTTTTGGAGTTGTTTGTCAATCTGGTTTGGATTTGACTGTGTGGTTGCTTGGGCTTATTGTGGAGGCTGATTTGTTGTTGAGTAAGAGTTGTCTGCTCGTAACCAGGAGCCGAATGGCAATTGGGAGGGGATAATTTTTAGGAAAGTGCAGAAAATTTGTGAGTGACCTAACCTCCCACATGCATAGAAAAAATCAAACAATCTTTCGTATTTAAAGGAAACCCATGTGTCTATGTTGTAATCTCTAGGAAGCCAGAAGTCTTGTTTCAGTGGTTTTGTAATGTCAATTTCTACTTTTATCTTGATAGATTTTATGCAAGCCTATTCCAAATTGGGGGTCTTCTTCCATTTCCAATAGATTGCCCAGGGCCTTTCCAATGTTTGTGGCATTGTCAAAAGTCATGTGGTCCAGAGTCCGTGTATTTGCACATAGAAAGCTGAATGGTTCAAACTTATCTCTTGCCATGTAGATCCTGGAGACCATGGTTCAAGGATGAGCATATGCCCCCTTGAAGTTCCATGGAGCTTGGTTAAGGACCCTTTGTTTATCTTGAGCTGAGTGGAGTGTGAAGAGGAAGAGGTTTGCTTCTAACTCTTCTATGAGGAATTTCTGTATAAAATCCCATGCTGCTTTGATACTTGCGTGTATGGCAAAATTGTTCAATGGGCGAGCAGCTACAAGTCATCCAACCAGTGCAAGCTCAGTAGTTCTTTTTGCTGATGCTGTAGTTGGTACTAAGTTGAGGTCTTTCCAAGGAAGAACTTTTTGTTGGATTAGTGAGTACATTTCCATAGGTTGTATTCTTTTTATCTGGAGAACGTTGATTGTATTTCTTTTAGGAGAGGGTTGAGTACTCCATGAAGGAGTGGAAAGCCACTGTAGGGTGAAGAGAGACTCTAGAGAGAGAGTGGCGTAAAAAAAAGTCTATCACCGAATTTGATATCTATATTCTCTTATCTTAAAGAATAAATATAGATAGAAGCCACTATTGGGAGTATCCATTTTGCACACATGATGTGGTATCATCTAGACTACACATCTCCCCAAGTGAGTGTTTGGAACAATCAACTAGAAGCAGCCAAGCAGTGAGTGCAAAGTGTGCACTGCTATAGTGGCTTCTCTCTAGCATTACTCGGGTCAATGAACTTAAAATCAAGAAACTAAAGGACTTGCAGGAAATGAAAAAGCTCAGCAGATAAAAAGTTGGACATAAAAAAATGCAGAATGAACTTACTGAAACCGTAATTTATTGGGTTTTATTTGTACGCATGAAGCAATAGCAGTGAGTCCAGGGAAGAGGTCCCTTCCATTATTTCCTATAGAGTATGCCCCTAAATACATGCATCCAAGGGAACAGATCAGAAGCAGGAGAAAATGTTAGCACCAAGAAACATAAAACAAACTGTTAGCAATAGAAACATGCATGTCTTTATCTAACACCGATGGCATTTCTCATTTGGTCTTCTATTCTATAAGAATCATAATTTCTTTTTATTTATAGTGCAAGTTTTAAGAAGGCACATATATAGAAGTGCAACCCAAGTACAAAGGAAGTACACAAAAGCATACACCCAAGTAGCAAGAAGATTCTGAGAAATGAGAATGATAAGGAAAGTTTGCCATATATACTAAATAATCAAAGCAAAAAAGGATGTTTGCCCAACACAAGAAATGATGAGTCGATCCATTAAAATTGATGCAAAGGCATGTTAACTAGAAATTGAAGAGCAGTAGCAGGTAGGTTCATTATGACTACGATCAACCTGCTCTAGGGGTGCTACCCGCCCCATACGGGGCGGGGTAGCCCCCACCCCGCCCCCCGCCCCCGCATGGGCAGGGGGTGAAGATATTCATCCGCCCCCCGCCCCCGGAGTGCGGGGGCGGGGGACCTCGTCCCGGTTGACGGGGTGCGGGTGGAGGGGGTCCTCCGTCCGCACCCCCGCAGCACTACTGGGCCTAAGGCCCAGAAGCGGTTTCTGGGCCTTTTTTGGCCCAGAAAACGCTGTAATGGGCTGAAAATGGCCCAGTAACAGCTTCTGGGCCATTTTAGGCCCATAAAAATATATTTTGTATTTTTTAAAAAAGAAGAGTTAAAAAAAAAAAATTTCATGAATGAAAATAATATATACATACACAATTTTATATAATTAAGACTAATGAAATACTACTATAGAGTATAGACTACAAGTTTACTACCTAATAAACTAATAAATAATAATAATAACTAAGCTATTACAAAAATAAAATGGAAAGTCTAACTGTCTAAAAAATTACAAAATTACAAATAAAAGTGTCCAAGGGACATTGTATCAACATTATAAAATTACAAATAAAATATATAATACATACATCTGATAGAAAAATTAGGGGCTCAAAAATCTACGAAATTAATAATAAAAAAAAAGATGTGAGCGGTTTAGGTCTTTGACTGTGACATTTGGGGCGGCCGGATGGGTAGTCTTGAGGCTTGAGCCTTGAGCACATGTTCATATAGCAGTGGAGGTAGACATCGTCTGAGTCGTCTCATGTGTTGCTACAACAATCAATACTAAAATTAATACTGATGAAATTGAAATGAATATAAATATAAATAATTATGAAATTAAAATGAATATAAATAAATCAAAATAATAAAATAAAAACAATAATTACCAGATGGTCCAGATCCAGACTGATCACCACCCTCTTCGTCGGTCTCTTTAAAATCTAACACATCCGGAACATAAATATCATTTCCCATCGTCCAACTCTGTGTGCATATCAATGCCTCCACAGTTGTAGGAGACAATGAACTACGGAAAGGATCTAATATGCGCCCTCCGGTACTAAATGCAGAATCCGAGGCAACGGTGCTAATAGGGATGGCCAATATACAACGGGCAATCTCAGAAAGGATGGGATATTTCTTTGATGCTACCTTCCACCATCCTAAAATGTCAAAATCATCATCATCTTGAATAAGATCCGTTGACAAATAACTGTCTAACTCTGAAACCACCTCCGTAGATTGATGGACTAGTGTGGGATTATGTGCGAGGGTTTTCGTCCATGCCAATCTACGCTTCTTTGTTGCCCCGGTGTCTGGAGGAGGTGTTGGGATATGTGTAGGTGTAGTAGATGTAGTACCACCCTTAATTGCATTAAACTCATCATAAAATCTATGAAGGGTATCGCGGGCCATCTCACCAATAAGATCAGTCCAAGCCTGATCATACGCAAGTCCCAAACCATATAACATGCCAGAAATTTTTAGACGGGGATCAATAATAGTAGCCACATATAACAAAATATTGAGTCTAGTCAAATCTCCCCAATACTTGTCAAATTTGACCCTCATGGTCAATGCCATCCCCCTCATCCTTAGATTGGAACTCCTACACATGTCGTCTAATTCTTCTTTCACCCTACATATTTGTTGACAAAATTCATAGCATGTAGGGTGCAAAGAAGCAGATAACTTCAACGTGACTTCATAAAACAGCCCGAGAAAATCAACAAATGTAGCAACTACCTCCCAATCATCATCACTAGGCAATCCTAAACCCCCGTGCTCATCAAAGTATTTGACATATTGAATGTCTTCATCACCCAATAATTGAAAGGCTTTTTTATATTCTTGGGCCGCCTCCAACATCAAGAAGGTTGAGTTCCATCTTGTGGGAACATCAGTACAAAGACCCCTCTTTGATGTTATGCCCACACTCTTCGCAGCAATTTTGAATTTGTCCAATCTAGAAGGAGAAGACCTCACAAATTTCACAGCCAATCTAACTCGTGCAACCGAGTTATCAACATCTTTTAACCCCTCAGTCACAATTAGATTCAAGATATGTGCAGAACATCTAACATGCAAATATTCACCACCCAAGAATGTCTTATTTGCCTCTTTAAGATAGGTCTTCAGATATCCCAAGGCGACATCATTAGACGAGGCATTGTCAACCGAAACTGTCAAAACCCTACTCAACCCCCACTCCTTGATTGAGGCCTCTAAGGCCTTCCCAATTGTCTCACCCTTGTGATCAGTTATTTGACAAAACTTGATAATCTTTTTATGGAGAATCCAGTCAGAATCAATGAAATGGACAGTCAAAGACATATAATTAAAATTTTGGACTGAAGTCCAAGTATCGGTAGTGAGGCAAACTACAAAACCCGCCAATTGGCCCCTCAAAACATCTTTATCTTTCCAGTACATCTTTTTAATATCCTTTGCCACAGTGTGGCGAGAAGGAAGAGTAAATCTAGGTTCCAATTCTTGGACAAATTCTTGGAACCATCTCCCATCCACAAACTGAATAGGTAGCTCGTCTATGACAACCATACGAGCTAACTTCCTTCTACACTCATCAACATTATACTTTGTGAACCCCTTCAATGTTGAACCCCCACTACTCCCATCCGCCATTTTTTTCAGTCCAATTTCTAGTCTTGATTGACCCTTCTCCACTAAAGATCTTAATATTGGACTCTTCTTGCATTGTTCCTCTAAATGGACCTTTAACTGGGATGTACCATGTTTCCTATAGTGACATCCATATATTTTCCCACAATAATTACATTTAGCTTGTGGGTTATTGGGGTCACCACCCTCTAGTTTGATAAAATGAGACCAAACTACGGAAACAGGTTTCTTACTTTGTGTGGGCTTAGGGGCGGGGCAAGGTGTATTCCCACTCCCAGGAGTTGGAGTAGGGTTAGGTTCTGGGTCAGGGGTACTGGTAGGGGCAGGGGTACTGGTAGGGGTGGGAGAGCTATTAGTGCACTCTCTTTGAGAAGACATTCCTGATTCCACAACAGAGCAAAAAATAAAAAAATCAATCAACATACGACATAATTCCAAACATGCACTTATCAATTACGTACGACATAATTCTAAACATAAACCCCTAAATTGAGTTAGGGGTTTCAATTGAAACCCCAAACTGAAATTGGGGTTTCGGATTGAAACCCCCTCAATTTTAGGGGTTTCAATTGAAACCCCTAAATTGAGTTAGGGGTTTCAAATTTCAATTGAAACCCCAACTGATTTGGGGTTTCGGATTGAAACCCCCTCAATTTTAGGGGTTCAATCCGAAACCCCCAAACTGATTTAGGGTTTCGGATTGAAACCCCCTCAATTGAGTTAGGGGTTTCAATTGAAACCCCAAACTGATTTGGGGTTCGGATTGAAACCCCCTCAATTTTAGGGGTTCAATCCGAAACCCCTAAGGCCTAAACATGAGGGGGGTTTCAATTGAAACCCCTAAATTGAGGGGGTTTCAATTGAAACCCCAAAATTGAAAATTAAGGGGTTTCAATTGAAACCCCAAACTCAATTTAGGGTTTCGGATTGAACCCCTAAATCAATTTAGGGGTTCAATCCGAAACCCTAAATTGAGGGGGTTTCAATTGAAACCCCTAAATTGAGTTAGGGGTTTCAATTGAAACCCCTAAATTGAAAATTAAGGAGTTTCAATTAAAACCCCTAACTCAATGATTTAGGGGTTCAATCCGAAACCCTAAATTGAGGGAAATTCAATTGAAACCCCTAAATTGAGTTAGGGGTTTCAATTGAAACCCCTAAATTGAAAATTAAGGGGTTTCAATTGAAACTCCTAAATTGAAAATTAAGGGGTTTCAATTGAAACCTCTAACTCAATTTAGGGTTTCGGATTGAACCCCTAAAATTTAGGGGTTCAATCCGAAACCCTAAAATTTAGGGGTTTCGATTGAAACCCCTAAATTTGAAGCACAAATTTCGGATTGGAACCCTAAATTGATTTAGGGTTCCAATCTACAAACAAAAACAAACATACAAGTACAAAGAAACAGACGAATCAAACACAAACAAAATTCTCCACAGCACACAAATTCACAAATTTCTCATCCTCCATCTTCGATTCAACCCAACCTTCCTCCAATCTCTAATCCAAAACAAAAAAAAAAAAAAAAAAAAAGAGAATTGGTTTCGGATTTACCTTTGAGTGGTGGCGAAATCCTAGTGAGAGACGGAGACGGAGAAGTGGCAGCGGTGGTGCTGCTCGTGCGAGACGGAGATTCGACTGAGAGAGAGAGAGAGAGGCTTGTGGATGCGAGTGCGAGACTGAGTCAGAGAGAGTGAGTGTGAGAGATCGGCGAGTGAGAGACTCAAAGAGGAGAGAGTTCGAGTGAGAACGGAGAGTTCGAGAAGGAGAATGCAGACGCAGACGCGGGGAAGGGGGGAGGGGACCTTAACTAATAGTGAAACGGCGCCGTTTCACTATTAGTTGAGGGGCGGCACTTACCAGACGGACCTAAGTGAAACGGCACCGTTTTGTCTATAACAAAACGGCGCCGTTTCACTCTAATTATTTGTTTTTTTTTTGTATATATATAATTTTAATTATATTATATATATATATATATATATATATATAACTCAAGCGGGGCGGGGCCTCGCCACATCCGCCCCCCGCCTCCGCTTCTTCCATGGGGTACGGGCGGGGCCCCCCGCACCCCGCTTTAGCGGGCCGGATCCCCTGCCCCGCATGTGCAGGGGTGGGGCGAACGGGGCGGGTCAGCGGGGAACGGGGCCCCGCTACCCACCCCTAACCTGCTCCCAAGTCTTAGCATTTGACATCTCAGAGCCTCTCACCCTCTTATATATTTGATATTTTTGCTTTATTTTCTTCAACAAGCTACAGAGGCATCAATTTCAGCATTGATGATACTGACACAATGAGGAATCAAGCACAAAAAATGGGAAGCTGACTGATCATGTTTGAGTTATTTGTGTTCTTATTATCTCGTGTTTAGGTGTGAAGGGTCTCATCCAAATCTTCTTTTTTCTACACAAGGTTCAAGTGGGAAAGCAGAATCATCTGTATGTGTAATTAAAAGACCTTCAGATTATTGTGAAAGAAGGAATCATACTCGCTATAATCAGGCTTTGGGCCATCACTAAATTTGGTGCAGTACTGAAGTGTCTCCTCATCATTTGCAGTCAGCACGTTTGAGTTATGTTACATACAGTTATTTTTGCGTATTTTTTATGCATTTCACTACGATCATTTGTGATTGACCAAAGCATTTATTTTCTATTAAAAAAAAAGTGATGCAGCCAATTACATTAGTGAAATGTACAAAAAGTACGTAAAAATGACTACACGTAGAGTTTTTTATTCTTACAAATAGGTGGGTTCAACAGCAAGAATATTGCCCCAGTAGGAGAACTAGAAATACAAAAATTAATAATTTTTTTAGTGATAAAATATTTTGTAAAGAACGGGAAAAAGAAACCCAAGAAACAAAGCATTCAAAAGAAATCATTAAGCTTTCAAACTCAAATATTCGAAATAAAATTGGTGAGATAATCATTTTACAACTAGCTATGAGAGGCAACAGCATCATCTACTCCAGGAGGCAGGATCTACAATAGAAGAACCAGTAAGAAAAGAGGCAAATTCTGGATCATTTTCGGGCTTGCTAGGTACGACGTCTTTTGGTAATCGTGAAAGATGGGCTGGACATACCGAATTGGATTGGAGCTGGGTTTTAAAGCTATATCTTTAAAAAGTTTCGATTCATTTCAAAATGTCATTTGTTGGAGTTGAATTCAATTTCTGCTCAGTCGTTCGGAAATTAAACTCATCTCAACTCATTATTATAACTTTTTTAAATCTCAAAATAATAATAATAATAAACAATAATATTCTAACAATATTTTGTCATCTCAACTCAACTCAGTTTAACATCCAAACGCACCTGAACCTCAAGAGTTTTAATATCTCCTAGGGACTCGTTTGGAATTAATATCTCCTTTAAGGGCTCCTATTGCTAGGGCTCGTTTGGATAGGAAGATGAGATGATATAGTTTTAGATTAGATGGGATGAGATGATTTTTGTTAGAATATTATTTTTTAATTTTATTATTTTTTTTAAATTTGAAAAAGTTGAATTGTTTATTATATTTTGTGTGAAAATTTGATAAAATTATAATGATGAGATGAGGTAAAATAGTTTATATATTCAAACGATATGACTTTGGAGCACTCGGGTTTTCTTTTGATCTAGAGCATTAGTAATGGTCTAGCTAAAGCTAAAGTCAAAATTTGGCTAAAATATGTTTTGCCTAAAAGCTAAAGACATTCAAGTATAACCCCACATTAGACTAGGTAAAGTACTATAAGCTAAAATAATAATATAATTTTTTTTAATAATAATATTTGTTTAGTTGGAATATTTCTTAATAATATTATATTATATTATATTTTTCCAATACACGCACACAGCTGTCCAATTCAGTTTTTATAAGACTATATCCGAACTAATTATCTTGTGGTTAGTGAAATTTACTGTAAAAATCTGAACATAATATAGCAATTTGTAAAAACTCAACTGAAAATATTTTGTGGTGAAAGGGCTTTCTGTGTGGGATTGAGGAAAGAAAAATGATAAACTCACAACATTTTGTACAATATATTGTATAACAATATGTTAAATGATGGGTATTTTTGTAAAATATCTTACAAAAATAACATAATTTTATAAAAATACCACTCATTTAACACATTGTTGATAATACCCGTGTAATTGATTTGGGGCTTCTTTATTTTGTGTGGTAATAAAGTGGAATAAAATCAAAGATGGAGAAAGCTTTGTATTTACTGTAGCTTATATGGCTAGTCCAATGCAGAAAAGTTTACTCATACATAGCCAAAATATGAAGATCCATTCGCCAATGCCAGTGCTTTAAAAAGACTTTGCCATTTTCCCTTCTTAATTCGGCGGCTTTAAGCTTGACTTTCCCATCTCAATGGCAGCTCAGCAACAGCCAAGAAGACCAAATCAAATCAAGTTTATTCTCCGAAATTAAAGCTTTCAGCCGACAAATATTACTTATAATATTTATCATTCTACGTTATAGTATTATACAAATATTTTTACTTATTATTTTCGCACCGCACATTATATATGATTTTTTTTTTCTTATTAAACATATGGTATATAGATGATTAGTAAAATAACTCAATTAATTTAAAAAGAATAAAATCAATAAAAAAAATTTTTTTTAAAAAAATGTGGTGTACTGTATGTAGAATAATGAGTAGCAAAACTCAAATATTTTTAGAACTAAATAGATAATAAATATTATAGAATCCACGTTATCACATGTCTAGTGCATGCATCGCTAAGAGAAATACTTTAGTCACAAAAAATTTTTATAAAAATTAATCTATAAATTGATGTAACTTTATGTAATATATTAAATTATAAAATTATTTAATTATAAAATAAATCTAATATATTATATGAAATGATTTCATTATAAATTTACTTTTTGTGGAATATTTGTGTTCTCTTCCCAAAATAGGAGAACTTCGTTTTCATTTCTTGACTTATTATTGCCTTCATGTTTTAGTTTAATTTCATTGTCGAGTTCTTGATTATCAATCAAACTGTCAACAAACACGTTTGGAGAAAAGGCAAGGAAAACGAAAAACAAAATAAAAGCCATGAACAAAACAAATTAAAATCGTAAATATTTATATTTAACTAAGCCATGATCAAACCGAACCCTATCCAAAGAACATGCAAAGGAGATAAACCAGAATTAATCTGAAACTCGTACATAAATGGATTTGTACCGAAACCTTTTGTCTCTATTTCCCTTCAGTTGACTCATTAAAGAGTACAAAGATCAATTGCCACACACCGAGACTTTGAAACAGAGTACATCACCACCAAAAAAAAAAAACCAGAGTATATCCATAACTCTTTTTGAGGAAAACAATACTGTATATATGTTGAAAACGAGAAATACTCTGATGAAAAGCAGCCTCTGTGGTTAGCTCTGATTAGTTTTTCTTCCATTTCCAAATTTCCAATCTTCCTCTGGGTCTTCTGCCTCTCGAGGCGTTGAAATATATAGCAGGAGCATGTCCTCGGCTCGCTGATTCTGCAACTTGAACGACTAACTTGGATGGCGGCATATATGTATGGCAGCATTAAAAAAAAAGCAAGCAACTTTAAGCTAGCTGGGTAACTAATCTGGGATAGCGTGGTCGTGCCAGCACAAGAGCATAGAGATGCAGCGTCCGAAGATGTAGAACCGGGTTTTCTGCTGCTTTGCCATTAGCAAACAACGTTTCCGGAACCCAGTTTTCCTGCGAATTCTCCGGCCCGGCTGGGATTTAGGAGGGATGTAAGGAATCGACATGGGTTAAGAGTTTTCGGTAGGATATACAGCGAAGAAAATTGTGGGCTGTTATAAAGCGTAGGTGATACTGTGGTCCCACTTTTAAGATTGAAGTCGGTTAAGTGGAAAATTCTATACATCATACTATCATTTTATTTTTATCTTATTATATATGATGTGACACATTTATCACCATTGAATAATTATTTATTAGATGATTTTTTATTATCTAATAGTGATAAATATGTCACATCTTACATAATGAGAAGAAAGTAGGATGGTGATTTAGTGAATACTCAACGGTAAAACATGACTTTTGTCTTAGGGAAATGCTGGGAACAGCCGGAAGCCGCAGCACACTTTGAAGAATTTTTTTTTTCAACCCAGCACGTTAGGTGTGCTGGGGCTTCTTCACACAGTAGAGTGTGAAGAAGAATTTTTCTTTGTCTTAACCCATCATAGGGAAAAAAGTTTTTTTTTTGGTCTCGAATTGACATAAACACCCCTGATTTTTATCATTGTTATTATTATTAGTTCTCCATTTTAGGTCTTAGTAGTAAATATAAAAAAGATAAATGCGAAAATAAGATAAATTAAAAGGGTGTAAGATGTCCAAACTAAGAGTGTGAAGTCTAAGAAAGATATACCCTTATGAGTAAATTTTACAATTTAATCAAATTATATTAATATGTAAAGTAATTTATAATAATTATTTTTTAAGGTTTAAATATCTCTCTTTACTAATTAATAAAAAAAACAATGATAATTAAACCCCTCTCTACAAGAGCTCCCTCTTTTCCTTCTCTCAGAAACTAACACCATCCTAAAAATCTTCAAAACTGCAACCTTTTGTGCCTCACCTCACCTCACCTCACATGCCTGTGGACTATCTTCCCACCTTATAGCTGCCCCAGCCACCAGTTCCATGCCCCTAATAACCGACACATGGCCACACACGCCGATCAAGCGCCGTCACACCTCCTCTTCCAGATCAACATTACACCCTCGCACTCCCTCTCAAACACACTATCCCTCTATGAGCAGTTACTGTGTTTTGTATAAGTGTTCACATGCTCGTTATGCCACCGCTTTTGGAATCTCCTACCGCTTTTCGAAAACACTAGTGTGGGTTCTTTTGTCAGTATGCGTCTTTAGTCCGTCGTCCCGCCCTATCTAAAAAGTGAAAGAAAGTTGAGTTGAGTTGAGAATTTGAAATGATAAAATATTATTATAATATAATTTTTTAATATTATTATTATTTTAAGATTTGAAAAAGTTGAATTATTTATTATATTTTATATTAAAATTTAAAAAAGTTATAATAATAAATTGAGATGAGTTGAGATGGGTTTAGTAACCAAACGAAACTAAGAATCGGTGCACATTTTTCTATTATTGAATCATCACACAATAGATGTTTCAACAATCAAATCAATAGGTCTCTCTAAAATCGGTCTTCATAATTACCAACCATTGGACTAGACCAATTATTTAGTATCATTTCTCGATTAAGTTTGAGTTTATGCATTTCATCTAATGTATTTTGGGGTGTTTGTGGTGGTCACATCCCACCTCTTTTTTTGGCACCGCAAAACAAAATCAGATTTTAGAGTATTTGTCTACCTACATTTTTACATAAACGTTATGTACTAAAAATCTAGTAAATCAAAGATCTAATATATTAAAAGATTAAAAATAAAAATAAAAATTCTCCCTTAGCTTCTTTGCTATTATATCAAAGCCACTAAGGTCTTTTTAGTCAAGTAATGTTATACACCACATCACTATCATACTTTCATCCCACTATGTAAGATGTGTCATATTTATTATTAGGAAAACTCTTCTTTCAAGCATTTTTGCACACCGAAGCGCACCAAAGCTGACATGGAATGTGATTTAATGAAACGGTGCGCATGGGTAAGGCAGGGGAGACGAAATTTGAAGTGATTTGCAGGAAGAGACCGAAACGGCGTGTTTTGATTTTATGACCCATCAATGAAGAGCGAATTGCCGTGCTTCATCCAGCTTCTTCAACAAGCTCAAGCTCCATCTCAATCTTGTCCATCCTACAATCAGCCACTCTCTCTACAAAGTCTCTCATCCGGTACTTTTCTTTTTCAAAGCTTTAGCATTTTTCTCTCTTTGACCACACACCCACTAATTGGTCCCGAGGATACCATTGATATTGATGGATGTTTTTAAAAAAAGGTGTTTGGTTGCTGAGAAAATACTGTGGAAATATAGAAACCAAAAGCTTTGGTCTTTCTCACAAAAATGATTTAAGTATAATGCAAGTGTTTAATATTGAAAGCATCTATTTATTGTACACACGAAAAAATGCTAACGATTCCTATTGGAATGAGCATAACTCAGGCTACATATGTGAATAAAAATATAAACTTAAAATTACTCTGCCCCACTCTCCCACCAAAAAAAGGAAAAAAGAGAAATGAGTCGGCTTATGTTGAACACTTTTTCCTTCAGAGAAGCTTTTTATTTAAGTAAATAACTAGAATGAATCTTTCCTATATATTAACGGTACAAGCGAAAAATCGTTAACTCTCATGAAAGAAGATTGTTTTTGTTTTCCATTCTTGGACTCGACCATGGCCGAGGACCATTTTTTAGCCAGAGAGACCATGGTGGTATTTTGGGGAAGACGAATGGGATTTGATTTCGACGAAGGGGATACCGTTTATTGGTTTTCACATAATGGCGACTTGGGCGTGTCCTATTTTCTTCAGAAAGCATCCTCTGGTCTGGCCTTCATGTATGCCTTCTTCTCCTCTGCGTTTCGGGTTTTTTATTTTAATATAATAAACCACGTCAACAATCGGTGCACAATCGATACACAAGATTACTTGTACCTAGAAGAACTGTTATTATTATTGGATGATAAAAAAAATATCTAATAAATGATAATTTAATAGTAATAAATATGTCATCATATATAGTGAGATAAAAGTCAGATGATTGTGTGGTGTATAAAATTTTTCATTTTAAAAACATTGATAGACAGCTCAGTGCGTATAGAATCCGTGTGGGGATACGATACTATGCAGTGTGTCCAAATACAGCCTCCTACACTCTGTTTCCTCATCTATCCAACGTGGCGTTTTTGTCCTTACCTCTTATTTTCCACGTTTTCCTTTTTGACTTTTTCTAGAACATTGTAAAGGCATGTCGGCCCGCATTTTTATCCAGCCTGCTTCTACTATCGCCCTATTGCTTTATACTGAATATATACATTAAGGTCGTAACACTATTCTATCATTTTTTTACAATTATTTAATAAAATATTATTTTTTGAGAAATTCATTTATGTCGTCTTAATTTTGATGCGTTTGAATTTAAAAAGGTAATATTTTATTAAGCAGCTACGTAAAAATTTGAGAAATAATTGTCTTGCAATGCTGATTAAAAGGATAATGCTTATATCTTCTCTTCTTTTGTTTTCTATTTTGACTGCTTATATATATATATATATATATATATATATATATATTGTTTACTAATTAAAAAAGTAACTATTAGTGTATTGATTTTTTTTTATTTTTAAAAAAATGTTAAAAAATGTAAAATAAAATAAAAAAAAATGAATTTTACCTAGACGTACACCCAGCGGTCACTACTAGGCAGCAGCCTAGCAGTAAATTTTCTAGACCACATTAAAAATCTAATACAGTCAAGAAAATTTAAATAGATCGCAATAAATGATGTAAAACCCACTTTATATATCTCTTTTATCAATTTTACGCTCGAGAGATTACTTAGGAGTGTTGAATCTTCGTAAAGCTATCAGCGTTTGCCCACTTGTATCGCAAGTTCTTAACATTTTTGCAGCCACATAGCCACCGTTCGATGTCAATCGGATCCGTTGCTGAATTCTTAAACATGGAGGTGAGTCGTTCTTAGAAAAGTTCAGGCTGGCAACAAATATAAAACCAGAGGATGGAATAAGCTCTTTTGTCCATAAGCATAAACAATAAGAAATTAAGGGACATTATATGCCTGAAGTCCTGAACAAATAGATCATATGAGATATTCCTTTTTTTTTTTTTTCTTTTAAAGATGTTTATACCCACATAAAACCGTTTGAATATTTTCGAACAGGTTCTTCAGAGCCTGAACTTTTTAGAATACATAAATGGATCAAGAAACAGTAACATTCATTTGCAAGGTCCATCTGACAATCTCATGAACTCTTGGGAATGTTTTCCAATTTCACAAATCATATAATCAAGATCTCCATATTCACAAGAATACCATACATAAAAGTTGGATGGCTTTTCTTTATGTGAACTAATCTTATTTTCCTCGGTAGAAAGATATATGATGCAACAAGGACGGACTAGTAAAGCTGTGTTGCATCCATGATCCATCACACTCTAAGCTCCTCGGCTTTTGGGCTCAATGGGTCAAATAGAGTTTCCACCTCACTGTGATTGACTTCCTCCAAACTCGAAGGATTCCACTTTGGGTTCTGCAGAGGCATAATTATGAAAAGTTCAGAGAAAAATGCATCATGAAATGAAATGTGGTCTATATAAGGAATATGAGTAAGTCAAAAAGATTGATAATGGAGTAATGTTGCTAACAGATAATCATTTGCAGAAGAAACTAGTAGTAGCACCAAGTTCAAGTTTTGAAGAAGAAAACTAGACCGCAAAAATGATAGTTTGCATGATATAAACACGAGAAATCATCACTAATTATTAAACACAGAAACTTGATGTTAACATTAGACCAATCTCAAGAAACTAAAATATTTCAACAATATATATAAAGGGACTTTCGATAGTAATGATAGAACCTGATCCTTGTCCACCAAAACCGCCCGGACACCTTCAGCAAAGTCATTCCGCAGAGAAGACCTCAGGGCAATGCGATATTCAGTTTTCATCACACCGCTTAGCTGGATGGAGCCAGATGCAAGAATGTATATTACTTTATTCTTATGGCTCCAGAAGAGAAGGAAAGTACCAAATAGGAAAAAGGAAGAAACATCGAAACTCAAAAACTCACTGTGGATAATTCATTGTCATTTTTTCCATATGCAGATGCAACTCTAGCAAAATGCTTTTGTGTTAAGCAAAGCGAGAAAGGAGCACCTTTTCCAAGTCCTTGAAGAGCTTCATTAGCCCACTCTACCACTACACAGAATGAATGGAAACAGAAAGCATGAGGGGACAAGTTGAGCAAGCCAACGTCTAGAAAATCCACTTCACTTCTCAGTCTCAGAGAGCACCAAAACGATGAATGCACATTAAATTTGCAAACCAATAGAATGCCATTGGTACTTATAAACATACCAGCAGATTCACTACTCAGCTGATGCTTTTTCAGTTCCTCGATTGTCTCGTTAACTGATTTACTTGCACCAAATGATGAAATAATGTGAGGTAAAAGCAATTTTAACTGGGGCACGGACTCAGGGTTACTGCTGTATTTTGCCAAAAGGGTTTTGATGTCTTGATGTGGATCCTCGGAACTGAATCAACGAATGGACATGAGACTCTTTTAGTGAGAAAACATCAAGAGGAACACCTTTTACACAGAACACCTCTTAATACATTTTGAATCAATAAACATGAGAGGATATTATATCTTGAAGCACAAAGTAGATGGACGATAGAGTTCATCACAAACAAACACTTGGATTTCATATTATTAGTGTTATCATGAGGTTATGGACCCACCATGAATAAATAAAGTGCAACAATCCCAAATGGGGGTAAAACTTCTCTAGTAGATTAAGTTGTGTTATGGCTGTTTATTCTAGACAATTTTAAATATCAAAATTACAAGGTAAAGCAAGTTTCTGAAAAAAATGAATCAATCAAGAATGATGATCTGACATACAATGTAGCTGCCAAAAGGGCCTCCTTTAAAGAACCCAGGCTCCCGGATGGCACGAAATGTGAACCAAGACCTATGTATAGTGCATCAGAGGGTGTAGAAATCCTTTTTCCAGTCATTCCAAGGTACGCACCTGCAGGTCTACATAGTTGTTAAACAGTCTGAAAAAAAGTATGGAGACAATGACGACTATGCCCCTGCATTTCTTGATTGTTTGCCTTTGCTTTTACTCATGACCACTTCCAAAGTAGCCAACCCTTCTCATGCTTTTTACATGATCCCATAATAAGATTATAGATTGAAGAAAGGGATCGTTTCCAGTAAAATAAAAAGGAAAAGATGCTTTTAACAACAAAAAGCATACCAACCGATCCTTCTCCTGGACTCTGCGCAGCTATATGTGCAAACCCAACATCTGGGAACAAGCCAATTCCGTTTTCTGGCATAGCAAGAAGAGTTTTCTGAAATGCATCAACACAAGATTTAAGTGAAAGAAGTTAAAATGACAGTATGGTACAGTTGGTAATACTACATCACCTCTCTATATTGACACAACATACCTCTGTTATGATCCGGTAGCGGCCATGACCAGATAGGCCTATTCCAAAGCCCATTGTTATGCCATCCATGAAGGATATATATGGCTTCTTATACTCAGAAATCTTGCATATCAGAGAATACTCAGCGGTGAATACCTGAAAAATGTGTGGCACAATGGGGCATATTAACTCTATGTAACAAAATTACAGGTCATCCAAAAACATAAGCAAATACAGGACTGCTCATAATACACATGGAAGCTTATTTAGATATGATACGCAGTCCAATGGACACAAGGAATAATCTGACTTATTCAAGCATGACAACTAAACCACCAAAACTAAGAACCAGCGTGAGCTAGTCAAAACAGGTCAAGTTCAGGTCTCCAATACTCAAAATAATTGCATGTGTTGAAGGTTAAGCATACAAATCCAAGTATCTCATGCAGAGAATAGAATATTTTTCCAATTATTTTGGTCAACTTATGCTATAAAACTGCCAAAGAAAATAGAAACACAGAAAAGAACTCATGTTGAAGCGTAAATTCACATCCTGGTCATCTTCCATCCAGAGAAACAGAAAAACTTGATCGTATAAGCTGAAAGTAGTCCAGAAGCACAAAACTGATCTACTCAGCTTCCAATGAGATTTAAGTGTGGTATCCCGATTACAAAATGGTTTAAAAACTTTTCTGCAACTGATCTACTCAGTTTCCAACTGATGGTAGATTTAAAAAGACCTAACCAAAGATGCATCTAGTATACATCTAAAGAAGCTTTCACACTAGAGCCACACATTGTTTTCAAGTTTTGATAATTAAGACAGGTGGCGAATTCAGATACAAGCACTAGTTCAACATATGATCAAAAGCTCTTTTATCGAAGATCAGGATATTTAAAAATGGGAAACAACTCAAATTGCAAAAGATGTGCTTGATAATGCAGCCATCCATCTGGTTTTAGTGTTAGTTTAACAAAGTTCACAACGTTATCAATCTGGATGGTATATAATTAAAAGGACACAACAAGACCTCAATCACATCTGATAGTTGGTTTTTGGTTGAAATCTGCTTGATATCACCACCTGCAGATAAACTCAGATCTGTATTGTCAACGAACTAGCAGACAGCAACTAAGCAACTGATTAAAGAAATATGTCATGCTTATATCACAATGCAACTTAAGAAGGAAAACTACCAATGGGATATAAACAGCGCAAATAATGCAGACCAATCACATTCAATAAGAATACAGGAACAAGATACTTGCAGCACATATCAAGCATTATAAAGAAACCTTCTGGACAAGAGGTGTGTTTTTGTCCTTTAGAATCTCTGCAACAACCCCTTTAATATCCATTCCTGCATTGACCACGAATGGTTACCCTCAAAACCTTACCTAACGCTTGGAAACCAAAACTAACCCCAAAACTGAAATAAAAATATGAAAGGAAAAAGAGATTAAAGCCAAATAAAACTCTGGAGATAGCAAGAAAAACAAACGAGATGGTTGAAAAATGTGTGAAATAAACTATCCACATGGTACTCTAAACTTTCTCCGTTTTTACCTGCAGAAAAGGCACGAGGGGAGCTGCTATCAATCAGAACACATTTGACCCTTGGGTCTGATTCCCATTCATCAAGAAAACTTTTATACCTTATATCCATATCTGCATTATGAACAAGTTTCAAATTAAATACAATGCTAACCCAGCTGCTAGGGGAAAAAACTAGGATATCGATTACATTGAAATCAACTTTCAACAGTAAGTATGAACTGAAATATCACAATTTATTGTATTTTCCATATCAGTTGACCAATTCAATTAATTTAAGGGAAATTTTCTTATAAAAGAATTAATTCAAGGGAAAATTAACCCTTAAAAAACAAAATTATATTATTCTTCATTTCTTGTCAAAGAATGGAACTTTTCATCCATTTTACATAAACTTAAATTTCAACTTGGCATATGATAAATTTCTCATGTTTTACAATCAATTGGCAGAATCAAAGTTTTTACACGAATTAACAGAGCCTTTTACGATTAAAAGATATCCATCCCCTCACTTCTTTTCACAAAATCTTTCGTTCTAAGACTATAATTCCTAGTAAAAAAAATCTAATCTCAAAACAGTAAGTTGAACCTCAACTTCATCCAAATCGCACATCTTTAAACATTAATAATTGCAAGAGTTTCACGGATTGCGTTGACCTCGTGATCCAGTAATTACAATTTAAATAAATAAGAAAAAAAGAGCATATATTTCAAAGACCAAACGGGACCTAGGTTCATTGCATTGAGAGCCTTGGGGCGATCGAGGGTGATCACTGCGACGCCGTTCGGGTGAACACTTCCCTTGACGAACTCGTCCGAACTAGCCATGATCGCGAAGGTTCTGAGAGAGAGAGTGGGCTTCGAGGTTTTAAAGAGAGGGAAGCTGCGCAAGTATTGGCGCTGAGAGCGAGTGGTCTGGTTCAGGAAGGGAGACGATGATTTGGCGAGGAATTGAGAAGAAGCCCGGACTAAGCTTATCATAGTTTGTTCGGCTTTGTTTTTAATCGGCCAGGGAGAGTGTGAAGTGGGAGAGAGCTGAGAGTGACACAGATATTTTCATGGGTCCAGCAAAAGCAAAGGGGCTGTTGAAGGCCTCTCAGGTGATGGGCCCATAGAAGAGAAAATATCCCCTGACCAATAAGCCCACAGAGCCCCAAAGTAGGCCTAGAAGAGAGGAAATTGGGTAGAGGGAAAATGAGGAAATATGCAATTATCATGTTTAATAAAAGAAAAACAGTTTTAAGTTGAGGTTGACAACATGTGTAGCATAAGGATCGAAGTAACAACACAAACAAAAACATTTTTTTTTTTGAATGAGAAATTCTATTTACAAGCCGGAGACCTAGCAAAACCCTTACATGGAATGATTTGATTTAAATTTCAAAATTTGAGTATTACAAATTAAATCTTATCATTTAAGTAATGTGAATGGTATATTCCACGCACCGACTTGTAAATAGAATAATTTTATATATTTAAAAAAATAATAATAATGGCGTCTCTTTTCTAATATTTGTGGCCAATTTTATGAAGTTGTTCATCAATAGGAAAAAAGGAAAAAAGATGGTCTCTTTTCTAGCAGTATTCAACACTTCGAGACGTCTCGTTTGTTTTCGCAGATGAGATAAGATGAGTTGAAATAAAAGTTGAAAGTTAAATAAAATATTGTTAGAATATATTTTTTTAATATTATTTTTGTTTTAGAATTTAAAAAAGTTGAATTGTTTATTTTATTTTGAATATGAATTTGAAAAAGTTGTAATGATGATATGAGATGAAGATGGTTGTAAAAACAAAGGCGACCTAAGACTACTTGAGAGAGAAATCTACGGGCTTGGATTTGTAGTAGAACTTTGCCGCAAGTAATCTATCAATGCTTTATCATTTCGCCGCCTGGGTTTTCAATTTTATGAATTGACTCCTTAGGTTTGTAACTTTTTAACAAGAGTATCTGCCGTCAAATGCGATGGGAGCTAGCTAAGGGGGAAGACCCCCGCACTAAGCTATGGAGTATGGGGGCTAATGGTTGGTCACAACTTCCTTTGCCTTGGTTGCACGGAGGTTGGGAATAATCCAAAACCCCGGTGCAACACCGTCACTAGTACTGTTCAAACCCTTGTGCACGTAAAGGACTAAAACCGACCCCTCAGCATGCAAAAGGGACTCACACAAGCCCCTTACGAGAATGGGAGCTTGGCCCAGCTGAGCTCCCTGTGTGCATAAAAGAAGTTGAGAGCCAATTCCCTCCCTTGCATGCAAAAAGGGTTGAGAGAGAGAGACTAGCCCACCCACGCACAAGGAATAGTTGGTATCAAGCGGTCGAGACCAACTCCATCTACGCATTAAATGGTCTTAGATTTTTTTTTTTAGCAAGTGTATATATTTCTTTTACTACTTTTAGGCTTCGTTTGGATCTTCAACTCATCTCAACTCATCATTACAACTTTTTCAAATCTCAACACAAAATATAATAAACAATTCAACTTTTTCAAATTCCATAATAATAATAATAATAATAAATAATAATATGCTAACAATATTTTATCATTTCAACTCAACTCAATTCAACATCCAAATCCACCCTTAATCGTATCGCTGAGCGTCTTTTTGGGTTTAGCTCGTCCTCACGGCGTATGGCAGACCTTCGATAATGAAAGTACGATGATGTTAGGATAACTTCATAAATTTTCCACCAACTCGGGAATCAATTAGACGGTTTGTACAAACAGGAAAAATATTAAAGTGGAACAGACTCAATTCTTTATTAGCTCTAGTTTGGATTCAAGAATGAGATGATTTCATCTCATCTCATCTCATTCTATATAGAGCAACCAATTCTCATCCAAACGATCAAATCTCGAGATTTCAAAATGGTTTATAATATTGTCTTTGCAACACGACAAACTTTTAAATTAGCAGCTTTTCAGAATGCCAACGAAAAAGGAGAAAATATCTGCGTTTGGATGTTAAGCTGAGTTGAGTTGAGTTGAGATGATAAAATATTGTTAGAATATTATTTATTATTATTATTATTTTGAGATTTGAAAAAGTTGAATTGTTTATTATATTTTATGTTGAGATTTTAAAAAGTTATAATGATGAGTTGAGATGAATTTAGGTCCCAAATGAAACTTTTTTCAAATTAGCTATGCAACAAACTCCACCTTAAGCTTTTCCAACGGGTGAACCGGAGAAAACATAAGTTTTATATTTTATAATAATAAAATTATAAAATAAAGTGTTTTTATAAATATCAAAATAATTATTTAAGAATATTGTAAATAAAATATATTTTTATTTGATATATTTTTATATAATTTGATTTTATAAAAATATTATCATCTTATAATATTATTATGAAATATTATAAAAATTAAAAAGTGGATAGGTAATTTATAAATTATTATTACTTATTTATAATTATATTTATAAATAAAACAAAATCATTATAAATACTATGCAATTATTTGTGGGATCCACATCTATCTCCTCTTAAACAACTTAAAATCATCTCATTTCACTTCCAATTCAAACATACAAAATTTTTAAAAACCATCTCCACTCGTCTTAACTCACAAATCTCATTATTATTTACAAACTATCTCAACTCATCTCAGCAGACTATCTAAACGGGCATTAAACTTCCTTTTAACTGCTATAACCTATCAAAATAAAAGGCTTTGTTTAGTTATTGTAGACCTACTTTTTAGCCTCCTTATTGTCAATTTATTAGTTTGGTTAATAAAATTAAGAGAAATGATTTGTATAAGTTAGGGGTGCTACTCGCATGGTGCGGGGCGGGGGCACCCCCTCCCCGCCCCCTGCCCCGCACCATGCGGGTGGAGGGGTTTCATACCCCGCCCCGCTACCGGGGGGTGGGATAGAAACCGCACCCCACCCCCCGCTCGACCTATTGTCTAAAATTTTTTTTTTAGTCTAAAAAATTTTTTAGACTCAAATTATAATATAATTTAAAGTATAAATTGAAATTTATACATTAAAAAATTACAAACTCATTAGAGTTATATTTTGGATTGTCTTGGCCTTCTAGGCTCAGTAAGTCCCACATTGCTTAACTATCACTATTGTATTGTCTTGGCCTCCTATATAATAGTTAGCCTAGGAGGCCAAGATAATCCATTAACTTGAAGTTAAATTCAAATTTTTAACAAATTGTATATATTTATATACAATATATTTATATAAATTACTTATATAAATATTATAAATTATAAGTTTTTACATTAAAAAGGGGAGGAGTGTGGAGCCGGGGGCGGGGCGGGGCCCCGCAGGGGTCAATCCGCCCCCCGCCCCCGCATGGGATATTACATGCGGGGCGTGGCGATCGGGGGCGGGGTAGCAGGGAGCGTGGCCCCGCTGCCCACCCCTAGTACAAGCTCCAAATAGACAAGCCACATACAAACCCTTATAAAAAAGTAGACCCCACCTTAAAAAAGTGTAAAAAAAATTATTATTTATTAGTGGAACTCATTGTTTTACAAAAGGTTTGCATGAGGCTTGTCTATTTGGGGCTTGTATCATTACTCTAAAATTAAACTATTTCATCTTATTTAATCTCGTATAATTATTATAATTTTTTTAAACTACCACATAAAATATAATAAATAATTTAAATTTTTTAAATTTTAAAATAAAAAATAATATTATAATAATATTTTACTTAATTTTTAATAAAATATTTTATCTGAAACGAGATAATATTAATACAAAAATGCTTTGGACCCAAATTTCGGTCTCGAATTTGTGTCTCGAATGTGATTTTTTTTTTACTGAATGATTAATGAAATGTTTTTTAATGATATTGTAAATTTTTTATTTTTTAAAAAATATTTATAATGATTAAAAATATACATAAAAAAAATTAATTTTACCTTTTCAGTGGATTCTCGAGCTACATCAACGTAGCAGTACTCGTATTAATATGAGTAAAACTACTCTCACCGCTCCCGATCCTGCTCCTGGTCCCATTATATTTTTTAATTTTTTTAATATATTTTTTTTGCTTAATGATTAAGTAAGTGTTTTTTAATGATATTATAATTTTTTTATTTTTTTAAAAATATTTTATAATATTAAAAAATACATATATAAAAAATAAAATAAAAAAAATATAACATTTTACACTATGTGCCTCCCAACGGGATTGGGAGCGGCGGCTGGAGAGCCACCTATTAATATCCTAGAAAATACCTTACAAGTTGAAGCTGATGGCCATCATTAATTAGACGGTTTGCAAGGACAGCTTGAAGCTGATAGCCATCATTAATGGCCTAGAAAAAGCCTGATCTATAACTAACGGCTACTTGTTAATGAGGGAGTGATGGGTTGGTTTTCCGTTTTTCAGTTGATTTATAACATAAAATTAAAGTATAGTAGTAAGTGGGTAATAATCGTATAATTATTTTGAAAAAGTAAATAAATATAAAATTTATATAAAAAAATTAATATTTTAATAATAAATCTTATTTTTTTTCAAAACGGCTGCACGATACTTACACACTCCGTATGTAATATTATTTGTTTAGATATTATCTTTTTGAATTATTAGTACCTTATAAAATTTTCATAATAAACATTAAAATTAATGTTGAAACACGTGTTGAAAATAATAGATAAGATTATCTCCGATTTGAAAATAATACGTACACTCATTCAATGTGATTGGTCAGAAAGTATATTTTATTGAAAACAGTGCTAATTTGAATTTAGAATATAAAGGAAATAACATTAGTACGCAGATTGGTACGCAAATTTGTTTGTACATAACAAACTTGCTTGTTAATTGTTTTAATAATAATATATGGTGTAAGGAATAATATGCAGATTTTTGTTTAATGGGTAGAAATTAGTTTGTTAATTGTTTTTAATAATAATATATATAGTTTTAAGGTGTGCAACTCTCCTGTATTATATTTTTTTAAAAAGGATATCTATTATTAAAAAAAATAATTTTAATGAGTTAATGATATTAGTTGAGTTTGAGGTATGAATAACACAATTAATTGGTTTTTATAAAACAATTAATTCTAGCCTAACATACATCCAATGAATAATAGACACAGAAGCAATTACTTTCCACCAGTACTTGCTTACAATTAGAACCAAAGTATTAATTTCAGGACAACATTATTAATGAACTTCACAAAGCTTTTAATTAAATAAACAACAACTTGAAAGTACTCCAATAAGACGAAACACCATAATACGTGTCCAAATTAATTAACCATGCATGCATGCAGCTCCTACCTCTATCACATAAACTAGCCATAAACGCACAGTACATGAACATGAAATTACAAGTAGTACTCCTAGCTAGCTAGCTAGCTAGTCTAATTAATTATCTGCATGATCTATTCCTTAACTTAATTAGATCGATATATTATATATCTCATATATATGTTGTACATTAATCACGACCAAGATCATGAAAACCCAGGACACGTCCTAGCACATCAAGGAACTGGAGATGCGCAGTTAGCTGTGGAAAATGTCCATCACCTTCTATCATTTCCACAGTCGATTTTCCTTTGATTTTCTTCTGCATATAGAGTGGCACTGAATTTGGGACAACGCAGTCCTTGGTGGTCTGGATGATTGTGCATGGAGTAATGACCATGTCGAGAACTTGTCGTTCATCGCTGTAAAATACAGTTTTGGCTAAGGGAAGTGCCACTTCAGCTCTCATTCTTGCCAAGCATTTTGCAAACTTATCTACCGAATGGGGATCTTTTGTGTCGACTGCAAGAGAGGCAAAGGCTGAAGCCCAGTTTTGATAGTCGGATTCGACGTTTGAAATGATCTGCTCGATGTCTGAGTTCCCAAATCCACCTTCATAACCCTTGATGTTTATGTACCTATACACATGCACACGCGCGATGTATATAAATGAGATAATCAAGCATCACTAACATCTGTAAGCATGGGTCCAAAATAAGCTGTTTTAAACTGCGAAACAAGTCAAAATAGTGGAAATTTAGGAACAGTACTGGCGCTTTTCTTTAGTTTAATTAAGCTTGCCTAGCTCATGTATGTCCTCTAGCTATTTAGTCCGATAATATTAAAGTCGTTGTTTTCATAAATATATAAAAAAAAACTCCACTGGGCTACAAATATATAAACCTGCAGATCATATATATATAAACTCCACTGGGCTAGAATAAGACAAACAATGGAAGCCCGGCCGGCACCATCGATCATTAACATTAACCCTATTTTGTGTCTGCGTGTTTGATTCTCTCTCTATATATATATAGAGCAATGTTAAATACAGTCTCCAAATGGAGACTGTAATGCAAATTTAGATAATTTTATCTTTAAATTTTTTTAAAATTACAAAATTATCCTTCTTGAAATGATATTTTTTCTCATTTAATAAAGAGGCTTGGAAGACTGCAAATTTCTCATACGCGTGTGGGGGGGGGGTTGATAAAGCACTTCAAATTACAAGCATATTCATTCGTACAGTCAAAACAGATGCACTTAGTTAGGTTGTGCTCGAGGTCATGATCTCTTCTAAGATATAATCCATATATATCCCCGAAGAGACAGTAATTATCCAGTTGTGGTGGTGAGTACTTCTACCGAAAGCAATTAAAGCATAACATCATTCATGTAATATATATACATAATGATCTATTATAAATATTGGCTTATTTTTTAATTCTAAATTTTGATGACTTGTGTGTATTTATCTGTCCCATTCTAACTGCGACAAAAATGTTATAGCTATAATTAGATTTTTTAAAATTAAATTCATAAATTGATATGATTTTATATGATATATGATAAATCTACTTTAATTTATAATAAAAATAATTTTATAATTTATCATATTACATCTCAATTTGTAAATTTAATTTGTACCATGCTAAAACATTTATCAAGTACTGCACAAATAGATCATAATTACTCTAATATTTAAGAAAACTAAATCGGAAAAACTGGAGAAAAGAGCTCGCTAAATCATATGTATCTGATATGGCAAATCTAGATACAAAATTTAATATGCTTTTGATCAGTTAAATGGGCGTGCCTGGATCAAATCCCAAAGCAAGAACAAATAAATTAGAAGAAGAAGAAAGAGAGATCAAGAACATGAACAAGAATCAGAGAACAGCCGACCATAAACAAATGATCCACAACTAATTGCCAAAAGATTTATTTACATTTGTGTGTGTGTATGTGTGTGTTTGTAAGTCTCAACCGAAGAAAAAACCATTAAGAAACAGAAAGATATGATGTTTATAAGTACCTTGGTGAAGACCCAACGAGGATGAGCCTCTTAAAGAGGTCGGGTCTTTTGATGGAAGCGATGCATCCAATCATACCAGACATGGAATGTCCAACAAAAACCAAAGACTTCAGCCTCATCTCATCTAGGAGTTCAACTAAGTCATTGGCAAAAGCATCGTACGAAGAGTACTTGACAGGATCGTAGAGGTTTAGATCTTGATCAATGGCACCAGAAAAGTTCCAGTCGAAAATAAGAACACTGTAATGTTGAGACAAGGAGGGCAGGATTTTGTCCCAGACAGACTGGTCTCCCCCAAACCCATGTGCCAGAACCATGACTTCACTTCCTGACCCAATGATTTTTGCGTTCATGGCAGTCGAAAGATCCTTTTCTGTCATCACCATGTTCGGAAGAGGAAGAAGAAGAAAGAAGAAAAGAGCAGGGAAGCAAGTGTAGGAGAAAGTTGAAAAGCTAAGCGTTTTTCGGTGGCGTTTGCTGTTTTCTGGCCTCTGCTACACACACCTCTATATACAGAGGAATGATTTATATGAGTTGGAATAGACAAGCTTGTGTAAGTACCCGTAAAAAAGTATATCCTATCTTAAATAAATAAATAAATGAGATTTATTTTTTTACAAAAAGCATATATATTATGAAAAAATCTTCTTCACACTCTACTATTTATCACACACTCCACACACTTAGTGTATTTGAGTTTAAAAAAAAAAAAAAAAAAAAATTTGAGTGCATGGTGTGTGGAGAGTGTGGGTAGATATGTAGAATTCCTCATATATTATTTAGAACTAGCATTACTCATCTCGCGTGCATAATATATACATATATATATATATATATATATATATATATATATACAAAAAAATCTTCCCACCTCCTAACACTCCACATTTCATATTATTTTTAATTTTTATTATTTTTTTCTTTTATTAAATATTTATTATATGAATAATAAATAAACAATTTGAAATAATTTAAAAAGAATAAACTCAAAAAAAATTTAAAAAAAAATATTAAAAATTTAAAAAAATAAGAAGTGTGGAGTGTGGTGGAGGTTGTGTAGCAAAGCTCATATATATATATATATATATATATATATATATATATATATACATGAAAAGAGAAATTCTATTTACAGTTCAAATTTGGGAGCTACATATACAAGCCCTTCATTAAATGGAAAAAAAAAATATCATTTTAATAAAGATATTATTGTAATTTTGAAAAAATTTAAAGATAAACTTAACTAGGATTGTAATGCAGTCCCCATTTAAGGACTGTACGTAGCATTGCTCATATGAAAATGTAGGAACAAAGAGCACTGGTTTATTAGTAATTAACAAAGGAAGAATGCTATATGCAGTTGTAGAGTGCGCAAGTATCGTACAGTCGCTTTGAAAAAGAGTAGAGTTCATTATTAAAAAATTAATTTTTTTTATGTGGATCTCTTATCTATTTATTTTTTTAAAAAATGATTGCATAACGTTTGCACACTCACGAATATAACTATCATTTCTCTTAACAAAGATGATGGCTTCTGTACGTTAATGGAGTCGAAGGGCTAACATAATCGGCAAGAAACATAATTCACAGATGCGCTAAGCCTCCCATAAAGTAAGGCTCGGTCCAACGGACCGGAATTAGAATATTTAATTCGAGACATAAAAAACTATATATTAATAGAATTTAATTAATGAATTAGAAATTATATTATTAAACCAGTGTGAAAGCATACATAGTTAATGGACCCCACTCTTTTTCAAAGCGATTACGCGGCGGTTACGCACTTCACGGTTGTATGTAGAATTACTTATATATATATATATATATATTTTTGGGGATAACTGTAGATCTAAGACTAACTCGAAGTATAATAGCAGAACTAAACAAAAAGAAATGATGACAATCACACAGAAAGAACACCAAGAATTAAGTGGTTCGACTCAAAATGAGCCTACGTCCACTGGTGGGGTCGGTATCGAAGATTTCACTATCAACAAAGATGGAGTACAGATGAATACAACAAAACTTCACAAGAAAGTTATCTCTCAAAACTCACTCTAAGCTTCTCTCTCAAGAAAACACTAAAAACAACTCAAAAAAATGATTTCTAAAGCCTTTTAGGGAAAGTGGAGGTGCCGTTTGGTATTTATAGGAACATGAATGTTCACTTCTGTGAACATTGGCTCGAGCGAAGACTCGAGCGAGTGTCGAGCGAACGTAGGTTTTCTGCACTTCGCTCGAGCCAACAGTTGAGCGATGTCGAGCGAAGCTATCTGACCTGGATACCGCTCGAGCTGCATGTCGAGCGAGGGTCGAGCGAAGCTCTCTGCCTGAGCTAGCTCAAGCTGGGTGTCGAGCGAGGGTCGAGCGAAGCTCTCTGTCTTCATATTGCTCGAGCTGAAACTCGAGCGATGCTTGAGCGAGACTCTCTGTCTGACTTCGCTCGAGCGGAGTGAACCTCCGCTCGAGCGAACCTACGACACATGCACTGTTCCATCTGAATTCAAGCCACCTCTTAACAAATCTCCACCTTGGCTTGAACTCTGCCAATTTCAACACAAAAAACCTCCAACCACAAAACCAATCCCCACCACCAAATCCCTTACGGGAATAACAAAATGCAAACTCCAATCAAGTCCAAACAAAGTTTGAACTTGTATACTGCAACTGGCTTAGTCATCATATCTGCTGGATTCTCTGTAGTAGCAATCTTCAGAATCTGTATAGCACCCTCTGTAATAATCTCTCTGAGAAAATGGTACCTGACATCAATGTGCTTCGTTCTCTCATGATACATTTGATTTTTTGTCAAATGTATTGCACTCTGACTGTCACAGAATACTGAGATCCCATCTTGCTGTAAACCCAAATCATTGACCAAGCCTTTCAACCAAATGGCCTCCTTAACAGCCTCTGCTGCTGCCATGTACTCTGCCTCGGTAGTTGATAAAGCAACAGTGGATTGCAGTGTTGCTTTCTAACTAATAGCTGACCCACACAGAGTGAAAACATAACCTATCAATAATCTTCTCTTGTCTAAGTCTCCAGCATAATCAGAATCAACAAAACCAGTAACTTTGGAACTGAGATCAACATCTCTATCAAATATTAAGCCAAAGTTCATGGATCCTCTCAAATACCTGAGTATCCTTTTCACAGCCTGCCAATGAGTCTTACCCGGATTAGCCATATACCTGCTAACCATGCTCACGGCCTGTGAAATGTCTGGGCGGGTGCAAACCATTGCATACATGATGCTGCCAACCGCACTTGAATAAGGAATACTAGCCATGTACTGTTCCTCTTCATCTATCTGAGGAGATAGGGAAGCTGAAAGCTTAAAGTGCGTAGCAAGTGGTGTACTTACTGGTTTGGAATCAAACATTCCAAATCTCTGAAGCACTTTCTCAATGTACTTTCCCTGGGACAAGTACAACTTTCCAGCTTTCCTATCTCTGAAGATTTCCATTCCCAAAATCTTCTTCGCAGCACCTAAGTCTTTCATTTCAAACTCATTTTTTAGTTGGGTCTTTAACAAACCTATGTCAGATATGCTTCTAGCAGCAATAAGCATATCATCAACATATAATAGCAAATAAATGAAAGACTTATCAAATAATTCCTTATGATAAACACAACTATCATAGTTACTTCTCAAATAACCATGATCAATCATAAAGGAATCAAACCGCTTATACCATTGCCTTGGCGACTGCTTCAAACCATATAAAGATTTCTTCAATCTACACACATGATTTTCTTTGTTTTCAACAATGAATCCCTCTGGCTGATGCATATAAATGGTCTCTTCAAGCTCACCATGTGTTAACATCAAGTTGCTGCAGCTCTAAGTCATACAATGCTACTATAGCAAGTAGCAATCTGATCGAACTGGGTTTTACCACTGGAGAGAAGACTTCATTGAAGTCGATGCCTTCTCTCTGACTGAAGCCCTTAGCAACTAAGCGTGCCTTGTATCTTGCATCAGTATCACCCTGGATTCCCTCTTTTCTTTTGAAGACCCATTTGCAGCCAACAGTCTTCACCTTCTTTGGCAACAGAACCAAATCTCATGTTTGGTTTTTGTGAAGAGACTCAATCTCTTCAGTCATAGCTGCGCACCACTGTGCAGATTTTGTGCTCTTGACAACTTCTGAATAATTGGAAGGCTCCTGACCAACAATATTCTCTGTTGTAGTAAGAGCATAAATCACCATATCTGCATTAGCATATCTCTGAGGTGGTCTAATCTGCCTCCTCTGTCTACCAGTCGCTATGTTGTAGTCTTGCTCACCTTGTGCGCTGCTACTCGGATCAGAATCATGCTCATCTACAATAGCATGATCTTGGGCGCCACTGGGCATCCCTTGTGGTGCTTCCACCTGAAACTCCACCTGCTTCCTAACATGCTGTTCTTGTCCTGTAGACTCAGAAATCTCCTTTCTCGAATTAAGCATGGATTTTTCATCAAAAGTGACATCCCTACTGATCACAAACTTGGGTGATTTAGGTTCAGTACACCACAACCTGAATCCCTTCACCCCACTGGCATACCCAATGAATATGCCCTTCTTTGCCCTTGGCTCAAGTTTTCCATCATTAACATGGAAATATGCAGGACAACCAAAAACTTTCAAATTTGAATAATCAGCAGGGGTATCAGACCATACCTCATTCGGAGTCTTCAAACCAATCGCTGTGGCTGGAGAACGATTGACCAAGTAACAGGCTGTGTTGATTGCTTCCGCCCAGAAATCCTTATCCAAACCTGCATTAGAAAGCATGCTCCGGGCTCTCTCCAAGAGAGTCCTGTTCATCCGTTCAGCTACTCCATTTTGCTGTGGAGTATGTCTAACTGTACGATGTCTAGCAATACCCTCATTTCTACAGAATTCATCAAACTCTCCTCCGCAGAACTCCATACCATTATCAGTGCGAAGTCGCTTGATTTTCTTACCCGTCTGATTTTCAATCAAAGCTTTCCACTGTTTGAAGTTAACAAAAGCATCACTTTTCTGCTTCAGAAAGTAAACCCAAACCTTCCGTGAGAAATCATCAATGAACCTAAGCAAGTACTGAGCTCCACCTTTTGACGGGACGGAAGATGGGCCCCAAAGATCAGAATGAATATAGTCCACAGAACTTTTGGTTCTGTGAACCCCTGTAGAGAACTGAACCCTACATTGTTTTCCAAACACACAGTGTTCACAGAAATCCAGTTTCCCTATATTCTGATTACATAGCAAACCCTGCTTACTCAAAATTGACATCCCCTTCTCACTCATATGACCCAAACGCATATGCCACAAACGGGTGACATCTAAATCTGGATCATCTGAAACAGACACTGCAGCTGCACCTGTCACTGTAGAGCCCTGAAGGAAATAAAGACCATTTGTCTTATCTCCTTTCATCACAACCATAGAGCCTTACAGACTTTGATAGCTCCACCTTCACCAGTGTACTTGTAGTTCAGAGAATCAAGAGTACCCAAAGAAATAAGATTCTTTTTCAACTCTGGAATGTGTCGAACATTAGACAATGTCCGGACAATTCCATCAAACATCTTAATTCTGACTGAACCAATTCCAGCAATTCTACAAGCCATATCATTCCCTAACAAAACGGAGCCTCCGTTGACCGATTCATAGTTAGTGAACTAGTCCCTCTTGGGACACATATGGAAAGTGCAAGCTGAGTCCATGACCCACTTGTCACTAAAGCGACTATTTGAGTCGCTAATTGCTAGAACAAGATCTAGGTCGTTAGACCTATCATCAGCAACACTAACGGCATTAGATGAACTAGTGCCGTCCTCTTTGTTTTTCAATTTTGGACACTCATTTTTGTAGTGACCAAACTTATGGCAGTAATGACATTTGACGTTCTTCTTACTGAACGTTGTTTGTGAACTGCCCCTGGATTTCCCCCTATTCTTCTCTGAACCCCTGTCATTCGATCTACCCCTGCTTGAGGACCCCTTAACAAACAAGCCACTAGCTTGTTCATTAGTGTTCTTCACACTCAATTTATTCCTCAACTCTTTAGAATTCAAAGCAGACTTTACATCTACCAAGGAAATTGAATTTCTACCATACAACATGGAATTCACAAAATTCTCAAAAGATGTGGGTAATGAACATAAAATAATTAACGCTTGATCTTCTTCTTCAAGCTTAATATCTATGTTCCTAAGATCCATAATGATTTTATTAAATTCATCTAGGTGTTCAGAAATAAGAGTACCTTCCTTCATTTTGAGAGTATATAACCGTTGTTTCAAATACAAACGGTTGGTGAGAGATCTCTTCATGTATAGATTCTCAAGTGCCGACCAGAGACCAGTTGCAGTCTCCTCGTCAGCAACCTCTCTTAAAACTCCATCAGATAGTGACAAAAGAACAGCACTGTGTACCTTTTCTTCTTCTTCTTTCGAAGGAGCCGGAGAATCGTCAGATACCGACACTTCCAATACTTTTGACAAGCCCTGTTGTCGCAGTAAAGCCTTTATCTTGATGCGCCATAAACTGAAGCTGTTCTGACCGTCAAATTTCTCCACTTCGAACTTAGCCATAGCCATCCCTCCAGATCACCCTGAGCCAAGCTCTGATACTAGTTTGTTGGGGATAACTGTAGATCTAAGACTAACTCGAAGTATAGTAGCGGAACTAAACAAAAAGAAATGATGACAATCACACAGAAAGAACACCAAGAATTAAGTGGTTCGACTCAAAATGAGCCTACGTCCACTGGTGGGGTCGGTATCGAAGATTTCACTATCAACAAAGATGGAGTACAGATGAATACAACAAAACTTCACAAGGAAGTTATCTCTCAAAACTCACTCTAAGCTTCTCTCTCAAGAAAACACTAAAAACAACTCAAAAAAGTGATTTCTAAAACCTTTTAGGGAAAGTGGAGGCGCCGTTTGGTATTTATAGGAACAGGAATGTTCACTTCTGTGAACATTGGCTCGAGCGAGTGTCGAGCGAACGTAGGTTTTCTACACTTCGCTCGAGCCAACAGTTGAGCGATGTCGAGCGAAGCTATCTGACCTGGATACCGCTCGAGCTGCATGTCGAGCGAGGGTCGAGCGAAGCTCTCTGCCTGAGCTAGCTCGAGCTGGGTGTCGAGCGAGGGTCGAGCGAAGCTCTCTGCCTGGATACCGCTCGAGCTGCATGTCGAGCGGATATCGAGCGAAGCTCTCTGTCTGAATTCGCTCGAGCTGAGTGTCGAGCGAATGTCGAGCGAAGCTCTCTGTCTTCATATTGCTCGAGCTGAAACTCGAGCGATACTTGAGCGAGACTCTCTGTCTGACTTCGCTCGAGCGGAGTGAACCTCCGCTCGAGCGAACCTACGACACATGCACTGTTCCATCTGAATTCAAGCCACCTCTTAATATATATATATATATATACACACTTGTACGAGGCAAAATAAAGGTATTTCTTCCCCATAACTAGGGTTAAAAAATCATTCAACGATGGATTACCATGAGAATATTCGTCCACGAAAGACAGCCAGCTCCAAGAAATGCATCCACTTAATTTATATGACGTAAATGGCCACCCAATCGGCCACCGATCTTGATCGAGGTGATTGGACCATCCTTTTGATTTCTTCTTTGTTAACAGATAAGGTTTTATAAAATGTGTCTCACGTACGTACGGACCTATCTCGTTAAGAAAGATCAGTATGCATTACTAGCTAGATTGCTCCTTGGACAACATGATCATCTCGACCATTTATATTTTAAATGGAAGGTCAAGATTAATTTATTGAATCGTCTTAAGGCTCTTAGATAAGTACTTTAAGATCTGAGCCGAAGTTACTTGAGTCGTAAAAGTGTTTAGATATATAGTTTATAATTATTTTTAATAATAAAATAATATTAATCATCATCAATTTTAATTATATCATTAAAGATCATGTCGGGACTTAATTAAAGAAAAAACGTCATAATTATAGATCATGGTTACATAATTTCAAGGTGAAAATTTTTATTTATCATCTCTTATAGCATGCATCAACATATAATTTTTATTCTTCTATTTAAACATATATATATATATATATTGATGTGTAAATATGTGTGCTTAAATAAGAGAATAAAAATGACAAATCTCATATTGATGTGTGGTGTAAAAATGAAAAGTAACACTTCTCTTTCTATGTCGATTGTTTATTTCACTTCATACGTGTCAATATATATAGAGTTGCATTTTTCGTGATCCCTGAGGACCGATATATATGCTATATATATATACACAAGAATTTAAAACTCCTATATATTAACTAAGGGGAGATCATGTGTTGAATTTATAAAACAAAGCTAGCTAGGGACCATTTTATCTTCTTTTGTGGTTAATTTCTGAAGTTTAGACATGGGAAAAAGTCCAAGGGCCTACACTAGTCTAGGAAGTAGGAGATCATCATCTCAGGAATTAATTAGTACATGTCTTCTGTAAAAATAATAATAATAATAATAGTATATGTCTAACTAATTTGCTACAAAAAAGAATTGGGATTTAGTAATGAAAAAAGAGTAATACTAAAAAGAAGTCACTATAACAGTGCACACTTTACACTCACTGCGTAGCTGCTTCTAGTTGATTGTTCCCAACACTTACTTGGGGAGATATGTGGTCTAGATGATGCCATATTATGTGTGCAAAATTGATGCTCTCAATAGTGACTTCTATCTATATTTATTTATGAAAAAAGTCTTTAGAAAAGCTGATGGAAAAATCGTTGTTAAAAGTTAATGGTGGAGATCACATGCATATATAAATTAATTGTAATTGATTTGAAAATTGTGAAGGTTATTTTTAGGTGGCTATATTATAATTAGGATATTGATATTCTAAATCTTCTATATCACACGCTGTTTATTTGATATAATTTGATTTTAAAGGTAATTTTTAAAATTTAAATTTTAAATTTTACAGATCAAATCTTACCATATAGATGAATTCTACATAGAAGTCTTATACCACACACTTCCACCTAATCAACATATGATTTGTCATTTTTATCAATCTATCTTAAAGCTTAAATATGTGTTTAAATAAAAAGAAAAAAATGATAAATCACGTATTAATTAAGTAAAAATATGTGATGTACGGCTTGATTGTAGCATTCTTTACTATTTAAAATAAGTGATGTGAATGATGTATAGAACACATCGATTTGATAAAATCATAACTCATATATCCAAGTGGCAACTATTAGGAAGTGATGTCCACGTGAACATGCCAACCTGTCGTCTCGACTCTAAAAATAGGCCACATGAGTACTTTTATCAATTAGAAGAGAGCACGAGTGCGAGAAGAGGTAGAAGGCATGCATGCACCAAGAAATGTAATTCATAGTCACAAAAGGATCCTATTATCACGTATAATCGATTCAGTTTAGTTCAATTTTAAATATTTATAGAACTAAATTGGTATATTCTGATTTTAAAAATTTAAAAACCGGTACCAGATCGATTAATCACCGAAATCGCAACTTTCGATTTTCCGATTACAGTCCAGTCCGATTCAATTTTACAGATAAAAAAAATTATATTCTAACAAAACTTTAGTAAGTGATTGACTCATATCCCTTATTTATAATTTTTTACTAAAAGTTTATATGTTAATATCAAAATTCAAATGTTATATATTATATATAAAATATTACCAATACAGCGGAAAGAAGAGGAAAGCCGACTGAAAATGAAGAGATAAATAGGATGCACAATTAAAGGCAGGCGGTTGGACCGACCATATGCATGAATGTGATGCAAAATAAAATAAACAAAGAGGCGAAGATAAACATATTCATATACATAAATTTTATTACAAGATTTAAGATAGAAGGTAGAGCGGTATTTGCTCTTGATAAGTTGAGAGAATCAAGAGGTAGGGGCTTACAATGAATTCTTGAAAGGAAGCACTCTGTAATGAAACCTCTGCCTAGAAATGAAATGAGGTTCCCCTTTTATAGAATAAGGAGTCCCTGTTTACAAAAGGAATCCGTGAACGCACAGCTGTCAGTACTGTGTAAGCACGGGTAAAATTAAAAAGTAAGTCCGTGAGTGAACAGTTGTTAGTACTGTTTAACCACGGGTGTCATCATTGTGTTTGGCTGCGGATGCTGCTTTCGGCACAAAACGACAAATCTGTAAAGGAGACCGGTCAGTGGGTCTTCTTTGAACTCAAGTAGTGGCTGGACAAAAGGAGCCTGTCAGTGGGTCTTCTTTTGTCTGATTGTAATTATTCTTCGTCTGTATCTCCGGGGAATTCAGAGTTGCCGAAGACGTTGCTGTAGGAAGCCTCTGATGCAGTATCTGAATCTTCTTCTTCAGATTTACTTAGAGACTTTGATAGTGATTCTTTAAGTATGTTGATTAAATCATTTTTATTAAGTCCGTCAAAAATGTCAGTCTTCTTTTTGGACTTAGAGGATTTTGAGGATGAACTGTCTTTTACCCCCCCCAGATTTTGTTGGAGAAGCAGGGGCCTGAATTAAGGGGTATTCAGGAGCATTGGATGGTCCAGCCTTGATCTTTAGAAATTCTGTTTTATCCTGCAGGTTAGGTGCAGTCTGTGGAAAATCCTTGATCAGTAATTCAACAATTTTTTCTGAATTTTCGAACTTATCCCACCATTTTGTGAAATAAACTCGGGTCATTACATCACCATTTCTTTCATAATTCCATTTAAAGATCCACGGGAGATGGTATCTTTGGCAGAAGTGCAAAGTATGGTGAAATTTAAAAGAATGTCGATCCAAAGTTGGACCAACAATATTAGAAAAATGTTTGTAAGCTTGCAGAAGCTCACCAGGAAAATTCTCAGGAATTAACCCATATTGGTTCCACCATTGAACGAACCAAAGAGGAAAAGTTCCTTTGAATTTTGTATCAAATTTTATGAACCAGGAATGGTCCATATTAGGAGTTTGGAAGAACATGAAGCGCTTCCAGGCATCAATGTAATCAAAATAAGAAAAGGCAGTGTCTATTTGAGCGAGTCTTTTTGAAGTAGATGGGTTTGTACCCCATTCTGCTTGAATAATGATTCGATGGATATAGGCACTGTGGAAAATTAATTTGTTGGTGTCAACCTTGTCATAAATAGGTTTGATCACCAAGGAATTGGTATGAAGCAAAATACTGGAGTAAAATTAGAGATTATTTGAGGAATCTTCAGGAATCCAGTGAAAATGGGTAGGAAAATAAGAAGAACAAATTTTGAAAACATCTGTGTATATCGTGCTGTTAGGCTCGATATGAAACAGATAAGAAGAAAAATTCTTTTTCAAATATTCAGATTTTCCTTTTGGGAGGAAAAACTGAGAAGTAACAATATTTTTGTTATTTGACTCAATTGCTTTCGCATATAGGTCAAAGGTGGTAGTAACCGCAGACGAGAAAGTCTGTGGTTGGACAGGTTTGCCAAGTGGCTGGAACCTGTTGGCAATATCTAATGCTGTAGATACAGCACTAGCAACAGTAGATGGTCCAGACTCATTCTTAATGAGTTTTATACTGGGTATTGGTGGTGGTGGATTCACTCTCTTTTCTTTTCCTTTTTTCTTGCTGGCCATGATGGGGTTTCTGCAAGAATTCACGAGTAAGAAAATCAGGGATAGAATTTTGTGTGCCTTTGATGTATTCAATGTCAAAATCAAAAACACTTAAAATAGCTTGCCATCGTACAAAAATATGTTTTGATGCAATGTTTTTAACATCTTTTTCTAAAACAAATTTAGCACTCATGTAGTCAATTCTGACAAAACATTTTTGGTTTAAAAGGTCAGATTGAAATTTAGATATACATAGTACTATAGCCAAAATTTCTTTTTTAATAGTACTATATTTTTCTTGTGCAGAATTCCAGGTTCCATAATGGAAACGAACAATTTGTTCAGAAGAACCTGGTGAAACACATTGTTTCAGAATGCCGCCATAACCAATGTCTGAGGCATCTGTTTGAACAATTTTAAAAGAATCAAAAGTAGGGATACCAAGGCACGGAAGAGTTTTGACATGTGCTTTGATTTTCCTTACTAAATTTGTATGGATTTATGTCCAAGGAGGAGGATTAGAAATGAGTCGTTTAAATAAAGGACGACATTGTTTCCTCATATCCTTGTAGAAATCAGCGACATAATTGAGAGATCCTAAGAACCTCTGCAATTGTTTTTTGTCTAAAATGACATCAGGGAATTTGTCAGCAAATTCGATGGCTCTTTGGATGGGCCTGATTTTGCTTTCAGAGATGTCATAACCAAGGAATCTAATCTTGGTCTGAAACAATTTAATTTTTGTTGCCGAAACAACAAGACCATTGAATCTAATGATGTCAATGAACGAATACCAGTGTTTTCAATGTTCATCAATAGATTTAGAAAAAACAAGAACATCATCTATATAGACAATGGTAAAAGCAGAGAACGAATTGAAGATATCGTTCATGATATTTTGAAATTCACTGGGAGCGTTCTTAAGGCCGAAAGGCATGACGTTCCACTCAAAATGACCAAAAGGGGTTGCAAAAGCAGTCTTGTACCTATCTGACTCGGCTATTTGGATTTGCCAAAACCCAGAATTAAGTCATTCTTATTGGGAATAGGATACCTAATCCATTCTAAGACTTTATTCAAGGGATTGTAATTGATAACTAGACGAGGGGTTCCACGTTCTAGTTCTGCGTTTTTCTGGACATAAAAGGCAGGACAAGACCGAGGGGACTTGCTTTTTCTGATAATGCCTTTATTCAGAAGATCTTGTATATCTTTTTGACAATATTCCAAAGTCTTTCTATTCATTTGAACAGAGGTGGCTTTTATTGGAATATTGGCTTCATCAAAACCTTTAATGTATGGGAGAGAAACTATGTGTTTCTTCCTATACCAAAAAGCAATAGGTAAATCAGAACAAACATCCATTATTAAACGTTTGTTAAAATCATCAATTTTTGAAATCAAAATAGAAGAGGATAATTGTTCAGAAATCTTTCTGTATTTGATTTCCTGTTGGAGGAAATTCAAATGCTTTTGTTTTGCTAAAAACAAAGATTTTTTGCTCTTATCCGAATCAATCTCAAAACGAGAAGCAAAATGAAATTTAACCTTTTGACCAAAATGGTCGGTAGTGATACCGTCTTTTTCAGTCATGAAAGGATATAAAGAGGAAATAAAAAGAATTCCCAAAATTACTTTGTCAGACATATTTTTGACTAAAACAGAGGGAATTCGAAAACAAATATTATCCTGGCAAACATGAGCATTATTGAGCTTATAATTAATGGTCATCTTTGAGCTATTTGCCGAGAATAATCTTTCAGTATATTTTTCAAAATATTTGCTAGGAATAAGTCCTTCTTGAATGCAATTCAAGTCTGATCCGGAATCAATCATAGCAATGACAGAGAATTGAAAATCATGAGCAACAATAATATTAACTCGTGAAAACCATTTGGGAGGAATGGTATGACGAATTAAACAAATCTGGTTGTCGGCAGGAAGATCCTGTTGACTAGAACCAGCCTCAGTTTGCTCATTGTCAGAAGGAATATCTTGATCAAGTTGTTTGTCAATCTTGATTAGTAAAAATTATTGTCTTAAAACTTCGTTCTCAGATTTGAGGTTATTTATTTCAGATCTGAGTTCTACAATTTCTTTTTTGACATAATTTATTTCAAATTGTAAATCAGAAACGGAAATATCCTTGGGTTTTTTCTTTTGAAATCTTTCCATGGTTTCTTGAAAATTAATCCTTTGGTTAGAAGTTTCTGGATCTTGACGAACCATCATCTTCTTTAGCTTAAGAATATATTCTTCTTTGAGCTCATGATTAGTAATTTGAGAAATCAAGGTTAACAAAAGATTTTCTTGTTTTTCAGCCTTTGTTATGACATTGATTGTCTTACCAGGAGGCTTGCAACAAGTAGAATTACAATTGCAACCTAGCTTCAAAGCAGAAGGATCAGGAGTTGCAGTTTCAGAGTGATATTCTGAATCACTAGAACTGTACTCAAGCATCTCCAATGATGAAGACGATTCTATTTCTAGGAGTCGAAATAATTCTTCTTTATCATGGTGATTAATATCCATCTGTTTAAGCTTCTTTTTAAAAGTTTTGGCTTTCTTGGGACATTTGTCAGCAAAATGTCCGGTCTTGCCACATATAAAACATTTTCCTGAAGAAACATCTTTTGATTCTTTTTTTTTGGAAAATGGTTTGGAAAAGGGTTTCTTGTAAGGTTTTTTATAAAATTCATCACGGGGTTTTCTCCTGAAACCGCCATGAGGTTTAACAATTTTGTGCTTCCTTTTAGATAGAGCAATACTAGGAAGACCGAATTGTTCACAGAATGTGCCCATTTCGTATTTGGCCTTCTTACTATTTCTCATCTGTTCTCGAAGCATTTTTTGATCATGATACATACTAATACCAAGTTTCTTAACAATGCTGAAAATATCACCATAAGTGTAATTTTCATAGTTAAGAAGCCCAAAGGCATCAGTAAGCTCTTCCTTGACTTTATAAGCAAATAGTCGAGGTAATCCATCAATAAATTTCTCCTTCCAGTAAGGCTTCTGGCTATCTTCACGAAGCATTACTCTAGAGATAAAAACATCTTGATACCATTTATAATCAGACATCTGATAACATCTTAGATTATTTAACTGATCGCTTATGCGACCAGTTACATTAAATGGTGTTCCAATAAAATGTTTCAAAATAGTATAAATCAAAGTATTAACACCATCAGGATGTGCCATCCCAATAGTCTCATAAAAAATGGGTGTGCCATCTTCTTTGCATTTTACTGCATGTTGGATGGTTTCCCTTGTGTCATTGGTGAGGTATTTATCCCACCAATTTCTCAAAACACCAGTAAAACCCTTAGTTAAAATTTTGACGATGTCTGGTTGTCTAATGTTATTGTTGACATAAGCATTTGCAACCATAGACATTTTACTCATGGTATTAATGATTTCTTGTTCAGAGAATCCATCAATATTCCACTCGTAAACTTTGTCAGCAGAGTAAGAAGATTGGTTTTGAAAAACTTTTTCTTCAAACTGTAAATCAGGTGGAGTAGGCCTGGAATACCAATTCTTCATCAGACTCATTGGTTTGGGTCCTTTTGAAGAAAATCTGGCAATTTCTAAATTTTGAAAAAAAATTTCAATCAAATTAATATCCTTTTCTTCAGAGGATTCATCTCTAGATGATTCTTCTGAAGTCTCAGAAAGAACTACTTCATTTCCATTATTGTTAAGAGTACTGGTAGAAGGTTGGTCTTTCTTTAGACCAGCAAGCATTTGATCAATTTTACTCAAAGTCTTGGCCTAAGAATTTTGAAAATCTATTTTAGGCCGTTCTTCTGGTAAAATAATCAAAGGTTTTTCAATCATTTTCTTTGCTTGATCTTTAGAGATATTCAAAGGATGTTCAACTTTAAAAACAGGATTTGAAGTAAAAACAGATTTTTCAACCTTTTCTTCAATCTGATCTAACTATTCTCCGATCGTGTGAAGAGCAAGATTCGCAAAATTATTTTGAGAAATAATCTTTTTTGCTTCTTTCAAAATCTTGTCATTTTCTGGACCTTTTGAATCAGTTTGAGAGAGTTTAAAAGGAGAAGCAGGTACTTGGGTACCTTTAAAAGGAATTAAAACAGTTTCTAATGGAGGATGAGTGGCTTGGACCACTGTCTTTCCATCTTCCTTGACAAAATCATTTTTAACAACATTTAAAGTATTCTTTGAAACATAAGTGTTTTCAGCAAAATCAAGAAGATAAATATGCCTTTGGAGCTTATTCATTTCTTCTTTCCATTTGCGTTTAACACGTTGTTTTTCTATATTAGAAAACTTTGCAAGGTAGGCTTTACACCTTTGCTTGTTTTCTGGTGTAGCAAAATCTTTTAAAAGAGCAAGTAAATCAATTTCAAAAGGTCTATTCAAAACATTTAAGCTGTGATGAACAGGTGCAATAGGGGCTTGCATATCTGAAGTTGTTGGGGACATAGAAGAGTTATCTTCTTTGTCTGCTTCATCATTTATGTTTTGATCTTTAGAAGATCCAGCTCCTTGTGCGGTGTAAAAAGCAGAAGTAACTTGAGAGGATGTAGACAATCCTTTCAATTTCAAAGCAGGTTTAACAGGTTGAATTGTTCGTACAGAATCTTCAAGGAATTGGTTGAGTTTAGCATCATCCATTGGATTGTTCTGAACAGAATCAACAAAACTAGATCTGGAACCAGCAAAAGAATTTCTTCTCTTACTATGGGTCTCAGGTCTATTAAAAGAAATTTTAACAGTTCCATTCAAATATTGTTAGATGATGTCAACATCAGCATCCGGAACAATATTTATTGGATGTTTAGGAATCTCTTCTTCCAAAGTCCATTCATTAGGAAGGGTTATATCTTCCCAATAAATTCTTTTTAGAATTTTAATATCCACATCTGAAGAACTACTCTGGATCAGGAGAGTATGTTTTTCAGAAGGTTTTACAATGGCTTTTGGATCTAAATTCATTCTTAAAAGACGATAATAAATCCTGAAAATTAAAGCAAGAGGTTTACTTCCTTCAAGCATTTGATAACCTAAAGTTAGTATATTCAAAATTAAGCATTTCAAAATATGCTCATCTGTTAAAGCTAAAGTCAAATTAGGAAAACAGTCAAAATGAACAGGTCCTTCCGAAAGGGAGGATTGAATCATTCCGAGAATGCTATCCTCAAATTTGAGGAATCTGCCATCTCGTAAACAAAAAAGAACAGAAGCGTTGATGCCTAACATTGTTAGAGGTTTAGCAGCAACTTGAACAGAACCTATATGTATATACTTATATCCCTGTTCTTTGTATTTTTTAATGTCATCATCTTTAAAAAGATGACATTTTTCTTGGGATTTAGATATACTATACGTTTGTTCGACTGTCCGAGCATTCAAAGCTTTAGAAAAAATCTTTTTAAACCAAGTGGTTGTATAAAGAGAATTTGGATCAATCTCTGGGATCTTCCACGATCTCAGAGCAGGAGATAGCTCTTCTCCATAAGAGCAATCTTCTTCATTGACAATATCAGTAGGCAAAGCCGACCTGGAACTAACTGAGGAACTAGTCTTCCCCCACATTCTCAGGTGTTTGTCCTTCATCTACAGGGTGGATATCATCTCTCTCCTGGGAACTTACCGTTTGAGAGGCTACCCCAACTGAACCACTAACTGCCCAACACGCCAACCTAGGCTTCACACGGGACTTACCTGGGTTCGACTGAGCTACTCTGACCCGATCCTGAGCTACTCTGACCCGGCCCAATTTAAATCGATTTTAAAAATATAAAAATTAATATTGGACCAATAATTTAGAATTAGTTTTAATTCTTAAAAACCAATTCATTCAATTCAGTCCGTTGAACCAGTTTATTGGTTTTTTAACACTCCTACTATTATTGCAGGTAGGGGTGTAATTTTAAACCGGAAAACCGGTCCGGACCGGACCGATTTTACCGGTTTTGAACCGGTCCGGTCCGGGACCGGTTCCAAAAATCCTAAAACCGGCCGGTTCCGGTCCGGTTCCGGTTTTAGGATTTTTGGAACCGGACCGGACCGGTTCATAAAAAAAATATACAAAAAAAATTATTTTTATATATAAGTTATTAAGTTTTATACAATATTATATATATATATATATATTAATATATAAAATTATAAAATTATAAATTTATATGTGAAATTTTTATATATAATATATATAATTATATATATTCATATATAAAATAATTTCATATTATAATTTATAAATTATTACATTAAATGTTAATACTAATATATAAGTTTATAAATAATACTAATAGTCTAATATAGACTATAGACTATAGTTATACTTATAATTAATACTAAAAGATTTTACTAAAAGTTTATAACTAATACTAATATTAAATATATAGTTTATAACTAATACTAATATATAACTTATAACTATACTAATAGTCTAATATTAATACTATTATATAGTCTAATATATTATTTAGCTTTACTAATATATAAGTCTATAACTATTTAATTAATAGTCTAATACTAATAGTTTAATATAGACTATAGTTATACTTATACTAATATAGTTATACTAAATCACTATAGACTATAGTGATACTAAATCACTATAGACTATAGTTATACTTATACTAATATAGCTATACTAAATCACTAAAAGTTTATAACTAATACTAATATATAGTTTATAACTAATACTAATATATAACTTATAACTATACTAATAGTCTAATATTAATACTATTATATAGTCTAATATATTATTTAGTTTTACTAATATATAAGTCTATAACTATTTAACTAATAAGTCTAATACTAATAGTTTAATATAGACTATAGTTATACTTATACTAATATAGTTATACTAAATCACTATAGACTATAGTTATACCTATACTAATATAGCTATACTAAATCACTAAAAGTTTATAACTAATACTAATATATAGTTTATAACTAATACTAATATATAACTACACTCATAGGCTAATATTAATACTATTATATAGTCTAATATATTATATAGCTATACTAATATACAAGTCTATAACTATTTAACTAATAGTCTAATACTAATAGTTTAATATAGTCTAATTATAGTTATACTAATATAGTTATACTAAATCACTATAACTAATACTAATATATATAATATAACTATACTAATAGACTAATATTAATACTATTAATCTATTATATAGTCTAATATATTATATAGCTATACTAATATATAAGTTTATAACTATTTAACTAATATTAATAGTTTAATATAGACTATAATTATAGTTATACTAATATAGTTATACTAAATCATTATAACTAATACTAATATATAACTATACTAGTAGGCTAAATGTATATTACAAATATTTATATATAGTTACAAATATTTATATATATAACTATACTAATATTAAATTTATTACAAATATTTATATATAGTTATATTAAATTACTATAGTCTATTAAATGTATTACATTGAAAATATATTAAATGTATTACAAATGTTTATATATAGTTATATTAAATTACTATAGTCTCTTAAATGTATTACATTGAAAATATATTAAATGTATCAGTATTACAAATATTTATATATAGTTATATTAAATTACTATAGTCTATTAAATATATTACATTGAAAATATATTAAATCAAAATGTATCAGTATTACAAATATTTATATATAGTTATATTAAATTCATAATATCATTTAAGAATAAAACACATAGTCATTAGTCATTACATGGGTCCCGCAAGCTTCAGCCGGCCCTTCATTGAATCATTACCCATTAGTCATTGACTCATTGACTCATTACACTTCAGTTTGTAAAACAGTTTTTTTCCAGTTTTTTTTTCAATCTTTTAGTAAAGCAATTTTTTGGAGTGAATAAGATTTTTTAGTAAAACAGATTTTTTATAGTAAAACAGATTTTTTGTAGTAAAACAGATTTTTTATTGAAGTAATTTTTAGTAAAGCAGATTTTTTTATTTAAAGTTAAAACAGATTTTTTGTAATAACAGTTTGTAAAACAGATTTTTTTAAATCAGTTTTTTTATTTTATAAACAAAATTTTAATGAAAAATTATGAAATTTACATTTTTAAAAAATCGGAAAACCGGACCGGACCGGAAACCGGTAAAACCGGAAGTACAGGTTTAGGAGGGTAACCGGTGCGTAATCGGTTTTGGAAAATACAAAACCGGTACATACCGGTTCGGTCTTAGATTTTGTCCAAAACCGGATCGGACCGGACCGGACCGGTTACACCCCTAATTGCAGGTGATCTTCTTTTGTTGATTTTAATGCAATATCCAGACCTGAGAAAAGTCAAGGCCGACCTTTTCCTGCATCAAGAATCTTTCGGTAAGCAAATGAAGAAGAGGAAAAAAACAACTCCGAAACTAAAACCTTGCCCAGGAGTCACATGTTCATCAGGCTGAGTTCTTGACGAGATGGGTTCGACACTTTCAGGGAGACGAGGGTTTCTTTTCGATTTTTAGTTTGAATTTGACACTTTCAGGAAGACGATTCAGTTTGGATTCGAAAATTTCAGACTTTCAGCTTGTTGAGGAGATGAGTGAGACGAGGGAGACGAGGATTTAGGGAGACGAGGGTTGGACATTTTCACTTTGTTTTTTTATTTCTATTTCCAGGTGGCAAAAGCCAGGTCAGTCGGCGGAGGATTTCGATAATAAATGTATGTGGGGTAGCATTTTCCATAAAAATAACACCAACACCACTTGACAAAAAATATATTCTTATTTTACATCAATGTTGTGAAAAGTATTGCGAAGAATCTTGTGTGTATCATTATTCATGCGTGTTCAATATTACAAGCTGGGAAAATATAACTTTTTTTAAAAAAAATAACTGCTATATATATATAAAAAATTATACAAAAGTAAATTTACAAATTGATATAATTTTATAAGATTCATTAGATCTATTTTATAATAAAAATTACTTTATAATATTATGTACTACATAAAGCTATAACGTCAGTTTTGTTTAATCTCTTTGTGGTTAAAGGATTTCCCTTTTAAAAAGTTAAAAATAAAAAATGTTGGTGGTAAACAACTATAGCACCTTATTGCCTAGAGTGTTCAAGTCCAGACCACTTCTTTTAAAAAAATAGATAAATCTGATATTTATATTAAAAAATTAATTTTTTAATAGTAAATCTCACTTTTTTTTAAAAGAAGTGTACGTGACTTTTTTATCCTAAAATTATATATAGTATTACTTTAAACGAAAATATGATTGAGGATATATATATGGTAATATGAATCATATTATTAATTAATGAGTAATGCTACGTACAGTCGTAAAATGTGTAAACGCCGTGCAGTCGCTTTGAAAAAGAGTGGGGTCCACTATTAAAAAATTAATTTCTTTTCATGTGGATCTCATATTTATTCACTTTTTTCAAAACGACTGCACGGCGCTTGCACACTCACAACTGCAAGTATCATTTCTCTTAATTAATAATGTTAGGACCGAAGTCAATCTCGCCACTTTACGAGCAGGAGATTAAGGCTCTGTTTGGAATTTGGATTGAATTGAAATTAATCCAATTTAGTCTAATTTTAAGATGAATCTAACATCCAAACACCTAACTCTCACATCATTAAATTCATCTAATTTTTTTTTAGGAAGGTTTCGAACTGATCCAGGTTGGGGTTATGCCATGCAATCAGGCCACATGCATGCCAGTACTAATACTAGCAAGCAAGCACGGAAAGATCGTCAATATTTATGAGGAGGAGATGAGATGTATTCAAACACAAAAAGGACTCCTTTGTCTTCTTATATATGTTATTGAGGCTTCTGATCATCGAGACCTAATATAAGTCCAAGGCTGACCTTTTCTGCATTAAAGCTGGGAGGTCCCCCACCATGCATGACGTTCCTTATCTCCCCAAAATTAAGGCCCCTCCGAAATAGAAATATTGTTAATTTATATTATTTCATTTCATTTCATTATTATAATTTTTTTAAATTTTATATAAAATATAATAAATAATTTAATTTTTTTAAATCTTAAAACAATAATAATATTAAAAATTAATATTCTAATAATATTTTATTCAACTTATCTAAAACTATCTCATTTCATCTCATCTTACTGTCCAAACAAATTCTAAATTAACACCAAAATAATAGTTACACACTTATTTTTATAACTCTTTATACAGTTATATATATACATATATATATATATATATATATTAAATTAGGAGTATTTTTTTATAAATATAACATCAATTTATATAAATATCTTTATTTTAAAATATAGTTGTAGAAATAGTCGTAAAAAAGATTGTGCGTATATTATTACTCAAATTAATATATATACTCATATAATTACAGTAAAATGTTTCTTTTATATAAAGAATTTTTTTGGCCATTTCAACTATATATTTATCCAAGATAAATAGAATATAAAATGGCCTGATGATATTGAGGGAGATGTCGACATCATGACTTTAATTTTGAGTGTAGTACAGATATATTTTTTAGATTGATTCAAACAAAGAAAAAAAAGTCGGAAGAGAGAGTTTCTTGAAAAAAAATAGTGAAAAATTGAAAATGATCACAAGCCAGCTAAATATATATATATATATATATACTGATCCAATGTATGAGGTTCATACAGTAAAGCTTGTATGCTCCACTATTAATTGTTTTCCCAACCGCGCGCTGCCAGTGTTGTCAATGTTAACCGAGGAATGCTTTAGCCACAGAAATTTTATAAAAATAAACTTATAAATTAGCGTAGCTTGATATAGTATGTTAGATTGTAAAGTTACTTTTATTATAAAATAGATTTAACATATCATATAAAGTCATATCAATTTGTAAATTTACTTTTATGAGATCTCTTTGTAGCTGTAGCACTTCTTATAAAATGATTGATGTATTCATATAACACCTTACAGATTTTCCTTTTTGCTAATAGCCAAAGCTGTAAACACATTATAATTTGCTCTCGTTTCCAATGAGTTTGATTATTTGGATCTCTTACATGCCAGGAAAGAAGACGGAATCTTCTGAAAACTGCTGCATAGACTCGGGCATTCTTAGGGGAAAAGGGTGCAACAATTACTATATTTGGTTGTTAAAGTGATCTCAATTCATCTCAAATCAATCGTTGATGAGATCCATTACTTTTTTTAACTTTTCATAAAAAAGTTAAACACATCTTAACTTACGTTATACATTCATGGGAGGTTTGGATAGTAAGTTGAGATGCGATGAAATGAAAATTGAAAGTTAAATAAAATATATCTCAATGGGATCTACAAAACAATACTATTCATAGATCAATTCAAATCATTTGAGATCACCTCAGTATCCAAACGCAAATACGCACTATCAAGAGGTTAAAGATTTTCATGATCTGCAGGAATTTGCTGCATCTACTCAAGTTTAACTTCTTGTTGGTGATGGTGATCACAGTAATAAAACCACCATAGAGAACTCTAGTTTCTTCTTCGGATACTGCATGCATCCTTTTTCTAGCCTTGATTTTGGAGACAAGAATTCTCTATATTTCACTAGAAATGGAGAATATACCTTTAACTTATAATATAAGATATTTTAGTCCTTTCACTCGTCAACATGATGAACAAAATATCTGTTGTTTTACTGTCTATCCATTTCAAATGAAATGGAGAGGAAATTTTCCATGATTTGGGAACTTCATGTAGGAACATGGGCAAAAATTGACAACAAACTAGATTGTATTAGGGATGTCATCATCATTAAAGCCAACAGTTTTTTAAACAAATGGTATCTGAGGAACTCAGTCAATTAAGCATAGGGCAGCATATATAGGATTGGCAAGTGGAAAGGACAAAACGTTGGTTGAGAATTAAAGGCCATAAAGGGGAACCAAAATTGAATTAATGCTGAGCATTGCAGTTGAGTAAAGAAGGGGACCTCTTTAAGAAAAGCTGAAAATGACAACACAGGTACTTGTGGCATCAAAACACTTGCTTCAGGACATGTTTCAGACAGGTAAGCTCATTAATGGGGCGGTTCCTAATACTTTTAAATGCTGACGAGAACTAGCACACATCTTACTGCTCTTCTCAAGCTGTTATATAGCTTTAGTGTTACAAAAATTATTATCTAAAAGAAATTACTATGGTGTGAGAAACATTAGTCAATATTATAGTCCAAGATCAGGCATTAATGAAATACCACTTTGCTTGGAGAAGAGAAGTCTACCCTATATAATGATTTCAAGCAACTTATATAATCGTAATATTGAGTCATTAATGCATGTCAAGATGTCATGTGACATACCCAGTTAACACCCCCCAACCAAAAAGAAAAAAGTGTCTGTGGTCACTGTGTTGAATTATTTATCTATGCAAACGACAGTCTGAGCTCGAGTTTAAATTTTGGACACTGAAGACTATTCAGTATATTGCAGTTTTTGATCCCTTATCCATTCTTCCTGTAATGAGCCAAATTAGCACCCATTAGTCAAAGGACAGAAAAGGTCAGACAAGAAGATTCCAACCTCACAGCTAGCAACATCAACTGAAACCAGCTCCAGTGTAGGCTTTCAAGGCCTCATTTTTTTTTCCTAGAAAGTCTGCTTTGAATAATCAGCACTGTAAAGGACTAGCATATATAGCATCTGGACTCTTGTCTCTTTTGATTTGAATCACATATATTTCAGCAGCCACCTCAAGATTTATATATCTATTGACTATTCTAAAACTAATCAATGCAAGGATTTGATGTCAGATTATGACTTCTCTATAGCTTTGCACAAGGTCATGGAGAAATAAAAGCATTCTCTACAAAAATGACAAAAGCATTCTATTGGCATACTATATAAACACATGGAAGATCTATGATAACCCCTCTGATATGATAATAAGAATCAGTGAGAACACTTTTCCATGTAAGGTAGTTCTTTCTACCTCTCATAGAGGGCAACAACAGCCAAGAGGTTCCAAGTATTGAGTGATATGTATATGCGTTTGTAAAAGGCATGTTGCGTTTGCAGAGTCTCCAGAATTCCTTATCCTTAAAAAAAAACAAGTATGTGCTGTTGCAATTGGACTTGAAGTAAAGAGGTTTAAAAGTATATTGTTTGTTTTGTTGCTGATATGAAAGAATGTCACAGTCGATTGTTGTACATAGAAAATTGCAATAACCCCTCTCAGTTTGAAACATTCTCCCAACAAGTTTTGACCATTTGCATCAGAATTCTTAAGGCATCCTCGTTGGAGTTATGCCTTGGCAACCTAATTTTGCAATTAGACAACTACTATCTTTATAAAACCAATAGAACATTTACTAGAGAAATACACAGATGAGACTAACATGAACAATGAGACCTAGTGTCATTTGCCAATTTGTCATAATTTTCCATATTAATCCCCCACTGAATGGACTGTTTGCATCAGAATGTACCCTTTTAACATAATCATGTAAAATCCAGGCACGATTTGATGTACATCCTTCTTTGATTTAAAGAAGGCAATGATAAAGTAACTAATACATATATCATCCCCATAAATGAATAATGCTACTCCTTCAATGTTCAATTCTAATTAGAGAATATAGGAGATGGAAAGTGCCTTTCTACAGCAAGCCCGGCCCCAGCCCTGGCCCCGCCCCTGCCCCCCCTCCCCTCCTTTTTTCCAAGAATCATCAGGCAGGTACTCTCTGCAATCACCAACTCAAATCAACCTCGACTAAGAAAAAATGCCTGTACAATGAACGGTGAAAACAATCAGGGATATTTTATCACAGGGAAAAAAATTAAACATGAAGCAAATTAGCAATCCTGTAAATTAAACTGCTGTTGCTGCCCCCCTTGTTCAATGCCACAGCTTACTACAGAATCCATTTTGTGGCCTCTTGAAAGATATAATATCAGAAAAGGAGTCGACTAGTTGTCCTGCTAAGCTACTAGGATCATCAATCAATGTTTGAATGAATGTGTTGACCACCCTACGTTCTTGCTCTGTTGATCTCAAGCTAAACCATGTTAACAACTTCAATCTAAATTCCTGTTTAATGTGACCCTCGCATTCCAGCCATCGGATTATCTTCACACAGTACTCAAAGTTCTCATCCAAGCAACATGAACCATTGGAGATTCGAAGTGGTGAGCCATTTATCAAAGTGCTGTCACAATCATGTGTCTCTTCATTAGAGTTTGCAACCCTTTTCCTGCAAAACTCTGGCCGGGAATCAACAGCTGGCCCATGTGTCCATGTATGTGAGTCACCACTACCATGTGACCTAGCCAGATCATTCTTCTTCAAGTCATGGGAAGCAGCATCATCATCTGCCTCAACAGCCTGCTGCAAAGTGCATCCATTATCTTCATCCCTGGAGGACTCAAATGGAGGGGTGAGCTCTTCATTCAAATCTGGCACTGAAACAACATTCAAGTCAAGCCCACGTGAAACAAAAGGTGACCGTTCTTCTTCAAGAGCTTCAGGCTTGATCACTTTGCTTACTCCACAGCAGTTTTCCACCTCGGGACCGCAAAACCCTTCAAAGCAGTCTTGCTCTTGGGCCCAAGCCAGATGCAGGATCTTCCCAAGGTCTCGAACCTTAAATCCAGAAGAAAAACCAACTTCAGTTGTATTCTTAGGCTCCCTTTTGGAACTCAAATAACTGCCATCAATGAGGGGATTCTCTTTCTTACGGTACATGGCAACTGCTGAATTTGGATTCTTGTGAATTATCTCAACACTCTTGGTGAAGCACTTGGCCTCAGAATGCCCCAAGTCACCAGCCTCCGTATAAGAAATTATTCGAAAGGTATATTCTGTGCAGGGCTGCAGATTGGAAATTTTAATCCTTCTCTGTGCTTTGGGAAAAACACAAATGGGTTCTTTTGTTTGTGTCTCTTCTCTACTTTTGCAATACCAGAGCTTGTAGCCCTTAATATCATCAGATGATGCCTTACAGAGTTCAATCAAGATAATCACAACAGAGGATGATGTTACTTCTTCAAAAAAGAACTTGCAAGCAGCAGGAAGGGAATCTTCTGCAAAGGAAAAGAAGAAAATCAGTTAATTATGCAAATAAATTTTGTACATGTCCTTCAAAATTATTAAAGAGACAGAAGACCAAATAGTAGGTTTTCCAACCTCTACAAGTTGGGTTCACATCAGAAACAGTGGCCAGCCATTCATCTGCTTTCTCTATTGCAAGAGAACAGAGTTTCTGCACATCACTTGCAACAGAGAGTCTGCTGACAATGCCACGCGCCATCTTGGCAGATACTCCATTCACTGGGCCCACTTCAGTTTCTAGTTTAGCCTTCGCATCTTTTACAATCTCATGCAGTTCTTTAAACCTGGATGTGCCTTCCAGAAGCCTGGAACTCAAGTATATTCTATAACATAGAACGTCAACACGACGAGCATCCTTAGCAATTACTAGCTGCTTCTTCCAGCATCTGCCAGATAAGATCACAACACTCCCATCAGCGCTAGGCCAAATATATATTACCAAAACAACAGGAATAACTTTCATGCCCTGCTGTTTTTGGATTTCATCTCAGTATGGAACACGAAGGATCTCCTCTATCCACCAGCTAGTAAGTTCACTAGGGCCCAGCGTATCTCATTCAAATCATCTCCAGCAAAAACATTTACAGCCATCAATAGCTATTGTAATGCTAAATACTTATTTTAGTACCAGGAAAACAATTAAAGATCACCCCCCCCCCCCCCCACCCAAAGTTCTTATGAAAAACAAAAACAAATACAACAAACTAAAGGGAGCAAAGGGAAAAAAATAAGAGCCGTCAACTGTAAAAATTGGCAACAATTAACAATGTGCCTGATTCATGGCTGGGCTAGAATTCCACAGTAAAGGCAAGAGAACAGCCCATCAAGTGTTAGAGCTAAAAGTTCACCAATGACTCGGAAGATGCAAGACAATACATACCCAAGTATCCCTGAAACTTTGCCACAAGAAGCACAGCAGTAACTACCATCTAGCTGCATCAATTGCCCAAGATCGACAACCCCCACCTTTTCACGCTGAAGAGCACACTCAATGTGACAAGATAACCCACAGGAATCTCCCTGAACAGATTCAGATGTGCATACCAACCAAAGACTAGGATCCTTATTGTCATCAAATAAGTGACAGATGCAACAAGAGCACCTCTTGCAAAATGTGTCATCTATGGATATAACAGCTCTACAAGCAGAATTTTTACAGATCCATGAGTTCGTATATCCAAAACCTGGAGACTGTTCAGCAGCCGATGGGAGTCGCATAGGATTTTCCCCCTTCCGTTGTTGCTTACTAGAAGACTGAATGTTGGAACTTGAAGAAGCTTTCCTAGAGTCCAGCTTCTTTATGGTCTTATTATTAGTCTTATGAAGTTCTGTCATTTTGCTTTTTGACGAGTTTTTCCTTTCCTTATCAAAGCATGTTCGAAGAAGTTCTTTCTTTGGACCAGATTTCAGAAACTCTTGAAGGAGTTCTGGACTTCTTGAAGCATCATCTGAATGCCCATTTTTCTCTGGGGTGCTTTGCACACTGGAAGAAAGGCTCTGAACGCCAGAAACTAGACAAGAAGAAGAGACAAACTAAAAATATGAGAAAATATTTACTGGGAACACAAATATGTAAAGAATAAAGACAAATTTTACATGCATATTATCCATAAATGGGTAGAAGCACAAATCAAAGGGCCAAAGGCCAACTATCTGCTTTTCTCTAACTGATTTCGTGTAACAATTCAAGAAAGGCCCAAGCCACATCTAGGCCCATACTCCAAAAGGACTAGTCAATGTTATAATTAGAGCTCCTTAAAATCATTAGAAAGATCTTAAACTTTTCCCTCCCGAGCAATGTGGGACCCCATTCACCAGCTTCCTAAACACAATCCAAGGTATAACACTCTGGGCCCTTTAGCTACCCGGCATTCTTGTCGGGTTAAGTCCATCATAGGTGTATAGAAAGATGGAGAATGGGATCCCACATTACTTGGGAGGAGAAAGTTCATGCCCTTTATAATGATTTCAGTGAGCTCCAATTGTAACATTAACTAACCCTTTTGGAGTTAGGTTTAGATGTGGCATGGCCATTTCTTGAGTTAGTACATTACATTTCTAAAGAAACCTCCTTAATGTTTCTACTTGAACACAAAATCACTCCACTACTATTCAATATTTTATCATTACTTTTGATCTACTTTTCACTACTATTTAATATGTTATCATTACTTTTTCACTACTATTCAAAGATCATCTGAAATCACCTCACTACCCAAACGTAGCCTAAATCTTCATCTGAATTACACCAATGTAATTAGAATGCATCATAACATGTTTGCCAGCATGGTGCTCCACTGATCTAATGTATTGGAAGAATACCACTACCACTCGCACCACATTTTGCATCTATAGTTACTTCAATTCAATAGACAAAATTACCCCACACATCAACTCTCCCGACCCACGCTCTATGCCTCTCAAGACAATTGGCCATGGAATGTAGGGATGTTGCTCAAATAATTTTTTTATCATTGGCACCGGTTGTCCGAGAGCAACGTCGCGACTAATCCCGAGGGTGCACAGGCCCTCGACAAGGAGTTTCCCGCAAGTGGACCTCGGGTAATTCAAGGGGAAAAACCCCCCAATCCGATGGCCCCTATAGATTATTTGCACCCAAGGGGATTTGAACCTTAGACCTGGGGGGAGCATACCCCCAAGCCCAAGGCCTTTACCACTTGAGCCAATCTCTAGGGGTTTTACTCAAATAAGTACAGCATCAAATAGTAACAACAATAACAATAATACAAACGAGACCAATTGTAACAATAGGGGAATAAATGCTCTCAGAGAGAAATGGGATTCCCAAATAACCACAACATTGAATCAGCAAATAAATACAAAATGCCATCTCATTTGTCCCTTGAACATGTTAAAACTCGGGAGGAACACAGTTGCAGGAATAATTTATCTGCCATGTATGAGCTACAAAACTGTCACACCCATCATGACTCAAAAGAAACCAGTTGTCCCAATTCACCCATCAGTAACTAGTTGAAAGCCAATATTAAAATAATAAAAAGGTAACAAATAAACTTGAATGAGCCTGGCTGACCACCCCAGTAAACAATTATTTGCTCCATTCCTACAGTCAAAACTACTAGATTGTGGCACATTAGATACCTTTCATGGTGGGAAAAAAAATCTATGCCCTTTAAATTGCAAAAAAAAAAAAGGGGCAAAAAACAGAGGATAAAGTAATCATATATTAACCTGAGTTTTAGTTACATTCAAGAGTCAACTAAGTCATACCTTGAAACAGAAAAATGATCAGAGAATCGCTTATTTTTTAATATGGGGAACAGAATGATAAGTTTCTTGTTTCGAACCCATCTTGAACTATAAGCATAATCAACAAATCAAATCCTCTTAACAACAACAGAAGCTCCTGCATAAAGCAATCTTATGGAAGAAAAACATGACAAGAGATCAGGTCTTCTCCAGTTGTTTCAACCAGAAAAGATTGATACCATTTGACATGAAACCCAAGTCCAAGACAAGTTGTTTCAGAAATTAGGACATACCAGATGAATAACAGATCCTTCGTTTCATGAGAACACAAAGTGGGGTTGAGGTGGAGGGAATGAAACTATGGGAGCATTTGATAAGTGGGATGCAGTAGAAGCTAATGGAGGAGCAGCCCCAACTCAAGATACTCAAGACTACTTGGATTAAATTGGCTCTACATGTATAGCGTACATGTTGTGTTTGTGAGTGTATAGCATCTAAACTTCAATACTACCCGGCCAATGTTTTTTGTCCATACAGATTCTCAATCGACTGAAATTAAAATTCAACTTGGTAGTTGATGAATCTAAGAAATTGGAACCAATTACTGAATGTCAAACCAAGGGGCTGGTCTACTGACAGTCTTGAGCTGGTCTGTTAACATACTCCCCACTAAAAAGTTTAAAATCTGAAACATATGGAAGGTATAGCCAACTATCCATATTTGGAAGCCAACAAAGTTCAGTAATCAGTTTTGTTAGGCATTTTAGACAGCAAGATGAGAAAATCTCACAGGAGATTTGGAGTTTGGATCTGGCATCTTTTTTGCTTTGGAAACTAAATATGTTTCTATAACCCTTTGAAGGCATTAATTAATAATATTGGGATGGGATAAAAAAAGAAACATTTATCTCTCAATTTCTTGTACTTTCTAAAACAAGAATAAACTAATTGCTTATAAAGCATGAACAGCTGACAGCATCTAGTAAGATAGGTCAGAACTGCTTGTCCTTATCAATAGCTTCCCTTGAATCCTACATGTTGTCTTAAAGCTTTTGATCCATTCAGATGCTCTCCAAGAAGCTATTATTTGGTTCTGAACTGCATATCATATTTCCTAGTAATTGATTCTTTCTTCTGCATTACTTTTATCTTCTGGCACAGGTTCCAACTTATATCCATAACATATCTTTTTCCCCCCTTTCATCCAAATGTACACACAACCCAAGGGGTTTTGAGCCCACAACATCACCCTCCATCTATTCACCTTTCTTGTCCTTCACTTCTATCTAGCCCACACCAATAACAGCCAACTCTAGGCCTAGTAGTTATATAGTCCATTGAAATTTAAATAGCATATGAATACCAACAAAATTCTTATCCTGAGCAACATTCACGAAGTTAATTAAATGTCAAGCACAAATTGTCATAACAAACCTCAATTAAAAATGATGTCACCATGTTCAACATATAGTAGCTGAGAAGAAACAAAATTCCCAAATTTGAGGGAAATGTGCAATTTTTATAACTACCTTTATGTGGGACTGAATAACATATCTTTAGAATGTTCAAGTAATAGGGAAATTAGTGTCTCTGCAAATTCCTAATTCCCACATCCCTGAGCCTACCAAGAACGCTAGGGCATTGTTGGATGTGCATCACAAATGCCAGGGAAAATACAGCAGAGACGCTAAGTTGCAAGCAAGATTTCCATTTAACACAGGAAAGGCTTCAGCAATTAAAAGGCAAACCTAGTATAACAATGTTCATACACGTAAAGTCTGTGTTTGCCACGATGATGGGAAACAAGAACCTTCAATAATAGCCAGAAGAAATAACTTCATGAACTTAATACGCAACATATTTCATTAGCAGAAGACTGGGACAATAACACGCACATCAGCAACAATTGACATAAGTACAAGGAAATTACGATAAAACCTTCCCACTGTCTAAAGTCATCTATACTTCAAACCAGGTCACAAATCTAAGTACAGTACAGCCGTGTCATAAACCACCATTAATGATTGCCACCCTTTTGAGTTTTCTCCACTACTACCCCCCTGTAACACGAAAACTCAAACTCAAAAGGCAACATAAAGACAATAATGTCTAGCGAATAAATAAAAACAGAGGATAGATCAAAACTGTACCTTTGGTCAGAAATTTATCTTCCAAGTCCATTTTCATAAGCTAGAAGAATAACTGAAGCAGGGCCCCCTCTGACAATAAGTAAGCATAAAAAACCCCACAACGTTTAAACGTCAGGAGAATGTGAAAGAAAGAAAAAAGTTCGCAGTAGATAAATATTTCTATTACCATAGCTACTTCTCAACTTGACCTACGTAGGGAGAAGGTAAGAAAATGAATTTAAAATCTAGAACTTCATTTTCTATGTTGGATATTTCAGCTTAATTATAGTAGAATAGAAAACCACAAAATCCATTCAGAACAAGCTGGCTCAGCCTACCTTAAGTTCTTAACCGCGTGGCTTGGCTGAGTTCAATTTTATATGGGGAACAAAAATAAAACCACAGGAATCAAAGATCTATTTCTGCTTTGTACTCCATTTTCTCATCAAAATAGGTCAAACAAAAAAATTTGGCTTTCATCGCCAAAATGCAGATCACGTATTCAACCGAATGAACGGAGAACTAAAATGCAGCTACAAAATAAGTATGTGAACTCTTATAAACAACAACGCAATCTAGAATAAGAGAAGAAAGGAAAAATAAGAAAAACGAGATTCATAAAGCAAGAAAATAAAAACAACTTTTGAGTCATAAGAAAGTCACATACTTCCATGCAAAATGGAGGAAGCCTGAAAATTAAAGACCTTTCCACCATGTTTTTAAGCAGAATTCAAAGAGAGCGCTTACTCCGACTCCTTAAAACACTTCCAAGAGAAAATACTTTCGAAAACAAAAGCAAAAAAAGTTTTATCAATATAAGAATCTGAAACAGATTATGGTAAAGGAACCGAAAGCAGCAAAAACGAGGAGCACCTCAGGGTCTTTAACAGTCTTCCACATATGCATTTTGCGAATTAACGACAAGATAAACCAGAAAATTCAATGAAAGCAAAATAATTTAAACGGGGGCATTAAAACGGAGAGAATGATATAAATATACGAAATTCGCGAGCCAATGGGGATAGAATTTTAATAAGCGAAAGCAAAGTGTAAAAAGAAGAGAGAACGGATCTGGGCGCAGGAGTCGTCCAAAAATGGCGAAAAAACAACGAAACAAAAAGGAAAACGAATCTGGAAGAAGTACCTGAAGAGAATGGAAGCGAATCTAGGGTTTCGATAAGCCGAAGCAGAAGAATTCGCTCTGAGAGCGCATGAATCCAAGAGAGACCGAGAGAGATGTCCTTCTACGAGTTGTTCACGTTTAAGAGGAGAGGAGGCGAGACCTCACGCGAGGATTGGGCGCGTTAAGGTATCATGGTTAGTTTGAAAAAGCAGGGCCGGTTCTGGTGTTGTGATTGGTCGTTGTATCTCAACGCACTTTATATGCGCGTGACGATGATATATATTATATATCTTATTCCTTATTTTTAATTATGTTATTTAAACCGGGTTCGTTGCAAACACGTGTAACGATTCTTGCAACGATGATCTTATTATGGACCGTCAGATTCAAACACTTCCCTATCCTCCTTTTTTTTATTTGAGAAATGATATTTGCAGTTATGAGTGTACAAGTGTAATGCAGTCACTTTAAAAAAAGTAAATAAATATAAAACACACATGAAAGTAAATTAATTTTTTAATAGTAAACCTCACTATTTTTCAAAATAATTACACGATATTTACACATTTCACAACTGTATATAACGGTACTATTTTTATTTTGGAACCTTTGAGCAATAATTTATACTTTGATATCCGTAGGTTATAATTGATACAATGTTGCTTTATCCACGTGTCAACTTAATTCATTTTTCAAAAATGCATTCGTTATTGATGTAGAATTAAGCAGTTTCGTTTGTATTCAGAAAGTATTTCATTTCATCTCATCTCATCTTATAATTATAATTTTCTTAAATTTCTATACAAAATATAATAAATAATTCAATTTTTTCAAATCATAAAATAAAAATAATATTCTAACAATATTTTTTTTAATTTTCATCTTTCATTTTAAATCATCTCATCTTATCACTAAATTCAAACCACCCTTAAATTTATAACAACCAAGAGCTTATATGGATATTAAAAATATTTGTAAATAATAATAAAATAATTTGTGAAAAAGTAATAAATAATTTAAGAACATTTGAAAACAGTTGATGTGGTGTGTTAGGTGCTTAAAAAATAAGACCTACAAATAGATTTTTTCGATTATTAAACCCCAAGTCTTGAATTTCATATTATATTTTGTAAATTATGACAAAATTTCAATTAATATCTAAATATTACGAAATATGTTGAATTATTGTCAACCCTTTTTTTTCAAATGGTTAAGTAATAATTTTCGCTTAATTTATATTGGTTATTGCTAACTAATTTTATTCAATAAAGTACTCTATTTTTTCATTTTGAATATTGTTATTTCTAATCACATCAATTGATATGTCATATTTAATTAAATGAATAATTTATAATATGTTATATTAAGTAGTATGATAAGGCATTATAAAATCAAAAATAAATAATAGCAATGCACAAGTTAATTATTGTAGCTGTGATAGCAAAAAAGTGTAATTTTCCATTCAAGCATCTCCTCATCACCAAAAAAAGGAAATGTCTAGTTTATTTTCATAGATTGAGATAAAACGAGTTGAGATAAAAGTTGAATAAAATATTATTATAATATTTCTTTTAATATTATTTTTATTTTACGATTTGAAAAATTGAATTATTTATTTTATTTTATGTAAAAATTTAAAATAGTTATAATGATTAAATACGAGGAGATAAGATGAGACGAAATGAAATGTGAATGATTGCGAAAGACTTTATATCCGAAACAAAAATTTTCTTGGCTTACCTAGGAAACTGTCTGGACACATGGCGTCTCTTGGGGCGTTGAAAGCAATGATACGGTAATTTCATAATTTGACTAAGAAATTAATTAAAAATAACGGTCATGGATTTCATGCTAAAGAAATAAACAAGGAGTGGGCACCGAGAATCTTCAAAGTTTTTGGAAAGAATCAGTGACCCAAAAGATGCAAACACGGATAGCAACTTCTTTTTCTTTTTGATTTATTTTTTATTTTTTATTTTTTATTTTTGTTGTATGAGTCGGAGTTGGCCTCGGTCCACTTGTTTGTTTTGTGCGCTTTTGGACACGTAATTGCACTTTCGGTAACTCCAGAAATCAACCGTCCTTGTACCCTTATTGGTGGGTGTGCGAAATGACAAGTCTCAGAGGTCAGGAATTCTGTAGGGCTATCATTTTCCTATAAATTATTCAGAAGATCGGTCGTAGCGTTTACTTTTATGTAAATATAAATAAAATAATTTGGTAAGAAAAATATAAATACATATCATTTTTTATAATATTTTATATAATAATATTTTAAAAATAGAGATATTTTTATAAAATGTTTTATAAAAGTAATATTATTTTATAAAAATATTCATATTTTTAAAACATGTATTGTAAAATATGTTGTAAAATATATTGTGTAGGTATTATTAGTAATTTGTGAATAGTATTGAAATGTTTTAAGTTAACATGTTTTATGGATTTTTGAGAAATGAAAGAAAAAAAAGTTGAATAAAAATATAATAAAATTAAAATATTATTATAATATAATTTTTAATATTACTTTTATTTTATAATTTGAAAAAGTTAAATTATTTTTTGTGTTTTGTTTTAAAATTTAAAAAAATTATAATAATTAGGTAATAATTAGATGAAAAAGTTAAAAATTTAAAGTCTCAATTATATTATTATATATTTTATGTGATACAAAAATATATAGATCTTATATGAAACTTAATAAATTAGCTTACACACTAGAATGAAAGATGTCATTCTAAAAGATCATTTGATAGTTTTTATGAAAATAAATTATAAATAATTCATTACAAAAATAATAACAAATGAATATTATTCCATCAAACTTTATCATCATAAATTTGAAAAATATATTAAATTGTGTTTTTAGAATCTTATTTTTTACATTTATGTAGTAAATTATCGAGACTTAGGTCTCTTTTGATTACACAGATAAATGAGATGAGATAAAATTTAAAAGTTGAATAAAATATTATTAGAATAATTTTTTAATATTATTTTTATTTTGATATTTGAAAATTTTGAATTGTTTATTATATTTAATATGAGATGGTTTAGTTTGTATAACAAACCAGACCTTAATTTTATATATAGTTATATCGTTTTTTATTTTTTTTATTTTACATAAATGTGTTACACGATATAAAAGTCGAGGTCTATAAAAACTCAAAAAAAATTGTTGGTTTTAATAAATATATTAAGATTTAAGACTCAACTATTCATGTATTGATTCTCCATCTTATTAATGAGCTAAAATGGTTTTGGATTGGTACAAATTGTTTGGATGAAAGGACGAGATTTCTAATTATGGCTCAACAAATATGAGAAATGTTTTGGGACTCGAATTTGGATCCTGAATTTATGTCTCGAATGTTTTATAATGATGTTATGAATTTTTAATTTTTTAAAAAATATTTATGATGATTAAAAATATACATAAAATAAAAATAAAAAAACACATTTTGCCTTTTCAGTGAGATGTAGCACTACTTATATATATATATATATATATAAATAATGAGTCTCACATATCAGAGAAACATCTATTGCTATTTATGAGTTTTTATTCCCTTCAAGAATAATGTTAGCAAAAAAATTTGCTTACTGATTAAGATATAAGTCGTGAATATTAATATATTGATATTTTTTTATTTTTTAAAAATGTTTAGATATGTTTAAAAAATATTTAATATATATAATTTACACTATAAGGTACGCCAAGTGAACAAATTGAGGGCATAGTAGCTGCACTATCCTTCCCTTCAATGCTCCACATCAAGCGAGAGGTAGCAGAACTTATTATTTGGAGATACGATACCGGATACCTCTGGATCCTCTGGGCTCTGGCACTGGCAGCAGGATCAAACGGAGGGAGTGAATCAGAGAGAGAGAGGGAAGGTAATTCACGTGACTTCACTGACTGAACTCACTTTAATGACTTGCAAACTCATCCCTCAAAAGGATTTAAAAATAATTATATAAAATTAAAATTTTATTTAAATCGACGTAAATAATACACGTAATAAAATTAAATATGTACGGCTAGATATGTCTTTAGTATATTTGAATTTCTTTTTTATTTTAAATATTTAAAATAATATACATTTATTAATAGTCACTTTTTTAATTATTAAAAACGATTAAAATAGATTAACGGTCAAATTGAAGAGATAAAATTATAGGACAAATTAACATTTTCTTAAAATATTTAAGTGATATAATTTAATTTAAAAAACAACAATTAAATATTATGAACTAAATATTATTGTATAAGTTTACAAAACCAAACTATAATAAAATAATTCAATTAAGAAATTATTATTTTTAAAAAGAAAAAAATAAAAAACAGTAAAAGGTAAAGGTAAGAGGTTTGAAGTACGCGGCTCGATTGAATGAAATGAGGAGAGTGACAACACCGAAGAGGCGAGGAGATCCAATCACAACAGCAGATTGCTTCAATCAATCACCTTTTAAGAAGACATGATCTCCAGAGGTTATAATTGTTCCTACGGTAACAACCTATTCCATGGCAGGCAAGAACCATCCCATCCGTACTCTAATTTAAACCTCTGATAATTTAAATAAGAAAGGATAATATTAGTTCAACCGCTCCGCTGGCATGTTTTTATTTTTTGGGAGGCTCCCCAGTCACCGCTTCCAGTCCCAAGCCGCATAGTGTAAAATATAGTATTTTTTTATTTTATTTTTTTATACATATATTTTTTTAATACTATAAAATATTTTTTTTAAAAATATAAAATTATAATATCATTAAAAAATACTTACTTAATCACTAAGTAAAAAAAAATTAAAAAAATTACAGCAGGACTGGGAGTGGGACTGGGACTGGGAGCGGTGAGAGTAGTATTATTCTTATTTTTTTGTACTTTGTAATTAAAAAAGTATTTTTTTAATGATATTATGAATTTTAAAGAAAAAAATATTTAAAAGTGTTAAAAAATAGATGTAAAATAAAAATAAAAAAAACACGCCAAAATAACTAGCAGTAACCAGCGGTGGGTGTAGTGCCGTCCTAAAAATTAAGAAAAATGATACTCTCACAACTGGTTCTTAAAGCTCAGTGTTATTACTGGAATTTTTTATTTTATTTTTTAATTTTTCTATTTAGTTAGTGATTAAGAAAATATGTTTTTAATAATATTGTGATTTTTTTATTTTTAAAAAAATATTAGTGTAAAAAAATACATATAAAAAAGACAAAAAAAAAAAAACCAATTATGTCTAATGGTAACTCTCAGTGGGAGCTAGGAGCAGTGGACGTAGCACCTTCCTAAACAAGAATCCAATTTGATTCACCTTATAAATTTATGGACAATACTAGTCCCATCGCTCCCAGCTCCCAGGCTGGCATTTTTTTGTTTTTATTTTTTTTAATTTTATGATTAAGGAAGTGTTTTGTTAATGATGTTGTATTTTTTTAAAAAATATATATTTAAAAATGTTAAAAAAATACATGTAAAAAAAAAGAGAAAAAACAAAATATACCAAAATAACTAGCGGGAACCATCAGTTTATTTTTTAATAATATTGTGATTTTTTTATTTTTTTAAAAAATCTTTAAAAGTGTGAAAAAATATATGTAAAAAAGACAAAAATATAAAAAAAGAAACCAATTATATCTAACAGTTGCTCCCAGCAGGAGCTGGGAGCGGTCCTGCTGGGTGCAATGTACGTAGCACTGTCCCAAATTTATAGATTGCAATAGTTACATCTATTAAATTTTGTGAAATATTGAGTGAAAAAATGTACACATAAAATGAGTATACAGGAGGCATAATTAAATATTGTCAAGTTATTTTTTATGAAAAATTATACTCATCATCCACACACCATACATGATTTTTATAAATTTTTTTTTCTCTTCACTAAATATGTGGTGTATGGATGATGAGTAAAAAAATTCAATTAGTTTAGAATGAATGAATAAAATAAAATAAAATAAAAATAAAAATAAGTGTGATATGTTGTTTGTGGGATGATGAGTAGCAAAACTCTATTTGTTATATACTTTTTTCTTCCCGCTCTACATTTTAAAATTAGACTCGAAACTCTAAAGTAGCTGAATTTCTAAACTGCATCATGTACAGTAATTTATAAGTATGACTCAACTTTTAAAATATAAGGTCCCGTTTGGATGTTGAGATTATTTCAACTTATCTCATCTTATCTTAACATTCAAATGCTACTAAAATATAAATTCTTTTAAATTTTAAATTTTCAGATTTTCAACTTTTTGTTTAATCATTACAACTTTCTCAAACTTACAAATAAAATACCAAAAACAATTCAACTTTTTTAATCCCAAAACAAAAATAATATTAACAAATTATATTCTAACAATATTTTAACTTTATAGTTTTTTTTTTCAATTTGTTCTCTATGTTTTCTCAAAACTTAATAAAACGTCTTAACTCAAATCATTTTACTAGTATTTACAAATTATTTCACTACTATATATTCACAAATTTCTCATCTTATCTTAACATCCAAACAAAGTCTTGACTCTTACTGCTAAAACTCGAATAAAAAGTTGAAAGAATATGAATTTTATAAATGTTTGTAGTGTAATTTTTAAGTTGTTTTACCTTCAAAGCGATATGAATTTAGAGATCTCATTAAAAAATTTGATATTCCTTCCCCAAATTTCAGAGGCGTGACTACCATATACACATGAGCATGTATGCATTACAAAAGGCATATATATGCCCGGAGGCTGGACATTCTCACATATGCCCATGGCAGCTCCCCCTCTGGTGGCTTCCACACCGGCGAGGTCTCATGAGGATGGTGTTGACCCGAGGTCCTATCTCCAGGCGGTATCCCATAAGGTGATTTCCTCTTCCAAGCTGCCTATGAGATACCTTGTGGATGTGAATAGTGAGCCAGGATTCATTTTCTCTGATGTAGAGATGTCAAAAGCGGTAGATAATTTTCGTTTTGCGCTTGTTCTCAATTTTATGAAGGCGCGGCCTTCCATTGATACTATCAAGCGGAACATAATCAAATCGTGGGGTTTGTTGGAGGTGCCAACCATCAGTTTCATGGACGACTTTCATGTTCTCCTTCAACCGAAATCTGATCATGACTTCGTGCATGGATGGTCTAGAGAGGGAATGATGATTCAGGGCCATGTGTTTAGATTGTTTCGTAGGACTAAGGATTTCGATTTGCAGAAATAATCCTCCCTTGTGCCGCAATGGATCTTTTTACCACACCTGCCTATGCATATGTATAGGCTTGGTTGTTTACAGATTTTAACGACTCGTTTTGGGAGATTTTTAGGCACGGACAGTGCCACTTTACACAGGACAAGAGCATCGGGGCAAGGATATGTATGGAGGTTGATTTACAAGAGGATCTAGTCCAGGGATTTTCGATTGTGGTATCTAATAACAAGACGATCTAGCAGGAAGCCCGCCATGAAAAGCACGGGTTTAATTGCTCTAAATGCTTCCGTCAAGGACACACAACAGTGGTTTGCCAAGTGGGGGTTAAACAGAATGGTGGAATGGGGAAGGAGGTCTTACGTCAGGCTCAGAAAAATGTGTGGAAAGAGAGGGTTGTGGATCCGACCTAGGATAAAGGCAAAGGGGAGAGTAGGGAGTCTAACATTAAGGTTACACCATTGCTGGAAGACGTGTCTGGGAGGGATGGTTCAAGGGAGATAGAGCATGGTCGAGATGGGTAGGGCGAAAATAGTGGGATTCGACATACAACAAATGGTGATAGTGCTATGGTTGGGGTGGTGGAAGTTTCTAATGATTCTAACGTTAAGGATACACCATTGCTAGAAGACGTGTCTGGGAGGGATGGCTCAAAGGAGACAGAGCCTATTCGAGATGGGCAGGGCGAAAATAGTGGGGTTTAGCATACAACAAATGGTGATGGTGCTATGGTTGAGGTGGTGTAAGTTTTTAATGATGCTTTAGTGGATCCTATTAGTGAAGAGGTGTTGGATGCAAAAAAGCCCATGATTGTTTCCTCACCATCCCTGCCCGTTGGGGAGCAAGGAGGTGACCAGAGGGTTGTTCACCAGCAACCTGACTGGCCTTTATGTCATCGGGATGAGCTTTTGAGTCCTCCATTGGAGGTTGAAGGTGTCTGTGGTTTGGAAGGTGGCCAAATGGAAATAGTGATAGCTCTACTGGAAATGGAATGTACAGGTCTTGGGAAGGTTGAAGGTATTTTTGAAAATGTACACGATATGGATTACTTGTCTGATGATGAGGATAGGGGCTGCTTTAAACCTTTCTCCAAGGAAAAAACATATGATTCCGATCCAGGAGGGATCACGGGAAAAGTGTTGTGCGTCACTCACAAAGGGTTGCGGCCCGCATTTCCAAACTTAATTAATGTCTGACAATATTATGGTATGGAATGTGCGGGGTTAGGCACATCTAGGAAAAGATTGAGGAGTTTGGTTAGGAAGTTTAACGTGGCTATTGTTGGGATCTCCGAGCCTTTTACTGAGGCTAGTAGATTGCCTCACCTGGTTCTGTCTTTGGGTTTGCCTAATTATTGTAGCAATGTGGCAGCTAATGGCAAATTATGGATATTTTGGTGTGTGTCTTATGAGTTTGAAGTGTTGGGCATGTCGACGCAAATGATCACTGGCTGGTTGAGGATGGGTCAGGAGTCTATCTTAGTCACTTTTGTCTATGCGAAGTGTACTCAAAGTGAGTGTCGGGAGCTATGGTCGAGTTTAGAGGCGTTCAAAATCTGGCCTCGCCATGGCTAGTAGCAGGATATTTTAATGTGATCTGTAATGATGGAGAGCGGATTGGAGGCAACCCCAGACCACTTTCTTCCATGGAGGATTTTAATGGGTGTATCGACATATGTGGGCTCATGGATTTGCATGTTGTGGGGAATTGTCTATCTTGGTGCAATGGTCATGCCGGTGGTTCTCGTAGCTGGGCGCGACTAGACTGAGTCTTAATCAATCCTCAGTTGGTCTCTTTGTATCCTAGTGCATTTCTGGAATATCTGGGAAGAAAGACTTCGGACCACTGCCCATTACTCATTCGGTTTTAGAAACCAGAGGTTCGCTACGGATCTTCACCATTTTAGTTTCAAAACATGTGGTGTACCCGTGAATATTTTGTGCTATGCGTTGAGGAGGTATGGGCGGAACGTGTGCATTCTACGAGCCTCATACGTCTAGTGGAAAAACGCAAAAAGACAAAAGTTACTCTACGGGCTTGGAATAAACATACATTTGGTATGGTGGATCAGAATATTAAGGCACTGGAAGAGAGAATGAGTTATTTGGAATCTCGGTTGCAGGAAGGCTTTGATCAGAACACAGAAAATGAGCTGCTCATCACAAAAATGGAGCTGAACAATTGGGAGCATCAGGAAGAAATAAGGTTGTCGTAAATAGCCAAGAAAAGTGGCTCCAAGATGGAGACCAAAACACCAAACATTTCCATGCCACCGTTAATCAACGAAGGAAGAGGAATATGATTTTTAACATGAATTTAGAAGATGGAAGTAGGTTGGAGGGTCCAAAGCAGGTGCATTAGGGTGTAGTTTCCTATTTTCAGTCCTTTCTCTCTCAACCGAATAATGTGGAGGAGCTGGATTTGTCTTCACTAGTAGAGACAAGTATTTCTGACGAAGAAAATTCTATTTTTTTGGTTCTGCAAGAGATTGTTTTTTGGTTTTGCAATGACAGTTCCCCGGGGCCGGATGGTTTTGGTTCTGTTTTTTACCTCACTTGCTGGGAGTTTGTTAAAAAAGATGTAGTGGTGGCTGCAAGAGATTTTTTTACTGGCTCATATTTGCCACGGTTTTATTCTTCGTCGTATATTGTTTTGATTCCGAAGGTGGAGGAACCGAAATTTTTGATAAGTTTCGGCCTATCAGGTTGTGCTCGGTTGCTTATAAAATTTTTTCTAAAGTCTTAGTTCAACGGATCACCCGTTTCTTGCCTCAATTAATTTATCAGGAACATATTTGAAAATATTACTTTGGCGCAGGAAATGGCTCACTCCTTGAATAAGAAAGTGCAAGGCGGGAATCTCATGATAAAGATTGACATGGCCAAAGCTTACGACAGGGTCGATTGGTCTTTTCTCCTTCGGGTATTGTAGAGTTTTGGTTTCTCTTCTCATTTTTGCAGCTTGGTGAAGGAATGTGTGCAATCACCATGGTTCTCCAGTATAATGAATGAGACTTATAAAAGTTTTTTTCAGCCATCACGAGGTCTTTGCCAATGTGACCCTCTTTCTCTATACTTGTTCATTATCATGCAAGAGGTTTTGTCCCGTCTCCTTCGAAAGAATATTGATGAGGGACGTATTGGCTGTTTTTCACATCCTGTGGGGGCCCCTCTAGTGTCTCATTTATTTTATGCGGATGATTTATTGGTGTTTGCAAATGGGGAGAAAAGATCATTGTGTTGGCTTATTAATATTTTTTATTCTTATGCGAAGGGATCTGGTCAATTGATTAACAAAGACAAATATGCAATTTTTTTCTCAAAGTTAATATTAGGCGCTCGAAGGAGGGGCTTGAGAAGGTTAACTGGTTTTATGGAATTCTTGTCACCTATCTAGGTGTCCCTCTAGTTTCAGGTAGACTTACAGCTCGGAATGTAGAGCCGTTGGTCTCAAAAATTAAAGGGAAGGTCGCAGGTTGTAAATTGAAGTTATTCTCTCAAAGTGGTCGGCTCACACTACTCAAACATGTTATATCAAGTATGGCTACGCATCTGTTGGCGGTTTAACGATCCCTATGGTTGTTTTCAAAAAGCTAAATTCTATCTTGTCCACTTTTTTCTGGGGGAGACTAATGGTAAACCTCGGATGAAATGGTGTGCTTGGGACAAAATTTGTATGCCTTTTAAGGAAGGGGGTCTTGGTCTTCGTAAATTATCGGAGGTTCAAAGATCATTACAAATGAAATTTGCATGATGACTGTTATCTGTTGATAATTTATGGACCTAATTTTTTCGAGCAAAGTACGTGAGAAATGGTCATTTGATGCTTACAGAGCCAAGAGTCAGTTTTGCAAGTACTTCCAGAGGTGCTCCAGAATACTAAAATTCACGTCAAAGAGGGCGGTTCTTCCTTTTGGTTTGACCATTGGCTTGCTCGCGGGCCTCTTTGTGCTTATAATGATTCAATTCAGTAACCTGGACTGCACATTCAGGATGTTTGGGTGGATGACAGATGGGATGAGGGACGACTTGTGGAGTTGGTTGGCACTGATAAATCGCGGGAATTATGTAGCATATAGCAGTTGGGAAGGAGGGTTGGGATACCATCATCTGGCAACCTGCTAGTGATGGTTGTTTTCCTTCATCAACGGCGTGGGACATCATTTGGGTAAGAGGGGTAGAATAGCCAGGGATGGTGTGGATTTGGCACTCTGTTGTGCCCAAAAAAATCGATGTATGCATGTGGAAAGCTAAGGTTAATGGTTTGGCTACAGATGACCGCATTAGGACCTTGGGCATTCTGATAGTTTCACACTGTGATTGTTGCTCGTGGGGCAATAGTGAGTCACTTGATCATGTGTTGGCTGCAGGGGATATTGCTGCTAAAGTCTGGGACTTGGCTGAAACGGCTTTGGGTCTTCCCCGTCTGGCAACTCGTTCGTGGTGGGCGACGGTGTTGCACTGGTTCTTCTTCGCCAAAAAAAGCTTTTCAACGTGGTGTCCTAATTGGTATCCTTCCCTGCATTATCATGTGGCGGCTTTGGGTGCGACGTTGGAGGAGTTTCTCGAACCAGCAGAGAGTGTTTGGCTAGTTGTCAAAGTGTGGCTGCGGAAGTTGTCCGGCTTGCTTATGAGTTCCAGGCCTCTTCCATCTGTAGATATCTCCATTTTGCAGGCACTTAATATTCCTTTATGCAGTATTAGGAGTCGAAGGGCACAACTGATTTATTGGCTCAAACCAATATGGTTAGTTGTCAAAGTGTGGCTGCGGAAGTTGTCCGACTTGCTTATGAGTTCCAGGTCTCTTCCATCTGTAGATATCTCCATTTTGCAGGTACTTAATATTCCTTTATGCAGTATTAGGAGTCGAAGGGCACAACTGATTTATTGGCTCAAACCAGTTGAGGGGTGGGTCATGATTAATGTAGATGGAAGTTGTAGAGGGAATCTTGGGACTTGTGGAGGTGGCGGTGTGATTCGGGACCACTGGGGCAATTTTATTAGTGCTTTCTCGTCCTATTTTGGACATGGTTCTAACAACATGGCTGAATTGAGAGCCCTGCTAATTGGCGTGCGCATGTGTAGGGATATGGGGTTTACGCAGTTGGAGATAGAGTGTGATTCAATACTGGTAGTCAATTGGCTGTCGGCTAGGAAGTGTTTGAACTGGTCCTTATGGGATTACTGGGAAGATCTCCTCACCTTATTAACGAGACTTCATTTCACCTCAATTTAGAGAAGGCAATGGTTCGACAGATTTTCTTGCTCAACAAGGGGAGGAGGGCATTGTTAGGTGATACACGGATTTTAGTTCATTACTAAGGACTTTAAGGGGTATGCTTAGGTTGGATAAACTAGGCTTGCTGCATATTAGAGCTTGAAGATGTGTCTAGTTTAGTTTTTGGTTGGTATTTGTTTTGTTGTTTTCAAATAAAACATGGGCTAGTGGGTGTATTGGGATTGTCTTGATGTTTTTTTGGTTCCACGATATTCCTCCTCCATAAGTGAGGATTTTTTTTTTAATAAAAATGAGAGGAGATCATTCGGATAGGTAGCCTTCGTCTCTTTGAAGAAAAAAAAAAGTAGGAAATATATGCCCTACAAAAGTTGGTCAATCATCAACCAACTAAAAGCAAGTATTCTTCTACCAATTGTTTCATAAAAAAAAATGATGTAAGAGGTCTCTCTCGTAGTTCAATCTCCATTAAAGTCAACTAGCTACCCTCTTTCAAAAGTTCAAACAACCTACTTTATGCATCCTAATACAAAAAAATTTATAACAAATTAAAATCATTGTGCCGATAAAATGTCTAACTCCAAATACAGTTAATTAAGTTGCGTTTGAATATTAAGGTGATCTCAAATGATTTTAGTTGATCTGTAAATAGTAATATATTGTGAATTTCATTGAGATATATTTGAAAGTAAATAAATTGAGATGTATGTTTGAATGTATAAAATAGGTTGATATGAGTTTTAACTTTTTTATGAGAAGTTAAAAAAGTAGTAGATCCCATCAATGATTGGTTTGAGATAAGTTGAGTTGATTTCAACAACCAAATACACCCGTTTGTCATGGATTCAATTTTTATTAGAATTGAACCCTACAAAATTTGGGATATGTATCTCATAATAGGATATAAGGGACACGTTGTTGGATCATTATGGGTCTCTCTCAACATCAAAAGCTAGTTTAAGAGGTGATGTTTTTTCTCATACTTATAAATTGACCACCAGTCCTTTCCACAGCCGATATGGGACAACCCCAACACACGTATCTGTCTCAAATCCAATAATATTATTCTAATGAAAATAGATCCAAAAGCTCACCAAATAATGAAAATCGATTAGAAAGTAATAAACGTAGAAAGTAAAGCGAATCACTTCGGTCTCTCAAGGCTTCACAATACCCCTTAGAGAAAATAAAGTTGGGTAATAAATCATCCTACAACTACCATCAAATAATTTGTAATCACAGTACCAAACAATCAATTCTGGCAATCATCCCTCCAAACTATAAAAACATTTCAATGTATTCCCTTTCCCTCTAATAAAATAAAATTACCCTCCTTAAAAACTCTGAAAGAGGTAACATAAATAGCCTATGATCAATGTGAATTTTCAGCTCTCGGTAACATAAAAATGAGGGTAATGATCGATCTAGATGCAAAACCAAGCCCATAAGAGCATTGGCAATGGCTTAGTCAAATGTCAATATAAGTCCATAATTTAGCTATATGGAAGAAAAAATATCTACATTAGACTAGCTAAAAGTCAAAAGCTCAATACTTAAGCTACAGTAAATTAAAGAGCTCTCCAACATTAACGAGTTACTGTTCACAGGCCGTAGAAATATTTTATGAATTTCGTCAACCTCCCATCTCTCTTTCCCTCGTTTTTTTCTCTCTCTTCAGACCCGCAAGGCCTCTTCTATTCCTCGTTCGTCCCTCTTCTCTCCTTCGGTTGTCTTCTTCCCCGTCATCTTCCAGGCCAAACGGTAAGTCCCTCTTCCTCGCTCTTCTCTCCTACCAAAAGCTTGACGGATGAGGATCTCGATGAGCTAAAGGGTGCTTGGATCTTGGCTTTGGGTTCAGTTATGATGAGATTCCTGAGCTCTGCAACACCTTGCCTGCACTTGAGCTCTGCTCTTCGATGAGCCAGAAGTTCATAGACGAACAGTAGAAGTCGCCAGATAATGCTGAGGCTGCATCCACGGACTCTTGCCCGTCGGTGTCGAGCCCGATTGCCAATTGGAAGATCTCTAGTCTCAGTGAGTGTTCTGATTTCTTGGTCTTTTTTTTATCTTGTTTGTAAATTTTGGTTTTCTTGCAAGTGGAAGGGCTTGCTTTGAGTTGATGTTTGATCTGCTTGTGATGCTTTTTAACTGGAGCAATGATCTCGATTTCTTTGGTTTTTTTAGGAAAACTTTGGTTATCACGGCGATTTGTGTTGCTTTCGGTATTTTGTCAATGAAATGATTTGCTTTCGGTGATTTGTCAATGACTGACTTATGTTTATCCATCCTATGGATAGATGATTTCCATTCGGCTGAGGCTGCAGGAGCAGCAAGAAGTGGGGGGGGGGGGGGGGGGGGGGAAGAGTGGAGAAAAGGAGTGCTAACTTGTACATCTTCATTGAATACGCCATTTCCACTAGATCTCCCAATCTCCTGTCACTTCAATAGGAACATGGTTCCTGATGGTTTCATCTAAGAACAATTATATTGTTGTATCAATAACAATGTTCTGACTCAGATGTTGAAAAAACATCTTAAGATAGCAATGAAATCCAAAGAACTGCTCCCGATCTTGTTATGTGGTTTTTGGACTGGTTCTGCTTGTTTTGCCATTATTATTAGTAAATTATATAATGCTGAGGAATATGATCTACATGGAGAGCTATAGAATTGCTGGGTTTTGTCATGCAGTTATACAAGATTATAGTTTTAAATGGGAATGAGAATGAGTTGTAGTTTATATAAGATGCTACGAAAATTAGAGAATGATAAATTCAAGATGAAGAGAAACATTGCCCATCAAGATTATGCTCTGTGATTGTTAGAAATGACGCCAGGGCAGTATTTTGACATCTCAGAAAAACAAGTTTATCTTTAACAATACTTATAAAAAAAAAGGTTTATCTTTAACATTATGAAATGAGGGTGGACATAAGAAATGATTGTTAGAAATGAGGGTGGGCAATTGAAATTCAGTTTCAATTGTATTAATGTCTCTCATACTTCCTTTTTATTTTTGATTATGAGCATATTGACAAATTATATTGTTGTGTCATTATCTTAGGATTGCTTTTGATGAAAGATTCTGAAGGATATCTACCAGAAGTATGTCTGATATATATATACATTAGCTCTCGCTAGAAGTATGACTCTATAATATCATCATTAGCATTTTTGCTTTCTTTGATGCTTTCCAAAATTAACTTTAAGAAATAAGAAGTAATCAGTTGTGGAATTGTGCTTTCTTTTATGCTTTCTTTTATTGTTATTTTTATTTTAATAAGTAAGAAATAATCAGTTGTGGAATTGTGAGGCACCTTCTGTGAAGTACATTTTTATTAATCAACTATTAAAGTTTGCCATTGACCACATGTAAATTAATTTTGCTTTTTGCTATAAACTACCTTTTGCAGGCATATCTCAGTAAAGTGGTTTCTGAAAATGCTTTTTGCACTCATCCTCCACCCACTTTGGAATTGGATCAGAATGCTTAGGAGGGAATGGAACAGAGAAGGGATCCCATGATCCATTCCTTTCATAGGAGCCTTTAGAAATCTCTGTTCCAATTTTCTTCTTATGTTTCCTCACTCCATAAGAATTTACTTATTTAGATTCATCAACATGTTCTCTTATTCAACTTGATCGAAACAGGAGCTGAGCAAGTTTATTAATCACTGCAATGAGGTCAAAGCAGCCACTGCGGCTAACAAGGATGGTGGCCAACTAATTATTGTCAAGTGCCGGTGAGAAGAAATAGTAGAATTAGTAGATGATAAGACAACATAAGCATGAACAAAGAGAATTATAAGTTGTATTGAAAGATGATGTCAAGCAGCCTTCATGTTGCAATTCTATTTCATTTTCCAGCTTATGCTTTTTTTTTCTTGGCTTATGTTGATTGTGATATAAGAGTATTGCATAAAACAAGATGTTAATAGCTTGTGCTGCTAAATCTTTTTGTAAAGTTCGACAAAAAGATCTTTTTGTTAATAGCCAAACTTTGGACTTGGCAATGGCCTAGTCATTGCCAATGCTCTAAGAATGTGCTTGGTCAGCACTGAAAGCATGAACAGCGGTAAGCATACATATATATATATGGGCCCAAAATCTCATTCTCCGATTGATTTCACAAACAAGCACTCGAACAGTAAGGTCTATATTAGATATTGAAAGTGTTTCATCTCATTTCATCATTACAGTTTTTTTAAATTTTCACACAAAATATAATAAACAGTTCAATTTTTTTCAAATCTCTAAATAATAATAATATTAAAAAATAATATTCTAATAATATTTTATTCAACTTTCTTCTTACATCTCAATTCACTATCCAAACGGAACCTAAGTAATAAGATTGTTTCTTCCATCTAAACAAAGCCCCGTAGCTTCTTCGATCAAGTATTAATTTTTTGGAAATTAATGGCACATTTTTGCATGATAAATTATGAACAGAACACATCTTTGCTTGTTTATATATATATATATATATATATATATTATTTATATTAGGTTTAAGAAAATAACTGCAATTAACTAGATGATAATATATTTGAGTCCATGGAGATCAGAGAGAATTGAAGGGCCAGATTTTCGTTACCCATATCTTATCTGGAGAAGAGGACAACTTAGAAAATTTGCAAGCTCACTTATTTATACACCAAACATGTTACAATATAGAGGTCTGTTACATCAGCTAGTATAAATAATTATATTTTGATGAATTTTTAAATAATCGTAATAAGTATATAATATGTTTACATATCTACTTGTAAGAGCATCTTCATTGGCTTGACCAAATCTATCTTCAAAATTTAGTCAATATTACATTTTTATACATTTGTCTATTTAATTTAAATTCAATCCCCACATTTAATTATCCTTTCACTCTCTATATAATAATAAAATATTATTAATTTAATAAATTTTTTATTTAATTTATTTTATAACATTTTGTAACTCTACCAATTAAATGTTAATAATAATTATATTCTAGTTAAATTAATATTTAAAAAATATATTTTCAAAAGTCATTTAATGCTAGCTAGTAACAAAAAATATTTGATTAAATTCATCTAAAATTCTATCTAAATAATTACAAACCAAAGTGTATTTTTGCTTGGAGTGAGAAACTAATATTTTAATGTTTGCTTGAAGTGAGAAATTAGTATTTTAATATTTGTTGAATCAATTGTGGTTACTATGTTTGGCCAACTACTATAACAAAAATCTAAATTATTTTAAATTTGCCAAATTCAATGTGGGATGTTTTTGACATCAATTATATAAATTTTAACCAACTTTCTCGTTTGGCCAAGCTAATGAGCATGCTCAAGTAAAATTTGGACAATACATGAGAACTTGAACGCATATCATGGAGTGTATCTGAATCGTTATTACATGAAAAGATCATACAGAGCATGCAGCATTCGTTTTTAAAGTCTCTCTGCCATTTTTGTGGGTGGAATATTGGCAATTTGGGTTGCAGAATGCTGTTCATCGAGATCATGGAGAATTCGATTAGCCCAAAGCTCTGCGTTTTTTACCTTAGAGACACTCTCCAGCACTTCGAAAGGAAGAATGTCTCCGATGACAACCACCATCTTGCTTTCCAAGTCTACTCTGTACGAGGTTACTCCTGTTTTCAAGGAGAGGGAGAAAGCTCAGAAAGGCATATATATATATATATATATATATATATATAGGTCAGTTTTAAGGATAAACATGATAATATTAATATACACACGTACAAGACATGAAAGGATTTTCTCAGAAATACAGAGAAAATTAAGCCCAAGTTGCGGTTAACGTGGGGAATAATCGTACGAGTGGGGTACTTTGCTCGTATCATTATTTTTCTATATTGTTATGATTTTTTAAGGAAAAATTATTCTCATAGGCTATTCACCGCCATACACTTCATACCTTACGAAAAACATTCCCACACTCTATAAAAAATACCCCACACCGTATGAAAAAATTATAAGTGTAGAGTGTGAGAATGAATAGTGAATAACATCACTCTTAAAACTCAAATGAAAGAAAGACATATTTATAACAGAAAAAGTGGGTTTTACAGCTTTTTTATATGAGCATTTTTTTTTCCTAAGCATTATATGAGCATTTGATGTTGTTCGAATAATTCATACGAACGAAAATAAATACTGCAAAATATCTCTCTTACACTCTAGCTAGTTTATCAACAACTTGGTATCTTTCCGTCTTACTCACAATCAAAGACTGCAAAACACAGAAACAAACACAAAACATGTTTTCACCGGATTGATATTTCTTTTTCAGGCATATGATCTGGATTCATCTTGGTGAGATCAATTTTAATGTTTATCTTTAAGCCCGTAAGTCCCCAATAAACAAGAAAATTAAAGAAAAGAGAAACCACAGAGAATTGGAAGTCAAAAGTTATATGCTGATTGTCGAAGAGCCACTAAAGGAGCATTAATTATATACTAACTGGTTTATAAAATATACAGCATTAATTAATTTATGTTTATTAAAAATAGTTAAAGAAATTAATTAAAGAAAATCAATCGAGTAAAAAGAAGATAAAAAAGGCTCATTTCTACGTACCTTCAATCTTCGAGACATGTTTCTCAACTTTTCTTGCACAGCCATGGCAGTGCATGGATACCCTTAGCATCACAGTCTGCATTGATAGTTCATCAAACACACTGAAAATTAAGAAACTCCCACTGCATTGAATATGGCCAAAACAAATTCTTCTCTCTTTCTCTCTAGGGTAAAAGAAAGTTCAGAGAAAAAAGAGCCTCACCTTGGGCTTCAATTGATAAGCCAAGGTTTGGTTTCCAGCAACAACATCTTTCAGTCTCGGCAACTGGTCTTTATCACTTCTGATCAATGACCTTGTCTCAAACTCATCTTGGGTTTCCATGGAGTTAATCATGCAGAAGCAAGCGCTCGAGCAAGAAGAAACGCAAAAACAGTCTAAAACCCTGCCAAAGCTGAGCTTCCCCATTTTCAACTGTAACTTCTCTCTCACTCAGATCACAAGCCTGGAGCTATACAGATTCTCCTCACTTAAGAAATCTAACCTTCCCACCTAATGAATCAACCGCTTCAGTGATAGCCTGAATTTTATATATTTTGTGAGAAAGAGACAGTCCCGCTGGGGGGAGGGAACAAAGAAGCTAAAGGTCAAATATTCATTGGGGAAGGAAAAAGTTGAACAGAACCCAATGAAGCATATGAAGAAAAAAAATAGCCAAAGACCACCACTAACTACACATATTCTCAACGAAATAAGACTACTGCAAGTTGATTGACACATCAAACGCATCACTGATCAGCTAGTATAAAAAATATGTTTTTTCTAAAATTACTTTTTTTTTTATATATAATTATAATGAATAAGAAATGATATTTGCAGTCTTAGAGTATACAAATTTTGCGCACTGATCTCTTTATAAAAAATGGATAAATCTGTAATTCACACAAAAAATTTTTTTTGTAATGGTGGACCTAATTTTTTATAAATGAGTAAGTATGACAGTTTACACACTCTAAAGCTGTATGTAACATTACTAATTATATATAAATAATATTTATATAAACTCATAAATAACAAAATTCATAATTAACTAGTCAAGAAAGCGTGTATATCCACTAGTCCAAAAAGCCACTTGTTGCTGTTATAATCATCCAACTAGATTTTGTCATGCATGTGATGTAGGATGAACTACAAAAAAGAGTAAAACAGAATATAGAGAGTTCTCCACACACAGTACTACATGCAAAAGCAATTGAAAGGAGGAACTTCATGTGAGATCGATTGACAGCTGATCAGAAGAGTTGTGTCTCTGATCAAGTGAAGGTTCTGCTAATCAAAGAAACCAAAAACTCATTAAATTAAGCCTGTTTAGTATGATCTAGTGGTGAAGAGAGGAGCACAGTCTCCAAGGGAGGAAAGAGTACTTAATTAATGTCTAAACCCAAGATTTAGGAAAATAATATCTATAGATGCATGGGTTTGGACTTTGGATAAGCATGATCATGATGCCCGAATTTTTTTATCAAAGGTTAAGTAGGAAGGCATCTGAGATAAGGAATATTTGGTAACCCATGCATGTCTAGCTAGAAAGATTAATAATATATAATAAAACACTTGGTATCGATCATTTTTCTTACCTGTTTAAGCCTATGAGCTAGATCAGAAATATTGGATGGAATAATAAGTACTACTGAAAACACATGAACGAGACCTGATCAAGCTGTTGACAGATTTGTCATGCATTGTCTTAAAAACATGCAGGATAGTACTGACAATAATGGAACAGGAAGATCACTTGAATTATTCAAGGCCATTAGCTCACTCACAACTGGGTTTTTTTTTTTTTTTTTGAATTATTAGAAGATTGAATAATTCATGTGTTGAATAATGCTGTTTTTCTCTACAGCAGGTTGGTCCATGTGATGTTGGTTCCTTCCAAGGGAAGAAGGAGACGAAAATTTAGTGGGGAAAAGTCATGTTAGGCACGCTTGCTTGCATCCATCACATGAGAGTACACTTTGGGCTATGCCACATTAATAAAAAGAAGACTCATGTGGGTGCGTTTGAATAAATATATAATTAAGGTGCATGAGCCAGCAAAAAAGAATTGTGGTAATTAAGGATAAGTACTTAATTAATTAAGAGAGGGAAGAGGCAAGAGCACTTTCGTTTTTATTAAGTTGTTTTTGGTGTTTGTTCTTGGCCAACTGTACTACACTACTGTAGTACATTTTGGTACAAAACTCATCATGTGCAAAAGTTAATTCCAATTTAGGAAAATGTTATCTATAGATTTTAAAAAAATATTACTTTTACCGCTTGTTTCTACCGTTAATTTTTACCATTGTGAGTTTTTTATTTTTTTTACTTAATGATTAAGTAAGTATTTTTTAATAATATTATGAATTTTTTTATTTTTTAAAATATATTTAAATATGTTAAAAAAATACATGTAAAAAAATATAAAAAAAAAATAATTCCAAAATCACTAGCGGGAGCTCCTAGCGGTGGGAGTAGCACCGCTCTAGATTCTATACGTATAATTTTACATACATAATCATTAGTACTCACATGTTAGTTATTAAAAATTATTAAAATTTTAAAATTTAAAATTCAAAGGAAATAAGGATGCCACTCGATGCATATAAAATTGTGCGTACTTATAGCACTGCTCTTTCAATAGAAGAAATGTGGGCATCAGCCGGAAGTCTCAACACACTCAATGCATTGAAAAAAAAAAATGTGAGGTGTGTTGCAGCTTCCGGCTGATGCCCAGCAAACCTCCTTTCAATATATATGATCACAAAACTAATCGCACACCTGATCACGTCATGATCAAGTTGAGAGGGGATTATGTTAATTATTAATTCTATTATGTTTATAACTTAACTATAGAATTGTTTGCGTTTAGATTTCCTTAGTTCTCTTGTTCTAAAAAATTATAAAAAAAACTCTACTCATCATTCTCACATCACACATAATTTTTTTTTTAATTTTTAATTTTTTCTATTACCAAATGTGTGATCTATAGATGATGAGTAGATGAACGCAATTAGTTTATGAAGAACAAAACCAAAAAAATAAAAAAATAAAAAAATTGTGATGTGTTGTGTATGAAGATGATGAATGGCAAAACTCTAAATTATATATCGAGAGAGAAAAATGCACAAGTGTTATATGGAAAAGAAGACAAGTATTATATAATTTTAAATTTTAAATTATCTAATATTTAATATTTGTGGACATAATCTTTTAAACTTATTTAATTTTGAATGTGTGACATGACTTAATATAAAGAAATTTGAGATTAATTATGTACCGTTTGGATAATGAGTTGAAATGAGATGAGTTGAGATAAAAGTTGAAAGTTGAATAAAATATTGTTAGAATATTATTTTTTAATATTATTATTATTTTAGAATTTGAAAAAATGAAATTGTTTATTATATTTTGTATGAGAATTTAGAAAATTATAATAATGAGATGAAATAAGATGAGATACTTTCACTATCCAAAATATATATGTTGGTATGCAGTGTGAAGATGATAAATAACATTTCTCATGTTATAAACCGATATTGCAAACAGAGTTTTTCTACTCAGTAGTTTTACACCACACATGTTAAGAGAAAAAAATAAAAAAATAAAAAAATAAAAATAAAAATACGTATACGGTGGAGTACTGCTAAATAAAATTTTTGACAAATATTTGGTGCATATATACATCTCATGTCTTATTTGGAAGAGTTGTCGGTTTGGCTCCACGGCCTCCACAAGTCGATATATTTAAATCGTACAAAACTTTGTGCCAAATCGTTATTATTATATAAAATAATTGAGGCTTCGCCGTATCAATGTTAATTACATTTATCACATAAAGTTTAAAAATTTAAATATCGAGTTTCAAAATAATATTTAAAGTTTCAGCCAACTCTACAAATTAATAAGTTGGTTTGGAATACTTATAATATCTTAATATATTTGTAAATAATAATAAAATAGTTTGCGTTAAGAGATTTTATTAGATTTTAAAAAATAAGAGAGAAAAATTTGAATAAAAATATTATAAAATTAAAAAAATTATTTGACTATAATTTTTTTTATATAATCTTTGTTTTGAAATTTGAAAATGTTGTATTATTTTTTGTGTTTTATTTTGAAATTTGGAAAAGTTGTAATGATTAGGTAATAATTACTGGTTAGCTGAAAAATTTAAAAATTTGAAATTGAAAACTGTTTTGTATTTGAGTGATGTTTGGAAAGAAAATATCTGAAAATATTTAAAAATACTTTAGAATATTTATGTTGCCAAATGGACTTAAGAGATTAGTTGTTGAATTTCTCATATTTTTGGATCAATTTACTTAAGAGAAAATTGAAATAGTACTAGATCTCACACATTGAGAATCATATTTGTAAAATGTAATTTTATATGATAAACCAAATGTACTTATAATATAAAAAACAAAACTCTACAATCTCACAATTATAACAATAACAATAAAAGATTTATTAATAATAAATATTCATAACCTCCTAACACTTCACACTTTACACTGTTTTTAATTTTTATTATTTTTTTCTTTTATCAAATATTTATTATATGATAATGAATAGAAAATTTGAAATAATTTTAAAAAAATAAACTCAAAAAAAATTTTAAAAAAAATATTAAAAATTTATTTTATTTTTTTAAAAAAATGTAAAGTGTGGAGTGTGGTAAAGGTTGTGTAGCAAAACTCATTTATTAATGATCACTGCAGGTCACATAACTGACATAAGTCGTGTAAATTAATTGTTTGATAATTCTCTTTATAAACATCTTTGTTTTCTTAAATCTACCTTTTATTCTTTTTCTCAAGGGCGAATAGATTTGTATTCAAAACTCAAATCAACTCATCTCAATTCATCTTATCTCATCATTACAATTTTTTCAAATTCTTACACAAAATATAATAAACAATTTAATTTTTTCAAATTCTAAAATAATAATAATATTAAAAAAATATTCTAACAATATTTTATTAACTCATTTAAAATCATCTTAACTCATCTCTGAATACAAACGGGCCTAAATCATCCAAGATATTGATTGAAATTAGAGATTGAACATGACATTAAAACAATAATTTAAATAAATATTTATAAACTTAATTAATGTTGACACACCAAACACAGTACTAATGTGTAAGTTATAAATCATATCAATTAGTATAATAAATATTTGTGATTTGAGTTTTTCAACGACGGATGATTGAATATTAACGTACGTAGATAATAATGCACGATGCCAAGCTGATTGAAGAATGAAGACAACTGGACATTAATTAGTTAATTACCCTTCAATTAAGCAAGTCAGTAGATTAAATTAATTGTACTGTGTAAGAGTATGCTTTGAACTATTATTTTCATTTTCTCCATTTTTTATATCACAATGTCACATCACATGGTTGATTTATATTATTATTATTATTATATATATATATATATATATATATAATAATAATAATAATAATAATAACAATAAAAGTGAATACATATTAGATTGGCTGCCATTCACACAAGCAACAAACATAAAAAAGAGCCATATTCATGCATAGGTTTCACACTTCAAAAATGGTGCTTGCTCTGTTTTGCACATATTCAGAAGATTTTCAAGGTCCTAAACCCATATTCTTTGTATATGGAAAAATCAGAAGAGAATTGCGATATGGGAAGCTGAAATTGCTCACCAGTCACCAATTCACCCATTTTCTTCTATAGCTGCACCAACAAAAAAGTAGAGACTTTGGCATATGGGCTGGCTACTTACTTTGTAAGGAGAAAATATGAGAAGTCTGTAATTGAAAAGTTCAGCAACCAAAAATTGATTGATCAGGCTAGAGGTGCAAATTTAGATCGAGAAACTGGAGGTCCAAACTGGCTGGAACCGGTCTGGTTCCGATTTTATAATTTTTCAGGACCGAACCGGACCGATTGATAAAAAAAAATATAAAATTTTATATTTTATATATAAGTTTTATACAAAATTAATATTATACAAAATATTTTATATATATAAGTTTTATATATAATATATAATTATATGTGAAAACTTTTATATATAATATATAACTATATATAATTGTTAGACTTTTGAATTTCTAATTCATTTGGACTTATTTTATTCCATAGCAGATTTTTCTTTTTATTGCAGAATTTTTTTTCCCAATTTTTGTAGTAGTTATATTTATAGGCTTGTAGTATATTCTTTTTAGTAAAGCAGATTTTTGAAAATCAGTTTTTAGTAAAACAGATTTTAGTAAATCAGATTTTAGTAGAGCAGAATTTGTTTTAATAAAAGTATAAAGCAATTTTTTTTTTAATGACAAACTTACATTTAAAAAAAAAAACTAAAAAACCAGATCGGACCGGTAAAACCGGAAGTACCGGTTTAGGAGGATAACAGGTGCGTAATCAGTTTTGAAAAATGTAAAACTAGTACATACCAGTTCGGTTTTAAATTTTGTCCAAAACCGGACCGGACCGTAGCGGTTACACCCCTAGATCAGGCAATACCAACTTCCAAATAATGAAACTCTTACCACATATGACCAAGATGCAGAATTAGAACATTTGGTCCCATTTGGATTCAGAGTTAATCTCAACTCATCTCATTTATTCATTACAATTTTTTCAAATTTCAACACAAAATATAATAAACAATTCAATTTTTTTAAATCCCAAAATAATAATAATATAAAAAAATAATATCCTAATAATATTTAATTCAACTTTCATCTTATCTTATCTCATCTCACCTCTAAGACTGTTCCTCTGGGCCGGATTTTTTCCCGGCCTGGTTCGGAACCCGGATAACCGGGTTCCAGTTACGGGTTCAAAACCCGGTACTCGGGTTTCTTTTTTAATTTATCAACCTACCATAAAATCAACCCCAGACTGCCTCCTCCCCATTCCTCGTAACCCCCGTCTATCTCTCTGTTTTTGTCTCTCTCTCTCCGAAGAAACCCTAGCCTCCCTTCTTCTGTGTCGACGAAGAAACGCTAGCCTCCCTCCCTCAATGTCGACGAAGAAACCCTAGCCTACCTCCCTAAGTGTCGACGAAGAAACGCTAGCCTTCCCCCTCAGTGCCGATCGAAGAAACCCCGTCATCGTCGTTGCTGACTCGTCTCATCCTCGTGACCTAAGGTTTGTTCTCTGCAATTTGGGCCCGTTTTATTTCGATTTGGGTCTGTTTTATCATGATAAGAAAATGCTATATGCTGATGTTTATTCTCACCTCGATCTCTCTCGCTTCTCACCCTCTCTATCTCGCGTCATCAGATACTTTGGAATGACGACGATGATGGGGTCAGAAACAATATCAATGAGGCAACTCACCTCTTTGATATTGTTTCTTCAAATGTGGATGGTACAGAACATGTTGTGGGTTCGAATGCACTGTTATTGAGCGATGCCAAAAGTATCATTCCAATTGCTAAATACTCATGGAATGATTTTGATTGGAAAAGTTGTTCCAAAACTGCCATTCAATGTTTTGAACCATGGTATTGCATAGAAACGAAGTGACAACATCAGCCAAAACAGTTCCCTATATAAAATCCAATCCGAAACACAGCCAATTGGTGTCAGATTAACGTACCTCCCACCTTTCTCTAAATCCTTACCTTGTGGGAAAACGTAGAATCGAACAATATGTGGAAGAGATAAAGAGATGACCAACCATTAAGGCAAGAGAAGTAACTAGAAGAAAACTCGTTATTGTAAAATATTTTCACCCATACAGCAGTTTAACAAAAACACATGTATTTAAACCATGCTTTCTGAATAGTTCAGATAAAACCTTAACATGCATATAAATTTCCTTTAGAAGGGTCAGATAAAAATTTAGGTCAAAATATCTAACCCATCACAAATTGAAAATAAACCATAGCTTGAAGCAACTAATGTAAGAATTCATTAATTATGGATGGAGGTCAAGAAGAGCAGGAAAGACGGTTTGATGCATTAGAAAGATCTTAGAAATTTACACATGTGGATCAACTCAACAGTAAATTTGGAAAAGTGAACATCATACTAACCTTCTGATTATGTAACACCCTATTCCCGAAAAGACATTTTAGAATTTTCGATGAGCCAGTGTGCTACTACTAAACTTGAACTTTAAAATTTTTTATCTTAAACAACGCGCCAGGTGCGAAAGATTTCCATAAAAAAATAACAAACTTCAATAAATACTAAAAATCCAAAATAAAGTCTGCGGAAGCACTTATTAAAAAATACGGAAGTCTCATGTGCTTATCAAAATAATTTATGTAAAACTTAAAACCATAAAATAATCATAGCATAATCTGTCTAGGCCTCTGCCTCGCCTCCCTGGGTCAAGTTCTGTCCTGCAATCTCGTCTTCATAAATGTCATCACCTGGGGTGGTTTAAAAACATAAAAATAAACTAAAATGAGTCGAATACTCAATAAACAACACATCATACAGTAAACATAATAAACATAAGGTTTCTTATAAAACTTGCATATTCATAAATACACTCATAAATAACATGAACATGAACATGAACATTAACTTATCTTTCACTTGTCATAGGCCGTTACCCACTGTTGACCCCCGTGAGTTAGGGTTAGCGAATCTAAATAGATTCCGATTCCGCCCCTGGCCACGGGTTGTGGAATCCATACATAAGGAAGACAATACTGGGTGCACTACCAGCATGCACGACCTGGCAATGCAATATGCCCATAACATAGGTACCATTTTCATATCATAACATAGGCCGTTACATATCTTATCAAAATCATACTTGCATACTTGTCATTTCATAGATTTCAAAAGAAATCACATACATACTTGTCATAGCGTATCATAGATTTCAAACGAAATCGCATTCTTTCATAAACGTCGTGATACATGTTTCATCGCATAAAATCATGATTTTTCAAAAATATTTTACGAAATAACTCTATCATAAAATCATGCATTTCCTAAATAATTTTATGAATAATCTTTCACATGAAATTATGCATTTAATAAATAATTTCATGAATAATCTTTCACATAAAATCATGTATGACTTCCCATAATTATTTTAATGCATAAATTATCACATAAGATCATCAATATTCATAAACTTTCACATAAAATCATGACTTTTTATCATGTCTTGGGTACGTAAAAAGGGGCTTCCAATGAAGGGCATACATGCATAATATCATTTATAACAAAAATAAACAGTTTACCGTACATACGTGTAAGAATATGATCATGCTACTTACCTTGCAATGCTAATCCACTATTTTCGGCACGAAATCGGTCGCCTATAAAAATAAACATGTACTTTGCATAAATTTTTAATTAAACAAGTGATTCTATTTAAAAACCTAACTACTAAAATAGTCTTTATTTTCTAAACCTAAACACTTCCTAACAGTGAATTATTCTAAACCATTAATCTTGGAACAAAAAGACCTTATAAAGCCAGTAATTAAAAGCCCACGTAAAAATAAAATTAAAGCTCAAAATAAAATATAAGTTCAATACGTTGCTATTTGGTTTAAAACTAAGGGACAAATATGTAATTTAAAAATAAAAGAATTTACCCTTCAGTAATTGAAGCCGACAGAAACGTAACTCCTTCTAACTTGAAGACACAAGTATTTCTTGAGGGAAAAAAAAAATAAGTCGTGCGATATCCTTACCAAGAGAGGAAGCACGCGACGAAGCGAGGGTTGAGGAGAGGGTAGCGAGTGCGGCAGCAAAGCTTTGAGAGAGAGAGGAGACGAAAAGTGAGAGAGAGAGTTTACGGGATGAACTACATGCCGTGAGTGATAGAGGGAGAACGGAGAGTGAGAATCACGGCATGAGGGAGATGGACTGACTTACGTGTGGTGGTTCGGGGCGTAGAGTAACCCAGCTGCGTTCGAAAGGTGTGGACGCTTCCGACGAGGAGAGACGGTTGCCAAGGTGGAGGCTTGGCTCTATAGTGGCTCCGAAAATACTCTGTTTGAGGGCTAAAAACAGAGGAGGCTGGTTGTTGGCTTTTTTCGAGGCGAGTCGAGTAGTGATTCTGCTAGCTGGGCAATGAGGTGGTCAGAAGGAGGAGCTGCGTCGTGGTTATGGAGGGAGTCAAAGTTTTATGCTCTTTTGTGGGGCTGGGGTAGTGCTAACGCACGATTTCCGTCGTGCAGGTGGCCCTCGATTACTTGTTTCCTGGAGGCCCTGCATGAAGTGGGGGCAGCGTGCGAGGGCTTAAGGAGTGCGGCTGGCAGTTTGGGTTGGCGTGGAGGGGATCATAGTGCGACATGGGGAAGAAGGTGTGGCTTTGGTTTCCATGGAAAATTTTCAGAGAGGAAAAATAGCTTGGCGGCAGAGGCTATGCCTCTCATGCAGAGGACAGCTTAACTATTTATAACCTAGCCAGTAGAGAGTCAAAAAGAAAAACCCTAGGATGAGAAACGTGAATGTGGAGGAAACAGATGAAGCCCGTGCATGCATAGAAATCTACCACAGTGAGGAGTCTACGTGATGGAGGGCTATTGCGGCAACCATCAAAGTTCTCGTATGTGTATAAAAAAACATGGTGGAAAACCCTAGAGAAAAAAATAAAGGAAGAGACGTGCATGTGCATGTGCATGTGCATGTGCATGTGCATGTGAGTGGATTGAAGAAGAAAAGAGAAAAAAAAATCCGGCAAGAGGAGTTGTATTATGAAGAGGATTCAAGGGCTTAGACGGAAAAATAATAATAATAATAATAATAATAATAATAAAGCCTAAAATAATCTATCCGATAAATTTTCTAATGGGCTTTAATTTAAAAAAATATTCGAATTTTATCTCAAAAATAAATAAATAAAAAATAAAAAATAAATATAGGATCGGGTCATTATAGATTACAAGGGAAAGTTGTCTTCTGTTGGTCTCTCTAGGTCAGTAGCAATGCATGATACTAACCTCCAACCGCGTGGTCATGGGCTCGAATCCCATAGATGACGTCACTGTTGAAGAAGTGTTCTACCCGCCCTTCACCAAGACGATCAATCTACAACAACAATTGAGGGTGGCACGGTGTGCCCAATGCACCTTTGATGCCTAAGTTAGTAATTGATAACTTGGGTTGATACGAAGGTATTGGATGAGAGAGTTACATGAGATTACCATCTTCTACCCGATATATTGGTGTGAATGTTAGTGATAAGTATGGGATACCAATTCAATCTCCTGGTTTTCCTTATCGGTTTAAGTGATTGACATTTATACTAATAGGGAATTATCCAACGATATGGCAAATTTCCCACTGTTTCCCTGGATCAGTTATCATATCTTATCAAAATGACGGTTACCGTGTCAATTTATTTTGCAACCAATCCTCTATGATCTTGATATGATATTCTTTGGGCCTCCTCCTTGGGCCTGAGCTCATTGGCGTGACGAAATGAGCGTGCAACTCAAAAGACCCCACAACCTCTACCATCAAAGTTAAGTCAAAAGACACGCGATGATAAAATGGGCGTGCAGGTCAAGAGACCCCGCGACCCTCGACCAACATGATTTCCACATGCCAAACACCATGCGTTCTCAAGCAACCAGAGACCAAGAAACAATTTCTGCAGACATGGAAGCACAAATTGTAGAAATGGAAGAAAAGCTGAAGAAAGTAATGACAACAATGGAGAGCCATAGACGGGAGAATGAAGACCTGAAGCACCGCAATGCCAAACTTAGCGAGCCCATGACGCTAAGCCAGGGTGAGCAGCCTGAAAGGGAGGCACAAACACAAAGTAGGGGTGCTACCCGCATGGTGCGGGGCGGGGGCACCCCCTCCCCACACCATGCGGGTGATGGGGGTTTTTCCCCCGCCCCCCGCCCCCGGTGCCGGGGGGCGGGGAAAAACCCCCATCCGCCCCGCCCCCCGCCATTATATTAAAAAAAAAATTTTTTGGTCTAAAAATATTTTTTTAGACCAAAATTATAATATAATTTAAATAATAAATTAAAATTTATAAATATGAAAAAATTTAAACTCATTAGAGTTAGATTTTGGATTGATTTGGCCTCCTAGGCTAATCTTTATATAGGAGGCCAAGACAATACAATAGTCATCCTTAAGCAATGTGGGAGCCCTTAGCGAAGATCATGGTGAAAGGCATCTCTAAATTCTTGTGGAATAATGTTGTCTGCCGATTCGGGATCCCCCAAAGCATAATCTCAGACAACGAAAAATAATTCAACTCAAAGCATTATCGAGAATGGTGCATAAAGCTAAAACTCTAGGTCAAGTACTCGTACCCAGGGGACCCACAAGCTAACGAACAAGTAGAAGCCACTAACAAGTCCCTCTGGGGATTCTGAAGAAGAAACTCACAGACAGAAAGTGAGAGTGGGAAGAATAGCTCTCAGGGGTCTTATGGGTTTATAGAACAACGATAAAGACCCCAACAGGGGAAACCCCTTTCACCCTGGCATATGGAAGTGAAACTATATACCCCAGTGAAGGTCAGGTTGCCCACTTACCGTACTCGCCATTTCAACTTGCCGCAGAATGACAAAACATTAGAAGAGCACCATAACCTCCTAGATGAAGAGAGGGAAGACGCCAAAGTTCAAGCAATCCTTAATAAGAGAAGAAAGGAATGTTACTTCAACAAAAGAGTCAAGCCCAGACCATTCAAAGTAGGCGACCCAGTGCTGAAAGAGTCGAGAATAACTACGCAGGCGGAATGAAAGCTTGGCAATGGGAAGGACCATACGTGGTCATCGCCAATAACCGACCAGGCTCTTATCGCTTAAGAGACAGCTAGAGGAAGTAATTGTAGCACCCTTGGAACGCTGAGCACTTAAATAAGTTCTACCCTTGATTTTTTTAATAGTAATAAGGAATGACGAATAAGAGCGGTTATGTCCCTCACTCTCAAAACAATGAATAAATGTGATTGTTTCTGCCACCGCCACGCCTCAACACAGATTATTTCTTACCAAAGTTGAGTCCAAAGATTTGTGGTGAGGAAACAGGGGTGCATGTCAAAAGACCGTGCGACCCCCGACCACAAAAGTCTAGTCAAAAGGCTTGTGGTGAGGAAACGAGAGTGCAAGTCGAAAGACCTCGTGACCACCAAAGTCGAGTCAAAAGACTCGCGGTGCTGAATAGGGCCAGTAGGTCCAGAGACCCTGCGACCCTCAACCACCAAAGTCGAGTCCAAAGAGTGCGGTGAGGAAACGGCCACGCAGGTCAAAAGACCCCGCGACCCTCGACCACCAAACCCGATTCAAAAGCCTCGCGATGATGAAACAAGTGCTCAGATCAAGAGACCCTACGACCTTAGACCATCAAAGTCGAGTCCAAAGACTCACGGTGAGGAAATGGGCATGCAGGTCAAAAGACCCCGCGACCCTCGACAACCAAAGTTGAGTCCAAAGACTCGCGATGAGGAAATGAGGGTGTAGGTCAAAAGATCCCGTGACCCTCGACTACCAAATTCGAGTCAAAAGACTCGAAGTGATGAAACGGGCACGCAGGTCAAGAGGCCTTGCGACCTTCGACCACCAAAGTCGAGTCCAAAGACTCATGGTGAGAAAGCGCAGGTCAAACGACCCTCGACCACGAAAGTCGAGTCCAAAAACTCGCGGTGATTACAACACCAAGCAAATTCCAAATGCGAGCACAACACCAAGTAAGTGCAAGTACAACACCAAGCGTACAATATCAAAACAAATTCCAAATACTCAAAAAGGAGTTTACACAAATACCAAATGAATAATACAAGAGTTCTTAAGGTTTGTACAAGGCCTCAAGATCATACAAATGTAAGCACAAGAAGAGTGGAGCAAACTAAGAAGGCAAAGTAGCAGAAGTTGAAGGCGCATAAGCTGTAGAAGGGAAATCATCATGTATAGTATCACGTCCCAAACCATCCAAAAACTACCAGGAAATTAGGTCCAGTTTGAAGGATTGAAGGATCAGACGCCTTAGGTTAGTTCGAGAATTCGCCAATAGGAAGGGTCGCAACTGCACTAGGCCAACCCCATAGCCGTAGGTGAAAGCTCGATCATGGACAAATCTGGCCACCGAGATTTGGGGTGAGAGGCGAGCAACCTCATCCCTCGAAGAGGCCAGTTTAGATTCCAAATCCTCGACCCTCTTATCTCGATCCTTCACCTTCGTGTCAAGGCGCGGTAGAGACTCACTCAGTTCCCTTTGATGCTTATCCATCCATTCCCGATCCTTCTTCATCCCCGAATGCCTCTTGGAAAGCTCTTCCAAGGCCCCTTTAGCTTAAAAAGGTCAAGGCCAAGGCGATGAGCATCCTCAGCAGCCACCACGACCTTGGAAAGTTTAGCACAACACCTCTTAGAGGCGGCTAGCTCCCCTTGGGCAAAGTCTCTTTCTTCTTCTTCTTCAAGGTGAGATAGTTGTGCACGAGTAGAGTCTCTCTCACTCTTCAGCAAAGCTAGCTCAAAATGATCTCGAGCACTAACCTCTCTCACTTGACCGAGCTCACCTCGAAGGATGGACACCTCCTCTAGAAGGACTTCTAGATCACCCTCTAACGAGTGTATATATACCCGTTCACCTGTTCAAGGAGGATTTATGTCCCAACTTTTTCTGACTTTAGCTTCTCAAACTCTTGCCGTGCCCAGAAACCAAACATACTTCGTGTTCGGACCTCATCCTCCAAATAGGCCAACCATGTCACTGACACTTCGAGAGGGGCGAGAGGGGTGAAGAGCTCCTCCCCTTGGTCCCTTGGCACTGAGTCATGATGAGACCCAAGGACATAAGGGTATGGAATGACGAAAGCAAAAGAAATTTTGCCCTCAGAGGCGCGACCAACTCCTCGCCCCCACCTTCCCTAGTGGAAACACCCTCCTCGAGAACAAGAGGGGCGAAGATCCTCCATCACCCCAAAGGAAGGACTGAAGGGAGAAGGGATGGAAATCCGCTCCCCACTCACTTCCAAATTGGTGGGCGGGGTCTCACCCCCAGAGATGGTAGTTGGAAGAGTTAGTAGTGGCTTTCCTCTCACCTAGATCCTTCTGGGGGCCAGGGGTGACCAGCTGCTCACTCTCTTGACTTGGATCCTCGCTCACCATTGGCGCAGTAACATTTGGAGGCATCGAGTCAAAGAGGCCTAGAGTAAAGGCGGTGTAGATATTCGTACCCTCCACTTTTTCGCCTTGCACCAAGTCGATGGAAGGGATTTTACGAAGCTCAAAGGAAGGCGAGTGGGCTGTACCAAGCTCCTGAGAAGTGAGGTCAAAGTCAAGATTTGTGGCCAATTCGGTAAGCGCTTGGCCCATCAGGTCGTCAAGATCACCAGGGCAAAGGGAAGCCCGACAAGTTGGCGACTAACAAATCACGGAAGGCGGGGTCGATGAGGGATAGTCGCCTAAGCGGCCAGAACCTTTTGTGCCTTATCTGGTATTACTTTGGGCCAAGGGAAGCTAGGGCGTCTCACTGCTCCCACCGCGAGGTGAACCCTCCTCTCCTTCTTGGTCAATAACACGTTTCGAACGAGAACGCTTACTTGCTTTCTTAAGTGGAGCAGTAGCGGACATTTTCTTCTTGAGAGAAACTACCGCCTTTGTAAAAAACAAATGACCACTCACAAGGGAGCATAACCAAAATCGATCAATATTTTCTGGGGATAGGAGGGCCTTAGTCCAAATGGCATCCTTATTTTCTTGGACCCAGGCGAGAACCATGTCGACATGAGCTTGTTCCCGTTCCGACAAAGTAACTATCATCACCTTTTCATTAGGAACCCTACCCCAATCGGCTTTAATTTGAAACTCGCCCTTCAGGTTTTCAAGGCTTCAGGGCCAGGGAACTGCCAACCCTGGCGAGAAATAAAAAAGAATTTCCTTTGCCATTGTTTGGCATTAGAATGTCGACCCTTGAACCGTGCTAGTGGATGGGAACGTGTACGAAAGCTACATATATTACCTACCGAGCCTCTAGCCGAATAAACTGTAAGGAATTCTCAAGCAGTCAAATCTGGATATTCCTCTCGAGCAGGCTCCAAAACCATTCGCCATACTATACAACTGCACAGGAGGACCCTCCAAGCATGAGAGTGAAGTTGGGCCAGTGTCAACTTCATGAAATCAAGAACGTCGCACACAGGGCGACAAAAAGGGAAGCCTTAGACCATGAACATGAGCACAGGCTGGCAAAGCTACCTTCTCACCAAAACCTTCTTCGTCGACGACATGCACATAATAGGAAACATTCCGTAGAAGTTCCTCAACTTAGTAAGGTCCTTACGAGTAAAGATGGAGCGCCAATCAACACCCTTGTAATAGGGAACATCCTTTGAATGAAAGATTTTGGAGCCAAAGAAGGTGTCATGAGCAGGAAGTCAATAGGAACTCTGCTGGGCCATCTTCACTAATTGCGAAATCAAGAAGCAACGATAGCTAGGGTTTCAAAGGAAGGATAATATGAAGCTCAGCCCATATGAAACCCAAGTCTGGAAATGCATGTCTATTTTTTAGTAAGATGAAGCCCATCAGGTTGTTTGATTTTACTATGTGTGGGTGTGTGAGAAATGGGCCTAGCTCGTGTAAATGAATCCATATGTTGAAAAAAAGAGCCCAACCCCTCCCTCTATGTGGCGTCGTTTTGACCTAAGGGGATGAAACCCTAAGAAAGTTTTTGCTCCCCTCTCTTTCTCTAGCACCGCAACCCCCCTTCTCTGAAATCTCTCTCTCTCTCTCTCTCTCTCTCTCTCTCCCTCTCCCCATCTCATTCCCTTCCCAAACATCATTTAAACACAAACACTTTCAAACTAATCATTACAGCTTTTTTAAGCTAATCATTACAACTTTTCTAAACTTTCAAACAAAAAATAATTCAACTTTTTCATATTTTAAAACAAAAAAAATATTAAAAAATTATATTCTAACGATATTTTAACTTTATAATATTTTTATTCAATTTTTACTCTCTCATTTTCCAAAACCCAATAAATACATAACTCAAACTATGTCACTACTATTCACAAATTATCTTAGTACTATTCACAAAATCTTTATTTCATCTCATTCTCCAAGCATTCCGTAAATGTGTTGGCCAATCAGATATTTCAGATAAGTCAGAACAATCAACTAAGTCAGGCAAGTCAGATAATTTAGAGAAATCAAGATAATGTATACATAACATAAGCATCAATATGATCAGTCATGATCAGTCATAAAATAAAATTAACATGAGTTTTCGACTCATGTTAATTTTATTTTATATTTTTAATCACCTAGGTAAGGATAATGATGATTATGAGTAGGCGGACCAGGCTTAGAAGGAGCAGACCAGTGAACTTTAGCGAATTTTATTTTATGATAGCCATTTTATCTAATAGGTTCAAGACACAAGTTATTTTAATAACTCTTATATGTAATAAGTAGTGTTTTATTATGAAATCTCTTGCTTGACTATTTTTATGAAAGTACGTGACATCCCTAGCCTACGGGAAAATGGTGTTACACTGTCAATGCCTCATTCTTTCGAGAGTCTCCAATTAGCAAACTCCTCATACTGCTCAACAGAGACTCCATCTCTGCTTGGGCCTTACAACTCAAGGCATCTGCCACTACGTTGGCCTTTCCAAGATGATATTTTATCTCACACTGATAGTTATTGATTGTTTTTATCAATCTACTCTGCCTCATGTTCACGTTCTTTTGGCTGAAAATATACTTGAGGATTTTATGATCACTGAAAACCTCACAGTTTTCTCTATACAAGTAATGCCTCCAAATATTTAGTGCAAACACCACCACAACTAACGCTAAGTCGTGAGTGAGATAATTCTACTAATGATCCTTCAACTGTCGAGAGGCATAAGCAACTACTTGTTCTTCTTGCATCAATACACATCCTAGACCTCCGTTTGATGCGTAATTATAAACCACCGAGTTTATGGGGTTTAGGCAAAGCCAAAACCAGAGCTGTAGTCAATCTTTACTTCAATTGTAGGAAACTCCTTTCACATTCTTCACTCAAGGTAAACTTTGCGTTCTTCTTGGTTAATGCAGTAAGAGGTCATGAGAGGTTAGAGAAACCTTCTATGAATCTCCTATAATATCCAACCAAACCAATAAAACTACGAATCTCATACATGTTGGTTAACCTATGCCTATTCGTTTTTGCTTCTATCTTACTAGGGTCAACTGCTACACCACTGCTAAAATCACATGCCCCAAAAACTTCACCTTTCGAAGCCAAAACTCACACTTATTGAGTTTTGCATATAACTGGTATTCCTACAATCTTTCTACTACTTGACTCAAATGTCTCCATGCTCCTCATTACTTCTGGAATAGACCAAAAGATCATCTATAAGCACTACTACAAAGCTATCCAAGTATGGCCTAAAGATCTGATTCATTAAATCCATAAATGTTGCCTGAGCATTGGTCAATCTGAATGGCATTACTAAGACCTCGTAATGTCCATATCGAGTTTTGAAAGCAGTCTTGGGAATGTCTTGCTCCCTAATTTTAAGTTAATTGTATCATGACCTCAAATCTATCTTTGAAAATACCGAAACTCCTTGTAATTGGTCTAATAGATCATCAATTCGAGGTAATGAGTTCTTATTCTTGATTGTTACTTTGTTTAGCTCCTGATAATCGATACACATTATCATCGATCCATCCTTCTTCTTTGTGAACAATATAGGTGCACCCCAAGGCGAAGAACTAAGTCGAATGAATCATTTCTCCAATAATTCCTCAATCTGGGTTTTTAGCTCCTTTAACTGTGTAGGAACCATCCTATAAGGTGCTCTATGTAAAAGGGCAGTTGCTGGTTCTAACTTTATGACAAACTTCGTTTCCCTATCCAGGTAAATCATCATCAAACACCTTAGGAACTCTTTTTCACAGATTTTCCCTGGACTTCTTTGGATTCCTTTGCATTTTCTACCACGAACAATGAATTGGTGGTCACACCATCTATAATGCTCTTCTTAGCCTGACAGGCAGAAATAACCATTGGGGATACCTCAACGGGTTCTCCTACGTAACAAACCCTATTTGCGGTGAGAATCTCAAATACTATTAATCTTGGCATAATGTCTAAATAATCAATCCATGCTTATGATCAAATCGAATTCCATTAGACAAAATATGATCAAACCAGCCTTCAACACTAGTCCCTCAACTTCTAATGGGCAATCCTTGACTAGGGGTGGGCAGTGGGGCCCTGCATTCCGCTACCCCGCCCTACCCTCGCATCTAGCCCCCCAGCGGGGGTGGGGGACGGGCTGGGCCCAACCTTGCTCCGCATTTCCCCTATGTCCCCCGCATATATATATATATATATATATATATATATATATATATATTTACAAATTATATATATTACAATTTTTTAGACTTGTATTCACAAGATTGCATTGCCTTGGCCTCCTAAACAATCCTTTATATAGAAGGCCAAGGCAATACAAAAGTCTTATTTAAGCAGTGTGAGACTCAATAGATATAAATGTTGACCTAGGAGGCTAAGACAATGTAATCTTATGAATACAAGCCTAACAAATTTAAAAAAAATGTTATTAGTTTTTAAATTATGGTTATATTTACAAATTTTAATTTAGAATTTAAATTATATAATAGTTTGGGTCCAAATAATTTTTAGGCCCAATGGGCCATCGCTACCATTGGATTAGGCAGGTGGGGGGGAGGGGGTGGGGTAGACATCTGCAGATGAGATGTCCCGGGGGGGGGGGGATAGAAACACTACCCCTACATATGTGGTGGTGGGCTGCGGGGAAGGGTCGACCCCGCCCCTGCATATGCATGTAGCACCCCTATTCTTGACTATTCGGGTACAACTAACTATGTTTCCGCCAGGAACTGTCACCAAAACCTTTTGGGGTAATAGTTTGGTAAGCAAATCACACAATAGCACAAGTTGCAGACACAAAGGACTGTGATGCTCCAGAATCAAATAATGTGCAAGTTGTATATTGCAGCAACGTAACCTTACCTAGTCAAGATAACGTTATCAACTAAAGAGCTTAAGCAAAGCTAATTATTTTTTTAACTAAGGTAGGGTTAGAGTAATACCAGTGATCACTCCTACCTTAACTGCCTTAGCAACTTCTTCTGGCATCACTGCATAGACTCGAACTTTCAATGGAGTCTTAGGATTGGGGTCATGTGCTGCTCCACTCCCAAGTGTATTATGGGGAGAATCTCGAATCAAGTGACCTGTTTTCCCACATGCTCTCGTGGTTATCCTACATTCTCTGTTGTGTATCCGTCCACATCTATGACATATCGGCAGTGTCATAGGTGCTAGATTCCCGATCATCACTCCCTTTCCTTTGTATGTTGAGGATGAGACTCTCTTTTTCTTCATGCTTCCTCCAAACACACAAGGAAGAGTCAGTTTATGCTTCGCATTAATATGAGTGACTAAGGTCCTTTGTTTCGCTTCTGCTATTGAAGTTACGTTAACCAACTCCCAAAAATTCTCATTCCTAAGACAAGCAACATAATTGTGAATTCTCAGTTGCAAGCCTCCTTAGAAATTCTAAGCTTGCATAGTTTCAGTTGCTAACAAATGCGGGGCAAATCTTTATAGTTCCATGATGCGAGCTGCGTAGTACTCCACGGTTTAATTCCCTTGAACCAAATTAGTGAATTCTTGAGCCTTTTGCTGCTTGGTGGATTTGAGAAAGAATTGGTTATCGAAATTTTCCTTAAACCTTTCCCAGGTGAGAGAAACTATCTTTCCAAGTTCTCGTATCAAGAGTTGTCTTTTGGTTTCCACCATATACTATCAATGCCTTGAAGTAAGTGCTCGGCATACTGGACCTTCTATTCCTCAGTACACCCATTTATGTCAAAATTCATTTCCAAGTCAATGAGCCACTTGTTGGCTCTTAATGATCCTTCTATACCCATGAAATTCGGGTATAGATATTTTTGAAATTTCTTGAACGACAACCTCGATTTTTCACCCTTGGTGGCTCTTGTCGGTTAGTCTATCCTTGGGCTATCTACTGTCCCATGATTTTTGTCATTTTGCAGATTGCTTTCGCTATAGCTTATCCCCCTTCTAGTGGAGTATTACCTTCCTCAAGCTTTTGGGTCCTTGGGAAATTTTTGTCACATTGTCCATGTGCCATAAGCTTCATTCTTTCCCGAAACGCATAAAGCTTACGTCCATCATTTTCTACCCTTATACATGATAGCCTTGGTTTCGTTCCAGGCCTATAAGCGTGTATGATTCTAGCCTATAAGTTACAAAGTTCCAAGCCTAAAAATTGAGAGATTTAAGCCTCATTTTTTGTACCATTTCCCTAGGACAAATGTGGGTTAACTTAGAGACGTAATTGCTCTGATAGTCTCAGACGCCCCTAGATCTCGCTTGGGATTTGACAGAGACGGAAGTATTAGGACATATAACACAGGGCCACATACCCTTCATTCATGACATTTAAAATACAATGCACCTAACATGTTTCTAGCAGTATGCAATAATCGCAGTGAAAAATTTTAAACTAACAAAGGTTAAACAATCTAATATGGTACCAAAATAAAATACTATTAATCCCAAAAGCAATTTTTTGATCATTTATACAAAAGTAGGGGTTTCAAAACCTTGCCCCCTTTAAATATCCATCAAAATGGTGTTCCTAACACAATAACCATTGATTGTAAACTTAGAAACGATCTTTCTCTAAAAGCTCTTGCAGAGTTTAGATCTGCAATATCATCTTTGCTAAGGTCCTTGCAACATTGTCAAGACTACTATCTCCCATAGGGTTTGGACTAGGCTTAGATTTCTCTTGACTACTGGAGGATTCTCATGCTTGCGTTTCCCCATTGTTATCTTTTATCTCTGTTACAACTTCTACCATTCTGGAGGGAATGGTAGTGGAAACTACCACAGTGAGATTTCAAGAAATCCTACTAAGTTAAACTACAAATAAACACTGAGATAACATAAACATATATAAGGTAAACCATGAGTATGAATGCATAAGCATGAACATGTACTTTGAAAAAAACACATTTTCCCCATCTACATTTATTTTCCAAAAACACTGATCTTGTAACCATGTAACAAAGTAACAATATAACAAAGTCAATTTCTTATTAATCTCTTATAATCTTATTCCATATAACAATATCGGTGGACACCTCACGGCTACTCCTAAGAACCGTGGGCACCCTGCTAGATGAAGTTACTTCATCACATTGCTGGTCCCTCGGTTGGGTGTGAGTACGTCTAATTCAATATGATACGGCAGTTTACAATTCGCTCTCATCGTATTTACAATGTGTTGCACCCACTAGCGTTAGGTGAAGCATTATAATTTTTATGGTCCTTGGGCCTATACTCACTTAGGCCCAAATAGAACTAATTATAAACCTTAAAGACCTAGCTTGGGTTGGGTTGTCACACAGTGGTAGTCTTGAAAATGAATGTGGTGTTGACAATGCTGCGTGGATCGTTGAAGGGTTGGACAAGAAGGTGTGTTGTCTGCGATGTCCGAGTGAGGATTTTTTACTGAAGATAGGGTTGGAAAGCTAGTTGATGGTAGATCAAGAGCAGGGATGAAAATGACTGGTTGTTTAAAAAAGTGCGTGAGCATTATTCTTAGGAAAGGGAAATACAAACTCATGAAAAACCACATCTCAACCGGTAAATTTCTATTTAGATTCAAGATCATAAAGACAATAGGCTTTTTGTCCATAAGGATAGCCAACAAAGACAAAATGACGAGCATGGCTAGTAAATTTTCCATTAGGAGAAACAGTAGTGGCAAAACACAAACAACCAAATACTCGAAAATGGCCATATGTGGGTGAACGGTGAAATAGAATCTCATATGGTATTTTTTCCAAAAGAAGAGGCGTTGACATTCTATTTATAAAGTAAGTAGCTATAAAGATGCCTTCACCCCAAAAGATAAGGGGTAAAGAGGCATGAAAATGAAGAGCACGTGCAAAATTAAGTATATGACAATGTTTTCATTCAGCCACGCTATTTTGGGTTGGATACACAATTGTGTCGTTGTAGCTAAGACTGTTCATCCGGCCCGGATCCGGAACCCGGATAACTGGGTTCCGGTTACAGGTTTCGGCTCGGATACAATCCAGGCCGAAACCTGCATCACTCCTAACCGGCCCAACCAGGGCCGGTTATGGTATTACATCCGGGTACCGGATTTTAAACCCGGTACCCGGTTATAATAATAAAAAAAAACACTAAGCCTAACAAAGCCCCCCCCAACCCGTTGGCTGAATCATTCTCACTTCTCCCTCTCTCTCTCTCTCCCCCTCGAACCATGAAAGTTTGAAACCCTAGCCTTCTCCTTCAAGTTTTGCTGCCGTCTCTCTCTCTCTCTCTCTCTCTCTCTCGCCGCTGGCCGGACTTCCGATCGGTAAGTCTCTCTTCTCTCTCACACTTCAGTAAGTATTTCTGCTCTCTCTCTCACTTCGGTAAATCTCTCTTCTCTCTCTCTCTCGATCTATGAGCAGTGCCTTTGGACAAATCTTATGTGGGTATTAGAGTATATGCCGTTATTTTTCTATATCTGCTCTCTTTAGTTAAACATGGGTTTTTTTTATTAAGTTTTTGAGGGTTTACGTTTTTGTTCTCTATTTATTGATTTTGAGTTTGTTTTGATGAGAATGTTTGAATGCTTGATGAGTATTTTTATGGGTTAGATCCTCGTGCCGTCGACTTCATCCGTGGATATGTTTTATTCTCTCTGTATGTTTTGTTCTCTGTTTGTTGATTTTGGGTTTGTTTTGATGAGAATGTTTGAATGTTTGAGGAGTATTTTTATAAGTTAGATCTGTTTAGTTAAACAAAGGAAAAATAAATAAACATTTTTCTACGCACTTGAAGATTGGATTTGTTGTCATGTACATAAAAGGAAAAATAAATAACAAATATGTTTAGATCTGCTGCTCTTTAAAAAAAATCAAAGACAATAATACAATACTGCAAAAGGCAATTTTTTTTTTCAGTTTTCACATAGGTCTGTTGTTGGACTAATTTTGTGTCGGTGTGTGCATAGCCAAGGTTTGTAATTTTGTGTTTGCTATTTATGAGAGAATATGTTCATCTTCGATGGAGGTAAGAGATTTGTGCATTCTTTTTTAATTTTGGCAATGTAGTTGTTTTTCTTGAACAATATCAAATAATTCTCATTTTTCAGGATCATATGCTATGGTTGTCATTTGTTTTTCTGATTGAATGTATGTGTTGTTAGTATTACATTTGGGCATTAGTTCTTAATACATTATGTAGCTATTTATGATTTAATTAGTTTTCAATAGGCCAAGTTATCATTCAAATTATTTAGTTTTTAGTTTCCAAACTGCATGTAGAAAATTACTTAAATCACTAAACTCCTTGTTCATTTCCTCTATTGCCTGTGTTCATTTTCATCTCAGGTGCGACATGTGGTTCATATCTTACTTAGTTGATTGATTTCCCATTTGATATATTGTTTTAAATTATAGCTGAATATCATATTTTGTTATGTCCCTTGATCATGCATGCAGCACCTACTCAAGGTTGTCCATGTGGTAGGCCTACTTGCTAGGAAAGGAGATTTCAGGCCTTCACTCAACACAGATGAAGTTGATGCTATTTTCGATGTTTCTGTAATTTTCATATATTGTAATTTTGTGTTTTGTAATGTAATGTACAAATACCGAATAATGTAATATGTAGTGAATTTCATTATGTGTTGCATGCATTTTACATGATAAATATTAAATTTCTTTTTTTAGATGCATTTAGTTAAAAATGTAATTAGTTTTATATATAAAAGAAATATGTTTTTCAACATTTTTTCTTGAAAATATTGTAATAGTATATAGGCTTTTAGATACAAAAAAAATTATGCTTATTAACATTACCTTTTTCTGGGGAAAATTTTTTAATAATATAGGCTTTCCGTTTAAAAAAAAAAAATCCGGGTACAGCTTGGAACCCGGATTTCCGGGTTGTAAAAACCCGGATTCATCCGGGTTTCGGCCCGGGTTATAACTCGGTATACCCGGGCCGGAACCCGGCCTTGGTTTGAAATCCGGGTTCCGGGCCGGGTATACCCGGATACCCGGTCCGAAATCCGGATGAACACCCCTAGTTGTAGCACACCATAATCACGAAGGATTGAAATTAGAAATTATGTCATTTGAGAATAATTCAGTACCATTATCAAAAAGCTAATGCATTTAATTTTGCATCCAAATTGTGTTTTAACCTTGCGGAAGATTAATCTTGCAACAAGGACTTATTGGGAGAGAAATTAGGAGAAGCAATCTCCCATGAATGCGTAGTTGTTAACACTTGGGATTGGTCCAAATATCCCGTGAAAGCCATACCAACAGCCGTCAGCAAAGACCAACTTGATGCGGACTTGACTGCATTTTCCACACATTCAACATAAAAAAGTGAATGGCTGTAATTACAATATATCTACTTTAAAAGAGTAGTGATATTGATGATCATGACAAATAACATTGTCATTGTCTATATTGACAGATGCAATTCTCTCTCCTCCAATGCTAGTTAGTAGTTTCTCACTTAGGAACAAGGGCCTAGGGATTCTCCTTTTCCTAAGTTTTAATTCTCGTATTTTGGCATTATTTCTACACCCGTTGTGTAATAATTTAGCTAGTTTCAAACTTAAATTATATAAAATAATTTTGTATATTTTTAAAAATAAAAACTTGATAAGTATCGAGAATATTTGTAAATAGTAATAAAAAAATAATAATAAAATATTAAATAATAATAAATAATAATAAATAATAAGAAAAATAAAAATAAAATAATAAATAATAACGTAGAATGTTGAGAATACTTTGACATAATCTTGGTACCCAAACCTATCTGTGTTTGCTCCGGGATTGTAAGGCAAAAGCGTAATCTTGAAGAGAAAAAGGGCGATTAATCAGCTCCATGTCAGTCACCTTATCTGACAATGGACCGTCAGAATAGGGGCCACTGTGGCGGGCCCATAGGGGACAGGGTATCAGCCTGTGTCCTGGAATACCGTAAAATATCCAAATTATCCTACTACGCTTTGAGCTGTACAAATTCTTGGAGTTACCAACTAACTGTTTCTTTAAAGAAACGAAAAAACGATCTACAAGACTACGACTCTCTCTCTCTGGGCGACTTCGGCTGTACCTCCGCGAAGCGCGTGGCGGATTCTCTCGGGCATCGGCGTTAGCTGGAAAAGGCTGCGGAACTAGTGAGACTTTCTTCCGTCCGTGGCAAAATTCAGGTCACTTCAAAGTCTTTTATTTTGATTGTCTACTTTCTAGGGTTCCGAACATTTCTTAGCTGAGTCTACTGGTATTGTTCGACTCATATCCGGTCCGGATTGCTGAGATCCGTTGTTACGTATGGCTGAGTTTCTAATATCTATATACGGTTTGTTCATTTGGCCTCCGGTTGGTGAGTGGGGAAATGTAGGGAGAGAGATGATTATGTATCTCAATTTTAATTGTTTCCTCATCTTCTTCGGTGAATTGTTGTGTTCTTAGAAATTGACATGATTCATGAACTGTGCTCGACTGTGTGGGTTTGGAGAGACTACGGGACCTGGCATAGGCGCGTTAGAAATGAGAACTATTTAGTTAGAGACAAAAACCGAATTATTTGTATATAGTTTATTTGTTTCCCTAGCAATCCAGCACCGGATTGTTGAACTAGTTGTTTCCGGGGTGAATCCGGTGTCATTTCGAGAAAACAGGAGTCAGTCTGGTTTAGTTTATCGGTTGTCTTTTTCGGATTCTTTTACTTCTTGTTGTTGTGGTTGTCGCTGCTGTTGTTCCTTCATATATTATATTTTTTATTTGGAGTAGGAAGTGGAATGGCTAACCGACTGAAGGAGGATGAAAAAAACGAACGAATTATACGGGGTCTTCTGAAACTTGCTGAGAATCGGAGATGTATCAACTGTAACAGCCTGGTATGCTATCGATAATGATTAATTCCTGAGATAACATTATATTTTACTTATAAAAATAAAATAAAATAAAATTCCTGAGATAACATTATTTTCCAGAGTCTTACGTCTCTGATTTACTTTTCTGTATCTATTCTGCGTTAATCTTTTTTTTTATCAGTCATTCTGCAATAATGCAATCAGACGTGCGATTGATTGTGAAAATACATTTGTTTTCGTCTAGGTTTGGTAAGTTGTTGATTGTCTTGTTACAAGTATCTCTCAAAGCCTGCCATGACCAAATAAGAAACTAGGTTCTACTAACTGCAACGATCAAGCACTAAAATCCACAACTTAAAGAATTAGTTTCAACAAATCATTTATTTGGATTATTGCAGGACCCATTCATAGGAAACAAAGAGATTAAAGCTTCCTTTAAAACATTTTCTATTGGGCTTTACTGAGACTCATAGAACTTTAGGGCAGGTTTGGGGGGTGGGATGAGACACAAAATTCTCATCTTATCTCATCATTACACATTTTTCAAATCTCCATACAAAATATACTAAACAATTCAACTTTTTCAAATCCCAATTCACATTTTTCAAATCCCAAGACAATAATAATATTAAAACACAATATTTTAAACTCTAAAACAAAACACAAAATTCTCATCTCACCCCCCAAACCTGCCCTTATATCTCTAGAGATTCAACCAGATGAGATAGGATTTACTAAATTAGATACTTATCTGGATATCCGAAGTAGAATAAATATTCTAAGTGTAAACGAAAGCTTTGTGCCTTGGTAAGGGGAGATTTTTTTGCAACAATATGTTTTGTTCACACTCAATAGCATCTTGTACTTCAGCTTTTCCTTAGTAAGTCATTAAATTTCATGCGTTTTGAGCCCCAGTTGCAATGGTGAACAAAGGATGAAATACGATCTATTCCTCAAACTTAAGTTGTTGCTTCTTCTCCTTGTTTCTGTTCCCAACTCCTCCGAGTAGTTCCAAATGTTGGAGCACAAAATAAACACATTAATTCAGGATCAAGTCAAACCATAGATCTATGACTATGTTATGTCAACTGTTTGTTTCATCTCATGTGTATTCCTCAAGGTCAAAAAGTGTGCATTCATGATTTTTTTGTATTTTTTATGTTTAGAGAATAGCAGATGAAAAAAGTGTGAATGTTGTCCTGGGAAATTGCTTGCTTCTGAGTTTTTAGTTGGATGCCTTTGTGCCCCATAACCTAAGTAGTTTTGGACTGGTATATTGTGTTTGATTTAGCAAATAGCCATAGAAATTTAGAGGTTTGGAGGAATGTCCCTTTGTGTTTGATTTAGTGTATTTGGCAAAATGTAATGCCCAGACCTTTGAAGATTGTGAGAGGGCGGTGTCAGAATTTAGAGCCATTATGTTCAACTCTCTTATATTTGGATGTCGGCCACAATAACTCCCACTCCTCTTCATGGAATAATGTTCTTTTTCTTTATTCCTGGTTGGTTGTTTTCTATTGCATACCTCCTGTGTACTTATTTAATTTTGGGACAATTAATGTTCCTTTGTGCTCATGCGTTATGATTATTTGTGCTTGTGTGGGTAGAGCTCTATTAAAATAGTTATTTATACGAAGATTAATTATGAATTAGTTTTTTTCTACCGGACTTGCGAATCAGACTCTGAACTGTACTGCTCAAATTAGTGATGAGCTCTCTACCAAAATTTGTACTTGAGTTAGAAGATTATGAACTTTGATAAAATAAAAAATATATTGTTCTGAAGCTTACCTTTGTAAGGATTACTGTTGTAAGGCATGCTTGGAAATTAATGAAAGTACCTTTGCAGTAAAGTTTCTATAAGAGAGTTGTTTTCTGCAATCTTTGTTTGAGTTATTGTTCACTGCAGCGCATGATTGAAGTTTTGGTGATGTTAACTATGAAGTGCAAAGATTCTTAAATTATTCCTTTACAGAAAAGCACGTAAATAGTCTAACCAGTGTTACTTTATTTTCTGCAAAGCAGGGACCTCAATATGTTTGCACAAATTTCTGGACATTTGTTTGCACAAACTGCAGTGGAATACAGTAAGTTATGACATGTTGCTGCATATATTGCCTGGACTTTCTTTCCTTATGTGTGTGTGTGTATGCGTGGAGAGAGAGAGAGAGCACTTGCACTCTATTAAATGGGTGATGATTTTCAGTCGAGAGTTCACGCATCGAGTAAAATCAGTATCAATGGCCAAATTTACTTCACAAGAAGTTACTGCCCTTCAAGAAGGGGGGAATCAGGTACTTGCATGACTTCTCAGATCTCTGCCAAATATTCTTTCCCTTTGTCTTTTATCTCCATTGTCCATTCACAGCGTGCAAAGGAGATCTATTTTAAAGAATGGGATCCACAACGTCATTCTGCTCCTGATAGCAGGTTGTCACTCATATGTATTATGATCTGGTTTATATATGCTAAAAATTCTCATGTTCTAATTCAAAGTTTGCTGCCAGTAATGTTGAGAGGCTTCGTGACTTTATTAAGCATGTTTATGTGGATAGAAGATATACAGGCGAGAGGAGCTATGACAAGTCTCCAAGGGTAAAAATGGTAATGCCCCTTACCCTCCCTTTCTATAATCTCAGTGATATTAATTCAGATGTGAAGTTGTACACATATAATTATAACATAAATGTTTTTAAAATATAGGTTTTACTAATGAACAATCTACATTCTCATTCCACTTCTATTCTTCTGTGTTTATGTGGCATTGTCTATTATCCCTTGAATTTCTCTCTTTAAAAATTGAACTGATCCGGAAAATGTCAAGCAGCTTAGTAAGATAAAATTGAGATAGCAGTGCAGTATCTAGCATAACTCTTTACTAATACATTGCTGGATTTTTTTTAGATGTCATTGGATCTATCTGTTCAAGTATTTTTCCTCCTTTTACATCATGTCTCAAACAGGGTGAGAAGGAAGATGTCTATGAAAGCAGGAGAACAGATGCATATCAAGGAGGGCCTCGAAGCCCACCATATGAGGATAAATATGAACGCCGTTACGGTGATAGGTCTAGTCCTGGTGGAAGAAGTTATGATGAAAGAAGTCCTGCTCAAGAAAGTAGGCAATATGGTGATTATAGGAGAAGTCCTGTTCGTCCTGAGATTGCCAATGATTGGCGTCGAGAGGATAGATTTGGAAATGGAAGAAAATTCGAAGACCGTAGGGAGTCTGATGGAGATTCTAAGCTGGGAGGCAGATCACCGGAGCAACCTAAAGATTTAAATTCATCTAGTCCCCCTATGGTTCGGCCTGTGAGAGAGATTTTGGGAGAGAATGTATTACCTCTTCGCATAATTGAACCTCCAAAAGCCAATGAGCGAAGGGCTGCTGATGGCTCTGCACATACGCAGGTGAGACTTCTTCTCAATTAAGCTTCCTTTATTTTTGGATATGTCTGGTTCCTTAAAGCTCAAGTTCTTGTTACCACTTTCTACTTTTGTCTGGACCTGCTCAGACTGTTTTTTGTTTAGTTATGATTTCGGTATTCATTGATAATTCCGTCTGGTCCATCAAGATCAGGATTAGTCTTTGTTTGATTGTTCTGCTGTTTGAGCCACTTCAATCAATTTAAACCTTGTATTGTATATTACGTATGTCCATCTCATTACTCGACAGTCAAGTTCCATATTATACCTAAAATAGGTTTTTTCTACAGCTTTCTTGCTAGCTGTTTGGCAAAGTGTGGTCAATGAGCTCTCGCTCAAATGACATCTCCGCCCTTTGTAAATACAGGGTGCACGTTGAGTTCTTGAGTTCAAGATTTGCTGGGTATGTTTTTATCTCATCAATCTTTCTTTTTCTGGAAAAACAGTATACAGTTTGAAAGCAAACGTAAGTCTGACTCAGACCTGCACACATATTTGATTAATTGGGTTTGCCTGGGTAGCTCAAGATGGCCAGATTATAAGTAGATAAGAGTTCATTTCAAACACCAGGCCAAATAATCATAAAGCTAAAAATTGAGTTTCATTTTGGAATAATTGAAAAATAAGTATCTGATGTTTGCAAAGAGCATATCTGAATGCTCATCTGTTTGTAGAATATATATGTGTGTGTTTGTGGCATTCTGTATGTACCCTTTTTTTTTTTTACAAGTATGTACCCTTTTTTATGTCATTTGAGTCGCTTGTTTTTCCTTACCGGGGTTTTTTGGGAAGAGAGGGGGGGGGGGGGGGGGGATAGAAACTTTTGAATGAGTTTCAAGGGGGAATCTTTAAATTATGAGTTTGGGATGATTTTGATTCACACTCTTGAGTATTAAATCCGACCCTGCGATCTTATAGCTAATAATGTGTAAGTACGTGATATAGAAATTGTGTTTTTTTAGTGTTGAATACTTGAGGATGAGAAATTGTTTATTTATAAACATGCCAAATAATTTGATTCGACTTTACTCTCTCTCTCAATCAATAAGTTTACACCTTCATGCACTTGTTATAATCCTGGATGCCACGTCGTATTATACCATGCCATATCAGATTGTAATCATGCCATATTAGTCTTCTGTCATTCATGTGTGCTGTTCAATTCATAGTTGATGCACAAATGGATCATATTGCTTCTTTTTTAAATTGTTCATGGATGAAATTGGGACTGTTTAAATCTCAGGAATGAAAATCACACCTAGGTAAAATTACTTACTGAACTTGTATTTCAGCCTTTTTTTAATAGGTAAGTACACGACCCAAGCACCATATAGGACCGAGCCCGTGACCTCACTCTTTTCTCTCATTATTTATCGATAAGGTATAAACTTCATTTAACTACACCAAGGGTGCGTCCAGGTTCAGTGTGAGGTTTTGAGCTCCTCTAATGTCCTTGAGGATCATCCTCAAATTTCTCGTTCTCTCCAAATACACCATACCAGGCAAGTAGGAATCATCTTCCACACTACTACAATTTGTGGGCTTCTTCCTAATCTCTCCAAGAGCAATAAAGGTTTATTGTTCTTCTGGGCATGACCCAAGCCAAATCAACCCGTTTGAAGAAGTCACTCCACAAAGCACTAGTCATCTTGCAATGGAGTAAAAGATGGTCAACGAGCTCCCCACTCCCATTACACATGTAGTAAAAACTAATTTTTCTCTTATATGGTGTAAAATGTTTTCTTTCATGGTCATGCATAAATCCATTGTCTTCATATTTGGAACCCATAAACTTTATGCTAATTTCTGAGGGTGTTGCTATTTTTCTTCCAATTGTCTACACGTTAAAGTTGGTTATTTTTATTACTTTTAATTATTTTTTATTTGTAATTCTCTTTATTTAATTTGTAGTATTGAAGTACACTGTAGGGGGTAATGAGAGAGATAAGATGTTGTGGAAGCCTATGGGAAGTAAAAAGTTCACGGTTCGTTCATATTATGAGGTGATGACTGTTAGCATAACACCTCTTTTCCTTGGAAGCGCATTTGGAAGACTCACGTGTCTTCCAAAGTTGCTTTTTTTATATGGACAGCCTCACTTGGTAACATTTTGATGATGGATAATTTGAGGAAATGTGGTCTTATTGTTATGGAGTGGTGTTTCATGTGCAAGAAGCATGGAGAATCCATGGATCATTTACTTTTGCATTGTGAGGTCGCTAAGGCCTTGTGGGATGGAGTTTTTAGTAGAGTTGGGTTGGCTTGGGTGATGCATTTGAGAGTGGTGGATCTTCTTGCATGTTGGAATGGGCTATATGATAGCTCTCAAGTGGCTGCAGTGTGGAAGATGGTTCCTTTGTGTTTTATGTGGTGCATTTGGTTATAAAGGAACGAGTGTTGTTTTAATGATAAGGAGTGCACCTTGGAGGAAATTTGGTATTTTTTTGTGTACTCTTTATTGCAATGGTTTTATGCTTTAACGCTTAATGGAGCTTCTGCTCACTACTTTTTGTTGTCATTTTCTGTTTTCTAGAATGTATTTAGGCGTTTTCTTTTGTATACGTTCTGTGTACATGGGCTTTGCCTATTTCGTTTGTATTAATAAAATTGTCTTCTGACTTGTCAAAACAAAAAAAGTTTTGAAGTACAATGTACCAATTTTTATTATGCATATGACAATTTTCCATATTTGAGGCTATTTTGTGGTAGTCCATGTTCTGGTTGTATATGATAGCTATCTCTGTTTTAAGTGACATCGACTTAGTAACTTGCGGCGTGATTATCTTTCCCTGCAAATTTGCAACTCCTCTCAAGCAATATTCCTCAAACAGTAATTCTTCCGAGTGTACTGGTATCGCTTACCTGTCCAAATGTTCACATGCTTTTCCATAGTTGCTGTGCTTAAAGTCTGTTATTAGAAGTCTGCATCATGTTATTCACTTGAAAATTGTTTTTTTCTTTAATATTTCCTCAAGGAAAATACATGCATGTGCTTATTGTCTTATTGCTTTAAATAACAGAGAACCGCATCTTCCAGTAGCTTGGGATCCAATCCTGGGAATCCAGCGGAAGTCAAAGTTGAAAATGCTGGAAGCTTAATTGATTTTGATGCTGACCCTGAACCTCCAGTTGCTGTGGCAGTTCCACAACCAAATCAAACTTTGATGACTCAATCCACTTCACATCCAACAACTTCTAACAATGACAATAATTGGGCCTCTTTCGATGTTGCACCTGAGTCCAAAGTTTCTCAGGTCCCTTTGAATGCGAATACATTGGAATCTGTGGTGTCACAATTATCAGTTTCAGCACCTGTTCCTAGTCATATTTTCGGAACTCCTGGTGGTGCTGGTTCCCTTGCAACTGCACCCATTGGCAACACGACAATATTACCTTTTACCGGTCATTCAGCTACTGTATCTGTAGGGAATACACCTGTGTTGCCCTTCAGTCCTGTTGCTGCACCAATACACAGTCTGTCAATGTTTCCCCCTGGTGGTGCACCAGCAAATGCCCCTGGATTGACACCAATATTACCAGGTTCTGGGCAAGGGCCTAATATGCAGCATCAACAACTTTCTTTCTTCCCTGTTACTGGTAGTCAGTCAACTACTCAACAATATGCATCATCAGTTGATGTAGTTACGAGCAGTCAGGTGGGTACATAGGGTGGTGGTCTTCATGATCGTAGTTTCTTCTAAAGTAGGTTTTATCTTTACCTTGTTGCTTTGTGGGTAAATTTGCAGCAGCAGAATTTATCACTTACCACTAATACACTAGGCCCTTCAAGTACTCCAGCTGCACAAGGACCACAAGCTGTCTCAAAAATGGCACATGTTCCCACTTCTGGTGATCTGTCACAACCCTCTGTTTTGGAAGGAAAATACAGTGCAAGAAAAGAACTGCCTGCGGTAATTGTGACTTCGTATTGTGTTTCTTTGACATCGATATTATTTATATGTATGCATTACATATGGTATAAGATAAATGGTTTATGCATCTGCAGGATCTTTTCACTGCAACCTATTCATCCTTCCCTGCACCAGTTCCAATGTGGCAAACTGGTATACCCCATGGTATGGGGTTCCATTTACAATATAATAACGCTCTGGTAACATCTAATTTCTATCTTATCAAATCTTTCGTGCAATTACATGTATAAATCCCTCGAGTAAACCACTAATGCTTGAGTTTCTAATCATTGGTGCAGCCGGTGCCCACTTTTCAACAGTCAAAATCCACAAACCCATTTGACTTCAGTAGTGAAGTACCTCCAGTTCAAGCCCCAACGGTACGTGATTTCAATTCATTTGAATTGATTCCATTTCACCGCTTCTGGTTTTTCAGGCCTTATTTGGATTAATGGTTACATGAATTGTTTTTTAAGACTTCAACTGGCCCAAACAAACAGGATGCTTGGATATTTAATCTTGATTGTGTTTATGGCCAATTACTTGAAGGCTTGATTTAACTTTTCAGTTTGGTCTGCTTGGTCTTAGAAAAAGAAAAAAGAACTAGCATGGTCAACATCATCAATAACCTATCAGTGCACTGTTCGGTAGAATTTATACTGAAGCACCTTTCTCTGCTGAGAAAAAATTCCATCTGTTAATTAGTCTTTCCTCATGTTTATTTCTCGTGATGCAGTTTCCCTCCATGGCATCCTTACAAGGTGCTCTCCCAAGTGTCCCACCTGCACCAGGCTTATTGCGTACTTCCAGCCTTGGTGCTCCGTCATCAGCATGGATGCCAGCCCAGGCATCATCGTACACATCAGCATTGCTTCCACAGGCACCATCTTATGCATCGGCAGTGCCTATAAGTATATAACTAAAAGAACCCCACAATGCCGATTCTCTCTCTTTCTTTTTTTAAGTGAATGAGTATGCTTCCTCCGTGATCTTTCTTGTGCTGAACACTGCTTTTTTATAATCTCAGGTCCATACATGGGGCAACAAGTAACCAGCGACATGCCACCTTCCAGGTATTTGCTTCTTAAATCATAATTTTGATGTTTAAAATTGTATATGATTTTGACATCAGTGTTGGTAAAAGTGAGCTTAAGCGCAAAATGCTTTGCTTATCAAAAGTGAATCGCAATGTTAACTATTACTGCTTGTCTATACCACTAATTTGGATGAAATTTTTTTGATAAGTGAAACCCAGCCCTCTGGGTAAACCAAGGGCATCAATACCACTAAGCCAGTGAATGGCTTATAAATCTTTTGATAAAAATGAAGGCGAATGATGAGGGTTACAAATCTTTTGATAAAAATGAAGACGATTCTATGCTTGATGAGAACAAATATATCCTTTAGGATTGCGTTGTTTGGCTTATGTTAGCATTAAAGTTAATGCTTTCAATTCATGTGTTTGTTTGGGTCTTTGCTTTTTGTGTATATTTTGATTCAACCATGTACTCGTTATTTTGATTATTGCTATCAAATATTGGGGATGTATATTTTGTAAAGCATAAGAAAATTACATAAAATGTATGTTAAGATTTTATTAATTAGCTCACTCGATTGCCTTGTTGTGTCATATTCTTAGCAAATTGAGCTAATTAGGCTAAATATATTACTATCTTGCTTTTTTAAATTTATTGTATTTTATGAATATTTTTTGTTATTATATATATATTTTTTAAATGTGCACCAGGGCTGTGCTCCTGGCACTTTCACCAACATTGACAGAAAATATGTGGATTCGTAGTATTCCTCAGTAGTTTATTAGGTTACGTAGCTAATCAATTTGCAGTAATTTGAAAGTCTTTTAAGTATCGCGTATTGAGGACTATGAGTATCTTCGTAGGCATGAAGGAGTAGGGGGCTTTGGCAACGGTGCAGCTGCTCTTGCCTCTTTAAATGTGGATCAGCAGCAAGCTGGAAGATTCTCAGCTCCTGCTAACCCGGATCCTTTCTCGTCTGCTGGTGGAAACCCATTTGGATGAAACATGAGAAACAAAGCCTATCTGACCCCATTTAGGTCAAGCATCGTCTAATTGCTTCCAGTTAATTGCTGGGTGGAAAGTTTTGGTTTCTATATTGTGGTAGTTTCGATGCTGTAGGAGGGAGAGAGAGAGAGAGAGAGGTGCTTCCATGGAGACTTGGGGGTATATAGTTTGTGCGGCCATAGTGTTAATTGGTATTTTGTTCCATTGTGGGATACGTGTGTTCGTTTGACCTAAAAAGCTGTATCCATCAAGTCTTTGTGCTGTATTCTGTTAGTTTGCTATCTCTTCAACATCGTCGTGAACTTTTAGCTTCCGTGGAAGTTTTACCAATCAATAAATGCAATAAAGTTTAGTACACTAATTTGTATTCTAAAATATTAATGAACGGCGAGTCAGACTTGACCAAAAAACAATAATTTATATTGTTGAATGGTGAGATGAGTTTTCTTTCGGAGTGTGTTCTACAGAATCGTGAGTGAACGTGGTGGTGCTTAGTTGTGACTGCCCTTTTTTTTTCTATTGGACTATATGGATTGGTCATAGCTCGAAACATAGGTAGTTTATTATTTTTATTTATCTTTTTAATTTGCATTTTATTCAACATTTAATATAAATATCCTTTTAAATGATATAGATTTATGTGTAATATCTATTTATTCGTAGATTTATTTATTTAAGTTAGTTCTTATATAAGATGTGTCATCCAAGTTATTGGTCTGGCAAATTTGTCTATCCACTTTTACGAAACGTAATATTGGTTAAAGAGAATAATGCGCAAGACTTGCAAATCTTAAAACTGTATTTAACATTACCTATCGGTCAAATAGGTAGGTCAGATATGTTCAGTCGGGGAGCCACTTTGCCTTGTAATTTACCAACTGAAGTTTCACAAAATTTAATTACAATAATATTTTAAAACTTTATAAAATTTCTATACTTGTATCAACTTAAAAATTTTGGGATCAGTTGTGAGATTTTTATTTTATGATTGCACCCAAAAAATTGTGGTAATAATAAGGCATTTCTAAATTAGAGTGAGTGAGAGTGATACTACGTTACACTACCTGTGAACTTAACACGATTACGATATGAAATTAACGGATTTGCAATTAATATAAATGAATTTGAGTCAAAACGGATTAACTCATTAGACACGATAAACGGGTCAATAACGATTGAGCCCACATAACTCAAAATTAACTCGTAATAAACTATTTAAATTTTATTTCAAAATTAAATTTTATAATTGTCAGATTTGTAATATTGGTATTTTTCAATGGGCTTATTTTTTTATTGTTGAGATTGTAATTATGGATCTATGTGCATATTTATTATGTAAAATACTCTAGCCACAAATGTACTAAATAAAAATAATCTCACAAACTAATGTGGCATGTTGTGGTTTGTCAATTGTAAAGTTATTTTTATTTTAAAATAGATCTAATGGACTACATGAAGCCATACTAGTTTGTAAGATTACTTTTATATAATCTCTTTGTAGCTATAGCAGTACTCATATATTATTGTTGGATTTGTAATATTAGTTTTATTATAGGTTAAAATTTGAAAATATTAATATTTTTTTGTTAACAAGTAGTCTTATTTTTTTAAGATATTGTGGCTACTAATAAATATAAATTATAACTTTTATGTAAAATTATATTAATCTGCGAGTTAGTTCAACTCATTTATATGAAACGAGTTAAAACGAATAACACGGCCTGTTATTTAAATGGATTGATTAGAATTTGAAGATCTAACCCGTTAGTTTAATGGATCATGTTCAGATTTACCAATACAATCATATGTCAATACTTAACACAACATGAACACGACTGACAAACACAAATTGACACTCCTAAAGCGAACCCTTAAAAAGAGTTGATCCCCTTCGACCTGTGGGTTACATAGAAGGGGGAAAAAAACTTTGCCCTTCCTATAAATTAGTTGTGCACCTATGCATCGAAGTAGAATGAGATACATTATAGAAAGCTCCAATCTCCCTCTAGAGGTCTTTTTATAATTTGTTCTATTTATGTGTCGATTTACTGCTTATTGGCCACCTACAACCACCATGCGCCTCGCCAGCAGACTCTTTAGTTGTTGATCTGTCAGACGTTTGAAAAAAACTGCTCAAAAGAGTAGCACATGAGTCTTATGCACGGCTCATACCACACGTGAGTTTCACGCACCACCACGTCAAAAAGAGCCTGCCGCGCTCACGCGCAGCACCACTGGGATCAATGACTTCTAATCTCTCAGATTCGACCACCGCCTTATTTCCTAGAGTGGCGCGTGAACCACGCGCGCCACCACAGACAGTGAAAGTCCTATGCCTGCGTATCTACGCATCCTCTAGTTGCTACGTTTCTATGTTTCTGCTCTCCCTAACCGAGAATCAAGACAAAGTGGTCATGGAAGACTCCTACAGCTAGTCCAAACAAACAAGCTGCAGCACACTGTTTCTTTAATAGTCTATTTATTAGACTATACAAAAACTGCTTCAAGCGACTTCCCCTTAGTAGAAAATGAGTGGAAGCCAATTTTTTGCTCCAAATTCCTTTTTTTTTTTTTTTTATTCTACTAGTGTTGCATTTGTTTGTTTTGGGATGATTGTTAGGGACCCCCACCCCATTGAATCTTGTATCATATAACCACTTAGTTTATCTATGAATATGCCTGCTTGGAGAAAAAAAAAAGGAGATACATTACGAACTGGGGACCTCTATGGTTCTATTAGATAGGCATTAAACTCTGTCAGTTTACTTGTCCAGAAAAATCTCTGCCAGTACTGTATTTACAAATAACAAAGATGGATCTAATCTCCTAAGCGGTATGAATAATCTGTGTTTTCTTTGCTTACCCTTCGCATGGAGCCGAAGGTTTGAATATCGTCTTCGTATGCAACTAGAATAATACAGTCCGTACCTTTATATGTGTATGCTGGGCTGCACTGGCTTCAGCTTGAGTATATTGCAATCCCTTTTCCTATATGTGCAAGGGGACAAAGGACAAAGGAATCTCCATATATGCACAATCAACGAGGGATAATGTCAAAAAAAAAAAAGACGGACATTTTTTGAACGTTTCATGTGGATTCTGTCTGCCTGCACCTCCATACGAGTGGAGCCACCAGCATCCATACTGCAAGACATTTTCAATCTTTTGTAAGCGCGCAACTTCAATTATCGGTATGTGATGAAAAACTCAGTAAGAATATTCAATCTTTGCTGTGAAAACTAAAATAAATCAGACCCTTGTGATTCAAAATTATGATATTTAATCCAATTTTTGATATTGATAACATGATCATCCTCAGATAGCTTCAGTTTAAGTACTTACGGTAGACACAAACTGCCAGCCACTCATTCACTATTCTGACCCATGTGCTGGTCCACCCCACATCAATCGTCCACCTGTGGAAGCGAGATTGGAAAAGGCTCAAGGAAATCTAAAGTTGGTTTTATCCCACTCGATTGTTATTATTGGAAATAGAGTACGTCTGCTGGAACAACAGTTTAATGGGACTAAAAATAAGAAGAGAACTTACTTTTTCATGGAAAGATGAGTATTCCAACCAATCAATAGCATTGCAAAGTACATCGCTCCTGTGGCAAACACAAAGTGGAAGAAGCCATAACCATACGGAACATCATCTTGGCCGTGTGTCCTATCCTTCCTGAACTGCAGCTGTAGTCAGATACATCTTGGTGGAAATATCGGTAATCAATGAGAGTTGATTGGAAATATGGAGCAAACCTGAAAGCATTTGGAATCTATGCCTGTTGAAAACGTTGCAATAACAATCGCAAGCACAGCAACAACAAAGCTCTGTCAACAGATGACAGTCATTTTCACACTGGGATAAAAGGGAGCTTTGAAATTGTGGCAATGAGAACTGTAAAAACAATAAAGCTTGCCAGAGTAGGATAAAACTATAAGTCAAATACGATGGTTTACTATAACGTATTGCATATTACAAAATGAGATGTTTTCTATATGGTGTTTTGATTGAAAATATATATAAAACTACAGATATAAATTTAATTCGTTTTGTATATCTAGGCTTCACATAAACTATTGGTTCTATTGCTTACCAAAAAATAAAGCATAAACTAGTGACCTTTTAGTGAAAGTGATACAAGTGTGCTTTTCAAAGTCTATGTCATAATCACATTCCAGAAAAAGGAGTGTATTTTTGTAGTAACTTAATTCTGTTTTGCTGTGCTGAGCAAAAGCTTGACAGCCAAGCAAAGTGGTTTGTAGATGCAATGATTTTCAGAATAAACAATGAAGATTTACTAAGATCAGTATTCCCCTTGAGAAAAGCTAGGAAGTAATTTTATCAACCATCAAGGGGTTCAAGGCTCGTGTCGCGAACAAGATTTGTCATGAGCTGAATATCATAAAAGCTATTAAATAAAATTTATGAAGAATCCAAATGTTACTATGATGGTAAGCCAGTCTGTTTTGTCTATAGCTCCTGCATTCCTGATGCACTTTCCCTCTGCTGGTTCACTGCAAACATGTAAAGTGTCAAGTTTGATAAAGGAGAGATGTCAAGGTGGCAGAGATTTTCTAAAAGCAATAAATCACCAGAAATCATAAATGAACCCGTCAAAAATTCTGTTTACTTGAGTTAAAATGGCTTTGTTTAGGCACTCGGTTGCATGAATTTAGATTCTGGAGCAAGCATCAATGACAATTTAAAATATTTAAGTTAAATTACCAGATGGTTGAACTTAAAGGGGGCAGTGTAACAGCATAAAAAAATCACATTTATTTTAGAAAAGCCAAAAAAAGAATAGAGACCATGCCTCCTAATTGCACACCAACAGATAAAGACCACATAAAGCCCCATGAGCCCTGGTGTCAATATGCCAGCATTCACCTGTTTCAGGTAAATATTAGCAATGTACATCAAATTAGGTTAAAATATGAATGAACTGAAAGCATGGTACAGTGATCAGAACCTACTTTTGGGTGAAGAGAGACACTGGTCATGAGTTGGAGGAGTACCAATGTTGAAGTAATGAAGAAAATATTAAGGACGCAAGATGGCTCCGGTGCATACCAAATATACATCAAAATGATCCCCCCCAAGCACACAACATATGCAGTCGTTGCAAGTAACATCAAATAGATTTGGCTGCAGTGATAACAGTATGAGGAACACAGTAGCTTACTAGCTAATATCACTTGTTATGAAATCTGAAAAACCAGAGTGTATATTCTAATTTTTTAAACAGGTATCATTTAGCATGTGACTGTTGAAATTGGCAGCAAACAATTTTTAAATAAGAGACCTAAAACTCTCTTAGTTACCTATAGTCATAGATGTATCAAGGACTTGTTTATGCATTTGTATTTTTGTGAAGGTAAAACAAAAGCATATTTCTTGTCTCACCACTTGCCCCACTGAGCGACGTTTGATGACTAAATAATCAACTAATGGAGAAAACAGAGCAAGCCAATAATGAGTACAGAAAATACTATGGTATTAGATTATTACATATATAAGAGCCTTACCATCTTTCTGCACTTTTTTCTGGCCGACAATGATCATTCAGCCACATAATGAAGCTGATAATGCTTATCAGCTGAATTAGAAGAAAGACCCTGAAAAGGAATGTACTGAATGATTAAATACTTAAAATCTTCCACAAATAATATCCAAAAGAATGTGATGCAATGAGATGGAATACTTAAATCTTCAATTCCCAATGCAACAAATTCTATATACATGATTTGAAGATGGGATAACATAACAGGAAGCATAGATACCCGGCTCCAAAATGTGCAATCTCCCCTGCCAAAGGAGAAGATATAGTGTCAAAGGCATGTCATTGGCTAATTTGAAAGTGCAAGAAACTTGATATCTTTATAAAAATAACTTTGAGAAAAAACTATCAGGCTTGCTCAGAAATGGGATTGCACTAACCATAGAGCTTAATAATGCCAGAGGGAAGCAAAAAAGGGATGGTAGTAAAGGCAATCCACATAACTATCTTTGCAGACCACCATCCAGAATGCCAAGAATCTCTGGGCTCATCCAACTTTGAGGTGCCAACTGTTGAAAAAAACATTGTGATAAAAAATGTCTGATGAGGCATTAAGGTTCACTTGATTTATAGGTGAAAAACAATGAAGATGACACAGATGCTCGTATCAACTTTGGTACACAAAAGTCGTAAGATTCAGACTGCGGAAATTGATTCACACCGATGTCATCAGAGATTAAAAAAAGCTGCTTTCATCGAATAAAAAATCTCAAGACAATCTAGTCTTCAGAACTAAAGTGAATTCCATGCTCATTACTAAAAGGATACAAAGCACCCCAAGCTCACTCGCAGAACTGCTTCAGCACCCAAACAGTCTCTTGAATCTTCGCATCCTCTTAATCCTGTACCCACAAATGTGCATTAGTATCATGCACTGCTGGTCTGGCCAGCATAGAAAAGTATCAAAATGGCATCTGTTGTTTTACTTAAGGACTTCATGACCAACCAAGTGGAAATAATTTTTTTTTACAAGGACTTTTAAGTGGGAGGCAAGGGCATAGGCATAAAAAGCCTTCCTTTTATACCTCCACCACCATTCATGTGTAAAAATACACCACAAATATCTAGTATGCATTTTAAAATGTACATACTCTGTGGATGTTACGTAAGCGCAATCCCATTGCATTCATTGCCATCGAGGATGGCCAGTTTGCAGCCTTGAGAAGGGTTTTTATATTTATTATGTATAGAGCGACACTACTGAACAATAAGATCAAGACCGAAATTCCTCGGAACCACTGATCAAACAAATGAATATGAAAATATGTACCACAAAAGCTGAGAATTTTCTTTTGAACGGTAACAAAAGCTGAAAAACAATCACTGGTCATTGTCATTTGAAATTAAACAAATGTGACAGGCAAGTTTCTCAAGGAATCTTACTCTTCACTTCCATCAAGGCGTTGCTGCCATAATCTCGAGCAGCCCATGCTAGAAGAGTTGCAACTAGAAAAATCAAGCCGTACACATATCTTGCCATCCAAGGATTGGAGCCATTGCTGAACTGGCGAGAGCACGAGTCGTCCTTGCACACGTCGTGCCTCTCATTGCTGCTGCTGCTTTCACCATTCTCCATTTTTACCTCCTCAACCCGGCAACGCTTGTGACAGAGAGCCTAAATGGGGCTAAGGAAATCCCAAATGGTTATTTCTTCATTCATGCAGCTACTTTCTCTCTCTTCAGTGCAGACTAGAATGCGCCATGAATCCCACACTCATAGGACATTTACTTACTGTTTACCTGCGCGACAAAACAACAAAAATATCGAATCAGTAATCACCACTGTAAGGGTATACACGCAATGCGCATGTTTTTATTCTCTTAAGCTCAGGTCACGCAACAAGGCCTACAAGCTACGTAGCTCTGCCCTTTGCTTTGGTTTTCGATTGAGAATTATTTCGTCCCATCAATATTTTATCATTTTCAAAAATTCAATTGAATTTGAAAGCTTTAGTTATTTTATTCTAGAACACATAATTTATAGCATAATAAAATTTAAATTATAAAATTTATCTTTTAAATTAAATTATGTCTAAATATATTATCACACTAACTTATAAATATAACTTTTCTCAATAATTATATATCAAAATCTATATATTGAATTCATCATCTCTTCTTCCGTGCAACTACTTTAATAATAATTTTAGAGTGGTGCTATCCATAAGCCTCACACCATGCACACTCATTTAAAAACATATCATTTTACATTTTTATCTTATTTTATTTACAAATATGTCTAGAATCATTTTCATTACGTGGATAAAAAAATAAAATGACATGTTTTTAAGTGGGTGTGCAAGGTGTGAAGCTTATGTCTAGAACTTTTTATAATTTTATATAGGTGTTTCGCTCCTGCTCTTATATCTCCATTTTAATTTTTAATTTTTTTTTATTGAAAAAGAAACTAGCAAGAACAAAATGCTTCTAAGTATTCAACAGTTTAAAAATTAATTAAAAATAAAACTAACAATTTTATCGAAAATCTAGATTCGAAACTCTCACTCCATTGTGTAAAAAATAAAATAAAATAAAATAAAAAACTAAAAATTTTATCATTTTAAAAATAAGCTACACCACACAAGTTTATTACTAAAATTCTAAAATAGAAACTTTGAACCTAAAAATTATTAATCCTAGTTAATTTTGTTAGCGCCTCCGATTACTTACTCCTACTTACTCCCATTATCTTGAAAGAAAAGGCAGCCACCATCTAGCGAGACGATCAGAATAATCATAAGCACTATCAATGTCAGTGCCAAAATTCAACCGATGACGCCTATATGGCCAAATCCAGCGAGATTTGACCGAGACAGCTAGATCCGTTCGAGTCTCATCGAATTCTCCCGGATCCAGCTAGTACAGTCAGATTTGGATGAATCCGACCAATTTTTACCACATAACCTTGGATTTGTCCAAATTAGGTGCCGCTTGGTTGCTAGTCTCCACCAACGACGGCCAAACAACCACCGGTTTTTTTCTTTAATTTAAATTTAATTATTTTAAACTTTAATTCTTAGGAATTGGATCAAGTGATAAAAACTCTTTGACAATGATTATATTTTATTATTTATATTATATTCTTAACACTCATTATCACATATGGATTAGATTCTCTCTCAATGAATGAGTCTAATATGTGAAATATTTAATTAAATGAAGTAGAGTGTAGAGTGTAGAGTTCGACTTTAAACTCAGGACTTCTACTTTAAGATCATATGTAATCATCATTTATTCTAAAATGTTAAACTAATGAAAAGAGTTAAATTTTATTATTTATATTATATAACAGTATACTCCATCTAAGTCTAATCCTCTTAGGTGTAAAGAATTTATAAGAGAATTCCCTTGCTAAATACCTGTGCATTATTAGAATTAGTCAAAACTTTATTATTGGACAATTGATGCCAATTAAAAAAATATTTATTAAAAAGAAGAGGTGTCTGACTTTTATTAGAGCATTGGCAATAGACTAGCCAAATGCCAATGCAAGTCCAAACTTTAGCTAGATGTAAGAAAAAGCCTCCACATTAGACTAGCCAATAATCCAAATCTTAAGACTTAAGCTCCAGTAAATCTTAAGTCCTCTCTAAACATGGTGAGCTACTGTTCACAATGGAAAGCAATATTTTATTATTTCATCTACCTCCCTCTCTCTTTCCCTCGTTCTTTTCTCTTTCTTCATTCCGAAGAGTCCCATTTCCCTCGTTTTTCTTTTCTCCTCCTGAAAGCTCCCAGCACGTTGATCCTTTGACTTCGTCTTCTTCAACCCGCACGGGCCCTTCTCTCTGTCGATCGTCCACGTTGCCGTCGTATGCCATTTCTTTCTTTTTCTCTTCATTTTCTTTCACGCCGAATCGCACCCTCTCGTTTCTCCCTTCCATTTTCATCTTCTCTCTACACCATCGCCGAATCGCATCCTCTCCTTTCCCCCTCCCATTTTCTTTTTCTCCCATTTTCGACTCCCTCAGCAAAATTTATTTCCTTTCTGCTCTCAGAACCCATTTGCAGACCAACCCACGCCTTTTCCGTTCCCTCCCTCCAGAATTACTTTCCTTTCCATTTGCAGAGAACCAATTGAAGGCATCAACAACACAGAGTATCTAGACTTCTCTCCAGCCATGATTTTTGCCCTAGATTGTCGAGATCAACAATGCCATATTCCCTCGACGAACTCAGGTATTTCACAAGGGTATTTCATGGCTGCAGTATTTATATTCTTGACGGGTTATTGCTTTCAATTTCTTGAATTTGTCTATGATTTTATAGCGACCCTAGCTTATAAAGTCCAAATTTTGTGGCATTTTCCTTAGAAACTCATATATTGGTCTGCTATGTACATTTTTATGTGGTCTGCTGCTTGAATATTTTATTACTAATTTGTTTGACTTCATATAAATGCTGATTTGTTGAAGAGCCAAGGGAATTCCCGAAACAAAAATTTTGGACTCTAGAAACTCTAATGTGAGACTCAAAGAGCCAAGGGGCTTCCTTATTAAAACTTAGTTTAGTTCTTGCATGGGACATCGTATTGTTCTGGGAAACATGAATTGACAAAAACTTAATATTAGAGGTCCTAAACTTATACATTAAAAATGGTTGCTGGGAAACATGGAAAATAATGTTATTTCTAAAGTTGATCTCAAGTTGGCTCTTAGCTAGACATTAATGATTTTCTGTATATAGGTCTTCTCTTTTTGGCAAAAGATTAACTTGGTCTTCACAATATTTTAAACAAGGTGCCTACATTTCAATTTTGGTATATTTGTGTCTTTTTACTACTATATTAGTTATCTATGAGCTTGAGAACCATTGGAGTACTGGTGCCTACATTTCATCTATGTTATATTGTAGTATTTGATCATTCACAATCCCCTTCATATTTTGTAGGCTGCTCTTATTAAACCATGTTTTGCATCTGTTGGAGATTCTCGTTGCATACTTGAACCTGCTGAAGGTGATATTTATATGGACTGTAGACTGTATTGGTATTTGTATGGACTGTGCTGGTATTTTTGTGGACTGTATTGATATTTATATTGACTGTGTTGGTGTTTTGTAGACTGTATTGGTATTTGATGGATTAGTGGACTGTTTTTGTAATTTTAGTGGACTTTTTGTAATTATTAGACTGTTTTGATGGATTAGTAGACTGTTTTTGTTATTTTAGTGGAGTGTTTTGTAATTATTGGACTGTTTTGATGGATTAGTGGATTATTTTTGTAATTTTAATGGACTATTTTGTAATTAGTGGACTGTTTTGATGGATTAGTGGACTGTTTTTGTAATTTTAATAGACTGTTTTGTAATTAATAGACTGTTTTGATGGATTAGTTGACTGTTTTTGTAATTATAGTGGACTATTTTTGTAAATATTAAAAAATATATATATTATTAAAATATTTAATATTTTATTATTATTTAGACTTTAAGATAGCTAGTCCAATGTTGATTAATCTAGCTATAAATCTATATTATAACCAAAATACAACATTCTAGCTAAATTTTAGACTTAGCAGGCCATTGCCATTACTCTTAGAGTGTAAAGGAAGGGTCTATACCAATTAAAGTTAGATTCAATTAAAAAGAAATGATTTGAAAAGACAAAAATATTATACAAGGAACTTCACAAATTGAATTGATTTAGACCCGTTTAGATATTGAACTGAATTGAGATGAGTTAAGTTCTTTATGAATAATAATGAATTAAGATGATGAAGTAAGTTTTATAAAATCCACTTAAAATGAGTTTAGATGTATTTGGATGTTAAAATGAATTTAGATGTATTTGTGAGAAGTTGAAAAAAGTTTTGGGTCGTGCGTAAAGATGTGTTGAGTTGAAAAAATTGTGAATCCTGCGTGTAAAGAGGTGTTGAGTTGAAAAAGTTGTAGATCTCACATATAAAAAAGTTTTAAGTTGAGATGAATTTAATAATTTGAGAGTTGGATGTTTGAATGTTAGACTCAATTTAAAATTAGATCAAATTGAGTTGATATCAGTTCAGTTGGACTTACAAATGGGGCCTTAACGTTATTCATCATATTATTATGTTCTTTCTATTGAAAAATAAATTTAGGTCTCATTTGTTTTGAGAGATGAAACACAAAACTTTAATATTTTTTCTAAGTTTTGTATGGTCAGACACTCTCTGAAAACAAACATTCATTTTTTATCTCATCTCATTTCATATCTCATTATTTTATCACTATTCATCAATTCAAATATACACAGAAAAAGCTATCAAGTGGGACCTATCATTGCTTTCTTTCAGCAACAAATAGCTTTTATGAGTGGGTCCCAACGATAAATATTAGTGGGTCCCAGTGGCAGTAACGCCGAAATGTGTGGAAAAAAAAAAACAAAATGCAAGTGGTAAACAGAAAATGCTGAAATAGTAGGGAAAAAAAACAAAAAAAACAAAACGCAACTCAACTCAACTTAAGAAAAAGCAAAATGCAAGTGGTAAATGGAAAATGCCGAAATATTAGGAAAAAAAAAAACACAACTCAACACAGCTCAAGAAAAAGGAAAAAAAAAAAAAAGTAAAACGGCTGTGGGTGGGTCCCACAATCATAAATAATTCATAAAAAAATTAAACTAATTTCATCTCATCTCTATAAATAAATATTATCTCATCTTATATCATCTTATCTCATCTATACTCAATATATCTTAATACTATTCATACATATTTTAAAAAATCTCATCTCATTTCTAAAAACAAAAGAGGCCTAAGATATTCTAATAACTACGTTAGTGTGTAAATTTTTTGTAAAAAAATGTTTCTATAAGCCTAACACTTCTGCTCTCTCTAGTCTCTACCGGAATTTCTTGCCCCACGAAACTGCGAGAGTTTTTTTAAAGGACGACTGTACCCTCAACGACCCAGGGATCTATTTCACTTTTCACGGGTAGCCATGGTCATTTAGGCATTACACACTTGTTAAGTGTGGGATTATACTTTGCCCGTTGTCACCTGTGGGGAGCAGAGGGAAGAGACCTCTAAGAGCATTAGTATTGGTCTATGCATATGCATATGTAAAATCACCTCTTTTGCATAACCACTTTGCCATTCAAGCAAAATTCTCACATTGGCTTATGCATATTTGAGACAAAATAATAATAAAATATTATTATTTTATTATTATTAATTTTTTGCTAAAATCAATTTTTTTTATATATATTTTACAATTAGCATCCACTACATACATTTAACATTAATAATATAAATGCAATAATAAAAAATATAATTTTTTTATATATTATATTAAAAATATAATAAAATGAAAAAAATATATATAATATATTATAATAATAAAATGAATATGTAAGTGAAGGTTTGTTGTGTTGTTGAAGGATAGAGAAAAGGAAATGATTGTGAGAGAGAGAGTGTGAGGAGAGAGAAATAATGATTAAAATATGATTTGTAGGGTGAATAGTAGTTATCCAAATTTGGATAAGCACTGTTCATAAGTAGCTAAATATTTGGATATGCATAAGCCAATATAAAAGATTTTAGGGTCATATTATCCAAATATGACTTTGCATATGCATATGTATAAACTAATGCTAATGCTCTAAAGAAAGCAAACTGATTCTTCGTGATCTCTTAAATTACTAAAAAAAGTAGTCAAAAATACAAATTACTCAGATATTTCTCCTCAGAAACTGTTAAATTATTTGTATCCCCCAATTTGTGAATCAACAACGAACTTAATCGAAATTTGTATTCTTTTCCTTTAGTTTCGCTGCAACCAAACGAAGCATTGTGGATAAAAAAGCATCTTAAAAAGTTCATGGTGAGCTAACCAAAAAGACGAAGCAAACCGATGTTTTCAATCACAAAGAGAGAAAATAAATCATCTTCAGGTCTGATTTATAACCATTACTTTTTCTGATGGACAGAATTATGCTATGGTATAGGACTTCCAATCCATGGATTATCACCAACATAGCTAACACGTTTCGGATATCAAAAGATGATTGTGGACAAAGCATTCAAAGAAATGCAAAAACTTCGAAGAAGAAGAAAACGAAGAAGGCGACGTACCTGTGAATGAGTAGGCGAAGACCGAGATGGAAGACGGGAGAGGACAGGGAACTTCTTGTAGAAGCACTAATTCGATCTCTGTGCAAGGACAAAATTGTGAAAGAATTTCAGAGTTCTCTCATAATTTATGATTCTTTGAGGCGCTTTAGAACTGGTCTCCCCAGAGTCAAGAGAGAGGGAGATTGCTTTTTGGAGGTTTGCTTTGCTTTATTTGGTTGCTTCTTTTTTCCCGCCCTAAGCATCTTATTTTCGCTTTCGGACCGTACCTTTCAAGGTTTGTTCTTTTAAACAAAATTAATTAATAATTCCGTTCAAACAAAATTAATTACACCTTTTAACTGCTTAATTCCTAAATCTCTGGATTTTTTTTTCTCGGTTAGTCTGATGTTAGTTTAATAATAAAGATTTTATTATTTATATAGAAAAAGTTACTCTGCACCCTGAAGTGTATCGATGAAGTTGTTCTATTGGATTGATCATTTGTGTGTTTTTATTATTTTTAAATTCGATGACGTAGCCATCACGTGACAAGGCCATGCAAATGAGGCAACTTCATCGGCACAATTTAGGTGATAGAGCATGCAGACCATTTATTTTATATCTTACACTCCACGTATGAGATTTTTTTGTTAATAAGTAAGTCCAATACGTAGAATATTTAATTAAATGAGATAGAATCAGGATTCGAATGTAAGATTTTGCTTTGATACCATATCAAATTAGATCTTGTCTCAAAAGTTTAAGACAATAGAAAGAAGTAGATTTTATTATTTATTTTATATTTTAAATTTTAGCAGGAAGTAAAAGAAAAACATTTTAAGTTTTTAAGAAGAAAAAATATATTTGCAACCGTGAATTGTGCAACTGCTGCGCAATCGCTTTGAAAAAAGTGAATAAAACATGGGATCCACATGAAAAAAATTAATTTTTTAATAGTGGACCACACTTTTTTTTAAAGCGATTACGCAACGTTTACGCACTTCACGGTTGTATGTAACAACACTCTTTTAAGAAACACATGAAATGGATTCTACATTATTTATATAGGCAGCAATTAATGTTTTATGGTATATTTTATATATCTATCTCTCTTTCGCTTGAGGTTGTTAAATTCATGAACATGAAGAACTTACAACTTAGCACTACAAAAAAAAAAAAAAACATTTGGGACAGATTATTTGCTATGAGAAGACCATTTGGGACAAAAATAAACTCATTTAACCAGGAAATAATCATTTTGCAAAAAATAGCTGGCAACAAATAAACAGTTTTCTTGTAGTGTAAAAGACCTTGATCCGACTAACAACTGAATTGAAAATGCAATAACTAATCATTTGAGGTCCTATATGTTCAATCTTTTTCTTACTTTTACAAAGTAGTTTTGTTAAGATTAATATTCTTTGTGCATGAGTTCCCTACAAATTTACAAGTTAGTTGTTCCAGTTATAAAGTGTTAAAATATAAAATAAATAATAAAATTTATCTCTTCCTTAAATAATAAAATCTACATATTTTTTTTTAGTTTAAATTTTTGGGACAAGTGATGAATTTCACATGGTATTTGAGCAGAAATCCTGAGTTCAAACCTTGACTCTACATTCTACCTCATTTAATTAAATTTTCTACGTCTTGGGCCACCCATTAAGGGAGAGTCTGGACCACACGTGAGGGGGTATTAAAATATAAAATAAATAATAAAATCTATCTCTTTCTATTAGCTTAAACTTTTGAGACAAATGATGTGTTATGATCCCAATTAAACAACCGCACCGTTTTGATGGCCAATAAAGGAAGCTGAACTACAAGTCGTCTACAGCTTGCCTTTTAGATCAATAGTTGTGTTGTTATGTGCAATCTGCTATTTCCATTTTATTTTACTTTCCACGTGTTGCATTTTCATTAGTTCTGTTAGTCATGGGCTGCCTCTATATGTAAGCCATAAATGGCACCGTAAAGGGGATCTGAACATTTTGCTTGAAAGCTGGAACTATATGGAGGAATTGGAAGCCTCGAACTTCCCACGGCGTAGCCAATTTATCTGAAGTCTATTTTCTACCGTTTATCTCATTTTGTTATTTTTACTTGTTCATAATTTTCCTTTCCCGTGTTCTTCCATCTACTCTTCCATTGAGGATCCTTACAATTGGTATCTAGAGCTACCGATTCTTCATGGATGTGGTACAATTAAATAAAGAGCAATTGTTGTTGCTGGAAAAGATTTTGGAGAAATTAGAGCATATGATAGAAAAACTCGACGAAATGCAACAAAATTGGAAGCGGATGCAGGAATCTTGGGTGCAATGGCAAGATGAGGAGGATGAAGAAGAAAGTGCAGTAGAGGTGGAAGAAATACAGAAATTGGTAATGCAAGAAGAAAATGAAGAGACAGTAGCAGTGTTCATGGAAAATTGCTTGGTATGGGAAGACCAAGCTGTGGTGGAGGGAGTAGAAAAGGCAACTACGGAATCTATGGCAGTGTTCACTGAAGCCGTTCTCAAAGAGATCCCCAAAGAAATCACCCCATCCGTCCGTAGAAATTCAAACCCTGTGATTAGGGTCATGGTCATTCTCTACAATTCACGACCTTCACCACAAAGAACCAGCCAACTTAGGTACTACAAAAACCCAAAAGACAGCTTGACCACATCTCGACTCTCTCATTTTAGGGGACCTAAGATAGATCCAAGGAAGGGAACACGACTAGTATGGCACCCCCGTTGGCCAAAATGCAAATCTCTGTCTCTGTTTGTGTGTCGGCTTGGGAGAATTCGGGTCTATTTGGCCATGGGTGAGCATTTGCCAGATAAACCCTCAACTAAATCATCATCGTTTTCTCATGACCATCACCCGCCCCCTTCCATTTCCACTATTCTCTTCAACTCGCGGCGTATTTTCTAGATGACCCCAACAAATCCCAAACCCAAGCCGCAACGCAACAGTATGGGGTGGAGTCACTGGTGGCTATACAACAACAAACCCACAGAGAAATGGCGCCGTTACATGAGGAATTTCCAGATTCCTCCGTTCTTGCTTTCAATTTCTGCCAGGGTGAGAAAGAGAGCCAATTTGCGGGAATTTTATGCAAGAATGAGGTTACCATCATGGACTATCCACGACAGTATGAGGGCTATCCTTTCCTTCCATTATCTTTGATCCAACACCTTCTTTGTGTTTATGAGAGTTGGCCTTCACTTGGAAATCAACATAATATTATTCTTCTCCATTGTGAGAGGTGGGGTTGGCCACATCACATGAAGTCTGTCACCATGGCGAAGTTTACTTCACAAGAAATTGAAGCACTTCAAAATGATGGTAACCAACGTGCACGGGATTTGTTTGATAAAAAGCCTGGAGAAATCTTTGCTGATGAGGACTCAATAAATTCTGAGTACTTGAAGTGGGGAAATGAAGCTGAAGAATTGGGCGCTACTCTCAGTTCCCTTCATTTTCCTCTTGTAACCCTTGGTGAAGGACCATGGAAAAATCCCACGGTTGAGTTTGCCAAGAAGCTGCAAATGGATGAAATCTTTGTCATCGGTAAGAAATTTTTTGTTCATTATCGGTTTGATATATTGCCACTTAAAGTGGTATTTCAGCCCTTTGATAGAGGAGGGGAAATAAATCTGAAACCTAGGGTGTCTTTTCATATACAGTCGATACGGAAGCTGCAAGAGGAGTTTAGTATTATGGTGAACAATTCAAACCAGCCATTTGAGCACGTTTGGTTGCAGAGGAGTGAGGTTGGTTAGAGGTTTATTCATTCCCTGGAAAATCTTTCTGTTTTGGAATTTGTTGATAAAGATATTGCGGATGTCAATTCTGTAAATCCTCCCCCAATAGAGTCTACTCCCTTCAAGATTGTGGAGTGAGTGAAATATTTGAAAGACTTGGCTGCTAAATTGCGTGGTGTAAATGTTTTGAAGATTGCATTGGACCCTGTAGTAATGGATGCTCCTGATGGGTTTCTTTTTGAATGGTGGTTTTTTTTTTGGGATATTATCACTAGGACTAATAAAAAACATTCGGAGCCAAGCATGAAGAATGGCAATCCAGTGGCATTTACCCCTCAATTGCTTGATGTTTCGCCCCTTACAGTGGTTTTTAGGCCATTTGATAGGGCAAGAGACATAAATATGGTTGGAACGAATTGTAAGATCCAACAAAAGGCAAATCCCTTCCTAGGTGGAGCAACTCTTGCACTCTACCATGAATCAACTCTTGCCCGTGGCTTTGGAAAAAATTTTCAGGATGCAGGAGTGACTGTTTTTAGTACAATTTCTTACTTAGTTAAAGCTAGGCAGAGTACAATGTGTATGAATGATCTAGATTGGACAAAGATAAGAGCTAATGCATCAATTGGGGAAGTCCCCAATATTGATGATGAAACTTGGTTATATTCAAGAGCTTATTACATGCCCATTATGAGTGTTGGGGTGTAATCGAAATGGTGTGGTCTTACGTACAAGGGAATCCACTGCAACCACTAGAATTTGCAGTTGTTAGCTCGGCATCACTGACAAGTGGTTTAGTCATCCTTCGTGAGAATGGAATACCTGATCCAGATGACCAAGCTTTTGTGAGTGAAGTAGCTTCATTTCCTGTATACATGAGAGCAATTGATACCTTGCTTAAGGACGTGGATGGATGTGGATTTGCCAAAAGATTATCATGGATATATACCCAGGTGGTCCCAGGAATGGTAAAATCAATGGATTTGGACATGGATGATTAAGAACCCTTTATTCATTAGGTGAAACGTGTGGATGGATTGTTTGTAAACCTGTTGGAATTCAAGGTATTTTGGATTTATTTGTTTGGACGTATTACTCTGTTTCACAAGCGTGGTAGTGGGTCAGGGCTTTTATGCTTTCTGGTGAGTTAGGAGAATGATCCATGCTCTAAATCTTGAGAACAAGGTTCTTTTAAGGGGAGGAGTTTGTTATGATCCCAATTAAACAACCGCACCGTTTTGATGGCCAATAAAGGAAGCTGAACTACAAGTCGTCTATAGCTTGCCGTTTAAATCAATAGTTTTGTTGTTATGTGCAATCTGTTATTTCCATTTTATTTTACTTTCCACATGTTGCATTTTCATTAGTTCTGTTAGTCATTTGCTGCCTCTATATGTAAGCTAGAAATGGCACCGTAAAGGGGATCTGAACATTTTGTTTGAAAGATAGAATTATATGGAGGAATTGGGAGTCTCAAACTTCCCAAGGCGTAGCCAATTTATCTGAAGTCTATTTTCTACCATTTATCTCATTTTGCTATTTTTACTTGTTCATAATTTCCCTTTCCCATGTTCTTCCATCTACTCTTCCATTGAGGATCCTTACACGATGATTTCACATAAGGAACTATTGTTATGTTTTCTTATTTTGATAAACAAAATAACGTACGACTGTTCATTTATATATTTCTTGTTTTTAGTAAACCAGAGGCAGCAAGAATATTAGGAAAAGAACAAGAGTCCAACAACAAAAAAAATAAACGTGTGCACATTATGGTTGTTGGGACTCGTGGATTGTATTCAATTAGTAATCTCAGTCCCTTTGGTCAGTCAGTTGGAAGATAATCTTCACAATTTGAAATATATTGGCAGATTCAGATTATCTTCCAACTGACTGACCAAAGGGACTTTCTCATTTATCTGTTTGTTTGAATTGGATTATATCTTGACAGGATATTTGGCACCAAATCAGCAACACCATATTCTTAGGAATTAGTTTTGATTCTAGGAATTGTACATTTTTTCCATATTTGTTTTGTTACAATAGACAGCTTATGCTCATGTAGCTATTTATTTGTGAATTCTTTCATTGTAAAAATAAGTTTTAGAAATGAAAAAGATTTATGTTTCATAAATTTAACATAGTATCAGCCTAACCACGATCCTTTCTTTACTACATACATGGCCTCCTCTTCCAACCCTCACCACCCCTTTTCCTCCCCATACCTCTTTCATCCTTCTGATTCTTCTAGTCTTATTCTTGTTTTCGGTCTCCTCACAGAGGATAATTTTCCAAAATGACAGAAAACCATGACTCGTGCTCTTAACGCCAAGAACAAACTTAGTTTTGTTGATGACACTCTCTCACCACCCAAACCCCACTCTGCCGACTACACCCAATGGACTCAAACAAAGGACATGGTCCTTATCTGGCTTCTAAACTCCATCAGTCCCTCCATCACCAATTCCCTTGAATTCCACACCAATCCTCGTGAAGTCTGGCTTGATCTTCAGTCCCATTTTTTTCATGGCAACAGTGCCTGTATCTATCATCTCAAACGTGAACTGTCCTCCCTACACCAAAACGCCCACTCTGTTCATGAATATTACAACTAGATCAAACAAATCTGGGATGAACTTAGCCACTTACAACAAAGCAATGATCTCAAAGAATTACAACAACAGGCAGAGGATGAACGAGTTTACCAGTTTTTGCTTGACCTCAATGATTCATTCTCCCAACTCAGAACATAGATCCTTGCCATGGAACCCCTTCCCCCTATCACAAAAATTTTTTCTATTCTTTTTCAGGAATAACATCAACGCCTTTTGCATCTCCGACCATCCTCCACGGAATCACTCACGTTCACTGCACAAGGCTCCAACCCCGTGAAGCCCAGCCTCCACTGCTCAGAATGTGGCAAACACGGCCACCTGCGCTACCATTGCTGGCGAATCATTGGGTATCCCTCTAGCCGCGACCCACGATCCAAGTCGCGGCCCTCTCTGCTCAGCAAACCCTTGTCTAGTTTGTTGCCCATCGTGAACAATGTCTGCGCCTCTTCTCCTTCATCACCAGTGCCTGGTCTGTTGCTGGATCTCTACCAGAAATTGCTTGACCTGCTCAGGCCTACCACTTCCTCAGCCAACTTCGTGGGTAACGTTTTCTCCTCCTCTTTTTTCGATAGCCAACGTGACTGGGTTGTGGACAGTGGTGCCAGCGACTACATGTGCCACAACCGGACCTTTTTCACGTCTTTCTTTGCATCCTTTCCTCACTGAAAAGTGACTTTACCCACTGGCCACACCATTCGCATAAAAGGTGTTGGCACTTGCACTTTAGCCCCAAACCTAATTTTGCAAAATGTCTTCTATGTCCCTCATTTTACTTTTAATCTTCTCTCAATCCTTACTATTAATAATTCTTGCATTGTTTCTTTTTCCTCTATAATTCTTTTTTCCAGGACACACACTTTACGAGGCTGATTGGAGCTGGTGAGCTTTGCAATGGGCTTTATGTGTATCGGCCCTAACCCATTACAGCCCTCTCCATGCAAACTACTGTGAATAAAACCTTTTGGCACCAACTTTCTGATTGTGATGTTTGTGCTCATTCTAAGCACACAAGACTACCTTTTTCTTCTCATGCTAATAAAAGTACTTTTGATTTCAATCGCATTTTCTATGATATATGGGATGGTTATCATACTTCTTCCCTATGTGGTGCACATGATTTTCTTACAATAATTGATGATTTTTTTGCACTACTTGGATCTATATGCATTATAAATCTAAGGCCTATTCTCATCTCATGCATTTCTTTGCACTTATATAAAATCAGTTCAACACCATTATTAAAATAATTAGAAGTGATAATGGCCAAGGATTTCTTTGTCATAAATTTCAAGCATATCTCCATGATCAGTTCAACACCATGAACGTACTTATGTTGAAACTCTGCAACAAAATGGTATTGCGGAACGAAAACATCGGCACCTTCTAAATGTTGCTCGCAGCCTCCGTTTTTAAGCCCATTTACCTTTAACTTTTTGGGGTGAATGTATCCTCATCGTGGCATATCTCATCAACTACACACCTAGTCGTATTCTCCAAAAAAATCTCCTTTTGAATTTCTGTTTAACACTTTTTCGAACTATAATCACCTCCGTGTGTTTGGTTGTCTTTGTTATGCTCAAACTCACCGTATTTCTCGTGATAAATTCTCTCCTGTGCCTCTAAATGTGTCTTTCTTGGATATCCTAGCACTCATAAAGCCTACAAACTTTATAATCTCGACACTCAAACCATCTTCTATTCACGTCACCTTCCATGAACAACAATTTCTCTTTTAGGAAATTCCCGATCTTCCACCTACCTCTCTTCCTATTCTTCCTCTCCCTGTCCCCGAGCCTATTCTACCATCTCCTTCTTCCACTCCTTCCATCATCACTCCCGATCCCCCTCCTCCCACTTCTCTTCGCCCTCGCCGTACAACTACCCGACCAGTATATCTTCAAGATTATGTCTACCCGACCCTACACATGGAGCCCACGACATCCTCACCTATTGCACATCCCTCAGGTACTACTCATCCTTTATCCGCTTTCCTTTCATATTCTCGTTTTTCACCTGCTCACCTTAATTTTTTTACTACCCTCACTACTTCTGTTGAACCTTCCTGTTATTCTACTGCTCTTCGTCATTCTTATTGGCGTGAGGCTATGTCTACTGAACTCCGTGCTCTTGAAGACAATTCTACTTGGACACTTGAGCCGCTTCCTCCTGGTAAAAAACCATTGGTTGCAAATGAGTCTTTAAAACAAAGCTTAAAGCAAACAGCTCCATCGAAAGATACAAAGATCGGTTAATCGTTAAAGGCTACACTCAAGTAGAAGGTCTTGACTATCATGAGACATTTGCCCCTGTTGCCAAAATGACTATTGTTTGGTGTTTGTTGGTCGTCACTGCTAGACAACAATGGATCATCCATCAACTTGACGTCAACAATACTTTCTTACATGGTGACCTTGATGAGAAAGTATACATGACCCCTCCTTCCGGTTATTGTCCCAAGGGAGAGACTCATGTTTGCTGCCTACGCAAATCCCTTTACGGCCTCAAACAAGCATCCCACAACTGGTTTTTTAAACTAACCACTGTGCTTCTTGATGCAGATTTTTCTCAATCTCAGGCAGATCATTCTTTATTCACCTTGGTCACTTCCACCAGTATCACTATTGTTCTCGTCTATATTGATGATATTCTGGTTGCTGACATTGATCTCTCACAAATTGAGGTTTTTAAAGGCATTTTCTCACGTACTTCAAAACCAAAAATCTTAATCCTCTCAAATATTTTCTTGATCTAGAAGTTGCTCGTTTTCCGCAAGGGATCTTCCTCAATCAACGAAAATATGCTCTTGATATCTTATCTAACAGTGGCCAACTTGGTGCTCGTATTGCCCATTTTCCCATGGAACAAAACTTGAAGCTAACCAATCACGACGACAACCTCCTTCCCGATCCTTGCAACTATTGACGGCTTGTTGGACATCTCATCTACTTGACTATCACTCACCCTGATATTGTATTTGCAGTAAACATTTTCAGTCAGTTCATGCATGCTCCTCGGGTTCCTCACATGCAAGCTGTCATTTGATGAGTGCACGAAAGTGCACTTTAAATACCTAATTATTGGACTAGAATGCTAAAATGTGAATAGATATCATAGGAATTAATCTGTATTCTTGAATTTAGTTTCTATTTATTTTGGGATACTCCTAAGCACATTTTTATGTTTAATTTCAGAATCTATAAAGAGAGAGCTAAAGCCCAGTCAAATTCAAAGGAATTTTTGAATTGGAATAATTCCCAAGAGTTTTCAATGAAGCATGGCTTTTGAATTGAGCAAGACTTTCAAGTAATAAGGACTCTTCATTTTCAACATTGGCTGACTTTCAATGTGGATAAACGTGTGGACTTTCAGCAAAGCAATGATCCTTCAACATGAGAAGACTTCAACGTTGGGATAACTTTCTAAAATTTCAAATAAATGATAACTTCAGATAAAGTGGGTTTGAGAGTAATTTGGATAAAGAGAAAAATATACAAATCACAAAAGGAAACTGCAAGAAGTCATAGTCTAAAACGCACTAGGAGACAATCAGGGCATATCTTAGTGTTTTGATCATAACTTTCCACTCATACATCCGATTGATGTGATTCTTGAAGCATTGGAAAGCTATCTTAAAGTAAGAGCTACAAATTCGTATATGATAAGGATGTCCAAATTCTGACTCCTGAAGTACGTACGCGGCTGCCAATTTAAGTCCAAAAAGTTAAGGAGATTTTTTATGTGGAAATCAGGAAAACATTAGGGTTTCTTTTATACCCAAGAGAATCCTATCAGGAGGACATTTTTGAAGGCAGGAGGCACAGTTCTAAAGAGGAGAAAAAATACCATTTTTATTTTTTAGTTCTTCCATGGAGAACTAAATCTTGGGTAAAGCCTAGGGTAGAAATCGATTGGTGAAAATACTTTGACTTTATTTAAATTCACAGATTAAGCTTTATTGTTTGAGATTCTAGGATTGAATTCTCTATTTATTTTGGATATTATAAGTTTGAGACAATTATATTAAATCTTGCTATGGTTTGTTGAGCTATAGGATTATGAATATATGATTGTGACTTAAACAAGTTTATCATGTCATTGATGTGATCTTTTGTTACACTATTATTTGTGAACATAGTGTCATCTTTAGATCTGATATTCATTTTTATATATGAAAACTGTGGCTTGTAAAAGGGGAATAGATTCTAAAATTAAATTTGAGAAAGTAGATGAATATAATGTCATATCTTCCAATTGAAATTTGGTGCTATAATTCTTAATTGTGTATATAGTTTGGATTGAAAAATTTAGAGTATTAGATCCAGTTGATGAAAGCCCGAAGCTTTACTTGCCTTTTTACTCGTACCCTAATCTCATTTTAATTGCGTGTTTTAGGTAAAATTTTCATATTCTTGTCATATTGTCATTTAATTTTTTCTCTTAAACTTGCATCTATAGTGTTTCTTCCGACTCCCTGTGGATCGACACCCTGAACTATATTATACCACCGCGTAATAGTTTGGACGTAATCACCACTCATGTTCTTCATTACATGAAAGGCAGTTCAGGACAAGACATTTTTTTCTTATCTTCCAGTGGTTTACATGTTACCGTCTACATTGATTTGGATTGTGCCAGCTGCCCCACCACCCATCGCTCTACCACAGGTTACTTCATTCAGCTAGGCACGAGTTCCATTTCTTGGCATACAAATAAACAGATGACAGTGGAACGATCTTCATTTATTGAGAAATACTTTAGCCATAAATGGATTACACAAAAATAATCCCACAAATTGACGTATTTTTATGTGATTCTTTAGATTGTAAAGTTATTTTTATTGTAAAGTAGATTTAACGGATCACATGAAATCTCATCAGTTTATAAAATTGTTTTTGTGCAATCTGTGGCTATAGCAGTCCTCTATTTTATTTGTTATCATAGACAGCTTATGCTCATGTATCTATTTATTTGTGAATTCTTTCATTGTAAAAATAAATTTCAGAAATGAAAAAGATTCATGTTTTAGAAATTTAACATTATACAAGAGATTATTTTTTCTTTTAATTTTCTAGTCGGAGTCTGAGAGGAAAAAAAAAATTATTACATGATCCACTATTAGTAATTAAATGGATCAATATTATTTAAATTCTCGACTAAAGTGGAAGAAAGAAAAACATATAAAATTAATTGTACTACATTTTGCGAGAATTTAATATTTGAAAAATTCATTTGATATGTAATTTATATCTTTCGTTATAGTGTTTAGAGTTAAAAGACAAGAATTATAAAAAGATATTAATCGGTCCAAAAATCACATCAACTAGTAATTCATATGATTATTTAGATCTTCTCCAATCGCCCACCAACCTAGGTGATCATCTCCCTCCTTTACGGCAAGATACTAACCAACAAAATAAAACAAAACAAAGCATATAAATGGTAGAGAAATGGTAAGCAGCAAGACATTCATTCTAAAGACAGATAGACACATCATGTAGATTTGAGAGTATTTGATATTGTACTCTTACGTTTAGAACTTTTTATCATTATAATCTCGCATGAGTATTAATTAATATTGTGTCTATCTCTCTTTAAAACTCAAACAATCTGTATTGGTCAAGCAATATTGTAGTTGGTCCAAATTGGATCTCCATGTTAGTAATTAAGAGCTTGTAATCAGCCAGATGAACTACCATCGGCACACTGAGAGAAATGATTTGTAAAAATTTTAAATATACAAGTCAAATACAAGTCCTTATAAAAAAAATGGATCTCACTTAAAAAAAATGTAAAAAAATCTATTTTTTATTAGTGAAATTTATCTATTTGAAGCTTGTATATAACATTACGCTGTTGGAAAAGGCAGGTAAGAGGCCCCTTTTGCAAAAGCAAATTATTAAAACTTGTAAGACCGAACCATACTTGCGGGCAAATTACTTATATATAAATACTATTATTATATATATCCTAATGCTTTAACAAGACATGAAGATTGCCTTTAAAAAGACTTAAGATCGATGATGCCTAACAGAATGTGACAAGTTATAACATTCTCAATCATTTAATGCCGAAAGCGTACGTAAGAGACAAATTAAATCGAAGGAGGAATATTTAGCTATTGTTTTTCTCACCATTAAAGTATGATGCTCTCTTTTCCAATTTTAACTCCACAACTTTTTCCATCATGTGTTTGCACTTGGCTTTCTACTTGTGCCATATACATATACATATATACATATATATATATATATATATATATATATGTGTATATGTATATATATCTACTTACAATATTAGTGAAGTTCGAGGCTTGAGTTTCTTCATCTTCTTGTTAACATTAAGCTTTTTTTTTTTTTTTTTAAGTAATGCTAGATACAATTATTGAATGTGCAAATTTCATACACTCCTTTTAAAAAAAAAAGGGATTTACAATTAAAAAGATATATATATATATATATATATATATATTATGTAAGCTTTAAATTTATCTATTTTTTTCAAAATAAGTGCAACCAACTTGCACACCTAAAAATACAAATATCATTTTTTCCCCCCTATGAATACCTATTTGCTAGTGCTCGTAAGAGCATTCTCATTGGCTTGGCCAAATGAGGAGGTTGGTTAAAATTTGCATAATTGATGTCAAAAACATCCCACATTGAATTGGGCAAATCTAAAATAATTTAGACTTTTGCTACAGTGGTTGGCCAAATATGGAGAATTACAATTGATTCACCAAATATTAAAATACTAATTTCTCACTCCAAACAAACATTAAAATATTAGTTTCTCACTCCAAGCAAAAATACTATTTGGTTTGTAATTAAAAAATTTAGATAGAATTTTAACTGAGTTTAATAAATATTTTTTGTACTTTTGAAAATATGATTTTTTTTAATATTAATTTAATTAGAATATAATTATTATTAACATTTAATTGATAGAGATACAAAATGTGATAAAAATAAATTAAATAAAAAAATTATTAAATTAATAATATTTTATTATTATATAGAGAGTGAATGGATAATCTAATGTGAGGGTTGAATTTAAATGGAATAGATAAATGTAAAAAAGTATGATATTGGCTAAATTTTAAAGATAATATATGGCCAAACCAATGAAAATGCTCTAATTCGGTTTGATTTTGTTGCGTTGGCAAGGATATCATTGCAGATAGACATACATATTAGAACCTTCTATTCAATTGGGCCGTATGTGGATCACACTGACGAAGAGGGCGCTTAGGTTTTGACCCAAGAAGATCATGATACCTAAAGCCCATATTAAATGGGTCTGAGTGGATGGTTATTCTAGAAAAATATTACTCTTACCATTTATTTCTATTGCTAGTTTTTACGGTTGTGAGTTTTTTATTTTTATTATTTATTATTTAATGATTATGTAAGTATTATTTAATAATATTGTGAATTTTTTTATTTTTTAAAAAATATTTAAATGTGTTAAAAAATATCAAAAAAAAAAAAAATCCAAAAGCACTAGCGAGAGCCCCAGCGGGAGCTCCGAGTAGCACCGCCCTTTATTCTATTGTGTTCCTCGATGAGAACTGAAAAGTAATACATTCATCAAAAGAATATATTTGGCCTCTAAAAATGGAAAATGTACCTTGTCATATTGGATTAGATGAAATTTCACCAAGGATGCTACAATTTCTATTTTGATAATAACATTTGAAATGCACTCTACATTGAATAAGCTATTATTTTCTCCATATCTTTTGAGATTTTCTTATTTTTTAATCTAGTCTTCTTATAGTAGTTTTAAAATAAAATAAGTTTTTATTTCATTATATAAATATGTCTTCATAGAAAAATATAATGCTCTTTCACTAGCACCTAGAAAAAACCAAAACAAATAAAATTTAAATAATAGATATCTTTCACAAAATAACCAAAAACCAGCACAAATATATAACCAATACCAATATTTAAGAGAGAGAGAGAGAGAGAAGTGAGGCATTGTTGGTCAAAATAAATGGTTTTGACTAAATTTCAGCTAGGCATGCATTATCTAACATAATGCCAATGCTAAAAGAGACTTCATTTCTTATCCAATAATAATAACTTAGGCTGGCATTGGGTCCATTGTTGTTGGGGAAAATAATGGTATCTGGCCAAAAAAATGACTCAAATAACTACCTAATACTCCATTTTTGCTGTGGAGTTTTGTACTTTTTTTCTAGGACAGTGCCTGTGATTAAATAGAGCACATGATCAATTAGTTTAGCATAGCAAGTTGTATTGCTTGGGCCACTCAACTAATTTAACCATATTCAACAAAGGGACCATCTAATAACCACTACCCTAGATGTACAAAAAGAAGCATTAAAAACCTTTTCTACTGTACATATCATCCTTTTATCTTCATCTAGATAGATTCCTCATTTTGACCCATTTGTGTAAGATAAATTCTTCTCATTAGTCACTATTTACCACCTCACACCCTATAAAAAACATCTTAATACCCTATGAAATACACCTTCACACTCTATAAAAAACCTATAGGTATAAGGTGTGAGAGTGAATAGTAATTGATGTATAGTAAATCCATCGACTAATTAATGAATCAATTAAATTGAATAGTATAGATATATAGTTGAGGTAAGGTTTCAAATCACTTTTGTATTTATTTGTATGTATTGAAGAAAATTGGTGAGTGGTTCAAGATATAGAGCATCACTTTATGGCGTGCCACTAATGTATCCGACCTAATCCCAGGCTGTCTATAAAGAGTCCTAAATAAATGGTGTCTGTGTCCTATTTGAGTTAATGAGAGCAAGTCAACCAACACGTTACATTAACATTCTCGACGCTCGTAGCAGCACATATGATGTGGAAAGTAGTAACAACTCCCATGTGATCATCATAACATCACCATCCCTGGAGCTTGGTGGGATATCCTGACAGATTTTCATTTTATCTTAAAGATGGGTTATTAATTATATGGCAAGACCATAAATTCCTTAGAAAGAAAAAGTAGAGTAGGGATACAATTTTTGATACTATTCGTGAATTTAATATAGTCCCGACGAGTAATATTATTAGGGTTATAGTTGAATAAAATCGTTTCCTAATCAATTAATTGATCCATTATATAATCGTATCATATTCGTATTGATTTGCATGACCCGAGTTGACTCTCAAGTTAGTCATTTTTACTATTTGGGTCGGATAATTAGTTGATCCAATATGAAAAAAAAATTCATTTAACTATTTATAGGAATGTGAAAAAAAAAAAAAGATCTATGAACCAAACATCTCAAAAATGTATTTCATAGGATCAAGATTTTTTAAAATTCGTAACATATTTGAGGCACAGATTTCTTAAATCGTAACAGCTATTTTCAAATAAGAAATTCTATTTACAGTCCTCACTTGGAGACTGTATGTACAGACCTTTTATTAAATGAGAAAATGCATCATTTTAGGAGGAATATTTTTATAATTTTAAAAATTTTAAAAGTAAAATTACCTAAGTTTACATTACAGTCTTCAAATAGAGACTGTATGTAGCATTGCTCTTTTCAAATTCAATCCTCATAGTAGGAATTATTGAGATTACTTCCATCACAATATGCTTTGCATCTATTGGGAGAATTCAGCCTCCCTACCCTCCACACTATTCCACTTGTCATAGGCATCTCATATCACATGCGTATAAAATGAGTATATCTCAGATGATCTGTAAATAATAGTAAAATAATTTGTAAATAATAATGAAATAGTATTGTATAATTTGTGAAGTAGAGTAATTTGCCGACAAAGATCATCAGTGGGTTCATTTTTCTTTTTATCTTCCCCAGCTGCTCAGAAGAGGATTTTGTTAAGATTGGCAATATGGACATATATTTGGCAAGCATCATCCCCCAATAAAAAAGTTGTGTTCCAATCCAAATTCTCACCCAGAAAACGACCTGTGCTGCAACTGCTAGTCTTATGCATATGGCCTATGGGCATCAAGGAAGCATATATACGACACAAAACTGGGGGATTGTAGGAACCCTTGAAAGGGATACACTTTCTCCGGATAAAGCGAGTTTGTCTTTAACCTTGTGAAAATTAGCCAAGTTGTGAAAACATGTTTTTGCCTCAATGAGGGAAGAGTTGGACCGCTATGCCTATAAACTTGGCAGGAACATTTAAAAAAAAGGTGCATATTTTATGCAGAAACCTTTGTGAGTCACCATGGAGGCCACGATGCAGTATTGGCAATATTTTGAAATTTGAAAAAGTTGAATTGAAATTTAAAAAAGTTGAATTTTATTATATTTTATGTGAAAATTTGAGAAAATTGATGAGATGAGATGAGATGACACACTTTCTGAATCCAAACGGGACCTTAAAGAATTAGCCATCAATGAACATGCCACTAAAAAATAGAGAACAAAATTATTTTATTTTCCTTTGCAACATGGCTTGATGTTATGCTATCAGCTGGACCTTTGTAATATTGGTTGTGGATGATTAAATTAAAAAGGGTTTATTCCGCCCTTCGTAATATATGGATGATTGGGAATTTGTGATTGTTTTATTCTCCTATCTTTGCAGCCAAGTAAGACACTTACCCACAATTTTGGGATGCCAACTGTTGATGGGGTCTATTTAAATCCCCTTTTTCAACGTTGGAGTCCATTTTGTCTTCTCTTCCTTTTTCAGAACTTTTCGCGCTTCTTCCCTTTACCTTTAAATCTTCCTCTGCATGTATCTCTTTTTCCTTTCTTCCGTTTCCACATTCACATGGCTCCAAAGAACTCCTCGCGTCCTGCCCCTAAAATCCCTAAGCTTGCCAAGCCTCATGGTTCTTCGCACGCTCTCAGGGGCTTAGATCTCGTTGAGGTCCGCACCGAATCACAGAGATTCGGTGGTGACTCCTGTTGAGTTAGAGTCACTAAGGTCAACTTATAAGGTACCTGACATTGTAGAGTTTGAGGTGTCGTGGACTCCGAAAGGTACGCGTCAAAGGTGGTTGTGTACCCTAGCATGTTTTCCAGTGGCCTAAGGCTGTCTTTTTGCCGTCTAGTTCGTGATGTGCTGGACTATCTGCACCTGACACTTGCCCAACTCCACCCAAATGCATGGAGAAATTTGACATGATGTTTTTTTATTTAATATTGATTGGATTTTCTAGATGAGTATTGCTACTATGCCTCCATAATTAGACTTTATTTCATTGATGTGATACTACAATTAGGGCTGCAACCCGACCAATCCGACTCATGTATTGGCCCGAACCGACCCGACCCGTCTTAAATACGGGCCAAGCCGATATGAGCCGACCCGACCCGAGATCGAAAGGGAACCCAAATCGTATACAAACAGATCGAACAAAAACCTTACAAATCCCACTATCCCTATACATCCGATCAAAACCCAGCATCTGCCGATACAAACAGAGCCAATTTTCTCACGAATTCATGGATAAATGCACAATCAGGCAAAAATTACAAATCCCATGAATAGAAACCCTAAACCACTCCATTCAAATTCCATGAAAACCCTAAGAAGTGCGAGTAAAGAAGACCGAAGACGACGAAGAGGACAAGGGCGACGACAGCGCCGAACTTGAACTTGAAGAGGGAGAGGTCGCGGCTCGACTCCTTGAGGCTGGTCTTGACGCGTTCCATCTTTTTAGTCTTATATTTCTAGGCGATCTTGGTGGAGGGTTCGATTTTCATCATCTCCAGCTTCTTGGCCACGACGTTGAGGCTGTTGAAGTACTTGAAAGACGAGAAGATTTGAGGAGAGGCCATGGGAATAGGTGGTTGTTTGGCAGATAGGAAAGGGCAAGAAAGAATTTTCTCGAGAGTTCTACGGGTTCAAATTTGACGATGTGAGAATTTGATCTTTCTTATAAATTTATAATATCGGTTTCAGCGGGTTTGACCCGCAAGTTGCTCCACCCTTTTTTTTTTTTTGGTCGGGTCAGGTCGGGCCACACGGACGGGCCGAGTTCTAACTTTTTCTGCACAGGCCTAACTACAATATTGTGTCGCGTGACTTATTAAAAAAATTAAATATATTCAAAACAAAATAATCGAAAACACTAGAAGAGAAAAATTGAAATCCTAAATTCTTTTCTATCCCTTTGTAACTTTTATGGGTAATTGAACAGAAAAAGCACACTACTTTTTCCTAAGAAATGCACAACAGTCAGAAGCACGGCATTGGGGATGTGATAACGATGCATATCTGGGAAACATGAACAAAAATACAGTAGGGATTATAAAGACACGTTACTCATTCAACCTGACTAAAACCTTTCGAAGCTTTTGATGAGCATAATGAGATGAACATTCCAAATTTCAATGGGAAAGCAAGTGTCAGCGTGAAGTAAACGGGTTTGAATTCAACTTTTCAAACAAATGTTGAGAGTGTGCACATGACATGCTGCAAACCCCAACACTACTTATCTAATGATAAAGCTCGGCTCAGGCATTATAAAAGTGACCCAAATCATGGAATACGGGTTGGCCATTCAGGTCCCGCGGGGATCTCAGTTGGGGCCTGCGACCTTGATCGCAGTTTCAGGAGATTACAGGTAGATGACTCTCTCCTAGGTGAAATGACTTTTTTTTTTTTTTTTCTACGAGAAATCCGGAGACCTGGCCATTAAAAATCACCGGTCTTTCACCTGAGACGCGGTTTACATCCAAGAGTTCAAACTTTAGTCGAATGACTTGTCATTTGAGTCATTCCCTTTGGAGATCAACACCGCATATGTTGCCACAAGATCAGAATGATTATTAAAATGTTCCACCATAGACTGGAAATTAATAGTTCTATTTCAGACATCGAGAAACTAAGAAACCAGAGAGGTTTGCTCTGTGCACTCATGGGTTTGTCATTTATCCAATCACAGACGGATTCAACAAATGAGATGAGAAAGGAATTGATCTGAATTTAGAGAATCAAATACAAATAAAATGTTCATGATTATACCATAAATAGGAAAGGAATAAGAAACAAAAATATGATATCAAAGAGAGACATAACAACAATAAAACCCACAAACATGAAGCAGCAGCAGAAAGTGCTGCCTTTGAACCATGCACTGAATTATGGTCTCCAGCTTTCACCCTATACATACACTTTTTCTGCAACCCTACTCTTCCACTGCCAAATTTTATTTCACAACTGAAATATCCATAACAATTCAAAATAAATGCTGGAGCGACTGTCTCCTCTCACCATTCTCACTTCGCTGTCTCTCTCTCTATCTTTCACCTCTTCCCTACTTCTTTGACAACAATGCAGGAGATCATTTCTAGAGCTGCGACACACCCTTTTACGTTCTCTATGTTTATCCTTCCTCCATGAGCGGCGAGAATCGCCCAACGAGAAAGAAGGGTAGGTGGAGATAGAGCACAGGATGAGGAAAAAGAAGCAATGGCCGTTCTCATTAATGTGAGTTCTGCTCGTGGTTGACGAAAGGTTAAGAGGAAAATTCTCAAAAGAATCAGTAGAAGGGCGGTGGCGGAGGAGATGCATATGAAACTCCGGTGATTGGTGGCAAAGGCCCCTCGTATACTGGAGTCGGAGGTGGCGGGCTTTCATAAACAATTGGCGGTGGTGGTGACGGAGGGGGTGGTTCACATGGAACTGGAGGGGGTGGTGGCGGTGAATGATGGTGGACCGGAGGGGGTGGAGAGGATTGGTAGTGAACTGGTGGGGGCGGAGAAGGTGAAGGTGAAGGTGGGGGTGGCGAATTGTAAACTGTAGGAGGTGGGGGTGGGGGTGGCAAGTAATGAACTGGTGGCGGTGGAGGTGGCGGTTCAACACAAGGGGATGGCGATGGGGGAGGTGGTGGCGGTTCAACACAAGGTAGTGGCGATGGGGGTGGGGGAGGTGAAGAATAGACAGACGTTGGAGGCGTAGGAGGTGGAGGTGGGGGCGGTGGAGGTGGTGAATGCTGAGGCGGAGGTGGTGAATTATAGTATGGTATCGATGGCTGTGGGGACAAAGAAGGAACTGGCGGCGGTGGAGGAGAGCCCACATAGTATGGAGTAGGTGGCGGCGGTGAGGTCGGTGGTGCAGATTCAGGTGGCAATGGAGGCGAAGGTAGTGGAGGAGACGGTTGGAGTGGTGACGGTGAAGGTGGAGGTGGAGGTGGAGGTGGAGAATATACTGGAGGTGGCGGTGGGGGTGTTGAATGAACTGGTGGCGGCGGTGACGTTGGCGCAGGAGGTGGAGGTGGAGCCAGGGAGTACACTGGTGGAGAAGGTGGCGATGAGACCGGTGGAGAAGGTGGCGATAGGACCGGTGGCGACGGTGGTGGCAATAAGACTGGTGGCGATGGTGGTGGCAATAAGACCGGTGGAAATGGTGGAGGCGATAATACCGGTGGAGACGATGGTGGAGATGAGAGGACAGGCGGCGAAGGTGAAGGACGAGGTGGAGAAAGCGGAGTAGGTGCAGGGAGAACGGGAGCGAAAGGTGAACATCTAAAGGAATTGCAATCCACAGGCTTAGACAAGAACGACTTACATTGCCCGACGGACCTCTGGACCGGACTATTGGGCAAGCAGTTCCTCTGGTCGCTGAAGTCCGGAAGGCTCAAGCACGCCGGTGGTTCACCAGTGAAGAAGTTATACGAGAAGGTGAAGTTCTGAAGATTCGGTAATTTACAGATACCGGCAGGGATTTTCCCGGACAGCAAGTTGTGGGCTACATTGAGCTGTTCGATGCTGAACAGGTTGCCAAAGGAGTCCGGTAATGGGCCCAATAGCTCGTTGAAACTCACATCGAATACCGTCAAATTCGCGAGCAACCCAATTTCGACAGGCAAGCAAGATCTGAACCCGTTGTTCATCATGATGATCTCGTTGAGGTTGGACATTTTGCCTATGCTCGCCGGGATGCAGCCGTGGAACTTGTTGTCGGCCAGCACGATCACCGACACCGGCGAGTTCCCGAAATTGTCTGGCAGATCGAACCTGAACCTGTTGTGATTGATGAAGATTGCGTCCAATGGCTTGTCGAACAGCTCCCTGGGTACAGTCCCTTCAAACTCATTGAACCTCAGATCCAGGAACTTGAGCTGCGGGAGGTTCAACACCACCTCTGGGAACTTACCGGCAAAGCGATTGTTACTGATATCAAACTCGAACAAAAGCTTCAGGTTCTTGAACTTGTGCGGCACGGTACCACAAAACCTGTTCGAGTTAATGTGGAACAATGCAAGATCAACGAGTAGCCCGAGCTCCTCCGGCAAGTACCCAGCAATGTCACCGTGGTTAAGATCAATGCCGGCGACGGTTCGGATCTTGGGGTTATCAGGTGCAGGGGCACAGAACACCCCAGTGTACTTACAGACACTAGATCCAACCCAGTCACTAGTTAGATTGAAGGGATCAGAGAGAATAGCTTGCTTCCAAGCTTGCAAAGCTATATAAGCATCTCTAAGTCTTGAGTTTTCGAAGACCAGAGATGGGTCGACGTAGACATTCTCACCTCTGTCGCCGAACTCGTCCCTGTAGTACAGGAGCTGACGCTGCCTGATGTACAAGGCTTCAGCGTCGGTAAGGCCTCCATTGGGGGTGATAAGGAGCCGTTCAGCGGCACAGACGGAGACTGCACCGAGAAAGGAAACAATGAGGAGCGAGAGATCAAAATGGGTGAAGAGGGTCGTCTTCTTCATCTCACATGAGAGACATCCAAGTTCTCAAACGCCACTCCCGTCTGCTCTCCTTTGCCTATATATCACAAAACTCTTCTCTGCAGGGAAATGCAAAATGGGTACTCGAGAAACGTTCACCTTGAGATCTGAGGGAAGTGTGGATAGAGGTAATGGGAGGTTTCGTTTTGAACTTGAGGCAGGGGGAGAGAGAGAGAGAGAGAGGCAGAGGGAGAGGGAGGCGAAGAGGGAAGGGTTTTTTCCTAGGGGGAAATTTGGAGATGTGTGTCTGAAATAATTCATAAAAAAGACAGCTATGTCACAGCTCAATGCCCACCAGATTCTCCATCTCTTTCTTCTTTATAATTTAAGAATCTCTCATCAATGGGTAAAGAGAGCTCGACTTTATTCTATAATTTTTTTTTTATTAAAGAAAAAAAAGAAAAGATTTTGGTCGTTTTTTAAAATTAAATATAAAATTAGCAGCCCTAAGTTAGGACTCCTAATACCGCGTTCATGAGATAAATGAGATGTCTTCAATTATTTGATCGAATCATTTATCAAAAAGAGTGATTTAATATAATAACAAATAGATATAATATTTTGATATTATATACAAATAATATTAAGTTTTATAAAATAAAAATGATAACCTTACAATTATCTTACAAATCTATATAAAATAGAGGGTAATTTTGTAATATTAAAATTTATTTTTAATAAAATGACATGATTTTATTAGTTGCTTAAAAATTAAATTGAAATTATATCATTACTCTTATAAAATATAGACAGTGTGTGTATATATATATAATTGAAATACCTAAATTAATATGAGAAACAAATCAGTAGATTGAAAATTCTTCTCTCATCTAGAGAATGGTGGGAAATCAGATTTCCAAAATAAATATTTCATCAAATTTTCTAATAAAAAGTAAAAACGTTGTCATAATAAAAAGTTGTCAATAGAGTAATCGGCGGCGCCGAATCCCGGCTTGGGATGACCGGAAAAGAAGTTCCGGTTGCTTTTTGGAGTAACATATTTGAACTTTAGGGGGGGGAGCCGGAAATTGGCTGATGATCTAACGAGAATTTTATGAATTTCGTATCACGAGATTTTAGATTTACATGGAGGGTGAAAGAGAGTGGAGGACGGTGTCAGGGTGACATGAACAAACAGAGTGACAGACAGACAGTAGTAAATTTACTCTGCTTTTTTCAAAAAGAAATGGAAATTGTCAGAAAGCTTAGGGGCAGAGTTGTTAATTTATGTTTGTTGTTTTCCCTTGTTTAATCAGAAAAGATAAATCATTTTTGTAATCATAGATAATAAATATGAAATTTATTTGAGTAAATTAAATTTTTAATGATAAATTTTAATATATTTTTAAAATGAGTGTACGATATTTACATAACTCATAACTATATATAATATTACTTATTTTGTATCCCCCTTCACTCTTGGTTGAAGACATCCAACCTACAATTCAATCTATTCTGACATAATTGTATAATAGAACCGTTCGGTCAGGCTACAAATCTCATAAAAACAACCTTCTATTCAACTCAAGTTGCGTAGGAAAAAATACTGTAAGAGAAATATACTCCACTATAGAGAATGAAGGTTTTATGTATGCTAGCCCCTTTCTTATTTACACCACCCTCTGCCCTTCTCTTCCTCACTACTCTTTGTGCACTGCCCTCAGTCCGATGCCGACGCAAGTAGTCTTCCCACCCGAACTCCGGTTCGCCACTGTCAAGCTCTTCAACCGGATTTTCCATTGGTTCTCCTCCTACTGCTACTTTGACATCACCGAGATCGATGAAGTTAACATGAACGAGCTCTACAATGCTGTCAAGCTCTACCTCAGTTCCTCCGTCTCCATCATCGGTAGCCGCCTCAGCCTCACTCACGCCCTAAACTCCAGCGCCTTCACCTTCAGCCTCTCCAACAATGATGGCATCGTTGACACCTACAATGGCATCATCGTTCTCTGGGAAAACATCGTCATGCAAAGGCAAGCTCAAATCTTCTCATGACATCCTTTACCAGAAGAGAAACGAGGCTTCACTCTCCGACTCATGAAGCTGCTGATGAAGACGAGCTCCAAGTCCATAATTGTCATCGAGGACATAGATTGCTCTCTAAGTTTGACTCGGGTGAAATGTGAGGTGGGGGGTGTGGCTCGGGTGACAATGGTGGGAATAATACGATTATGCTCTTAGGATTCGTGGTGAACACGAAAATCCTCTTGCTCCCTAAGCAAGGCCACAACCCGTCCATAAATTAATATCTTTGACCCGGTGAAAAAGTTGATTTAATATCTTTGGAAACGGATTAAATAGTGTAAATTAACTTTTTTGGTCCATTTTCATGGCTTCCTAGCCACAGATTCTATCAACTTTAATTCGATTTTTTTTTCAATGCATAGGTGAAGTTCTGGGTTTGAGTTCAAATCAATGGTTTGCTTGTTTTCTTTTTAACAATATCATTTTGAAAACCAGAACATCGAAATCCGAGTTTCGAAATGGCTGTCGTCGTGCATGCTATTGCTTCCTCTGCGTCTATTTTCTCGTCCTCGTTCTCATCGTCGTTGTCGTCTCCTTTGGCCTCTGGTTTCAACCGAGACTCGCAGTTTTCCACCTGCAGCCAGCTTCGATGGGCTGAAATCAGCATCGAGGGGGTGCAAGGGGTAAGGGGATTCAATCGCAAAGAAGAGCTTGCACTTTTCTAATGTAGTGATGGTTCAGGATAAATGTGGTGGAAGTCTTAGGTGTCACTATGTGATTGAGAGGCTCTTATTTGTCTAATAGCAACTGGACCGATCCTAGGGATTTCTCATTATATTAACGGAAGGAAAATGGAGGCACAAAGTAGATAACACTTACAAGAGGTTTGGATTCAAAATTCACCTCAACTCATCTCATTTCATCATTACAACTTTTTTAAATTCTCACGCAAAATATAATAAACAATTCAATTTTTTCAAATTTGAAAACAACTTTTCCAAATTCTCACACAAAATATAATAAATAATTCAACTTTTATTCTACTATTCATAAATCATCTCAACTCATCTCTGAATTCAAACATCTCCTAGTTAAGAGGACTATACCCCATATAAAAGTACATCATACGTCTGATATTGTTATCCAACAGATTAATTAAGAGGACTATACCCCGAATAAAAGTACATCATACGTCCTATATTGTTATCCAACCAATCTGTTGGATAGTTTGAAATGCTTAATAAATATAATAAGATATACTTTTTCATTAGTCGCACTTTAAATTCTATAATTAGAAAAAGAGAGAAAAATGGAGGTTGTTGGCGGTGATGTTTGATTGACATTTCCGCAAAAACAATTTCTAGAATTTTATCAATTTCTAAATAAGAGAAAAGATACTTACAACCGTGAATTACGTAACCGTCGCGTAATCGCTTTGAAAAAAATGAATAAAACATGAGACCCACATGAAAAAAATTAATTTTTAATAGTGGACCCCACTCTTTTTCAAAGCGATTACGCGACGGTTACACACTTCACGATTGTATGTAGAATTACTCTCTAAATAATAGCTTTTTTTTAACAAATTACTTTTCAAAAACAACATGCATTTCAATCTCTAAATATTTATTTACTTAATTTTGATAATCTTCTACTCATACAATATTATTTCTTACTCCTAATTTATTTTAGTAAAATGCAATAAAGTAGAGAAATCTGAGAGATATAAATATTAATCACTAAAATCTCAATAATCCGATTAAAAATATTTAAAAATTTAAAAATGCAACATTAATTTAATTACCTTGGAATATTTAAAGGATCATTTAGAGAATTACGAACTTATAGTTAACTACATTGTTCCTTACTATAAAATGTACCATTTTTCTCATCAATAATTTAATGATACATAACAGTGAGAAGATTTCCTTTAAAACTCAAACAAAATAGACGACGCTTACAAAAAGTTACCAAAGAGAAAATAGAGTAAAGTGGGTGTTAAGTAAAAACCACGAAAGACTAGTTTGGGCCCAGATGTTGAATTAAAAAACATAAAAAAGGAAAAAAGCCTTTTGGACTCTCTTCCAATTGCTCCCTAAATATGAGTAGCAAATGTATAAATATTATAATAGCAATTTTTTTTTTTATAAACACATTGTTCCATTACACTTCTCCAATGCATGGGGTTGGGGACCTCCACAATGGCTTCAAAATTTCAGACCTAGGTGCTATATATATATATATATATATATATATATATATATTGAAAAAAAGAACTCTTATACCATTCCATTATAACAAACATGAGATACAAGGAAGAGTATCTTCCAAAATTACAATCATATTTGAAATGGTAAGAGTATCTTTTGCTAATAAGTGAACCGTAAAGTTGTCATTTCTCCTAACATGAGAAACCTCCCACTTAGCAAAATTTTTCATCCACTATTTTGCTTCACACACAGACATACTAGCATTGCTCCAACCTTCCTTATCACCCTGTAATGCATTGATTACTGGCAACGAGTCCCCCTTAATATTAACCTGTCTCAGGCCTAGATCCAAACCAAACTTAATAGCCTAAAGAGCTCAAAAATAGAGAGTCTAAAAATAATTATTTTCTTAGCCTCATGGTAGCAATTATCTGTCCTTCACTGTCCCTCACAGCCACACCAACTCCAATAAGACCATGAATTTTATCAACAGATCCATCCCAGTTTAACTTGAACCAATTCGAAGAAGGGACCTTCCATTCTTTAGCTGGTGTGCATAATTTTCTAACTCTATTGCTACTCTTAAGGTCCTCTTTAGCCAGCTTGTCAAGAATGACTCTAGCCTCCTTCACAATAGAGTTAGGATGTGAAAACTCATTGTTAAAAATGAAGCAGTTCCTTCTCCACCAAATCTTCCTTGCCACCACCACAAACTCTTGAAGAATCTGATTGTCCATAGAACCTATTAGTGCTTCAAAAAGCATCAACATAGAGGAATGAGGTAGGTAGCATTTCTGCAATCTCTTAGAACATTAACTCCAGACATCCCTAGCAGACTCACATCTCCATATAGCATGTATCACATTCTCTTCTTCCATACAATAGATAGGACATAATGGGTGATCAATTACTTTCTTTTTTAATAAATTGGACTGGATAGGAAGGGCCTCTAGACAAGCCCTCCATAAGAAAACCTTGTATCCAAGTTGCACATTGAGTTTCCAGATTTGCTTCCATGCCTCTTTAAAATGGTTACTACTTGAAGCCTTTCCCTTTTTTGCCAATTCCCTTAATTTCTCCATGTGGTATGCACGCCTGATAGAGAAGCAATCATCTTTTGAGCCATGCCAAATAATTCTATCCCTGCTGTTCAGAGTACTAATTGGAGTTTTCAAAATAATATTAGCTTCCCCCTACTAAAAAATCTCCTGCACCAAATAAGACTTCCATTGTTTAGAATTAGCCTCAATCAAATCTGCCAATATGGCTTTGCTATCCAGCACCTTGACATGACTTAGCACCTTACTAGGATTAGAATAATCTAGCCATTTATCCTACCAGATATGGATATTACTCCCAGTACCAATCCTCGAAAAAGAACCTACTTCCACTATATGCCTAGCTGCAAGAAAGTTTTTCCACACATATGATGGTATAGAGCCCAGTTTTGCCTTTTGAAATGTGGAGCCTTGATAGTATTTGGCTTTCATCACCCTAGCTGCATGAGAATCATGTTCTTGGATCAACCTCCAACACTGCTTAGTAAGCATTGCTTTGTTAAAGCACTCGAGGTCCCTAAAACCCATGCCCCTAATAGATTTTACCTTCCCAATCAGTTTCCACGGTACCTAGTGAATTTTATGCTCTTTTTCTAGCTGCCCTCACCAAAAATTCTAGATTACACTATTAATAGATTTCAACAAGTAGTTAGGCAGCTTAAAAACACTCATAATGTAGGTGGAGAGAGCTTGAACCACAACTTTTATATATATTTCCTTCCCTGCTTGAGATAACATCTTAACTCTTTGATTACTAAGCCTCATTATGATATTATCCAAGATTCCTTTGAAGGACTTGCTTCGATTCCTTCCCACTATAGATGGAAACCCAAGATATTTTTCATATGACATGACAATCCTCATCCCAGCAATAGATAGGATGTAATTTTGAGTAACCTTGATTATATTTCTGCTAAAAATAATAGAGGTCTCCTCAAGATTTAATCTTTGTCTTGAAATTGTCTCATACACTCTCAAAAGACTGACAACCTTCCCCATTCAATAGAATTAGCCTTACAAAATAAAAAGCTATCATCTGCAAAGAAAAGATGAGAGATTCTAAGCTGAACTCTTGCAACTGGAACACCATGAATCAAAACCATTCTCCTCAGCCTTTCCAATTAGATTACTCAAAGCTTCAACACACAAGATAAAAAGATAGGGTGAAAGAGGATCACTTTGTCTTATACCTCTAGTTGGATGGATAGCTTCTTGAAGATCTCCATTCACCAGAATTGCATAAGAGACAGATTCAATGCACTTCATCACCAACTCCACCCATTGACTGCAGAATCCCATTTTGTATAACACTGTTTTTAGAAAAATCCACTCAATTCTGTCACAAGCCTTGCTCATGTCTAGCTTCAATGCCATGTAGTCTTCCTTACCTATCATTTTACATTTCATAGTATGCAAAGCCTCAAATGCCACGATGACATTGTCAAAAATTAGTCAAAGAAGTGTAAATAGAGAATATGGGAATGAAATATTAGGACTAACGGAGTAGCCCATATCCTATATCATGGTCAATAGACTGGAACATGGTCCAAGAGAAAGCTAACCATAAAAGTAGTTTTTGTTGGAAACTTGGTAGCCCTCGAAGAGCTCTGGCCAGGATTTTCATTACAGCCTCGAAAAGGCTACCCATAGATGGAGTTACACCAATATTGGATCAATTGTTACAGTTGAAGAATGTCTTTGCCTCCTACTCCATAGATTTGGACATGTAAGTACATAGATTCAGAATTTCAGAGAAAACAGTAAGACAGATAGAAACCCGAAGGGGGGGGTCAACTAAATCACAATTTTGCGGCATTCCAAGAAACATGAAGAATTGTATCAACACGTGAACCACCACATGTTGGTTGTGGATGGGTGTAGATGATCAGATCTTGAAGATTTGAGCCATGAATTGGCTGGAGAGGCACATGTGGCGGTTAGAGCTCCAATAGCGGGCATCCCGTGGGGCCCAAGTGCCACTTTGGACAAAGTGTGGAGCACACTAGCCCATTGTTTTGTGGCATTACTTCTTATAGATCGACGATATGAGAATATGATAGTATGATGTGTGTAGCTCGAAGGTGTACGGCAAGTGGTAGGTTATAGAAGTGGAAGGGAAAAGGAGGGAAGAGGAGCTCCTCCCCCACGAAGATAAGCACATTTTATGGATTGAAATGGGTGGATTTAGAGAGAGGGAGACCTTGGCTGGACCTTGGAGAAAATAAGACTGTTCATTCGGGCCGGGAAAGGTCCGGACAGTTCCGGGTTCCGGCCCGGATCAAATACGGGCCGGAACCCGAATTGCCAAAACCCGGACCTGTCCGGTCCGGGTAGGGTTTGAAACTCGGATATCGGATTTCAAAACCCAGTACCCGGATTCCATTTTATTCACCCAGCCACCGATTTCTATTCGTTTTTCACTCTCACTCTCTCTCTCTCTCTCTCTCTCTCTCTCTCTCTCTCTCTCTCGTCCAAACACTGCCCCTGCTCCAGCCGAAACCCTCCTTCTCTCCATCTTCTCGTTCTCCCGAAACCCAGAGTCCAAACCGAAACCTCTTGATATCTCTCTCTGAAACCCTAGTTCTCGATCTCGATCTTACTCTCGATCTCTCTTTCTCTCACCCAAAGTCCAAACCGAAACCGAAACCGAAACCTTAGCTCTCTCTCTAGCCGTATCTTCTACTCTCTCTCTCTCTCTCTCTCTCCAAAGCCATAGCCTTCGAGTTTCTGAGGCATTTTCTCTCGCTGGAGTTTCTGACACTATATCAGAAGGCTTGAGCCAGGAAGACTTTGGGAGTGAATCGTGGGTAAGCTGCTGCTCTTTTTTTTTTTTTTGGAAAAAAAAATCTTTTTGAGGTATTTAGATGTTTTCAAAACCGATCTGTGCTTTATTGATAAGAATCGGCACTCTAGTTTCATTAAGCTCTAATTTTTCTAGATTTTTTTTAAAAAAATCAGTTGTGTTTCTAGGTGGAGTGTAAAATAAGAGCAATACATTTATGGTGAAGGGGTTATATGCCTTAGAAAAATGAGAATTCATTTGTGTGCTTGGATTGTGGGTAATAGTTGAACATACATGTTACAGTTGGCCAAAGTTGCGCGCTTTATGCTTGTAATTCAATGGAACTCAGTACTGATGATTATATTTTTATAGTGATGAACATTTTGGGTTTCTATGTTATTGCTTTCAAGGTTTTTGACGATGGTGTTTCTGGAAATGCAGGTCATGGAATTTCTCAAGTCACTGGTGACATTGAAAAAGTGAAGTGCTTTATAAATATATATATATATATATAATATATATATATATATATCCTGTTATTGGCTCTGAGGATGCCTTCATATCAAGCTTAACAAAAAATCTTTTTCCTTTATTTTGGGGTTAGTCTTTGGGATAATCTTACTAACTAAGAAACTGTGATCAAATGAAAGATAGACACTAGATAGACTTGGGGTTAGTCTTTATTGGCTTTGCTTTCTCATATTATAGTTTCTCTGTTTTATAGTTCTCTCTTGGAAGAAAGTAACCTCTATCTAAGAAAAGAAGAGAAATGGCATGATTTACACCAAAAACCCAGTATTGCTTTTATATGGAGAAAATTAAGATACCAATCCAATTGTGAATGTGACATTATTGTTGGCTCTCTAGCTTCTAGAACTCATAAAGTCTATGCAGCATGTCATTTTCTAGTTTAACTCATATATGATACATCAAAGGGAGAAAATTAGCAAGGCCTCTTTATCCATTGAAGATCTCTATCGTTTTTTTTTTTGTGGGTTGGGGTCTGACTTGAAGATCTGTTATAAGGATTTATACATATATATATATATATATAGGTGTTATAATAGAGTGTGTTCATGTGTCTTCATTCCAAGAACACTGTATTGTTATGCATAGCAAAATGTTGGGCTTTTTGTTTGTGATGGCAGGTGTTGACTTACCTTCTGATATCGGCCTCATCAGCGGTTGCCACCAAAGTTTATGACTGGCAATCCAATTGGGGTAAAGACAAGTTTCCTGAAATGGCAAGTGCCTCTGTGGGATTGTCTTTTGTTGCATTTGTGGCCTTTGCCTTAAGCTCTCTCTTTTCTGGTTATACCTTCTTTAAAACCTCTTAGTTAAATTAATACCATTACCGGCCATATCAGAAGATGATGAGAAAGTCTTTTAAGTATTAGAGAATTTGGCCCCTGTCGCAAGTTCTAGCAATGATAAATTGTTGAAAATAGAAATTAATGCACGAAATGCTTTACAGTTACAATGTTGTGTGAAAATAGGTTCGTGTGTTTCTCTTGAACCATGGATGGATGATTATCATAGCATTAGATATAAACATATTTCTGCTTGAAAGCTCTGTTTTCTGATCTAATTTTGATTTTGGGCGCAAATCATGGAAGTTGGGAAGTTAGATGGAGTTTGTGGGATGTTGTGGGGTTACAAGCTATTTATTTTTTCTGATTTCTATGTCAATACTTGGTCATTGAGCTGCTTTTATATATTGTCTCTACTGTCAATAGCTGGTGTTAGGTGTTCCTTTCCATGGTTTGTGTTTTTCTTTGTTGAAATCCATTCTTACTCTTCAATTTGGGTGGCTATAGAGAATAACTAGGAATTCAATGTAGCGGTTGTCTTCAGGTGGGTGGCTATATCGAATAGGCTTAAAGTTTTATTTGGTGTGATTAAATCACATGGAAGATTATGTTATTGATTTGTAACTCATATCTTGTAATTTTATATTTTGTAATAATGTAATATGTAGTAGATTGCATGCATTTTAGTTTTTTATTTTTATATATTTTATTATTCTGCACAATGTTAGGATTATGCTTTTTAACATTACCTCTTAGAAAACAATTTCACATAATATAGGCTTTTGTAAAAAATAAAAAAAATTATGATTTTCAACATGGATTATTCTTTAAAAATCTTTAATATGGTATAGGTTCTTATTCAAATAAAATTATTCTTTTAAATACAGACTTCTATAAAAAAAAATATGAAAAACAAACTTCTTAAAAAAAAAAAAAACCATGAATCCAGGTTTTAAAAAACCCGGGTTCAATCGGGTTTCGACCCGGGTTTGACCCAGACCAACCCGGTTCGGGTTCCGGCCCGAGTTTGAAACCCGGGTCCCAGTCCGGATTTACCTGGGTTGGAACCCCGATGAACACCCCTAGGAGAAAATATAATATTTTGATTATATGGATTGAGTGAAGTTAATCTTTGGATGTTCCTATAAGCATTTACATCCAAGTACTATTATAAACATTAAAAATTATTTACAACAGCCTACTGTTTACATCAGTCTCAACACACTTAATGTGTTGAGTTAAAAAAAAAAAAAAATTTGAAACCACAGTGTGTGGAGAGTGTAGGCTAATCTATAATTGGCCTCTATAAACATAGATCTGTCTATTTCTAATGGGTATATTTTATAAAAACCATCTCTCTTCCAAAGTATAATATTATAAAATTATATTTCTATCCTTCCATCTTATGTGCCTTCATTTTGGCTTATTTACCACTCAAGTTCTCAACCAATGAAGGCATAAAGTCTTAAAATGGAAAAGAAAGGGGTGAAAGAGCTCTGGGCTGTATTTGATATCTAAAACTGCGTTTGAAAGTGATTAGAAGCAAAAGAATTTAAAATTGTAAGTAATATTATGTGTCAATTTTTTTAAATATAAAATTGAGAGGAAAAAAAAGGTGAAAATAGTACAATTTCTCTTATAAAAATGTCATCCTAAAGCTTTGAATAAATCTAATTTCTATCAGAATATTTAATAGGGCTGTTAAAAAAAGCCGCTCGCCCGACCCGTCTAATTTTTCGACCCGGCCCGACCCGAAAATCGAACCATTTGGCATAACAAACGGAACCGGTTACCGAATCCGTTTTCTTTTTTAAACGATTAATACCCGATACCCAATCTATATAAAAACCTAATTGATTTTACCCTACCCGATACCAGTAAGGCAGTAACTCTCATCTCTCTCGCTCAATAGCTCACTCTGCAGCTCTCAATCACTCTCTCCTTCGCAGCTCTCAGTCATTTTCTACCTTGCAGCTTTACTCTCTCCCTCGCAACACTCTTGCAGTCGCATATGAAGGTTGCTATTTCTGCCATCTTGCCAAAGCTTTCTGGACTCGTGAGGCGCGCATCTGTAGCCATCTGAGGTACTTTGGGTTCATTTTCTTTTTGGGTTGATTTTCGTTTTCTTAAAAGGTAAAAATAATGGGAGACAGAACTCATGCATCATCCAATCAGTTTTAGTGCCACATTTTCCAACGCTTCCTCTGTAATAAACTAATGACTTCTTCAAACCAATGCATTCCTGAGCACTTCCTTCAACATGAGAATAAATTATAAAATCCTAGGTCTTTTGATGTTGGTTGTCTGAATGATGCTCTCCTATTCTTTTCAATAAATTAATTAACATTATAAACTAAAAAATAGAAAAATATTCAGAAAAATGAAAACTTAATATTAGAAAATTATAAGAAAAAAGAAAAAAAATAATTTGAGAAGAAAATGAAAAATAAAAATAATGTAAAAAGAACATAATAAATAATTATAAAAAAAAATGCACAATGGGTCGCCCTTGTGTGTTAAACGGGTCGGAATACCCGTTTCTTCCGAAATTTTGGGTCGAATATATTCAGGTAAACGGGTAAGCGGAAACATCATTGAATTGGGTCGGGTCGACATGACAATTTTTGGGCCGGGTCGGGTCGGGCAAACAACCCTAATATTTAATATACTAAAAAAAATGGGTGAAAAACATTTGGCTGGGAGTCAGAATGTTTAGAAATATTTTTCGTCTCAATCTCATTTCCTTCTCAAATGTCATTTAAATACAAACACTTTTAAATTAATTTTTATAATTTTTTCAAACTAATCATTACAACTTTATCAATTTTTCAAATAAAAAATAAAAAATAATATTATAACAATATTTTAATTTTATAATATTTTTTATTCAACTTTTCATATCCCATTTTTCAAAATTTAATAGATACTTATTTCAAACTATTTTACTACTATTCATAAACTATCTTACTACTATTCATAAAATTCTCATATAATCAAGCGTCCCTTTACAGATCAGCAATGTGCCATCGTTAAAAGTCCTCCATATTTTGGGAACCAGACGTAAATAAATTAGAGAGTTTTTTTTTTTTTAATCGTAGTTTGACTAAAGAGTTAATTTATATATGCTCTAAAGTTCACCATATTTTAATGGATCTGACGTAGGAACGTTTTTCGGCTTTTGTCACAAGTTGACTAATGACTACTACCCCATTTTAGGGGTCTTTAGAAAAGCACTTTTTATAGTTTTGTAAGGCCCTGTTTAAGTTTATGTTAGTAGTTTTAAAAATTGTTTAAATAATTTTAAAATTTTTAATAGAAAAATCAGGATGTTTGTGTATTATATATTAAAATACTTTTAATCCCAAATAAATTAAAAACTATGTTTAAAGAAAAATATCATTTTTCAGATAACGCAAAAAATATTTAAATTTTAAAAACACTATCAATGAGCGAAAATAACTTATATATAACTTTCAAATAATTACAATTTTTAAATTTTTTAGAATATGATCATAATTTATTAATAAAAATTAAATAATCATCATTTCTACCTCTCATAAAATACTTTTTAAATTTATTTCTAAACAAATTTAACATTTTTAAAAGTACTTTAAATATATGGTTATCAAACAGTAAATTATTTTATAAAAGTAGAACTTATTACTTAAATTATAAGTTGTAAGTCCAAAAACCAGAAGTTATATTTTCCACTACAATGATCTCAAACATGCACTAAAACTAAACACATTTTACAGTTTGAAAAAGATATATATAGAAATAATACATAGTTCTTGTTATAATTAAGGTTGGAACTTGTATTATTTGTAGACAGCATTTAATCATGTTCTAGAGCTCATATTATATTGTATTATATCTCTACTTATTTTCAAAATAGTACGCAGAGTACATCATTTACATGATCACTTAAGTTGTTATATTTGATTTGTAAAATTTAAATTTTAAAATTTATCTTTCAAATAGAATTATTTTACTAAATGTGCTTTACACACCCCTACTTGAAAATAGATTTAAAAAAAAAAAATACAACAATTATTATTTTTTTAATTCCAGAGAAATGAATCCTATATGTGAATCTATGATAATGAAAGCAAAGTCTTTCTTACGCGTGAGCACCGAATCACCGATGGATTAATTACTTGAGGGGGCAGAAACAAGTATATTTAAAAATTACTCGATCATGATAAGCTTAAGGGTGAGTTTGGATAGTGAGATGAGATGAAATAAAATGATTTTAGATAAAAGTTGAAAGTTGAATAAAATATTATTTTTTAATATTCTTATTATTTTGAGATTTAAAAAAGTTGAATTAAGATTTAAAAAAGTTGAATTGTTTATATATTTTTTGTGAAATTTTAAAAAAATTATAATGATTAGATGAAATGAAATACTTTCTGAATCTAAATTAGTACTTCTTCAAAATCAGAAAGTTGCCTTTTTTTTTTTTTTTTAATATTGTACCTTTATTAGTGCATGGTACGTTGTATATATGGTTTACCAAAAAGGAGGTCAAAGCCGCATGCAAGTGGTTTCCACGTCTTTTTGTGTTGTGAATGTTATAAAAGAGAAAGTTGTTGTTCCCATGACTTCCTATGGCTTCCATGAGTACTCAATGTTGCATGAACAAAAGCTGTCATAGGAAGAAGTTGACCAACGGGAAAGACTGGTAAAAGGAATTATATTTTTTCCTTCGTATGTATGTATATTGACGAAAAGAATTATAAGAACTATGCGACCAACACAAAAACTTCATGTAATTTTTTGAATGCCATCATGTTATTCGAGATAATTAGAGCACGAAACAAAAACATATGAGTCGTGATCCATGCACAGAGGTGAAGACCCCTAGTGTTTTTGTCTCCGTGCTCGAACCATTTTGCTAAATACACTTGGCACTATAGTTTATAAGATATATAATCTAGCGAGTGATATCTTCGATGCTATAAGTTAAGTCTCTCAAAATCGGTACTGTGCTTGCCTTTGTATTTGAAAAAATGGTACAATTTAAACCATTAGATGGAGTCCTATCCTTTTTGAAGGGTGAGGTGTTTTTCTTTTCCATTTGGACGTGAGTTTGAAGAGGTAAGTATGTAAGACAAGTTAGCAAAACTTTGGGAATGATTTAGCCTGACGGATCAAGAAAAACTTGAATTAGTGCTACCTACACAAGTATTGCATGGTTTTATCAAAAAAGGAAGACTTTGTTTGTTAGCACTGATCATTGCTGATAAAGTGATAAACAAAGCATATGGCTAATGGTTCATGAATGTTCAAATGTTCAAATGTTCAAACGATCAATATAGGAGGCAGTTACGAAAATTTCAATAATCTCGGGAAATGAATGTGCAAATGATTCTGGTGCAAAACAACAGCATGGGAAGTAGGGGTGTAAACTCAAACCGGACCGGTTTTGAACAAGTTCGGTCCGGAACCGGTTTTTAAAATGTAAAAACTGGCCGGTTCCGGTTCTGGAATTTTTTGGACCGAACCGGACCGGACCGGACCGGACCGGTTGATTAAAAAAAAATAAAAAATAATATTTTTATATAAAATATTATATATATATATATTAAATATTAATATATATAAGTTTTATATATAATGTATAATTATAAATTTTTATGTGAAATTTTTATATATAATATATATAATTATATATATTCATATATGAAATAATTTCTTATTATAATTTATAAATTATTACATAAAATGTTAATACTAAATTACTAAAAGTTTATAACTAATACTAATATATAACTTATAACTATACCAATAGTCTAATATTAATACTATTATATAGTCTAATATATTAATAAAACTATAAAACAATTTTTTTTAAAATCAGTTTTTTTTTTTTTTTTTTTTTTTATAAACAAATTTTCAATGACAAATTGTGAAACTTACATTTTAAAAAAATCGGAAAACTGGACCGGACCGGAAACCAGTAAAACCGGAAGTACCGGTTTAGGAGGGTAACCGGTGCGTAATCGGTTTTGAAAAATACAAAACCGGTACATACCGGTTCGGTCCTAGATTTTATCCAAAACCGGACCGAACCGGACCGGTTACACCCCTAATGGGAAGGCTCTTGAAGATCAGGAAGAAGTTATGGAAAGTACTAAAAGTCTAAAACCCATGGTTAAGAATCTCCAAACGATCTTGATGCACTATGTAAGGGGATTTTCCCCACTTCACAAATCCCACTGGGCCTCAGCCCAATACTCGACTTGAAGGCCACCAAACCCGCATAAGGGGGTGAGACATCTACCAGGAAAAAGAGTCGAGTAGTAGACAAGACAGGTCAGCCTGACAGCCTGCGACCGCGTTCAGAACCCAGAGACTTGCACAGAACCCTTGATCCATCGACATCAGATTATCTACGGCCCATAGAGGACATACGCAAAGTCAGGAAACCACGCTGTATTAATGACACCAGTATCGAGCAACACGCCACATTTATGGTGCTGTCGGAGAAGCCACGCCACATTAAAGAACTTTGACAACAGAAGGGGCACGAACTCATTGGAGACAAAGATAATCTGCACCTCCCCCAACCTACGGTATAAATAGTGAGCTCCAGGTACAAGAAAGCTCTTTGATCCATAGACTTATTTACTTATTTATAAACTTCTAAGAATACTTACTAACTTTGGCATCGGAGTTTTTCCGGCCCCAAGGCAACCCTCTCTTAGTTGCACTCTTTATCTTTTGCAGGCCCATTTCGGAAGACTTGAGTTGTCGGAGCCTGTCTCAAAAGTGTGTGAAACACGACATTAACACACTATAATAGGCTGGAATGGCTCTAGAATGTCAGGTAAGCTCCCTAGATGATTTTATCACTGAGCAAATTACAACTGTTAATAAGTCTAAAAAATTAGCTAGCTGGAAGAGAAGAGCTAGGGATAATTTTTTTTTAATAAATACTCTACTTCTAAAGTCACTGATGAGATGGAAGTCATAAAGTTGTTAAGCAGCTCCACCAACAACCTTGAATTGCCAAAGTTGGAACTGCTGAGGGTTGTTAATCCTCAGACGGTTAGAGAACTTCACCTTTTGGTGAAAACTAAGTTCCCAAATTTTATTTTTCTCATGGAGACTAAGTGTAACAGGATTAAAGTGGAAAAGGTGAAAAAACTGCTAGGTTTTGACCATAGCTTTGTAGTGGGTAGCAAGAGCCTTAGTGGAGGTGTTACTTTCTTATGAAATAATATGTATAATGCAAGACATATTCTAATTATCACATCTCGCCACAAGTTATTGATAATACTAGTGGAAGAACCTGCCTTGTTGCTGGTTTTTATGGTAATCCTCTGACTGCAAAAAGAAAGGACAGTTGGAGACTTCTTAAAGCTTTGAAACTTGAAGGCGACGTGGCATGGTTATGTATGAGATATTTTAATGAGATATTACACCACCATGAAAAGTATAGGGCTATTGTGAGATCTGCTACTCAGATGGAAGCATTTAGAGAGGCAGTGGAAGAGTGTGGCCTTAGTAATCTGGGGTTTCAAGGTATTAAATATACTTAGAATAATAGTAAAGAAGGGAGATCTTTTACAAAAGAAAGGCTAGATAGGGCCTTTGGGAATTCAGCCTGGTAAACTTTATTTGAAGCCACCTAAGTTCAAAGTCAAGCAATCCAAAGCTCAGACCATTGCCTTTTTTATTTATTTATTTATTTTTTTATCTCAGTGCAAAGTAAGAATGATTAGGGGTGAACACCGACTTAGTTGGAGTCGGATTCCCCTAAATCCGACTCCGACTCCGACTCTGACTACGACTTTGCCTGAGTTCAAATCTGAACTCTGATTTCGACTCCGACTCTGACTCCGACTTATGTAGGCTCCGATCCGGCTCCAATTTGTCGAAGCGGAGTTGGATTTAGACTTTCAACTTCGGTTTTTTTTTTTTTTTAGTTTCATATTTGGCCCTAATGGTGTACAAGAACCGAGTAAACCGATCGAAAATCAATCAGACTGGTCGCCGGAGCATGGAACCGGCCGAAATTGACAAGGAATTGGTCAGCGGTGGTGGAAAATAAGAAGACCCGATCTTGACGGTTCGGTCTCGATTTGACTTAGTGAAAAACCGTTGAACCGGTCGACTGGTTCTACCTTTGTCTTTTTTTTTTTTTTTTTCCATTTTATACCTATATACAAAACGACACTATTTCACTTTGGGCCCCCTTAGTTGAAAAAAAAATAAAGCAAAGAGCGCCGTTTGGTCTCAACCAAATGGCGTCGTTTCTGGATTAGGTTAAGATCCTCCCTTCTACCTCTCATTCTCGAATCTGAGCCTGCGCCGTTCTCTCTCTCTCTCTCTCTCTCTCTCTCTCTCTCTCCGATGCCATCGATCCATTGCCGGTTTCATTGGGTTCTTCTCAGCTCCATCCATTTGTGCCATTTCAAGTGTTTTATATTTGTTGTGATATTTCATATTTGTTGTGACTCTGTGATGATGGCGTTCGAGTGTTTGTAAGTTTGTTTGTGCCATCGACGACGCTGGCGAACCAACCGGAAGAAAATCGAGACCGACGTCGACGGTTTTCTTCCCCTTCATTGGCTGGTTTCGGTCGAGATAAACACATTTTTAGCTTGTCGGTGCGGTTTCGGTTTTCGACCAAAACCGCATCGACACCTTCGGTTTTCACCCCTATTTTGCCAATTTAAAAAAGAATCTTTTGTGAGCTTTCAAATATCAATTTTTTGAAAAAAAAATAAAAGTTAAAACTATAACATTCACAACTAATTTACTTCTATACTAATATCTAACTTATTTTTATACTATACATATATTATAGTGTCTAATTACATGTTATCATATTATAGTATTACATATTATTTTTAGTGTCTACTTACATGTTATTATACTATAGCATTACATGCTATTATATTATACTAACTTATTTAACTTATTTATATACTAGACTTATTTGTAGTGTCTAATTACATGTTATTATATTTTAGTAAATTTGTATTATGTGTTATTAACTTATTTTAATAGACTTATTAGTTATTTCTATACTAGTGTCTAATTTATTTCTATACAAGACTTATAAATAATATAGTGTCAAATTATATGTTATTATACTAATGTCTAACTTATTTCTAACTCAATTAATACTAGACTTTTTAGTGTCTATTTGAATGTTATTATACTTTAGTAAATTAGTATTATGTATTATTAACTTATATACTAGGTTTATGTAAATACTAGCGTCTAACGTTTTTCTATACTTGATTATGTATGGTAGTAATACTATAATGTTTATATATACTAAACTATCATTAGTCTATTTATATTATAGTATAAGTATATTATTTTATAATAATTAACTCATACTAGTATATTATTAAATTTAACTATATAAGTTTTAGTTATATAACTATATAATTATACTAGCATAATGATAAATATATAGATAAATATATATTTTCATAATATATATACAATATCGGAGTCGGAGGCAAAGTCGGAGCATAAAGTCGGAGTATGATCGAATCAGAATCGAAGTCAGAGTCGGAGTCGGAGTCGTTCTAGCAACACCTCCGACCCCGACTGAAAAATTAAAAAAGATATCCAACTCCGGTTCCGTTTTGTAGGAGTTGGAGCGGAGTCGGATTGGACTGGATTCGAAGTCAGATTTTTGTTTAGCCCTAAGAATGATGAAGGAAGTAGCAGTATTGATGTGTTCAAGTATGAAACAAGCTAGGCACGAAGGGAGGACTCACTCTTTAATTATTGAAGAATGTAAGAAATCTACTAATGCTTCCAATAAGCTTCTGTCTGCTACCATTGGTCTATAAAGACACAAAAAGAGATTTATCAAGTGTTGTAAAGAGGCTATTGGTAAGCAGAAGGGTCTTATAAAAGAGAAGTAAAACCAGTTGTAGAAACTCTAGAATGCTAATATTGGGGATTTGAAAAATAAAATCACAATCTTGCAGTTGAAATGGATAAGGACCTAGAAGAAGAAAACCTCAAATGAAAGCAAAGAACTAAGCAGAGGTTGTTGAGGGAATGAGATAGGAATACAAAGTTCTATCATACGTGTGCAGATTATAGGAGAAAAACTAACACCATCAAAATAATAGTTAATAAGGAGGGATTGGAAGCAACAACACAAGAGGAGATTAGTTTTCAGTTTCAAAGATTTTATAAAGATCTTTTTACCACCTCCTAACTAGAAAGGATTAAAGAATGTCTCAGACAGATGGATTCTAAGGTGACTGAAGATATGAACTTTTACCTACCGAGAAAGCTGACTGCTTAGAAAGTAGAGGGGGCCATTTTTTAGATGAATCCTCTTGGTTCCCCAGGTTCAAATGGATTCCCATCTAGTTTTTATCATAACCTTTGGAGCACAGCTGGAAAAGAGGTATGTGCAGTTGCCTCACATTTTCTTAATTCTGATGCTTCGTTGGATAGCATCAATGAAACCTACATTGCTTTGATCCCCAAGATAAAATCCCTTTCAAAGGTTCTGACATATAAAATTATCTCAAAAACATTGGGTAACAGGTTGAAAGGCAATCTCTCCGAGCTTATTTCTCCCATACAGAGTGCCTTTGTGTCTGGCAATTTGATTTCTGACAATATAATTATGGCTTTTGAAGCTATGCATTCCATGAACAATAACATATCAGAAAATCAGGATTTATGGCCATGAAACTCGACATGAGCAAAGCTTATGATCGAGTAAAGAGGAAATTTTTTAGGGCAGTAATGAATAAATTGGGTCTTGCTGGAATCAACTTAGTGATGAGATGTATTGAATCAGTGTCATACTCTATTCTCATCAATGGTGCCCCATAAAATTCTTTTAAACCAACAAGAGGAATTAGACAGGGTGACCCTCTATCATCCTATCATTTTATCTTGTGTTATGAAGTTTTGATTAATTTTCTTGTTAGTGCTAAAACCACAAGATCCATAACTGGTTTCTCTCTAGCTTGAGGACAACTCCATATAAACCACATTTTCTTTGCATATGATAGTCTACTTTTCTGCAAGGCAAACTCTTTGGAGTGGAGTAGAATGGTTGACCTATTTGACACTCATGAGAGGGCATCTGGGCAAAGACTCAATAAGGAAAAAACTTCCATCCATTTCAATAGGAATAACAACAAAGAAATCATCTTGAGCATAGCTAGCATCAGATCTACAAATTCTTATGAGAAGTATCTTGGCCTCCTTGCCTTAGTTGGGAAATTTAGGACCAAGTCTTTCAAAAGCATTATGGACAGAGTTAACTACATGCTCAGTAATTATAAAATGAAATTCTGTTCCCAGGTAGGAAAGGAAGTCCTACTCAAATTAGTCATTCAAGCTCTATCCACATACAACATGGGAGCTTTCAAACTTCCAAGATCTCTTCTCAGGCAGATCAATAGACTAATGCAAAGCTTTTGGTAGGGCCAGAAAGAAAATGAAAGGAAAATTCACTAGGTCAAATGGAATCAAATGGGGAAGGCAAAAACAACATGAGGTGTGAGTCATAGGGATTTGGAAAATTTTAATCTTGCAATGTTAGCCAAGCAAGGTTGGAGACTGATCCAAAACCTTGATTCCTTAGCTTCTCAAGTGCTCAAGCTGAAGTATTTTCCTCAAAACTTATTTTTCCAAGCAAAATTGGGGAGCATACATTCTTTCATTTGGAGGAGTATTCTAGCAGCAAGACCTTTAATAGAGGAGGGCACTTTGTGGAGGATTGGTAATGATGAACAAGTTTAGATATGGATGGTTAAGTGGATACCTCAACCAACTTCATACAAAATTCAAAGTCTGTCAGTATGTTGGATGAATTTGCAAGAGTCCATGCTCTAAGTGACTCAGATACTGAGTAATGGAATCTAGCCCTCATTGATGAGATTTTTTAAAGGGAAGAAGCTGAAACTATAAAGAACATTCCCATAAGTTGCTGTAATAGCCATGACAGATTAATTTGAAGAGGAATACGAATGAGAAATTCTCGGTTAGAAGTGCCTACCATATGCAGAAAGAGTAGCAAGATATAACAAGAGGGTAGTCATCTAGTAGCAGCAACAAAAAGGACATTTGGCACATGATTTATAAATTGACCATACCAAATGCAGACAAAGTTTTTATATGGAGATCATGTCAAAGGCTCTCCCAACAGCAAATCTGAATCTTTTTAAGAAAAAAGTAGTGGAGTATACTTGGAGGAAAAAGAAACAGTGGAACATGCCCTCTGGGTTGTAGTGCAGCACAAGATGTATGTGACCAATGTTCAATACATATATAGAAAAGTAGTCTACATAAGGAGACTTTCATGGATCTATTTGAGGCCATATGTGAAATGTTCTCAGATCACCATTTGGAGGAAATTGCAGAAACTGCTAGAAGGATTTGGATGAGACGAAATGGAGTCATTTCATATCAGAATTCATTCATCCAAACACCTTGGTGCAACAAGCAAAATCATACCTGGTGGATTTCAAGGAAGCACATATGGGAAAGTCCATAAAGCCTACCACAAGAAGTCACGCTTCTTTTGTTGAAGTAAACACAAATGGTTTGATCAGCAGCAAAAATGGCAAACGCCCCACAAGGATATCATCAAGGTCTAGACAAGTTAGGTAGAAATCCTAACCTGTAGGTATATCATAAAATATTATAAAAAATTGTAGGTATATCATTATGTTCTTGTATTGAATGAAAAAATTATCATACCTAGAATGTGCCTATCTTAATTGTTTGGTAGAAATCCTAAATAGATAAGTTTTGCGCAGATCTTTTATAAAAATGTAGGTCTCATTATAAAAGATATTTGTTTACACTTTTTCATGGTGTGATTTATTTATTTTTTTTTATAAAAATATTATACCAAACTAATAAGTTTGTACAAATAATTTTTCTTTCTTAATCCACAAAATAAGACGATCGTTACTTTCCGATGGAAAATTAAAAAAAAAACATTTTGGGGGAGTTAGAAGAAACATAAAACGGTCGGGTCACATAAACATAGAAATATTAGCCTTATTGGCATTAACATTTATGATTCATTTTTTTCAGCAATAAGATGAGATGAGTTGATATTGAAATTAAAAAAATTAAATAAAATATTATTTTTAATATTATTTTTATTTTGAGATTTAAAAAAATTTAATTATTTATTTTATTTTGTATAGAGATTTAAGAAAGTTGTAATAATAAGATGAGAGATTTTCAAAATTTTAAATTTTAATCTTAAAAGTAAACCATGCTTTAGTTGTGGTTTGGACAGTAAATTAAAATGAGATGAGTTGATTAGATAAAAATTAAAAATTGAATAAAATATTATTTTTTTAATATTATTATTTTAATATTTTAAAAAATTAAATTATTTATTATATTTTATATAAAATTTTAAAAAATTAATAATAATAAGATGGGATGAGATATTTTTATTGGTCAAACCTCGTTAACTTCACTCTCCCGCCGTAGGCAAGCGATATTGGAAGGGGGGGGGCCACGCGTCACGTCTTGTCCGGCTGTATTACTTGCGTTAATGGAGGGCCCTACTCCCTAGTCCTGGCTATTTGCGGTGCACCGTGAGCGTTCGCATAACGCGTCAATGTTCGCCGCGTCGTGTTCCGTTGGATATAATTATGGAGCCCTGCTATGGTCATCGAAAAAGGGATCCGAATGAATTTATCTAATAGAGTATTTTATTTTTTATTTTATTTTATTTATATATTTTTTTAATCATCATAGATATTTTTTAAAAAAATAAAAAATTCTTTCTTAATTACTGAAAAAAAACTCATTCGAAATACTATTTGAGTCCCGAATTCGAGACCCAAAACATTTTTGATAATACCTGATTGGGTATAGAAATATTCTTAATATATTTCATCTCATCTCATCGTTATAATTTTTCTAAATTTTTATATAAAATATAATAAATAATTCAATTTTTTCTAATATTAAAATAATAATAATATTAAAAAATAATATTTTATAACTCATTTAAAATTATATTCTCTCACCATCCAAACGAATGCTTAACAATGTCTCCACAATACTTATCGAGTGTTATTTTCCGAAAAAAATATAATTTCTTTCTTTTAATTTCATCTCGTTTGAATTTTAAATTTTATATAAACAACTCTAATTATAATTTAGTTATAAAAATAGTTATCATGTATACATGATTACTTATTGATTCTTTATTGTTGTCCAAAAAATTTAAACGAAAAATAATAAATATTATATAACCCATATCATAGATTTTTATTAAAATTTTTAGATTTTGACAAGAATACTTGAATAATATTTTTATATATTTATTTTTGTATTCCACCTTTTGTCTCTATCTCCAACAATAGACTTTTGTTACATTGAGTCACTTTTAGATATTCTATACGCATTTCACTGATGTGATTAATCAAAATAATTATTTTATATTAAAAAAAACCCAATATTAGTGGTCCCTAGGTATTGATTTGGTTTCATAGTTAGCTAAAAATATATAAGAAGTTATGCCAAGTAATATTCATCGTCTCTAGTTAGACGTTTAAAGGGAGTGAGACACTGAGACGGTATTTACTAGTGACTGAAACTTCGGCGAGGATGTGATCTAAAACTAAAAGCATTCTAGCTGATCTGCCTCCCTAGTCCTAAACTTGTTGGCCGGAAGTTGTTTGTGCATTTTTCGATTAAGGGTGAATCCTTGGTGCATGACAACAGTCCAAACTCTTCTTTCCTTTTAGGTGAAGATCATATCTCACCCTACTATATATGTATAAAAGTGATAGTGACTTTCATTTATGCTGGGAGCTGGTTTTTGCACAATCTCTCCTCTAAAGATTAGAAGATGATGAGGGAACTAAAACCTCTACTAAATACTTGAAAGCAGCATATTTCACTGCATCCGTAATTATTGGTGATATTGCATAAGAACATCGCTTTCTTTTGCTTATAACCATTAATTATTGGTGATATTGCTCCTTAATTTCTCTTTTTTTTAAACCTTATATTTACTGTAACGGAGACTTCCCAGAAAAACCCTAACCAAGCAAGAGAAACAAAGAACGCTAATTACGGACCGAAACAATGCGGAAATGAAGTACTGCATGCAAGGCTTTCCCGTGCGATTTTGTCGGCAGGATTTTTTTTACCCTTTTTTTCAAATTTTTTTGTGGGTTGATTGATGGCAGGGACCCAGAGGAAAGCAAGGGCTGATCAAGAACCATAAGAAAACCATAAGACCTCCATCCCAAAAAGGGACCCACGCATGCTTAATTCCCATGATTGTGGGGCCATGCATGTCATCTTTCACACCATTGCCAAAGGCTGGTCCATTATATTTATATCTACTTAGCTGTTCTTCTGATCTGTTGGTCACGGCCAGCTGCAAGCCTGCCTGGGTTTTCCCACTGACATGAATTTCCTGCAATTTTATGTTCATCTCACTTTCTTTGCCTTTTACTTCGCCTTTCCTTGCATTTTTCTTTACCTACGCGTGCTCAGTCTCTCTCTCCCTAATTAATCTTCTTTTGCTTTGCAAGGAGAACAAAACACTGAAGAGTCTAGCTAGGTCAAGGCCTGGTACGTAGTTGGTACTACCGTTGTGGCTCAACACGAGAGAACAATTTTTGATACTAGCTGCAAAATGAACTTGTTAAAGCGTGTTTTTTTGTAACCGCCAGCCTCGAATAGCTCCAAATGCCGGTAAAAGAGAGAAGTACGGTGGTCGGGTGTGTCCGGCCGGAATACCTTAGATGTCAAAGTCAGAAGATATTAAGTGTTGGAGAGAATAAAACAAGAGTACAGAGTGAGTTCAGAGTGATTAACATTTTCTTTTGCTAGCTCCATTTTATTTATACTCTAGTTCCTTTAGAGAATTCTGACTCATCTGACGCTATAATGATCACCCCTTGCTCCGGACAACATGGCGTCATATTTAATGCGATCGTCCCTATTAGGGATAGGAACTCAACACAAATGTCGGCCACTCAACGTCGTATTGAATGTGGTTGATCCTGTCGAGGACAAGATCCCAACCGGTCTTTCCCTCATTAGTGCGCTACATCAGGGAGGACGCCGTGTATGTTTTCCTTCCTGGGCAAGTATGGGCTTTCCCTTTTTACTCCCTAACCCGTTGACTCGTGACCACAGGCTTTGGCCAAAAGGATTGGGCCTGACCCCTCTAGAAAAAAAAATCTCATTCCAGTTACCCTGCAAACTTTAGCCATGTGAGTGAGGCAGGAATTTTATTTTCCTGCACGTTTCAGCTTCCCCATCATAAACTTGTTTGGTCGCTACATATTTCCAAGTCTCGGTAGCAGGTGCAACAGTCACATCCCATCAACTTCTCGTCATGACTTTTGAACTGTCGCCTTCCTTCTACTTAGGTTTTCCTTTGGTTCTTGGAACGACTTCTATCTTGCCTCCGGCTTCCTTTTCATTCACTTGACACCCTCCTCCCCAACCTTAGTCTTCCCCTTTTTCTTGCTTCCTAAATCTTTCATCGATGGCTTCCAAGAATGTTTCTCTTCATGAGCTCCCCTCCTATGATGGGTATGGGTGGTCCTAAGGCGTCGACCCCGCGAGCCTTAACGCGTTGCACAACATGTTCAGAATCCTCGATTTCGTCGTACAGGAAGTTTCAGAGCCTGGTTGCGGGGTCGTCAGTCTTGAGGGTAACTCTGAAAAAGTTACTTTGTACGCCGACAAGTTTTCACATGGTCTAAGACTTTCCTTTTCTTGCCCAGTCTGTGATGTGTTGAAATTTTTGGGCATGGCCCCGCTCAAGTGCACCCTAACACCTAGAGGATCCTGACGTTGTGTTGTGCGGTATGGCACATGGTCTTGGAGGCCATTGTGGAGCAGTATTCAGATCTGACTACCTGGGAGTTCATTTTCACCCAAATGGTTCAAGCACTGGACGAGAACATTTGCAGCTTTCGTTCATGTCCTAAGTTTTGACTCTGTTGTGAGGGGCACCACTTCAATGCCAAACAATGGCAGCGTAAGTTTTTCTTTGTGTTGGTCGAGGGACAGGAGTTCCCGGCCAATGAAGTCGCTGCCCAAGGATGAGAGTTTTTCTTTGTCGTTCTTTCTTTACACGGTGAGCCATTGAACAAAAGAGGGGGCCATCTCCTGTCTAGATACATCTTTACTCGTTGCTGCTTTCAGGTGATTGAGCTTTGATAGTCTTTAGGTAGTGAATTTGGCTTCTCGCTCCATAGCTACTCCAACTTGTGCTCGCTCCCCCTTTCCGCCCTTTAGCTCTTGCACGTAACATTCCCTCACCACCACTTGCTCACCGTGTATCACCCCCACGCCCTCCTACATTGGAAATGTTATCCTCAAATGGTCAAGCTATTTAGCGTTGGCCGTCTGACTATGGCATTGTACGAGGAGTGGTCCTTGACAGCGAGAAAGTCTGATATGGTGGTTGTTGTGAGTCTTCCCGTTCTGATGGTCACAGACAAGTTTATCGAACCTAGCGATTGTACTGTCTCGCCAAAAAACCCCCTCAACAGAATGGGAGATGGGTGGAGTCTATCTTGACTGATCCCCATTTTGATGAGGGCCTCCTAGAAGAGGATGTCAGCCAAGCTCCCGTTGTGTATAAATATCCTCTTAGTAGTGTAGTTGGCCACTAGCATCATCGTGCGGGGTAGATAACCCATTCGTAGTCAGAGTCATCAAAGGAGATTGCTGGGATCTTTTGGGTTTAGGCTTGCTTGGGAGACCTCTCGACGCTGAATATTTCTTCATACCTTGCCCTTCGGGCTATGCTTTCCAACCGGAGGTGGACGCACAGAAGTGAGTTTAGAATGATTAACTTTTTCTTTTGCTTGCTCCCTTTTATTTATACTTCACTTCCCTTAGGGAGTTATGACATCTCTGACGTTGTAATGATCACCCCTTGCTCCGGACAACATGGCGTCGTATTTAATGCGACTGTCCCTATCAATGACAAGAACTTGACCCAGGTGCCGGCCACTCAATGTCACATTGAATGTAGTTGATTTTTTTGGGGACAGGGTCCCAACCGGTCTTTCCTTCATTAAAGTTCCGCATTCAGGAGGACGCCATGTATGCTTTCCTTCTTGAGCCGGTATGGGCTTTCCCCTTTACTCCCTAATTCGTTGACTCGTGGGCCGCAGGCTTTGGCCGAAAGGATCTGGCATGGCCAGTCGAGAACCAAAAATCCCCTTCTAGAACTCATTAATGGATAAGCCCTACATGCTTCTTGTGGAAAATGAAAAAGAAATTCCAATATTATAAAGAGAAAAATTGCACATTACCCCCGAACTATATATATTTCATCTCTTTCAAACTATCAATTTTAGTTTTTTCCTTTCTGTTTTTTTTTTGGGCACCAAAATGATAATAAATAAACATTGTAATTTACTACAAATTAAGGAGCGTGTTTCTAATGTTTTTGTTTTCAAAGAAAAATGTAAAAGCAAAAAGCAAGTACCATTTTCAGATAATGTTTTTACAAGCTGGTGTGGCAGTTTATGTTGTCATGTCAATCACCGAATTGTGGTAAGAAATTCGCTCTACCATGTAAACATTGAGTCATTCTAATGGTTGTATTAACTCATGAATCTGATACCTCCTTCTCCCAACTCCCAAAGATGAGTTCTCCCTTCCTCCCCAGTGAGTCACGCCCAACTTAAACCAGTTCTTATCCAGTTTCTTTAATCAAACTAGAAGTTCAACCACCATTTCCAGTTTCTTTACCATCCTTTCTCATTTAATCCAGCATTAATTACAACTACCACTTCTAACGCACACCTTCCCGTAAACTCTCCTCAACCATCGATCCATTTCTCTTCACATTTCTCAAATATGGACAAAAATTACATTTCTTGCAAATCAGTCCATCGGTCCATTACACCTTCCCGAAACCTCCCAGAGACTTCTGAGAACCCAAAGACAAAAATGGAAGGAAGCATCAAAACCTCAGAAACACTCAAATGGATAGACATAGTTCTGCAGCCATAAATCGAAAATGCAACATTTTTTTCAGAGCATGCACTCATTGGATGCATCATTTCATCCAAGCCGCTCAACAAACTTACGCTGCATGCGACAATAAAGGCTGGATGGAGTTTTGTGATTGGACTCTCCATTGAAGACCAATGCACAAACACTTTTCTCTTCACATTTCCAACCTAGCGAGAGAAAAATAGGGTTTTAGAGCAACGACCTTGGAATATTAGAGGTTTTCATATGTTAGTTAGAGATTGGCCCACTGGTTTAAGCTTGCAAGAAATTGACCTTAAAATGTCAATCTTATGGGTTCAAATACACGGGTTGCCTCTTGAGTATATGACAACAACAAATGCATAAAGAATAGCAAGCAAGTTAGGAAATTTTATTCAAGTAGAGCAAGCCACGGACATGAAAATAATCCTCAAAAAGTATATGAGAGTGCAAGTAGAGATAAATGTTGAGAATCCACTTCCAGATGGCTTTCCACTCTCACGGCCTAGAAGACAAGCAACATGGATCAGTTTCACATATGAACGGTTGTCGGACTTTTGTTATTGTTGTGGATGTCTATGTCACATACAACAAGTGTGTCCTCTGTTTCAAGTCAAAACTGAGGTTTCTAACTTCGGTCCATGGATGAGAGCTGAAACGGTAAGATGGGGGCAACATGAAAATCATTTGCAAGCAACAAGATGGGGCCAACTGGAAATGCGAGGAACTATAGCCAGGAATGAAGATCTGGAAACAAGACATAATTCTCATCATCGTGCGAAAGGAAAAGAAAAGATGGAAGAAATGCAACAGACCCACAATTTGATGGTACAAGAAGAACCCAGTTTCAGTACACTTAGATGTAGCAGCGTGAACGTTCATGGTGAGCATCTCATCATGCATGAAATGGAAGAAGAACTGTTGAGGACATGTGGAAGCAGGAGAGCACACCAGTTTGTTGAAGTGACTTCATTAAATGTGAATAGCCCCTTGTGTAATTCGACAGCTTGGGAAATCTCTTTGCAGAACAAAAATAGTCAAATATGTCCCCCCCTCACAAAAGCCAAGAACATCCACTCCATTAAAGAGATGCGCCAACTTCTTTTAATTACATCCCACAACCATTAATTCCCATCACTTCATCCACTTTCTTTGGCCAGCAAACCAAACAAACAGATCATCCAATGGAAGAACCCAACTTGATTTTCAAGAACATCATAGCACAATTTGAATAACTCAAGAGCCCAACCGAACTCACTCCAAAGGCCCATTCCTTATCACTGTTAGTGAGCCCATCTGGCCGTTCATGCTTTGCAATAAAATCGAACTCATCTCATACAAAACAAAGCTCAGCTCAATCCTCAAACAACCTGGATTTTAATCACTCACAACCTGACCCAGCCCCTTTGAAATGGCCCATAAATTCAGCTCAGCCCATAAATCCAGCTCAGTACAAATAGTCAAACATCTCTGGCCATCCAAACAGCAATGTGCTGAAAGAAAACACCACCTGCACACACGAAATATTCTCTACCTAGCCGATATACCCAATTGTGTTCTATCAAAATCTTGTCCACCCAGAAAAAAAAAAAAAAATCCATTCACAATCCTCTTCCTCCTCCGAAATAGAATCACATAAACTGAAAAATCTTAGCCAAAAAATCACTGAAAAACTTAAACTTGGTTCAAAGAAAAGGCAGACTCATGAAGGGCAGGGAGAGACGGCCTCATTGGGAGAGGATTTTCGTAGTAAATGAAGCAAGCAGAAGCAAGTACAACAAATACTCTCAGACTCTGAGGAAATGGAGAGGATCCCGATTGCAAAATTTTTCCAGTATGCAAAAGGGAAAAAGCACAACATCTCGGAAAAGCAGACAAAAAAACCAAGGTTTTCTCCATATCAAAGGGAAACACTGCACTTGGGTAACATGCCTCAGACTCAAACGTTGAATTTATTTTCATTGGATTCTGAAGCCAATGTGACAAGGCCAATACTGCCACCAGATGAAAAATGAGGATCATGTGTTGGAATTGTTGCCCGTCCCCGTGCAATTAGAAGGTTAAGGGCAAATATCAGGTCTCTAAAACCTGATATCGTCTTCCTATCGGAGACAATTTTGAATGTTGTAAATATTAGTACTATTGTGAATAGATTAGGTTTCAACTTGTATGTAAATATCCCTCCAGATAGTAAATGGGGTGGACTTTTGTGTATAATGTCTATGTTTGTGTACTCGAATCTTGTTCATTCCCCGTGGCTGTTAAATCTTGTTTATTGTCCTGCGAATTACAGTAAGAAATGGATTTTTTGGAACAATCTTGAGAGAATTACTAATAGTTTTAATGGTCTTTTCCTTAGCATTGATGATTTTAATGATGTCCTTAACCAGTCTGAAAAACAAGGAGGTCGACCTTTTGCTTGCTCTTCTAACTTAAATGGACTTAGAGCCTACATGGAAACAAATGGGATGGTTGATATTGGTTTACATGGACCAAAATACACTTGGACCAACAATAGGCATGGTTTTGGAAACATTAGAGAAAGGCTTGACAGAGGGATTGCTAATTCTTCTTGGCTTAACCTGTTTCTAGATGCTACCCTTCAACACCTCCCCATTAGCTCGTCTGATCACTCTCCAATTATTTTGGACACCAAAGGAAGCAATCATCATAGATATCCCTTCAAATTTGAAGAATTTTGTATAAGGGACCCAACCTGTCAGATGGTGATACAAAGAGCTTGGAATACCTTTCATGTTGGAACACCTGGTTTTATTTTATCCAAAAAATTGAAAGAGGTAAAAAAAAGGTTTAAAAACTTGGAATAAAAATCACTTTGGAAACATCCAAAATTCCATAAAAAATTTGAAACAAACTCTTTCAAACATTCAAAGCAATGATCTTACATCTCAAGACATGGAATCTGAAGCTGAAATCAAGGCACTCCTTAATGAACAGCTTAAAAGGAAGGAAATCCTTTGGAAACAAAAGTCAAGAATTCAAAGGTTGACAACGACTGATCTCAACACAAAATTCTTTCACTTGTCCACAACAATCAAGAGAGGAGCAAATTCCATTGAGAGTTTAAAGCTGAATCATAATCACTGGACAACTTATCAAAATGTCATTCAAAACACATTTCTGGATCATTTCAAATGCATATACACTTCTTCCAATCCCAATCCAAACAGACTTAGAAGGTTTGTTCCCTGACAAGATCTCAAACATGGAAAATAACTTTCTTTGTGAAATTCCTACTAAAGATGAAATCATCAATGCCATTAAACAAACACCTTTAATGAAAGCTCCTGGCCCTGATGGTTTCACTGGCTTGTTTTATAAGCAGTATTGGGACATCATAAAAACTGATTTCATAGCAGCCATAAAAAATTTCTTCATTCATGGCAAGCTGCTTAAGGAATTGAATCACACCCATATTGCCCTCATTCCAAAAACAAATTGCCCGAACACTGTTCATCAATACAGACCAATCAGTCTCTCAAATGTTTGCTACAAAATTGTAGCAAAGATCCTTACAAATAGGCTAAAGAAGATTCTTCCAAGAATTATCTCTCCTCATCAAATAGCGTTTTTCCCGGGTAGAGTCCTCCAAGAAAATACTATTCTTTCCCAAAAGATATTTTATCATCTTAAAAAGAAAAGAGGGAGGGAGAGTATTATGGCTATTAAGATAGACATGGAAAAAGCCTTTGATATGATGGAATGGAATTTCATTTTGAACATTATGACTGGCTTAGGCTTCAACAGGATTTGGATTAACTGGATTAAAGAGTGCATTACCATTGTTTCATACTCAGTGATTATCAATGGGAACCCCTGTGGATATTTCCATCCTTCCCAAGGACTTAGGCAATGAGACCTTCTTTCTTCTTTTCTTTTTATCTTAGGTACATAAGTTTTAACGAGACTCATTACTAGGGAAGAAAATTTGGGGCTTCTAAAAGGAGTAAAAATTTGCAGAAATAGCCCGCCAATTTCTCATTTGCTTTTTGCTGATGATCTCATTATTTTTGGTAAAGCCACTCAACAAAATGCTCAAATGTTCAAAAACTGTTTGGAAAAATACTCTTCTTGGTCGGGCCAAAAAATTCATTCCAACAAATCAACAATTCAATTTAGCAGGAATACCCGTCCTCAAAAGAAAATAGAGGTTAAGAATCTCTTCAGTTATTCAAATGACTCTTCAAAACTAAAATACCTGGGACTTCCTCTCTCTTTTAAAGCTTAAAAAAAAATCCATTTTGAAGATCTTCAAGAAAGAATTTTTGAAAAACTAGTAGAGTGGAAGGCAAAAGTTCTCTCTCAAGCCAGTAGAACAACTTTAATTCGATCTGTTGCTAGCTCAATCCCTTCTTATGTCATGTCCACTCTCTTGATCCCAAAATCAGTCACAAAAAAAAATTAACAAAGCCTTCTCAAAGTTCTGGTGGGGATTCCCAATTGAAAAATCAAAAAATTTCACACCCAAATCTTGGAAGTCAATATGCAAACCCAAATCCATTGGAGGTCTTGGTTTGACTGAATTAAGATTTCAATAAAGCCCTCTTGTGTAAAATTGGTTGGAACATTTCAAATGAAAGCAATGCCACTTGGAAAACTGTCTTGTCTGGGAAATACTTAGAAAACTCAAATTTCTTTGATACTCTTCCAAAAGTTTCAGATTCTTGGATCTGGAAATGCATTTTAAAGCAAAGTGATTTCTTGAAACAGAGTGTGTTATCAAATCAATAATGCACAAGCACAAAGGTATTGTCTGATCCATGGATCCCAACTCAATTGAATTTCAAGCTAATTCCAAAGAACAACTCCATTACCTTAGATAGGAACCTAGTTGTCTCTGAACTTACAATGGAAGAACCTCGAAGATGGAACATCCTACTGTTACAAGTCCTTTTCCATCCTGATACTGTGACTGAAATTCTGAAAATTTCTCTAGCTCAAATTGATTTTCACAGACAGGAGGATAAACTCAGATGGATGCACCATTCTTCTGGAAAATTCTCAAATAAATCTGCCTATGCTGCCATCACTATGAATTCCAATCCGCCACAAGCTCAAACAAACATTTGGAAAAATCTTTGGAAGATTAAAATTCAAGACAAATTAAAATTGTATTGCTGGAAAATTCTGAATAACATAATTCCAACAAAATCCTTGGTAAAAAGGTTTGCATCAGTAACAGAGGAGGAAGCTCAGTGTCTCATATGCAACAATGAGGAAGAGACCCAAGCTCATTTGTTTTTTACTTGTCCTTTTACCAGAATTCTTTGGAGGCAATCACCTTGGCCCTTGGATATTACATGTTTTGCTAATCATGAAATTTGTGATTGGATTGAATGCATTATATCCCCCACATAAAAGTTGAACATTTTGGATAGAGAGGAGCAAGACTTTCAAATATTTGCTATCAATGCTATGTACAGTATTTGGTTTTTAAGAAATAAAATTGTTCATGAGTCTCTAATTCCAAATCTTGATAATTTTATTTCTAGCACTTTGAGAAGTTATAAGGAACACTGTAATGCGTGGGACATTAAAAAAGTAAATGACAACCATGACTGGAGAGCTACACCAAACGGGCATTACACTCTATTATTTGATGTAGCAGTTAGACAAACAGGTAGCACAGCAGCAGCGCTGTGCAAATCAGATGAGGGCTACCCAATCTTCGTCATAACAAAGCATGTTGATAGTCATAACCCAAATCTAGGTGAAGCCACTGTGATGAACATTGGATTAGAGGAGGCTAGAAGCAGCAATATAAAAAAACTAGTCATTGCAGGGGATTCACTAGTGGTTCTGCAAGGGGCAAATGATCCTGAAAAAGTAGCCGATTGGACCATCCAGCCTATAGTAAATGACATTAGATCTTTGCTGAACTCTTTTGACAGCTGGCACATCAGAAAGATACATCGAGATCAGAATCGATGCGCGCATTCCATTGCGCAGTGGGCAGCTTCCAAGAATTTATATGGATGCATACCCATTTCTTTATTCCACCTTGTATGTTGGATTTCCACAGCAGAAAAGACCCTCATTTTAGTTTACACTAGTTGATGATGTACAGTTTAATTTAGTTTTTGTAGTTGTAAGAATGGTTTTAATTATGAATGAATCTATCTTGTTTAGAAAAAAAAAAATACATTGAGTCATTCTATGTTTGGCCAAAAAAAGGGGCTCCTCATATAATATATATTTGTTAATTAATATTGTTCACCTGCATGCTGATTGAACAGTGCACTGACCAGCTGTGTAAGATCTGTGAGGAGTCTATATATATATATATATATATATATATATATATATATGTTTGTGTTCGTTTAGTTATCATTTTGGTGTAAATATTAAAAGAAAACAAAGAGCCCAAATCTATATATATATATATATATATATATATATGTTTGTGTTCGTTTAGTTATCATTTTGGTGTAAATATTAAAAGAAAACAAAGAGCCCAAATCTCAACAAATTACAAGAGAAAAAAACCTTCAAGGGTGCCAGCCACCAAGGAGCTAGCATGGCCGAATCCTCATGTTGTGGCATGGGCACTAACCATTCTCATGATCCACATGAGGAGGTGGTGCAACCCCTGATCCACTTGTGTTCGCATGACCAACATGCATTGGGTGGTCAACCACGTACGTAAGAAAAACGCTTATTCATGGTTCAGTATTTACAATGATAAAGACAATTTGCTACGAGAATATCACGAATAAGCATTTTTTTTATAGTCTCTATCAACCATATTAATGGATGTATTCTCACTATCTGGCATCCGCCACTTCTCTTTCAAATCGGACCACTCGTAAGCTTCAATGGCCCTGGTTCAAAGCATATTCTTGTGTGTGTGGTGCCATGCGCTGGATCCATCTTCTTATCACGAGATTGGTACGATTAGAGGTATAAAGACGATGCCCTGCTTTTTATGTTTTAAAGGACCATGGATTCCCTACACTATACCTTGCTTTTTTATGTCAAAAAGGACCAAGCAGGCTGCTTCCCTGTGACGGCTTTGGCGTTTCTCAGCCTAACACCTTATACAGTTCTGCACGTGAGCATCCCCTCTAGCTTTTAGGAGATGCTGATTTCGACATTCCACATAACTCCTCTCTCGTGAACTTTGCCGAAATAAAACTATATAATATATATAGTACTCTCGATCTATGTGTTATAATGGTTTGGCTAGGTTATGGAATTCGTAGGAATTTTGAATCAGTAATTACACCTTTAACAATTGACCATGTCATTAGAAAAATGAAAAGGACTTCCGTCGGGTCTCGGTACAGTCGGCCGCTATGGACTTTAGATTCAATATCACGGTGGAATGTTATAACATGTGTTAAAAACCTAACTATTTATTCAAAAACTTTAGGACTTTTGAGAACTTGGGATTGAACATTTTTCAACCAAAGTCAAGGCTAGCTTCCTCTTCTCTCAAGTAAAAAAAATTAATTGAGATGATCTCCATTCAGGTACTGTATCCTCCGAAAATGCAGTTGAGGACAATATAATATTCATACTCCCAATGACATGATTAAGATGAGTTGAGTTGTGAATAAAAGTATTTTGTGGGTCTTATTGAAATGAGTTTAACTTTTTTAGCTGCGTTTGGATGTTGAGTTAAGTTGAGTTGAGTTGAACTGAGTTGAGATGATAAAATATTGTTAGAATATTATTTATTATTATTATTATTATTTTGAGATTTGAAAAAGTTGAATTGTTTATTATATTTTGTATTGGTATTTGAAAAGTTGTAAGGATGAGTTGAGACGAGTTTAAGAACCAAACGAAGTGTTTAACTTTTTACGTTGAAATGTATGAAATAGATTGAGATGAGTTTAACATATTTTTATGAGAAGTTGAAAAAATAGTAAATTACATCAATGATTGGTCTGAGATGAGTTGAGTTTGGTTTAACAACCAAACACAACTTAGGATGCTTGGGGAATGAGAATTTTGTGAATAGTAATACGATGATTTGTGAATGATAATGAGATAGTTTGAATTAAGTATTTATTGCGTTTTGGAAAAGGAGAGAGAAAAAGTTGAATACAAAATATTATAAAATTAAAATATTGTTATAATATAATTTTTTAATATTATTCTTGTTTTGAGATTTGACAAAATTGAATTACTTTTGGTTTTTTCTTTGGAAGTTTGGAAAAATTGTAATGATTAGTTTGAAAGTGTTTGTGTTTGAATGAAGTTTATGAAGTAAATGAGATAGGATGAGATGAGATAAGATGAAAATTGTTCCCAGACATCCCTTAAGGCCTCATTTGGATACTCATATGAGATGAGATAATCTGTGAATTAATAATATTGAAATAGTTTGAATTAAGATGTTTTATGAGATTTTGAAAAAAAAAAAAGTTGAATAAAATATTAGAAAGTTAAAATAGTGCTATAATATAGTTTTTACTATTATTTTTGTTTTGAGATTTGAAAAATTTAAATTATTTTTTGTGTTTATTTAGAAATTTGAGAAAGTTGTAATGATTAAATAAAAATTTTGAAGATTTAAAATTAAAAAATGTTTGTGTTTGTGGAGTTTGGATGTTGAGATGAGATGATATGAGATGCCTAATTGTTTGGATAGTAAAAGTGTTTCATCTAATCTCATCTCATCATTACAAATTTTTTAAATTCTCATACAAAATATAATAAACAATTCAATTTTTTCAAATCTCAAAACAATTATAACATTAAAAAGTACCGGTCACTCTTAATAATGAGAAGAGTAATGTTACGTACAATTGTAGAGTGTGCAAACGTTGTGTAATTATTTTGAAAAAGAGTAGAATTCACTATCAAAAAATTAATTTTTTTCATGTAAGTCTCATATTTATTCACTTTTTTCAAAAAGATTGCACAGTATTTACGCACTCCACGACTGCAAATATCATTTCTCCGTTAGGAGATATTGAAGCTGGATACTAGCTAGAAAACTTCCGGCGGAATGCATGTATGGTACTGGTGAACACTAGCTCGTTCTGCACAGATCTACAATCGTTAATGGTGGTTAATTGGTTTCAGCATCGTACGTAAGCATCCTCCTTGGCGCTACTTTAAACTATGGGAAGATATTCTAGAATCAGGCCTGATTCAAGAGATAAAGATCTTCACTTGAATCAAGTCCTCCACTTTGATATTACCCATATTTACCGGACAGGCAACTGTCTCGCCGATGGATTGACCAACCTTCTTTTGTTTTTTTGTGCAACATTGACTAACCTTCTTGGTGCATTGGGTATTGATGGCCGTTTCTAGTCCATTTCTCAACTTCCAGTACTGTATATTTTTGGTTTGTAACTTTGAATGTGACAAAAATGGTACTAGCCTCAATTCAGATATTAAATAGTTACTCTTAATTAGGTATGCTTGTTTTGTTACTTTGACTAGTATTGTATTTAATCCATATGGGATACTGTTTTACAAAGGCCTTAGTTTTAGGATTTCTTATATATAACCCCCAAAGGCCTTTCCACCTCTTATGAGTATGGTATTCTTGCACCATAAAAGATGTCAACTAATAAAATTTGAGGTATCGTATATATTTTTAAAAAATTAGAATGCAAGAGTTTTATTAAAATTCAATATCTCACACATCCATTTTCTATGGGTTTATATTAGTTCAATTAAATTACTTAATGAGTTATAGTGGGACACAAATACCTCTTGATTTTATGATAGTCAGAAGTCTATTTAAATAGTGAGAGGTTTAAAAGTTATCACTTACAACATAATTGTGCCTCTAGCCATCGAGAGACACTCGGAAGTAAAGTTGTTAGGGTGATCCTTCTGTCATAATCAGGTCAAATTCTCCATCAAACTGCAATGGAGAAATGTATATTTTCTAACTGTTATTATTTATTATTTTAGATCATAGAAAATTGAAAAACCAAATATTAACATTTCATGTTAAAATATTTAACGTGGTATCAGAGCTTTAGGTTGCAGATATTCTATAGTCTCAATAAAATTTAATATTCACATACTTCTCCCACTTTATGTTGATATGTTATTTCCTAAGGAGAGAAACTTATGTGATTGTTTTGGTTCTCATGTGTTCATGAAATTTTTGCATTGAGATTCATGCATATGTGTGGAATAATATTTTGGTTTCATTAACTGTGCTTTTCTTTCCGTTTATGATGTATTGTTTCAAAGATGGAGAGAATAGTGAGACTAGCCACCGGTGGGGGCCAGAGAGGAGCGTGAGGAAGCCGGTGTACCCTCGTCGGTAACTTAGCATGTGTGGCAGCGTAAGGCAGTGGGCTGTGAAGCCCCGAATGGATGTTGCCCGACAGTGTTTGTTGCCGTTTGATTTATTGATACAAATAAAATAGAAGGGATCGGTGTCTGGAGCCGGGAGGAGGCCAAAAACCTCCTCACCGGTGTCTCTTTGGCGGCTGCGCAGAGGGTTATAAAGCCGAGTGGCAGCAATTGCGTGAGTTAACGAACAACAAAAACAAGGGAGAAGGGAGGTGGATGTTAGAAGCAGGAGGAGGTCGGGGATGCCTTGCTGGAAACGCCCACGATTGCGCCAAAACAGAGTTAAGAAACTTAGCTAGTGTGGCGGCTGTTTGAGGGTGAAGGAGAAAAAAAATGAAACCGGTATCGTACCAAACCAGTTTTGAACCAAAACGAACCCACCAGTTCGATCCGGTTCACTAGTTTTTTTTTTCACCCCTAATCACTGCTTCATCTACAATGGAGGCTGAGTTTGTGGCATGCTTTGAAGCCACAGTGCATGGTTTATGGCTGAGGAACTTTATCTCAGAATTTGGAGTTGTTGACTCTATTGCCAAACGGCTGAGAATTTATTGTAATAATTCCTTAATAGTATTTTTCTCCAAAAATGAAGGTAGTCTAATGGTGCCAAGTACATGAAACTCAAATACCTAAGCATTAAGGAGTAAGTTTAGAAACTAACAGTGTCCATAAAACACATTAATGCTATGCTTATGATAGCAGGCCCATTGACAAAGGGCCAGGTAGGGAAGCAATTCAAAGAACATGTTGAAAGAATGAGTTTTATGTATTTATCCATGATGTGAACATGTTGAAGTGCTCGTTAATGTATTAAATATTTTTTGGACACATATCTATTATGGTTGTTTTTGTTTCCTTATCTTTTCACTTTTTATGTATATTGAATGATGTGGATGATTTATAACAAGATGCTATCTAAAATAGACATGAATTGGAATCTAATGCATTACAGTATTATCTTTAAATGTCCCTATTAAAGATCATGTTAAATTAAGTTACAAATGTTGTAGTTTATGGGAAGAGATTTTTTTGGTAATATAACAGAGGATCGCCATGACTCGAATTGATAATTGATTTGACATTGATATTATGGAACTCATATAATGTATTTTGAGTTAGGAAAGTTTTCTGGAATGGAACGTGCACAATATGGTTAATTTCTTGTAATAAACCCATGAACGTATTTTATGGGCGTATGGGCCAAGTTGGAAAATGTAAGAGTTTTATTAAAACTCAATGTCCAACATGCTCATATCACTATGGTTTATACTTCAATTATATCACTTAGTTAATGAGTTATAGTGGCATATGAATACCTCTAGATTTCATGATGGCCAAAATTCTATTTAAGTAGTGAGGGGGTTAAGAATTCTCACCTACAACATAATTGTGTCTCTAGTCATTGGGAGACGCTCAGAGGTAAAATTGGTAGGGTGATCATTATCTCATCATTTGGTCAAATTCCCTATCAAACTGTAATGGAAAAAAATACGTTTTCTAACTGTTATTATTTATAATTATAGATTATAGAAAATCGGAGATCCAAATATTAATATTTCATGTTAAAATATTTAAGAAAATATTTGTGTGTAGAGCAATTCTCTAATATTTAAGACAGAAAACTAACAAGTAGCTAGGTAGAAGCATTGCACGACAAAAGGAGGCTGAGATCTAATCTTAGTTGGCGGTGTGTGGGCTGCCACTGCATGTTGGGCAGTGGGAAATATCAATTGTCATGGGGGATGGATTGGGGCAATGTGGTAAAATTGTTGACTTTTTATCTCTATATCTAGCTATTAATGACTTGACAAAAGAGAGATGAAGAGAGAAAAGGGAGAGATGGAAGGTAGAAGTGTGCTGTTAGCTTAAGAGGGAGGCCGGTCGGCTGGGTTTGGGGCTGGGCGGTTGCTGGTAGAGTTTTGGAGCATGGGCTCGGCCAGGAGAGAAAGAAGTGCTATGACTTGTTAGTGGTTCCTTTCTTGGGCTTTAGATGGCGACAAGAGAGAGATGATGATGATGATGATGGGGAGGATTTAACTATAGAGGCCTTTTCAGAGCCAGTTACAAAGCAAACAGGTATAAGGGCCTTGGGGGAGTTGCAAAGCAAATAGTTACAAAGCAAAGAATGATGGACGTAGTAGTTTAAATAGGTTTCTTTATTTTTTAATCTTAACCTTAATTTTTCTATATATATTGCATTGTTAAGTCCAGTTAAATATATATTTATTTATTTATTAATAGAACTTGGTATGGCCTGAAAGAAAAAGAGAGAAGGAAAATTTTTTTATTCTAAAAGCATTTCTATGAGAGGAGATCATCTAAAGTAAGCATATATGAACAAAAAGTTAAATATTCCCGTCTTGTTTTTATATAGACTCTTTTAATTTTCACTAGGCATTAATAAATTAACAAAATGTTCTAAAAATTAGTACTTGTTCAGTGGAGTTTTCAATATTCTAGAGCCAAAATCATTTCAAGCTTCGTGCACAAATATAGAGAAATATGGAAACATGTTGCACATGATATAATTAACTAAATAAGGTTCAGTTATTAGATAGTGAGTATATTTTGTTAATTAGTCAAATAAAGAAAACGAAACGAGCATTTGCTGTAAATTATTTGCGAAGAGAATGATTATCTGTGACGAAAATTTATTCATTTTGACAGGAAATTTATTTTTGCAAGAAATAACTGTCCATAAATAAACAGATTTCTTGTAAATCGTGTATAAATAGTCACTACAAGAAAACTGCTTATTTGCGATCAGTTAATTCCAGCGAAATGACTATTTGCAACTAAAATTGGTTGCGAAAAGTCTTTTAGTCGCAATAAATTGATCGCAAAAGTCCGTTTTTCTTGTAGTGAGTTTTAATGGCTTGACATAATATGATAGGATAAGAATACTATAGCATTCACGCTCTCTAACAATCTAATAATTTTCCAATAACAACAGTACTCCTCAACACTTTTTATTACAAGAGATAGCAGGAAAGAAACCCTTGGACATGACGTACAAACGCTATTAATTTCTTTTACAAAAACCGGCCATATTATATATATGCATGGCTGGTTGAAATTCTAACCTCAACCTATATATCTCATCTTTAGATTCTTAGACAACAGTACTGGATCAGTACTCTTCAGCTAGTGAGCACTAGTTACCGTTCGGCTTTGGCCTGTTGAAGCGAAAACCGACAAGCTTCGGTTGCATCATCTATAGACAAGAAAACATACTCTCTCCCAATGGCATCTATGAATTTCGAAGCTATCATCTTCTCCATAACCTTAATCCTTGGGTTTATGATCGCCATCTGGAAAATATATATATATGAACAAATTCATAATTAAACATATATTTTGGAGGTTTTGATGATCTTTCACCCCTCTTTCTCTCTCTCTCTCTCCTAAATTATTTCAGAGTTATATATATATATATATAGAGGTTGTAGTCTTATACCTTTATGTCATTTGCTAGCAAGGTTCTACGTACTTCAATTAACGTTTCAATGCCCGTAATGTCGATCGATGTAACTCCTATATATAAAAAGAGGTTTAACACATTTAAAAGTGTCCAACTCAATAATATTATATATACTTATAGTGAGCCATGTATGTATATACTTGGGCAAATGCAAATTATCCTTACCTGTCAAATCTAACAAAACATGCTCAAGAATACTTCCTTCAAAGTTTGAAACAGCCTGCTCCTCTCGAATCCACCTCAAAATCCTACTCAAAATTACAGCATCAGCTTACAAATTGATCAATTATGAGATTTAATTTGCTTTTGCCTTTTTACTCATTTTTCAGGATTGATTTGGTTTTCAATCTAGAATAGAAAAGAGATAAACACATAAAATAAACCCATAATCAATTGAATTTTTCAGATAGAATTAAAAATTTAATAAAGATAAATGTTAATTAATGTTCAGGAGTGGTCTTGTATAATCCACTTTATGAGTCTATATCTCTGTTAATTTAAATTCTAGAATTAGGTTAGAAACTCTAGGACATCCAAATCCCTCTTTTTAAAGTAGTGCTATATATATATATATATAGGATATCAATATTAAAGATATACAATTAATACCTTTCTCTGATATAGGTGGAATTGGCAAAGTAAATTGGGGAACCAAGTTGTAGAACTAGGATCCCCTTGACATCGGCTAAATCTGGATACTGCTCCATGTCACGATATATAGTACTTGAGTTTTGTACTTTCCCAAGCTTGCAGGATGCAGGCCTTGCCACATATAGGAGTGCTCTAATTAGACTAAGTCCAACCTGAAGAAACAAATTACTCACAAAACTCAAAAGAAGACATCTTTGTTTGATTCTCAATTAATCATAAAGGAAACTATGGGAATTTCACTACTAAATTAATTCAAACGGCCATCCTTCTTCTTTCCTTTGTCTTCGACAATTGGTTCTTTTTCCATTGAAATCATGAATATTTAATATCACTAATCCCGATTATTATTATAGACACGAAACTATACTTAATTTAAAAGATTTTTCTTTTACGAGTATGATTGAAATCCGTATACAAAGCATTTTTCTGAAGGAGAATTGTTGTTTTCCATCCTATATTTTGTTATTTTCAATCAGATATAACACATTTTAAATGGCTATTCGTTTAAGTTGTGACATATAAAACCAACTAAAATATCAACATGTGTAACTTGGGATATTGATAAAAATCAAGAATAGAGATTAGCACTACTGCTATTTTTTCAAGAGAAAAGAGTAGCACTTACCGAAATCATGAGGCCCACTTCCATGCTTATGAAAGCAACACCGAAGAAGGCAGCCATGCAAATGATAAAATCGAACTTGTCGACCTTGTAGAGGTGATAAGCCTCTTCATATTTAATGAGGCCAAACATGGCGGACATGATAATGGCAGATAAAGCAACCAGAGGAGTGTGACTAAACAGAGAAGCCAAGAAGAGGAGCGTCAGCGCCATGCTCACTGCCATTACTATGTTTGACATAGCCGTCTTACATCCGGAATTGAAATTGACAGCAGTTTTGGAAAATGGTCCTACACAAATTATTAAAACACCCATTTTTTTGTTGTAAAATCTCATAAAAAAAAAAACAAAAAGATTGAACAAAAAAGTTATACGTATGGAATGATTTGTACCAGTTGTCAAGTAGCATGAAGTGAAAGACCCAACAATGTTCATGAAGCCAAACGCTATCATCTCCTTGTTACCATCAACTTGTTCATTTTGCATAATGGCAAAGCTCCTTCCAATCGCTATCCCTTCCTGCATGAATTTATTTTTGCTTTATAAATTCAGTACTACACCTCTTTGACTACGTAATATTTCACAAAAAAAAAAAAAATAAATAAATAAAATTAAGGCCAATGAGACCAGATCAGTACTACTTATACTTACAGCCAGAGCTATAAGGCCTGTTACTAGCCCAGCTTTTATTACCGTTGGTAGATATTTAGAGTCAAAGTTTAATAGACCAATTGAAGACGGATTTATTCCTTTCTTCAAATGTCCAACCTGACATGAGAAAGAAGACAACAGTGCTAAAAGATTAAATCGTGGATAAAAGAGTAAAACAGAAGGAGTTGATCAGACACAAAGAAGATTAATAAAAAAAAGGTAATACTGCATGCGCACATACAATTTGGATACCATGGTCGTCTGCGTGAGTGAAATAAGCAAACAAACAGCCTACTACCACCGTCACCATTGGAGCTATAGCTGAAACCCAGAATAGATTTGGCTTCTTTTTTCTCTGGAAATTTATGCTCCAACAACGTTATTAATACAGAAAAATCTGTCTGTGTATGTGTGTGTATCGTGTGTGTTTGTGTGTGTGTGTGTGTGAGAGAGAGAGAGAGAGAGGGAGAGAGAGAGAGAGAGAGAGATCAAAGCTTACCACGTATGTAGTTACTTGAAGGAAACAAAGGAAAGTTACCCCAACAACTATGCTCTCCCACCTCCACTGTAAAAGGAAGAAATTAAGTGATCGATCGTCATTTTCAAATATTTGAAGATCGCCACTAATTAGGCGCTTTTTTAGTGTTCTTATTTTTATTCAATTATTCCAAAAGAACAACCTTCGATATTATATATATATATATATATATATATATATATATATTATATATAAAAGAATCTCATTACGTATCTACTAGTTTTTTTATTTTTTATTCCAAAGTCGTTTGTTTACAATTTTTTTTTCTAATGTGGCGGCAATATCATGCATATATGTACGTACAGCCACACGAGGCTTAATTAATAAGACATTTTCACGTGATATTAATGGAAATATTCTTTAAAGAAAATGTTTTCTTACTCTGGAAATACAATATAATATATAATAAACAAGATTACTTTTTTCAGTTTCATCCGTTATACAAGTCTAAAGATAACATAAAAATATTTAAAACATAAGTATTTATCATACTATGACAAAGTTTTGCATTAATAATATATTCGATATGATATATGATATATTAAGCGAACTTGTAAAAAATGATTTTTTATTGTTTACTTTTGTGTTTTTGTACGTACAAACCTCTTTTCTGTTCTTGAAGATTGCATGAATTACAGATATGACATCCGTTTTAGTCGTAAAATGAAGCAATCCGAAAATCCCCTTTAACTGTTGCAGGCAGATGATTATCGCCGTCCCGCCCATAAAACCAGTTATCGTTGAATGCGACAAGAAATCCACTAGAATTCCCAACCTGCAGAAATCATTATATGCGTCTAATTATTTGATTAATTAACAGCCAACATAGTAATAAATTATACATGCCAGATAATAATAATAATCGTGATAGTGGATTTTCTATAAAAAGTTTAATATATATCCTTCTCTATATATGTGCATGTATATATATCTTCATGTATGTTTTTTATTTTTATTTTTATTTTTTTTTGTTGAGAAGGATATTAATTTTTTCCTATATATATATATAGTCACTCATCTTATCTACATGAATATTTTTACCTTAGAAAACCTAGAGCCGTCTGAAAGATACCAGTGATGAACGTTGATGTGAATATCAAGCGGAGATACAATGCTGGATCATCGTTTGGCGATACTACGTCTGAAATGGTGGACTGTAGGAACAATGAGCATGCTGCCACGGTTCCCACTGCAAGATGCTTTGAGTTCCCGAAAACAGCGTATATGAGCGGCGGAACGAAGCTAGAATCTACAACAAAATAGCAAAATCTTTCAGTTTTTACGAGTAGAAATTGTACTATATATATATATATATATATATATATATATGGGTCTATCTTACAGAGGCCGATGATGGGAGGAAGGGATGCAAGTCTTGCATAGCTGATTCCCTGAGGGATTGCGAGGCTTGTAATGGTGATTCCGGCGAGAAGATCGTATCGGAATAAATGGAAGTTGTATTTGGGAAGCCATTCGAAGATTGGGATGAAGTATTGTAGGGCTTTTTTAACACGGCGACCTGGTTTTTCATTTCTAAATTGCTGGAATGGATCGTCGGGGAAGAAAGTTTCTTTCAGATCTGATTTCAAAGTGGTGACAAAGTCTCTTGGGGGAGCAAAGCTCACGACCAGGCGTTGGGGCTCGATAGAAGCACTACCCATGGTGGCCACACGGATCTCAGAGAGAGAGAGAGAGAGAGAGAGAGAGAGAGAGAGATAAGTAGGTGTAGGGAGGCTAAAGGATGGAGTTATAGCATGCATTTATAGGCAAAGATTAATAGTGGGAAATGATATTATGGTGACGAAGAATGGATAAGGAGAATTTGAGTAGCTAGTCTACGTACGTATATACTAGTGATCACCTACGCAGATAAAATTTGCCCTTTGTTCATTTGACTACTACTACCGTCTCGGAAGGGGAAAAGTTGTAATTAGAAAAGAAAAATGCTAATCTTTTTACAAATTTAATAAGTACTCTTGTTTTGACTTTTTATTTTTTAATTTTTTTTATAAAATTTAGTTTTTCATTAATTATATATGTATTATTAGATTGTAGGTTTATTTTTGTGAAATCTTTTAGTAATTGTAATACTTATCTTCTAATCTCAATTGTTACATTAAATTTGATGATCAAATTTTAAAAAGAGATAAACATCAACGTGCAGGCTCTACAACCTATCCATGTAGAAATTTTGGATGATACGGACCCCACGCGAATACTTACGCGCCGTTTGAATAGTGAAAGTGTTTTATCTCATCTCATTTTATCATTACAAGTTTCTCAAATTTTCACATAAAATATAGTAAACGATTCAACTTTTTATAATATTAAAAAATAATATTCTAACAATATTTTATTCAACTTTCATATTTTATCTCAACTCACTATCCAAACAGCACCTTAATGTTGTGGCTATCATTCAGCTTTATATTGGACCATTGAACTTTATTATTGGCAATTGAAGAGGATCACAATTATGTATTAAGAAATAATGATCCCTTAACGATTATGAGCCTTTGAGTTTTCTTGCTAATTTATTGGACTCAATTAATGATGGCCACCTCGATTTACAAATGTAAATACCATAGAAACGAAAAATACAAACAAGAGTAAAATGCTGATTAATTGTTTCGTTGAAAAATGGGAAGAAAGAAAGGCTGCTCTTTGATTTGTTTTGATATTATTTTTGGGTTACCGTTTTAGGTAACGAGGGGAGAAAAGAGCAAAGCAAGAAGACAATATAGTGAGAAGAAAGCTATAAATGGTCGAGGTTTGGTCTCTAGAAAGGGTCTGGGTAGTGAGAATACTTGAGAAGTATTGAGAATGTTTATGAATAGTAGTAAAAAAGTAATGAAAAAGTAATAATAGAATATTGAATAGTAGTAAAAAGTAGGTGAAAAGTAATGAATAGTAGAAAAGTAGGTAAAAAATAATAATAAAATAAAAAATAGTAGTGAAAATACTTGAGGTACTCTTGGTAGCCAAACTAGCCTGTACGAGAGATATATGCTTAATTAATTACTTATAAATTCGATCGATGATCACATATAATATTATTAGAAATTTATCGAGAAATCTCTAATTTACCAATGCTAGCTTAAGTTTTATGATCCTCCATATAAATTTCTTTGAATTTATTGCTAGTAATTAGAAAACTAGGGTCTTTGGACGTTTTATCTATATGAGAAATTCTATTTGCAGTCCCCAAGTGGGGACTGCATGTGCAGACCCTTTATTAAATGAGAAAAAACATCATTTCAAGAGGGATAGTTTTGTAATTTAAAAAAAAATTAAAGATAAAATTGCCTAGACTTGTATTGCAGTCCCCAAATGGGGACTGTATCTAGCATTGCTCTATATATATATTCAACAAATATGATTAAATGGTATAATATTATATATATAGTACTAAAATTATAAACATTTTTTAAAATAAATTATTAATATCTAATTAGGGATTTACATATATAAGAAATATTATATATAGCTAGGCTATGAAATATATATATAAATATAAATATATATATATATATATATATATATTGCATAATCAATGGAAAATGAAATTAAGGTTAGAAACATATGTGAATTTGGGTACGCACGTACGTACGCAACTTCCAAGTTCCAAACTGAAGAAATATTTCGCCGGCCCCACAAAATATATAAATTACCTCCATAAGTTGGGCATATTGCATGAAGATCAGGGTGCGTGAGAGGTAGCATTACGCATTGTTGTGACATAATTATAATATTAGACCTTATGAACAACGAGTTAATTAACAACAAATCTGAAGTCTAAACTTTCTTCCACAAACCATCCAAAGGAGTGTTCAAATCAAAGTAGTATAGTCATGTCTACATACACTACCATATGAACCTCCCTCGGTTAGCATTGAGGAGGGAGAGGCATTACCTATTTCAAATGTGATATATATCATGTGCAACAAAGCAAAAGATCAGAAAATATATACATATATATACACACACTTCAAATTTGAAACGTAATTACTTGGCGTATATATATAGAATTTATAATGCACCAATTTTCAGTCATTTCAACAGGATCAATCATTGCATGCTTGCAACCTAAATTGACCTAAATTGTGGGGGAGAAAACGCATCAATGAAAAATGAACAAAAAAAGGGAAAAGTAAAAAGTTATGTGCTGATGGATGATAGACTATATATCTAGAGGGATCATCTAGGAAATATAAGGATGATACATCACTGGGCTAATAATAATACTAGGAAACCATGAAGGGATATATTATTGAAGCATTGGTCAAAGAAAAATTCTATTTACAAGTTGTCATGGATAACACACTTAACAAAGCGCTTACATGTTATAATTTGATTTGAAAAAAAAAATTTAAAATTTGAATAAAACATAGTGATGTGGATGATATGTTCTATACACATCGACTTGCAAATAAAATAACTCTTAGACAATTTGGCCGTGGGTGGAGAAGAAGAAGAGGATAGAGAAGGAAGAAGAAGAGGAGAATGGAGAACAGCCTGTGTGAGGGAAGAAGAAGAAGAGAAGAGAAAGGACTGAGGAGAGAGAAAGAACATTAGGGTTTTGGTTTTATATATGATTTATATATTTTTTAAAAAAAGCATATATATATATATATATATATATATATATATATATATATATATACACACGGGCGAGCGGATTCCTGTCGAACCTCCACTCGCATGTTGATTTTTGCCTTAATCACTCGCCTGCAATAGCAATCGAGACGTTGCCCGCCCATCCCGCAAGATTGGGTGGGCAGGCTGGATTGTAAAGGGCCATTGCCCAACCCTAGATCAAATAGTGAGGAATCTATTTAGGATCAAGAGAGCTAAATTATATAAGAGTTTTGAATTTTGACAAAGAGATTTTAATATATAATAGGCCGTACTTATTCATGCTTGTTTTATTATTGTAGCATTTCGGATAAAATCTTCATGCATCTTGCATGTACTACTATTCGAATAACCTTAGATTTATTTGATAAGGATCCTCTAGAATGTTAATAATATTTGAGAAATGATACTTGCAGTCGTGAGTGTGCAAGCGCCGTGCAGTCGCTTTAAAAAAAGTGAATAAATATGGGACCCACATAAAAAGAAATTAATTTTTTAATAGTGAACTTCACTTTGTATCAAAGCGACTGCACGACGTTTGCATATTCTACGAGTGTATGTAGCATTACTCATAATATTTTCCTATGTAATCATTAATGGGATCTTGACTAAAAACCTCCAAACACCATGTTAAATAACTCAAAACGGGTTTGCCTCTCAGCCTTCAGCAGCCGATTGATCGACTTAATTAAATATATAGCTAGCTAGGTCATGACACATGCAAATAGCTGAGGTGTTTTTTGTTATTCAAGTCCTTTCTTTTCTAAGCCACACATCCTCCAAATTTCGTTCACTTGTTCCTACATACACAAAGACCCCTTTTCCAAAAAACAATTGCATGCCTCAAATAATAGAATGTAAAGTCAAGCCCATTAATATATAACTCCACCCACATACTTTTTAATCATTGCTGACTATATACTTAGATCCCTTTTTTTGAAATAATACACAATTGAAATTATTGAATATAAAGTCAAGTCTCATGGCAATAAATTAATCCACCTACCTACATATATACTTTAATAATTCATGGTACTCCATAAAATGGGTATACACGTGGTCTCCATTAACCCTGAAAAATAACAGAGATTTGGTACTGATCATTCGAGTTGGAAGATCTCGCCGCCACCATCGATTCCATCCACCTTCCAAATTAATATTGAGTAGTGATAAACACACAAACACTTTACACAACACATGTTATAAAATAAGGATATTTTTGTAAAATAATGTTAGTTTTATAAAATATTTTACAAAAATACCCCTCCTTTTAAGCATTGTTGTATAAAATGTTGTATAAAATATTGTGAGTTTATCATTTTTCATTAATATTTGCCTTAGAACAAGAGTTTCATACGTAGAATTAATGGGGGGTAGAAAATGCCCTATACATATAATATGCTAGTTACAATATATATTTATTGTATATGATTAAAATATGTGAACAAGTACGTGAAAAGATGACTTAATTTGACATTTGGTATTGATGATCTAAACATTGGAGAAAGTCAAGATCCCTTGAAATATGCAAGAGAATGAATGGAAATGCGGTACTCCTCTTACAAGCGAATTGGATGGTGATGAAATTGAAGAACGTACTTACGGTCGTCATAGACACAAGATTAAACCTTAAATATATACAGTATTAAATTCTATAAAAAACATTAAATAATATTGTAGGAGTATATATCACATGATGCTATTTTCTTTTAAATTAAATCTTTTCAAAGTTAAGTGAGTTAACAATAAAAAATCAGAACATCTATTGAACAATGGATCGGAAGGTTTCAAGACTGCATTTGTGATACCCCATATGATAAGGATAATGGTAGGTGGTGAATGAGATCCCACATTACTTAGAAAGGAAAAGTTTTTGCTCTTTATAAGGTTTCAATGGGGCTCTAATTGTATCATTAACTAATCCTTTTGGAGTATAGACCATGTGATTTAAGTCTTGATCTATTGAGACGTTATAAATGGTATCAAAGCATATCACAACAAAAAATGTGAGACTTGAGTCGTGCCACCCACAACGGACAGACTTGACGAGGACATCGGGAATTTAAAGGGGAGAGATTGTGATATTTGATAAGGATAATGGTAAGTGGTCGTGAATGGGATCCCACATTGCTTAGGAAGGAAAAATTCTTGCTATTTATAAAGTTTCAATGGGGCTCCAATTATATAATTGACTAGTCATTTTGGAGTATAGGCCATGTGATTTAGACCTTCTATTGGGACGACATTTTCGCCTACTACTACTTGTATCTGTTTTCAACTTCGACTAAGCTGGATCCCATATACACACACACACAACTCTATCCTCAATCGAGAATTTGTAATGTTTAGCATAAGTATGAGCTAAAGGTCTTTCAAAACCTAGTACTCGTGACGTAGGGAAGGAAGATCAATTGCTTTGAATAATTCATAATTTAGAGTGGTATGACTCGTCTCGACTTAATCTTTTGCGTTTCCTTGTATATACCGCGCTGGCACACCCAAAAAAGGAAGAAAAGAGGAAATTTGGAAGAAAAGAATCTGAAAGTGGCAGATTATAGTTATAAGAAGAATTCAAAGCTGCATGTGTGGTGCCTGCCCTTCAAGTCCTACATCTTTATTATTTTTTAGATGACGATGCCCCCAAAACTTCGACTACATGCAGAGCCCGTACGTGTCATATGACCTAAGAAAGTAATTAACACAATTTTCGCCACTCTGTTATCATCCCATTAATAGGTTTAATATTGACTTTACATATATATATATATATATATATATATATATATATTTGTGCGCGTTTGTTTGGACAAATCAATTTTCCTTCAAGTAAAGTTGAAGAAAATTTCCTTCAACTCATTTAAAAAAGTAATATATGTGTCTCTTGATCATGTTATAAGAAGCACAATTTCTTTTTAATAAAAGTATACCTGACGAGCAATTAACTTAGAATTTTTAAAATGTATGTGTTACATATTTAATGGACACTTGTCAATTTTATATATAGATGCTTTGGAAGAAGTTTAATTTTTCCAATCCAGTTTCAAGGAAAACTCCATATATGTGTGTACAAGTAGTGGATTGTATATCCAGCTTAGAAGTTTTGGGTCAAAACTTGCCGATGGAGTAACAGTTAAAAGCGTTTGAATTTGGACATGTTGCATGGGCCACCAACGATATCTTATGTCATTGCTGCATTGAGCCTAATCGATATCTATTAATAGGAGGTAGATTACCGACAACCGAGCAGATCGAAGATCACTACAATATAATTGTTGATTTAGTGACGTTTGAGAAATTATGACAGTCTTCAAATCGTCACTAAAAAATATTTTCTGTGACGGTTTACTAAAGGCAAATGAGTTTTTTTTTTTTACGTTCGAACGGAGAGCAAATTTACGTTCAAACATCACATATACGTTTGAACACTGTGGCTACCTACATGCGAACGTGAAATGGTTTGGCGCTAACGTTCGAACGTTAATTGTAAATTTAAATTAAATATGACTCTAATTTAAAAATGATGTGGTTTTTATAGTGCATAATTTGTAAACAAGTCTAAAAAATTGTAATATATATTTATATACACACAATTTGTAAAATATAATTATATATTTATATGTATAAATATATTTATGTTTATATATATTTGAAGTGCAGTGATTTAGTATTAAAGTTGAAAAATCTAACATTAAAAAAGATTGAGAATTGAAATTAAAAAATAATAGATATATTAAATAATATTGTTCCTTACATATATTAAAAGCAAAATAAAACATATGATAGAATTTCATAAACAACACTTACGTGAACGCGTTGTTCATGAAATTCGTACTCCGTATCTCCTCAATCAAGCTATCAACCTTCTCGTTGAGGATACCTACACGATGGGCTATCTCAGCGACAGACTCCTCTACAGCCAGGATCTGTCAATCGATATGTGCAGTCAACTGTAAGATCACCGCATCAACCTAGGCAGGCTGCGCATCTTCCACAGATGTACTCATCGGCTGCTGACTACTACTCCCCTCACCGAGCCCGGGCTGCGTCGGAGGAGCTAGATTTGCTACAGGGGGTGGCTGACATTGAGGATACCTCATCGCCTGTCCAATGATACGTCGATGCGTGTTCATGTCGAGGGGGCTTATCTAATATGTGACCCGTTCCTCCGGCTGGAGTGGCACTCTCTGAGCAAGTAATAGCCTCCTAATGATGACACCGTATGGAAGGTTGTCCGTGGAGACGATGCTCGCCTCGTAACGAATCCTCTCAAAGATGCACAGTGGCAAATCGATGGGATCTCCACGTGCCACTCGTATCAAAAAATATGTCTGAGTCCTACTAAATGTGGTCTTATGTGCCACACGATCCAGGTTTGTTGCAACAATAAGCTGCAATATGCGGAAGAAAGGTAGCAGATGTATTTGGTTGAAGGCGTTCTTCCTCTCGATCTGCGTGCGGTCTCTCCCGGTGAGGATGTAGAAATTATCGTCTCGGTCATCGTCATGAGCCTCACGGTCAGTACTCTCAGCTTCTAACCGGTCTGCAACTCTGGCATCATCGACTGGCCCAATTGGGCCAATAGATGATGTAGAAGTGCCTACATCTGCATCGAGTGTGCCATGTGTAGATGTAGATGTGCAAATGATGACTGTGTTGCCAATCTGAGAGCCAGTTGTAGTCGATGTCTCAACTACTCGACGAATCCCGAGTAGCTCGGCGATCACATCCGGTGAAATCTCAAACGACACACCACATACAGTCACGGTGTGAGAGGATGCATCTTGAGACATGGAGCACATCCCCATATAGAACTCTTGAACCATTGAGGGGTATACCTTCCCCCTCAATGTGCAGATATTTCCCTAACTTTTACTGATGAACACATCTCTGAGGTTCGTCTACTCTCATCTGAGCTCGTCGAACTCATTGATCAGGATCTCTCGCTCCACCATAACAGTACGAGCCCCGATCCAAACAGTGTCCTAAGTGGCTCATTCCCTCCCCCGTTTCCGGGTATGCAAAAGATGAGTCATATCCTGAAAATAGAAAATGAAAAAAAATTATTAGTACTATTGATGCATCTTTCATATTAATTTTAAATTACTCTGCATTAACATTCGAATATGCACGTTTATTATATAAAAATTATATTAACGTTCGAACCTAATATAATATACACGTTCGAACGTTATTAGGTTTGAACGTTAAGGGCATAACGGATAAGAATTTTGAAATGTGTTCCGTTCGAACATTATGCCTTCCAATTCGACCGTATGGTTTTTACGTTCGAACGTATGTTTTGTAGTTCGAACGTATGTTTTTAGTTCGAACGTAAATTATTGACATCTGCAATGTGAAAAGCAAAACAACGGATAAATTAAAAAGTTTTACGTTCAAACGTTAACATTAAACGTTCGAACATAAGTGCATTAAAAAGTAATGTTCGAATGTAGAAAAGATACGTTCGAATGTGGAAGGGCTATGCAATTGTAACGTCACATGTTCAAACGTTCTGTTGAAACGTTCGAACGTCTCGACACAGAATGGCTGAGTCGACTCAGCAATTCTCGAAATCACGTACCACAGTCTAAGTGGTCAAATGCCACCATAGAAATGAAGTATACACTTCAAGAAACTTTTCTACGGTGACCATTTGACCAATGGCAACCAGTGGTGGCTGAAAAATGGAGTTGAAAATTCGGCCACCACTAACGTTTGGTTTACACAAAATCCTACTAAATCTTAAAAAAAAAACATGTAAGAGGACAAAAGAGGGATGTGTACTTTTTGTGACAGTTGTGGCGGGGTTTGATGGCGGAGGCGACGGTTTGACGGCAGCGTGCAACGGTGGAGAGATAACGATTTAGTGCTGGGAATAATGTTTCCCGTTTCGATTTTGGGCTTAAATACATGAAACGTTCGTACGTCATTCTGAGTCACATTCGAACGTTTGACGATTTAATCTCCAAAAACATATATATAATAGAATACAGTGTGTTATATATATAGAATACTGTGTATTATAATATACTACATATAATGCTATCTACTATATATAGTATATTGTTGTTGTTAGTATAGTAATACTATATAATACAGGCAACCGGGGTGGGGAACCTCGGGGAATCGTCCCGCGTGGAGAGAGATAAAAAAAAAAAAAATGGTTCATGCATCTTTGCCTCTTTTCGTCTACTCCTTCAATTCCAAGATAAAGAAAACTTTACTTTCAGTCTCTACTTTCAAGCACAGCTGCTACTTCTTCTTTTACTTTCTTTCCTTCTTTCAATCTCTACTCAGTCTGATGGCTTTAGACCTCTGGTGCCGTTTGCTTACTGCATATCCTGCCCCTATCTCTCTCCCTCTCTCTCTCTCTCTCATTGTGAAAAGCTTTTTCTTTCCTTCTTACAAGCACATCTGCTACTTTTAAGCCCAGAAGTTAATATCCAAAGTTTCACACCACAACTACTACTTCTTCTTCTTTACCAACCTTGAGATCTTGGCCCCTGTCTTACCTATCTTTTTTTTCCACCGGACCCATTTTAGACTCAGGCTCTGGATCATTATCGTCTACAAGTTCGTATTACAGTAACTTTTGTGACGCCCCGACTCCCACGTACAAAAGAACAGGAATCGTGACGTCAGGATGATGACAACACGGTCACGCATCCCAACGAAATGTGCTCAAGTGTGTGTGCAACATGCAAAGGTGCACAATAAAAGTCGCAGCGGATAATATAAATAAGTCAACTAAGTACCAGAAATTTAAATATAAATATTCAAAACAATTTACCTTTAAAAATTTATACAGTCATCCCAAATAAATTACAAGGGCAATATATAAATTGATAAAATACGAAACTTGATAAACAGGAGCAATCCCAGATCACTCCACCAACGGAGCCAAGCTAAGGCTCGTCATCTTCATCTGCATCAAAATCTGCGATACCATAAAATGGTACCACAGGTAAGTATAAACCAAGTAACTCTCGGGATAAAAATACATTAATGCAACAAACATGCATTCATACGACAAAATCCACTTAGCTATAAAATACCATTTTTTCCCAGAAAAATGATAATTTCCAACACATGCCAAAATCCCATTTTGGCCCAAATTATCCGTAAAACATTTTTCCAAAAAATGATTCACACAAAACAAACCCTTTATCGGACACTGTAGGCGGGAATCGCAGGCGGGACTCTACCACTGTCCCTGCTTACCACCATCCCTACCGCGTGCACCGTAGGCGGGAATCACAGGCGGGACACAACCACCATCCCTATCGCGTGCACCGTAGGCAGGAATCACAGGCGGGACTCTACCACCATCCCTGCTTACCACCATCCCTACAGTTCCTTTCCACACAATGAATACTTAACACACACAACGAATACTTAACAGAGCACTGTAGGCGGGAATCACAGGCGGGACTATACCACCATCCCTGCTTACCACCATCACTACCGCGTGCACCGTAGGCGGGACACAACCACCATCCCTACTTACCACCATCCCTATCGCGTGCACCGTAGGCGGGAATCACAAGCGGGACTCTACCACCGTCCCTGCTTACCACCATCCCAACAGTCTCTTTTCCTTTTCCTCAAACCAGTCAATCCAGTCGTTTCAAACACACCCAAAAATCATTTCTCGCATGAAAACCCAGTTTTCAAATAAACACATGAACATGTATGCAATCATGCGAAAACTCAGTTTTCAGTTACAAACATGAACATGCGTGCAAATGCAGTGAACAAGACACGACACCAATATCCAACGACCAACAAATCACAATGCAAACATACAATCAACTCCGTCCGCAATCCATCCGACCCCCGAAACTCCTCGAACTCAGTCCGGCATAACCAATCAGTTCACAGTTAAAAAGAGTTAGTGCAAAAATACATTTAAATCACGAAAATTCTTTGAGAAAAGACTTACAGTGCTATATAATAATTTCCGAAGGATCACGAAGCTGCAAGAAGTGGCGGCTCAGCAACGTAACAGTGTAAAATACACTGTGGCCGTGGGTCTCAAAAACCCACTTTTCAACGGAGACAAACCAAGACCCAAAATTGATAGGGTAGGGCCTAGAGAGGTCGGTGAAGCCAATGGTGGTGGTGGTTTGCCGTGGGCGGTGGCGCAAAGGGTGGTTTTAAGGCCAAAAAGTCGAAATCGGAGATGGGCTTGGTTGTGCTTCACCGGTGACGGATCGGAGCCGGGGTTGGGTCCATTGGGTTGCCAAGAGGTCGGGGATGAAGTGGTAGGAAGATGGTGGCCGGAGGTGGCGCGACGGCGGCGCAGTGGTGCATGGAACGCCGCGGCTTCAATGGGTTCGTGGTGGCTAACGCCGGCACAAGGGAGGCTGAGATTGGAGGGGTGAGGTCGCCGGCCGGTGGGGAGCACGATGGGGTGGGCGGTGTCGCCCACAGCGGCGCGACGACGGTGGGCTGGGTGAGGAACGGCTGCACGGCGAGAGAGAGAGAGAGAGAGAGAGAGAGAGAGAGAGAGAGAGAGAAGAACTCGCGCGCGGGAAGGAAGACCAGGAGGAGAAAAAGAAAAGAAAAGAAAAAAAGAAAAGAAAAAAAGAAAAAAGAAAAGGAAAAGAAAAATAGAGGGAAAAGAAATGAGGTCCAATCCTCATAACTTGGGTCAGGAAAATGATCCAACGGAAACGATTTTAAAACAGCTAGTGAAATAAAATATTTCAAACACAGTGATTAACATGAAAATAAATAATTAAACCCAATAATAAGTTAATTTAATTCGAGAAGAAATTTAAACACATAACAATAATTAATTTAAAGAAAGCACTTCAAAAATAATTTTCGTAAACTAAAAATCATAAAAATAACCCAATTAAAATCCAATAATTTTAAAATAAGATAATAAAATTTTGAATCCATAAAAATAATTCATTCAGTAAAAATACACTAAAATACGGGATGTTACACTTTTGTTACTCTTTTTATCTTTCAAAAGACTTGAATGCATTTAGTTTGGATTTGAATCTTGTTCTTTTTCACTGTATTCCGGGATTTCTTGAAAACTCATCGGTGTTTCGTGTGGTTCCTAGGCAAAATCTCTAGGAAAATCGTGGTAAAATGGAATTGAAGCTTCCGACTTTCTGTTTTTACTCTTGGTTTTATTTAAAGCGAATGGAGGGAGACGAGTTCGGGGTTGAAAATGGAGGGAAGTAAAATAAGAAACGGCCCCGTTTCATATTTCACATGGGCAACGGTTCCCCCGCAGTTTCCCATCTCGGTTGCATATAGTGTTTTATATATCGGAATGCTATTAGTATATAACATATAATATTAAACTAATACTATACTAATATATTATATGGTATAATGTTATAATATATAACATAATATATTAAGTATTATATATATATTATAGTCTAATATAATAATAACTATATATAATAACTCTAATTCATTAAAATGTCTAGATTATAATTTAAGGCTTGAATTAGAACATTTGATGAATAATATAAAAGATATTAAGAGAAAACAACAATTAATGAGACAAGACTATACATTCCAAAATGTTTAAATATCATATATATCAAAGTAGACAAGTGGCAATAAAGGAATGAGAAGCTGATTGTAACTTCCTAAGAAACGATTGTCTTTTCGTATCATATATAATGATGTCTAAATATCATATATACTAATACTATACACTAATACAATTAATTATGCATTTTTGCCATTAGCAAATCCTAATTCTCAATTAGCTCTCTAATATTAATATTAGTATTACTATATTAGTACATAATACTAATAGTAATATAGTAATTACATAATATATAATACTAATACACTAATATATAGTGGAGAGATATACTATAGTAATTATATAGAAATAGTGTTACTATATAGTATAGTAATAATATATAGTAATGCTATTAGTATATAACATAAAATATTAAACTAATACTATACTAATATATTATATGGTATAATGTTATAATATATAACATTATCCTAATACTATTAGTATTTATCCTAATACTATTAGATATATACTAATATTATACACTAATATTATATATATAATGGAAAAACAATTCATAGTATAAGAAAAGAATTGTTTGCATTTATAACAAGACATACAATCATTCTTATAATCTTTTTGTAGACCATATTTTATTGAGTATAAGTTAGAGTATTACTAACAATATTAACATATATTAGTATTGCATATGGTCGGTTATACTGTCTGTTTTACATGCATTCATGCATATGGCTGGTTATACCGTCTATTATTATTATTATCATCATCATCATATAATATTATTAGCAGCTATTTATTACCTGGGATTTATGTCTTTGGTATCAGAGCCATATGCGATTATTTTGTTATATTATTGTTATATCATATATTATTATTACAGACCGGTCAACTGGCCAACTAAAAGGCTGGTGGGATCATTACCTTTCAAATGTCGTCTCTCATTCTCAAGATTACTCATCCTGGTATCCACCTCTCATAATCTTGAAAATGAATTTTTTTCTCTAACATATTCACAAGTGATTGGAGATGATGCCCAAATATACACCTTGAGTAAAGAAGAATTTAAAATTAACAAAAAATATCTCAAACAAGATTATATGAAAGAAGAAAATAGTCACAAAAGGTTAGTATTTTTCTCAACTTTTTAAAAATAAGAATTAAATTATATTCAAGAGAAATATTATGAATATCTAGAAAAAATACATATATATATAACTATTATATTAATAAATACTAACAACTGAATAACTTCCTAAAGTAACGTCCGAACGTACATTATTTACGTTTGAACGTTTCAGTATAACGTGCGAACGTGAATCGAGATATATGAGAGGAAATCGATTGACGTTCGAACGTTACATTATAATACGTTCGAACACGAGAAGAAAATGCGGGAAGTTTCCTGTTCGATTTCGGCCTCTCTATGATGATCTGAAACGTTCGGACGTTAAAATTTAACATTTGAACGTTAGTTGATGAAATTTACTAGGAATTTATAAATGTTCGAACGTCAAATTTCCCTACATTCAAACATGAAAATAAAAGTGCCGAAAATTTTTCCCTAGATTTCAGGCTCTGTCATAGTAAGATAAGTTCGAACGTGTATATTTAACGTTCAAACGTCATCTGAAAATTGGGCGGGATATTTTAACGTTCGAACGTACAATTTAAACGTTCGAATGTTACATCTAATGATTTAGTTTTTGCATGAATACACACACGGGAGGAAGCAGATCACTCATTTATGTTGCTTCTCCCGTGCGCGCAAATAGCAGAAAGAGAGAGACGGTGAGAGATAGTGGGTCGTGGGTTAGAGAGAGAGAGTTAGAGTGAGAGAGGGTTAGAGTGAGAGAGAGTTGAGTGAGAGAGGGTTAATATTTTGGAACTCTAGTTCCATTGATCTTGGTAAGGAAAAACTATTTTTCTTTTGTATTTTTTTGGATTTTATGATATTTGTCTTGTGTTTTTATATATATATATGCTTCTAATAAGTTAGTGTTGTATTTTTTTTTAAGAATTGGTTGTTTTGGCAAGTTGAAAGCTTTTTATTTATAAAAAGATATTGTGAGTGCTAGGTATATTTCTAAACTTTAGCAATATGTTTATACATTTTGTTGTGATTTTAGAAATATGTTTGTATATTTTGTTGTGATTTTATGCTTACTCTTGAAATATTGTGATTATTGTTTATGAATTTTGTGAATAGTTTGTGAGTTTATGGTGTTCATTGAAGATGAATTAATATGTTTATAAATATTGTTGTGGAAATACTGTGAATATGTTGTGATATGTATTTGAAATAAATTGATTATTGTTTGTGAATTTTTATTGAATATGTTTATATGGTTAGAAATATATTGTATTTAGGTTGTGGATTTATGTGAATTTTTTGATATAATATGTTTTGGTGTTTTTTGAATTTGTGAGTGTTATGTATATTTCTAAATTTTAGCAATATGTTTATACATATTTTTGTGATTTTAGAAATATGTTTATACATTTTGTTGTGATTTTATGCTTACTCTTGAAATATGTTATTATTGTTTGTGAATTTTGTGAATAGTTTGTGAGTTTATGGTGTTCATTGATGATAAATTAATATGTTTAGAAATATTGTTGTGGGAATATTGTGAATATGTTGTGATATGGATTTGAAATATATTGTGTTTAGGTTGTGGATTTATATGAATATTTTGATATAATATTTTTTGGTGCTTTTTAAATTTGTGAGTTTAACAAGAAAATTATAAGTTTTGGAACCTAATTTAAATAAAGATTAAAAACATTTAATATGAGAATTAATATTTAATATGTATATATAATATATTCATACTAATTTAGTTAGAATATGATTATTATTCAAATTATAAGTATAGTATAAAACTTAATTTAAAAAAAAAACAAGTATATAACTTAACTATATATAAAATATAATATACATATAATAACTATAATTAATAATTACTTATTAAATAAGGATCAAATAAATGCTTATATAGAAATTATATACTTATTTTCTATATAAATAAATAACTCACTCAATTAAGTATAACAATTAAAATTATAATTTAGGAATGATAATAATTAAAATTATATAATAACCTTTAAAATTATATAATAACAATTAAAATTATAATTTAGGAATAATAAGAGTAAATGATTGACTAAATTTTAGTCTAATTGCTTGACTGTCATAATCTCTCCAACCTTGAGAGTTATCAAGACCGGAAAGTTTGTGACAGTTAAGTAATTAAACTAAGATTTAGACATTTCTTCGAAATCGTTCTCCCTCGTTATCTACTCATGATAGGAAACTTGTGAATATATTCTTCCATCTCTCTCTAGTTTAACAATATAACATGCAATTTGTTTGACATTGTTAATTCAAACAACATGGAGATATTGTTTGTAGTATTTTTTTGATAGATATGGTGTAACATTGCATAAATAACTTTAGACCCATTTGGGAATTAGTGTACATTTATGTGTCCACTAATTCCTTAATTGTTTAGTGTGGACAGTTTGGAATTATATTATTTGTATTGCTCATTTTTGTTACTCCTACTCTCCAGGTTTAATATGAAGTTTCAGTGTTTTCCTCTACTGTTCTTCGGGTCTACTGTTCGTAGGGTAATAATTCCTTTATTTGAACATGTATACTTGGAGAACTATGGGGAGGTGATGCCGAAATTTCTACTAATGTGGAAAGTAGTAGAGTGACGAGATTTGTTCAATATAGATAATATCATCTCAAATGTGATAGGACCAACTACCTTATCAAAAAAACAATGAGAATTGGAGCATGACATGCATGTGAATTTTCTATGTATGTGTTATTAATAAATAGATGTTTTTAGAATTGGACAAAAATTGAATGCGTATGGGCGATAGACTTGAAAAGGATTATATATCCTATGTGCATGGAGTAAGAACTTTCATTGCTTTTGCACGGGCCTCTACTGATAGTCGTGGTTACATTAAGTGTCCATGTAGAGAGTGCAAAAATTTGTGTGTGATAGAGTTGGATGAAGTTGAAAGTCATATATTTGTGAACGGTATGGATCTAGGGTATACCCGATGGGTACTGCATGGTAAGCCATATGAATAGTCAGCAGATGTTTTGGTTGATCATTCAAATTATTTGCGGCATATGGATGATGATTATGAGCAGGATGAGATGGAGGAGATGTTGGGTGACATTGGAGTTGGGATGTTTATGGATGAGGTTGACGACAATGCCTTAAGTGGTTGAGGGATTGATTGTGAAAATTTCGGTGCAATGTGGGAATATGCAAAGCGCGAGTTTTATTCAGGCTGTACAAAACATTTCAAAATGTTGTTTATTGTGCAGTTGCTTCACATTAAGTCATTGTGTGGGATGTCGACGAAAGCAATAAACATGGTATTGAACTTATTTAACAAGATGCTTCCCGAAGGGTCTGCATTGCTGAAGAAGTTTTATGAAGCGAAACAGTTGAGAAATGGATTAGGATTTGAGTACAAGTCTATACATGTATGCAAGAATTATTGTGTTTTGTTCTGGAAGGAGAACGATGAGAAATAAGCATGTCATGTATGCAGAGAGTCAATGTGGAAGGGTAAGAAAAACGTACCGGTTAAGGTGTTGCGGTATTTTTCCTTGAGACCTAGGTTGCAAAGACTATATATGTATAAGAAACCAGCTCACGATATGAGGTGTCACGAGGATAAAAGAGTTAAGGATGATGTATATATGCGACACCCAGCTGACTCACTTGCGTGACAATCTTTTGATAATCAATACCAAGAGTTTGGGATAGAAATTTGAAACGTGCGCCTGGGACTCACAACCGATGGATTCAACCCTTTTGGGAATATGAGTACAAGCTATAGCACTTGGCCTGTAGTGTTATATCCGTACAATCTTCCACCATGGAGGTGCATGAAGGCGCCCAACTTTTTGTTAACTTTACTTATCTCCGGCCCGATATCACTTGGGAATGACATTGACGTATTCATGCAGCCGTTGATTGAAGAGCTAAAAGTGTTATGGGAAACAGGCGTCAAAACTTATGATGCATCCACGTCGACATATTTTCAGATGCATACTGTGGTAATGTGGACGATAAATGACTTTCAGGCATATGGGAATCTTTTTGGCTGGAGTACGAAAGGGAAGTTAGCGTGTCCGACGTGTAATAAAGAAACTGCTAGTGAGTAGTTAAAATATTCTTAGAAGTTGTGTTTCATGGGTCATCTACGTGGAGAAGAGATGTGCTAAGTTTGATAGGAGAGTAGAGGACAAAATTGCACCAAATGAGTTGTGTGGGGAAGAGATAGTGGAACAACTGGTACATGTTAGAGCGAACAATTTTGGCAAAGGTTGAGGAAAGAACAAGAGAAAATGAGGCACAACAGAATTGAATTGGACAAAGCGTAGTATTTATTTTTTTGACTTGCTGTATTGGTCGTCCTGCATGTTGCGACATAGTTTAAATGTAATGCACATAGAGAAGAATACCTATGATAATATACTGGGTACATTGATGAGCATTAACAAAAAGACGAAGGACACGATCAAGACGAAGAAAGATCTTGAGAGAATGAGAATTAAACATAATCTATATTTTCGGGTGGAAGGCAATAGGGTGGTCATGCCGCATGCATGTTTTACGATGACGAGGAAGAAGAGGATAGACTTCTGCAAATGGTTGCAAGGTGTGAAGTTGCCAGATAGTTATGCTTCAAATATTGGTAGATGCGTGAGTCCTGATGATTGGAAAATCAGTGGATTGAAAAGTCATGACTGTCACGTATTTTTGCAGAAGTTATTACCTGTGGGAATTCGTGGGAAGCTGGCATCTAATATACGTGTCGCCATATCCGAACTCTACATGTTTTTTAAGGATTTGTGTGCTCGGGTAGTAAATCGAGATATGTTGCGGAAACTGAAAAAAGACATTACTACTATACTATGTAAATTCAAGCAGATCTTTCCAATATCATTTTTTGATGTCATGATTCATTTAGCAATACATTTACCTCGAGAGGTATTGTTGGGTAGACCGGTACAGTTCCGTTGGATATATCCAGTTGAAAGATATTTGGGTTGACAGAAGCGCACTGTTGAGAATAAAGCCAGAGCTGATGGTTCAATAGTAGAGGCCTATATACATGATGAATGGTTAACATTTTGCTCTATATCTTCATGGTGTTGAGACAGGATTTAATCGTCAAGAGCGAAATGTTGATCTTGTTGGTTTGCCTCCCCGTGAGCTATCAGTGTTTTCCCATAATGTACGACCCTTGGGTGCACAAACGGGTTACGATTTTATTGATGAAGAGTTGGGTAAATTTCGGTGGTATGTGCTAAATAATTGCCGAGAGATTAATGACTATCTTAGGTATGTCGTTGCATGCTTCGAATAATTCTAGTTTTTTTTAAGTTTAACTATAACTGTTGTGCTCAAAATATACTTCTTTTGCACTTATATACATTGAGCACATGGAAAAACTTGGGACGAAAGGCGTAGACAATATAGAGGCAAGACACGAGGAAGAATTTCTCGGATGGTTTGAAGAAAGTGTATGAACTAAAATTATATATATATTAAATTTTGAAACTTTTAACTCTGGATAACTTTTAATAAATATATACTATTTCAATTGTTAGATTTTGGAACAACATGCTCGTGATCTCAGATCAATTTCTCCTAAATTGTATGCATTGGCCAGTGGTCCCTCAAATAGAGCACTTCGATACACTGCATGCACAGTTCGAGATTATAGATTCCATAGTATGGACTGTGAACGTAATAGAAAGACTCAAAACTCTGGTATGTTGGTCGAGATGAGTCATGGAACAGATGATATTGATTATTATGGTGTCATACGTGATATTATCAGATTGAATCTAGGTGGGTCTGTAACATATTTTTTTAAATGTGATTGGTGGGATCTAGGCGGTGGTCGGGTTTCGATATATAGGGATAATCACTTTACGAGTGTCAATACTGCATCTAAATGGTACGAAGATAATCCATTCATATTGGCTTGTCAAGCTACCCAAGTCTATTACTTGATTGATCCAATGAAAAGCGCTGATGAAGATAATGGAGAGATAACTTGGCGAGTCGTACTAAAATTTTTCTCTCGAAATATATATGAAGCAGGAACGAGTGTAGATTACGAGAATAGGGGAGATGAAGATGACACTCCGATTGTAGAGGCATACCAGAAAGATGGAGAAGGTATTAACATGTTTGTTGACCTTGTGCACTCGAGTTGCTCCTCTTGTGTAGAGATGATGTCCCACCCGTCCATCTCGACCCGTCCGTATTAAATGATTATTCAATTCAAGTAAGTGAAGAGGAAGAAGAAGAAGAAGAGTCAGAAAATGAAGACGAATCAGAATCCGAGCGGGAGGTGGATAAGGAGAACGAAGAAGAGATTGATGATGATGATGAAGATGTTATTTAGGAAAATTCTGAAACAAGCATAGAAAATGCATCCGAAGATGAAGAGTAAAAGTACAAAATATTTTATTCATATAGGTGACTATAAAATATTGTGCTTTTCATAATTTCTTCGAATTAATTTTTTTTTTATATTACTAAAATCATTTTCAAGGATGCCGCCAAAACGATAACGAAGAAATGTGCCTCCGCCAAGTCCAAGTCCCGAACCCATTGAGGACTCTCCACGTGAGGAATCCGCTCCTGAAGATCAAGTTAACACGCAAGAGAACAACAACCAGTCGACACTAGGGGTGTAAATTTAAACCGGTCCGGACCGGACCGGACCGGTTGGAACCGTTTTGAACCGGTCCAGTTTGGGACCGGTTCTTGTAATGTGCAAACCGGCTGGAATCGGTCCGGTTCCGATTTTAGGATTTCCGGGACTGGACCGTTTGATAAAAAATATATATATAAATTAATATTTTATATATAAGTTTTATACAAAATTAAAATTATACAAAATATTTTATATATATATAAGTTTTATATATAATGTATAATTATATGTGAAGTTTTTATATATAATATATATAATTATATATCATATATGAAATAATTTCATATTATAATTTATAAATTATAACATAAAATGTTCATCTTAAATGTGAACATTTGTAATTTGTTTGATCATATGCTATTAATATATTATATATAACATAATGTTATTATAAAATAAAATTTTAATATTAAAAATGAAAATTTAATTGATCATATATTATATAGCTATACTAATATATAAGTCTATGACTATTTAACCAATACTAATAGTTTAATATAGACTATAGTTATACTTATACTAATATAATTATACTAAATCACTATAACTAATAGTAATATATAACTATACTAATAGTTTAATATTAATACTATTATATAGTCTAATATATTATATAGATATACTAATATATAAGTCTATAACTATTTAACTAATACTAATAGTTTAATATAGACTATAGTTATACTTATACTAAATCACTATAACTAATACTAATATATAACTATACTAATGGTCTAATATTAATAATATTATATAGTCTAATATATTATATAGCTATACTAATATATAAGTCTATAACTATTTAACTAATATTAATAGTCTAATGTAGACTATAGTTATACTTATACTAAATCACTATAATTGATACTAATATATAACTATACTAATAATCTAATATTAATACTATTATATAGTCTAATATATTATATAGCTATATTAATATATAAGTCTATAACTATTTAACTAATACTAATAGTCTAATGTAGACTATAGTTATGCTTATACTAAATCACTATAATTGATACTAATATATAACTATACTAATAATCTAATATTAATACTATTATATAGTCTAATATATTATATAGCTATATTAATATATAAGTCTATAACTATTTAACTAATACTAATAGTCTAATGTAGACTATAGTTATACTTATACTAAATCACTATAACTGATACTAATATATAAATATATTAATAGTCTAATATTAATACTATTATATTGTCTAATATATTATATAGCTATACTAATATATAAGTCTATAACTATTTAACTAATACTAATAGTCTAATGTAGACTATAGTTATACTTATACTAATATAGTTATACTAAATCACTATAACTGATACTAATATAAATATACTAATAGTCTAATATTAATACTCTTATATAGTCTAATATATTATATAGTTATACTAATATATAAGTCTATAACTATTTAAGTAATACTAATACTCTAATGTAGACTATAGCTATACTTATACTAATATAGCTATACTTAATCACTATAACTGATACTAATATATAACTATACTAATAGTCTAAGACCAGGCGAAAGATGATAATTAGACGATGATCATGAATGTAGAGAGGTATCTAATATCGCATGAAGCATGGAATACCTCTTTTGGATGAGATTTTTTGTCTCAAAATATCCTTTTGGTCACAAACATTGTTGTCGTGAATCACTTCTTCTCAAAATACTTGTTGTAAGGGGATTTTTTCCCGGCCCATAGAATGTCCTAGGCCTAGCCATTGGGGGGCTCACCAGAAGATCAAATAATAGAGAAGAGTGAGGGACAAGAAATGGGAGGCATGGAGGTGTAAGCGAAGAATGAGGGAAAAGCAATGTCAGGAGAGAAAAATGGATGATTTAACATAAAGCAAGAAAAGATAAGGTGTAAGGTGTCAAGAGAAAAAAAGTGTAGAAGTGACTTAAAGCAAGTGTGGGGCAAGTAATAAAAGGCAAGAGAAACCTACAGATTTGGGATCTCTTGGACTCTTGGGTTTTAGATCATCCTTCACACACTCTTTTTGGGGACGACTTCGACTTATTCGGACTTGGGGACTTCTTCTTCAGCCAGAGAGCTCCAGGGAGAACTTTTTCTCCATAAATTAACTCTACAACTTTCATTGTACAGTGAGACATGAGAGACCACGACTGTAAACAAGCTTATTATAGTGGAATCTCCCCTCCTCAAAGCCCGTGGACGTAGGCCTAGTGCCAAACCCCGTAAAATCTGTGCGTTCATCTCTTTATTTTTTGCATTTAAATATTGTTCACCGCCATGGATGTACGAACTGACATCGTACAACCGCACCAGACCACTTCTGGGGGCTCACACGCAGCATCGATCGAGGCCCAGCTCTGAAGACCCCAGTTGTTGGGGCCTGGCCAAAGGGCATGTGAAACACGACATTAACAGTGGCGTTGTTTGTGGGATCGTAATAGATCTTGCGTGTACTTCGTATGCTTGCGACAACCCGTTCCAAGCGACTCGAAAGAGACACAGAGGAAGCCATGGAGGCAAGGCTGGAAATCATGAAGGAATGAGTGACAAAGCTGACCAACGATGTGCAAGTGCTTCGCAAAGAAAATGTGGAGCTCATATTGAAGAAGCATATAGAAATTGAATAAAGCTACTTTGCCCACCGGTTTTGACCGCTCCTTTTGACCGGTGATCAAAATTTTTTTTTTTACTTAGTGATTAAGAAAGTGTTTTTAAGTGTATTGGTGTATTTTTTTTATTTTTTAAAAATATTTAAATGTATTAAAAAAATATGAAAAAAAAAAATTAACACTGGGCGGTAAGCCCAGTGGTAAGAGTGGGGCGGCAGAGTAGCCCCACTCATAGAAATTCTCCAAATAAGTATTCTCAACCTTTTGAATTTTCATAAAAAAAAAGAAAATACTGCTGCAAATCTTCTCGCCCAAGCAATTAAGTGCACTGCGCTTGAGTGCTTTCCATGCATTAAAAACACACTGCATTTTTTATATATTTAGCATGAAAGGCTGACTTCTCAAAAGAAAGAAGAAGCGTGAAAGGCTGGGAATCGAACTTCCCGGCCACTTAGGCTGTAAATGCAATTGTTTTGTATACTTTTAAATATACGGTACACTTGGAATACACATGCAGACATACATAAGTGCTGAGTGCATAAGTGCACAGTATGCAAGTAAACAGTGCACAGTGCACAGTGCACGGATGCTACGTCTCGTGCATGGCACTGTAGTAGGGGTCGGGCACTCCCTAGCAACGGGGACCTGTTGGGGCAACAACAGTGGCAGCAGCCGTAGTCTGTTGGCTAGCTGGTGGTGGTCAACCACCACGGTGGGCTAAGGATGGCCCATGGCCGCACACCAAAACTCCCGGCATGCTCACGGAAGCACACCAAAAGCAACGAGGACTCACCGGAGACCATCTCACGGACCATCGGCGCCATCTGTCGCCTCAGAAAAGGTCTGCTACCACCACCGCCCAAAGATGGAGATCACCTCATGAACACGAGTTCGGGACTACCTGTGGCTGAGATTACCTTGGCCTAGTCGCACTGTGGCTCGGTGGGGATGCCGGTGGCCACCATGTGGGCCACACACCAAGGCAAGACTCCACGACCTCCATGCATTGTGGCCGAAAAAGCTCCAAGGCCTCCACTAGTCGGCCATGCAGTGGAGCCACTAAACTACATGGCCATAACTCCTAGGCAGCCCACTCCTCGGTCGGGGTCACCACGGCAGTGTTTTGCTCGGCTAGTGTCTTCCTCGCCCAGTTACCATGCAACTGGGTCTACTTGCCAGAGGTTTAGGCGTGCTACACATCTCAGTTACAACTTGGCCACAAGCATAGCGGGCACGCGGCCCACCACCTCACTCAGTGGACGCTCTTGCTTGAAAAAAGAAAAAAAAGAAAAAAATGGAAGCAAAAATAAAATGAGGAGGAATGAAAAAAAAATTGCGGATAACTTCGGTCAAGCAGCGGACAACGAGCAACAAAAAAAAAAGAGAGAAGGAAGAGGAAGAAGGGAAATATCAAACAATAGCGGGTAAAAAATCAGTCATAACAGCTAAATGCTCCGATTTGTCTCCTTTCAAACATGTGTGAATTCTATTTTACTAACATAATTATTTTCTATGGTACGAAATACCAGTTGTATAACTCGACAAGATATCTTTAATTAGCGTAACTTGCAACGACAAAATCAACCAAGTCAACTCCACTAAATGGGAACTCCATTAGCAACTTACCTCCCCGCGAGGCAAAAAGGGAAAGGTAGGCCTAAAAGGTTGCCTTGTCCCTCTTGCGGAGGACTATGGGTCGGTCCTTGACCACCTAAAGATAAATTTTACCTTCATCGTAAGCGTCAACAGGCAAGAATGGGTTCAGTAACTGATTGTCCGAACAACTTACCTTCCCACGAAGGATGATAGGCGAGCAGGTGGGTTAGCCTCCTCGTCCGGGAGAGTGGGACCAGTTGTGAGGTGGCCTGAATAACTTACCCCGACCACTATTGCGATGAAGTGTGGGATCAACACCAGCCTGACCCAAACTTACCGTTTCCTGTGATGTTAACAGGCGGGAGCAGGTTTAGTAACAGACTACCCGAACAACTTACCTCCCCACGAAGGATGATAGGTGAGCAGGCGGCTCAGCCTCCTCGTCTGGGATGGGGACCAGCCTCGAGGCGGTCCGAATAACTTGCCCCGACCCCCCCTCACGGTGAAGGAGCTGTCAGCCAACTGCTGTCCGAACTTACTTCCCCGCATGGTATTATAGGAAAGGTAGGCCTTAAGATTGTCTTGTCCCTCCCGCGACGGAGTGCGGGTTAGGCCTCAGCTATCCGAAGGAAAATGATTACCTTCCTCGTCAACGTCAATAGGTGGGAGCGGGTTCAATAACAGACTGCCCAAACGACTTACCTGCTTGCAGGATACCATAAGGAAAGGTAGGCTTTAAGGTTGCCTTATCCCTCCCACAGTAGAGAGCGGGATCAGCCTCACGGCCACTCGAATAGCTTACCTCGACCCCTACAAAGAAGTGTGGGATCAGAGTCAGCCTGACCCAAACTTACCTCCCTAAGGGACAAAGAGGCAGAATGGCATGATGCATTCCGACCTCTCCTCGACGGAGAGCGGGCCGAATCCATAGACCACCTGAATAATGAAGAGAAAGACACGAACAGAATCAATGAAATCTACGTCAACGGGATGACCATCAGCAGCTTACCTACTTGTGAGGCGAAATGAAAAGGTAGGACTTATCCCTCTTGTGGAGGAGTGCGGGTCGGCCCTTGGCTACACGAAGACAAAATCTCCACCAACGTACTTTGCTTCAACAAAAGAGTCTCCAACAACAAAATCACCACTAAAGGAAACTCCACCAGCTCCAACCTACCTCCTCGCGAGGCAAAAGGGACGAGTCACGCCAAATGCAGCTCTATCCCTCTCACTGAGGAATGCGTGATCTCCAGCAACAGAATGCCAAATGGATAACGCATCAAACCTTCACCGCATCCTGGAAAAATAACTCAGGTTTGCAAAGTCACTAATAGGTTTGACTTGTACAGCATCTCCTACTTACCTTCCCGTGAGGGTCAACAGGCGGGATCAGCCGTAAGGCGGCCAGGCTTGCCTCATGGTGAAGTGTGGGTTCAGTCTTTTGACTGTCCGACATTACTTTCGAGACGGCATAGCACGACCGAACATCTCCTACTTACCTTCTCGTGAGGGTCAACAGGCGGGACCAGCTATAAGGCGACCCGGCCTGCCTTACGGCTAGGGGTGTAACCGGTCTGGTCCGGTCCGGTTTTGGACAAAATCTAGGACCGAACCAGTATGTACCTGTTTTTCATTTTTCAAAACCGATTACGCCCTGATTACTCTCCTAAACCTGTACCTCCGGTTTCCGGTCTGGTCCGGTCCCCTTTTTAGATTTTTTTAAAATGTAAAAAATATATAATAAAATGTTACTTCTTATGATAAAATGTTATTAATAATTTAATATATATATATATTATGTTTAAAGCATATGATCAATTAAATTTTCATTTTTAAGATTAAACTTTTATTTTATAAATTATAATAATATTATCTTATATATAATTATATTAATAACATATGATCAAACAAATTACAAATATTCATATTTAAGATTAACATTTTATGTTATAATTTATAAATTATTATATGAAATTATTTCATATATGATATATAATTACATACATTATATATAAAAATTTAATATATAATTATATATTATATATAAAACTTATATATATAAATATTTTGTATAATATATAAAATTAATTTATAAATATATTTTTTCCAACCGGTCCAGTTCGGTCCCAGAAACTACGGGACCGAAACCGAACCGGGTCCGACCGATTTTCATAATATAGAAACTGGTTCCGGACTGAACTGGTTCAAAATTGGACCAACCGGTCCGGTTCGGACCGGTTTTTCGGTTTAAATTTACACCCCTACTTACGGCGAAGTATGGGTTCAGTCTTTTGACTCTCTGTCATTACTTTCGAGACAAGATAGCACGACCAGACATCTCTTACTTACCTTCCCATGAGGATCAACAGGCGGGTCTAGCCTTGTGGTGGCTCGGCTAGCCTCACGGCGAAGTGCAGGTTTAGTCTTTTGACTGCCCGATATTACTTATTGAGGCAGTATCTCCAACGGAAAATGCCGGGTGTTCGCACTCATGCCATAACCGCAATCCGCATCAGAAAAGAAAATTTCACCAACGTCATCGAAAATGAAGACGCCGGAAGAAAGTATGCCTTTTGACAAGACTTAGGGTGAGTCTAGTCTTAAGAATTGCTCGCCCCATTCTTACCATTTTTATAAAATTCAATAGGCGGGAAAGGTCAATGACAGCCCGACCTCTCAGGCGTCTGAATTGGCGGGCAGGTCGCTTGAGTGCCCGGCCAACTTTCTTATGTGCTCCATGCGGTCGAACCTACCTCCCCGCAAGGTAAAAGGGACCAGTCACGCCGAAGGCGGCTTTATCCCTCTAGCGAAGGAGTGCGGGGTTGCTTTCGGCCACTCGACATATTTATTAGCAGGATCTCCATATACAAAATATTTATCGACAGAATCTCCATCTACAAAATATTTATCAGCAGGATCTCTATCTACTAAATATTTATCAGCGGAATCTCCATCTACAAAATATTTATCAGCAGGATCTTTATATACTAAATATTTATCGGCGGCATCTCCATCAGCAAAATATTTATCGAAGGAATCTCCATCTACAAAATATTTATTGGCATCAACAAAATATTTACCAGCGGAATCTCCATATACAAAATTTTTATCGGCTGAATCTCCACCTACAAAATATTTAGTAGATTGGGATAAATATTTATCAGCAGGATCTCCATCTACTAAATATTTTATCGATTGAATCTCCATCTAAAAAATATTTATCAGTAGAATATTTATCCAATGAATCTTTGCAAACATAAACTAACACTTTTACAATACAAGAATGAGCAAATGAAAAGAAAAGTTAAGGAAAAGCAGTGGGACAAAGCGAAAGAAAATAAAAGGAAGGAGCAAACAGAACAAAAAGTTAAGGAAAAGCGGTGGGACAAAGTAAAAGGAAAGGAAAAGGAGAGAAAAAGGCTCGGTGGGGTACAAAATAGGTCTACAGCTTTCATTGTATAGTGAGAACTTCTTCTCCATAAATTAACTCTATGGCTTTAATTGTACAGTGAGACATTAGAGGTCATGAGAAATTGTAAACTAGCTTATTATAGTAGAATCTCCAATCTCCAAACCCCTTGGACTTAGGCCTAGTGTCGAACCACGTAAAATCTGTCCGTTCATCTTTTTATTTTCTGCATTTAAATACTGTTTACCGCCAATGATGTACGAACCGACACCATATAGCTGCACCGGACCACTGCCAGGGTCTCACACGCAACGTCGATCAAGGCCCAGCTCTGAAGACATGAGTTGCCAGGGCCTGGCCTAAGAGCGTGCGAAACACAACATTAAAATATGTATTAGCTAATAATATAAGTATAACACTTTTATAATTAAATATATAATATGTAACCTAATTACTTATGTCTATATATTGAATATACTTCATAGTTATATTCTATAATTTGTACAATAATTAGTCAATAAGACTTAATAATTTCATATACTTGTATGTAGGAACCATATATGAAGTAAATATATGTTATCATATTATGTGTATGTATTAATAATTTCTATACGCATATAATATATTGTTATTATGGATAAATATCAACTATTTAGATATTAATTATTTATAAATTTTTAAAATCTTGTAATTCAATATAGGTTTTACTTGTTAGTTATGCAAATTGAATATTAGATATTTTTTATTTTTTATCTATCTAATTTATTAATTATTAAATATTATTCAAAAAATAAAAAAAATAAAAAAATAAACAATTCGAGCCGAGTTGAGATGGAGCAGCTCGAGCTCAAGCTCATTTTTGGGACAAGTTCGAGCTTGAACTCGAGTTGAGAATTTAGCTTATTGGGACCGGGGCGTTATAGTTGGTATCAAAGTCAGGTTTGAGGTTATGCAAACTATAGTATGTGAGATTTGGGGTTATAGATAGACTTTAAGATACCATTTTCATATTTGATGTGATAGTGGAACGGACTATAAGGAATAATATTGCTGGTATTGGAGGTTTTAGAATTTGCAAATTTTAGGAATGATTTTGGTGTGTAGGATTATAAAGGTTTATGAGTTGAATTCTTGTTGATTGAGATTTGTTTTGTTTCCGGAGACTTTATATAAATATTTGATAGGGTTAAAGGTTTAGAATTGGAGATAGATTATTACTACTGTTGCGCGTACTTTGTCTCTTTATTATAGGTACCTTTATAACTCTGAAGTATTATATATATGTTTGTTTTACGAGTACCACTATTTATTTATGTTTATATGAACTCTATTTTTTTTAAATGATTATTAAAGGTCCAAGTTTTTCAGGATGCCACCCCGTCGTTGGGAACGAAGTATATCGGATCTGAACGCAACCGAAACGAAAAGGAAGCAAATCCAACTGCTTCCGAAGTACTTCGAGTAGCAGCGCATCAATTAATAGATTATCTCGCATAGAATCCCTCGTGTCGCCAACGCAACAATAATGAAGGAGGTTGTACCATGGAACAATTCAACCGGATGCACCACTTTGATTTGATGGGAGAGGGGAGAGGCGAGCCAACCCTGGCGGAGGATTGGGTTCAAGATAATGAGGAGATACTGTGGGTTCTTACCTTCACATATGAACAGAAGGTGGTGTACACCACATTCAAGATGACCTGGGAGGCGAAAAGATGGTGGATTTATGAAAGAACTATCAGAGAAGATGAAGGGAAAGAAATAGTCAGTTGACTGCATTTCAAGTAGAGTTTTCTGGAGCGCTTCTTCCCAAGCTCGGTCAGAGATAACAAGTCTATGGAATTCGCCACTTTGGTGCAGGGAGCTATGAAGGTACACTAGTATGAATCCGAATTTACCGAGTTTTCATGTTTTGCTGCGTACCTGATCCCTGATGAGGAGAAGAAGGCGCGTAAGTTTGAACAGGGGCTTTCAGATTCAAAATTTTTCAGAGTTGGCGAATAATGCCATAGTTTTTGAAAGAAACCTTCAAAGAAGTGTTGCACTGCATGATCAGAGGAAGAGGACTACCACATCTGGGTATCATTCTGGCAAGGACTAGGTACCGTGAAAAAAGAGGAACGAAGGTAGTAGCTCGGGTAAGTGGCTGGTTTAGGGTAACCGACAGCCCTATCTGTGTAGGAGATGCAACTAAGTGCATTCCAGGGAGTGCAGAAAATGGGAAGTATTATGTTTCCATTGCGGCAAACCAGGACACTTCATCAAGGAGTACCCATTGCAACTGGACCGCAACAAGGCGATCATGCTGCCACCTCAGAAAAACGAAGTTACGACACGAGGCAGCAACCAATGCCCTACTGCGCCTACACGTTTGCACTAACACCTGGAAAGGCCGAGGATAGGAATGATGTGATCACTGGTATGACTTCTTTGATTTGTTTTAAGATATTAATTTGTTGGTTGTTGTTATGACTTTGGATATTTTAGTTCATGGATAATGCTAAACGTGATCACAGGTATCCTTTCTTTATTTTCTAATAACGCTACTCTATTATTAGACTCAAGAGCGACACATTCATTTGTTTCCATGGTTTACTCAAGATTTTGCACTTTAGAAACTGAAAAGTTGAAGAACTAGTGGTCTTGACTCCAACAGGAAATTCGGTAGTTTGTGATGAGATTCTACCGGGGTATCCTATATCTATTGAGGGAAGATTAATGCCAGCTGATTTAATAGTGTTTCACATGATCGAGTTTGATGTGATTTTGGGTATGGACTGGCTGGCTTCCTACCACGCTAGTATTGATTGTTTTAAGAAAGAAGTAGTATTTAGACCCCCAAAAGAAAGTGGATATCGGTTTGCAGGGTCGAAAGTGAGGTTGCATCCACCCATCATATTTGCCGTTCAGGTTCGAAAACTTTTACGTGATGGTTGTCAGGAGTTCTTAGCCTGCGTGGTATAAGTATCAAAAGAGGAGTTGAAATTAAAGCAGATACCTGTCGTGAGTGATTATCCAGAGGTTTTTCAGAAGATTTATCTAGACTACCGCCCAAGCGGGAGGTAGAGTTTGCTATTGAATTAGTCCCAGGCACGTCACCCTTTTCGAAAGCACCTTACTAGATGGCACTGTCTGAATTAGCGGAACTCAAGGAGCAATTGCAAGATTTATTGGGCAAGGGTTTCATCGGGTCCTGTGTGTCACCTTGGGGAGCTCCAGTTCTTTTTGTGAAGAAGAATGATGGATTGATGAGAATGTGTATTGATTACAGGGAACTTAATCGGGTGACCATAAAGAATAAGTACCTACTACCCCGTATAGAAGATTTGTTTGATCAGCTCCAGGGCTCAGGTATTTTCTAAGATTGATCTTCGATCTGGGTACCATCAATTGAAGATCAGGGCAGAAGACATGGCTAAGACAGCTTTCAAGACCCGTTATGGTCATTATGAGTTTTTGGTCATGCCTTTTGGCCTGACTAACGCCAGTAGTATTCATGGATTTGATTAACAGGGTGTTCCATGAATTTTTGGATAAGTTTGTGGTTGTTTTTATTGATGACATATTGATATACTCCTAAAGCAAGACTGAGCATGAATAACATTTGAAGCTGGTACTTGGGACACTCGGAGATAAAAAGTTGTTTGCTAAATTAATTTTGGCTAGATGCAATCGCATTTCTAAGACATGTAGTTTCAAAAGATGGCATTTCAGTGGACCCGAGGAAAGTGGAAGCATTAGTTAATTGGTTAGCATCGAATAATGTTCATGAGGTTAGAAGTTTTTTGGGATTGTCAGGGTACTACCGTCGATTCATTAATGGTTTCTCCAGGATAGCAGTTCCTCTCACTGCACTCACCAAAAAGAATAATAAGTTTGAATAGACAACAAAGTGTGATGAAAGCTTCCAAGAATTGAAACAGAGATTAATGACAGCTCTGGTGTTAACAGTCCCCACTGCTAGAAGAGGATTTGTAGTTTACAGCGATGCATCAAGGTTTGGATTGGGGTGCGTATTAATGCTTGAAAGTATATGAGCAAAATTATCCCACGCATGATCTGGAACTCTCAACAGTCATTTTGCACTTAAGATTTGGATACACTATCTATATGGGGAAAAGTGCAAAATTTATACGAATCAGAAGAGTTTGAAATATTTCTTCACCTAGAAGGAATTAAATATGAGGCAGAGGAGATTGCTTGAGTTGATCAAGGATTATGATTGCACCATCAATTATCACCTAGGCAAAGCTAATGTTGTAGCCAACGCCTTAAGTAGGACGTCATTGGGACCAGCAGTTGCAGCCCTTACTACTCAACAACGGTTGTTAATGGACCTAGAAAGAGCCGGTATTGAGGTCATCACTAGTGATACAAGTACTTTCATGGCCAGTTTGATAGTTCAACCAGCCTTGGTAAATAGAATCAAAGCTGCTCAGAAAGTGGATTCAGGGTTGGTGAATCTAGTAGAAGAAGTCGGGAACCGGGACAAATCTGACTTGAGCGTTTCTGAGGATGGAGTTTTGAGGTTTAGAGGTAGATTGTGCATGCTAGCTAATGACGAACTGAAAAGGGTAATTATCGAGGAAGTATACTGTTCTTTGTACACAGTCCACCCGGGGAGTACCAAGATGTATCGGGACTTGAGAGAGTCTTTTTGGTGGAATGGTATGAAAAAAGAAATTGCTAAATTTGTGGAACAGTGCCTAACTTTCCAAAAAGTGAAGGCGGAGCATCAGAGACCAGTATGATTGTTACAGTCACTTCAGATTTCAGAGTAGAATTGGGAGCATATCTCCATGGACTTTGTGACAGGCCTATCATGGACATTGAACGGACAAGATGCTAAAAGGGTGATTATGGACCGCTTAACGAAGACTGTTCGCTTTGTGCCCATTCAAGTTTCTTATAAGCTGGAGAAACTAGTTGGGCTATATGTGCAGGAGATAGTGAGGTTGCATGGGGTACCGGTATCCATTGTGTTGAATAGAGACCCTTGTTTCATTTCCAAGTTCTGGCGAAACTTACAAGAGGCAATGGGTACTAAGTTAAGCTTTAGTACTGCTTTTCACCCTCAGAAAAAATGGGTAATTAGAAAGGGTTATTCAGATCTTAGAAGACATGTTGAGGGCATGTGTGATGAATTTTAAGGGAACTTGGATGTGACATTTAGCATTGGTCGAGTTTGCTTATAATAATAGTTTCCAGGCTAGCATTGGAATGGCACCTTACGAGGCATTGTATGGCAAAAGGTGTCGATCTCCATTGTATTGGGATGAAGTGGGTGAAACAAAGATTTTGGGACCAGAAATCATCCAGAAGGCCACAGAGAAGATAGATGTCATTCAGGCTAGAATGAAAGTAGCTCAGAGCTGACAAAAGAGTTATGCTGATAATCGTCGTCGCCAATTAGAGTTTGAGGTTGGAAACAAAGTGTTCTTTAGGATAACACCAATAAAAGGAGTTATGAGGTTTGGGAAGAAGGGCAAGCTGAGCCCTAGATACATTGGGCCATTTGAGATTCTTGATCGGGTTGGACCGGTGGCTTATAGGGTAGCACTTCCACCGGCACTTGCAAGGGTGCATAATGTATTTCATGTCTCCATGTTGAGTAAGTACGTCCCCGACCCCACCCACACTATAGACTATGAGCCCCTGCAGATTCAGAAAGATATGACTTATGCCGAAGAACCAATTCGTATAATAGAAAGGAAAGAACATGTGTTACGGACTCGGACTATAAGTCATGTGGAATAACCATGTTACTAAAGAAGCTTCTTGGGAACTTGAGGAAGAGATGCGAGATAAATACCCACAACTTTTCGATGGAAGAATTGATAACTTGTAGTAAATTTTGAGGACGAAGTTTTTATAAGGAGGAGGATGTAAAGCTCGAGCCCAAGGCCCAGTCTAGATTAAAGCCCAGCCCTAGAGACCACGAAACGGCGCCATTTGGTAAGTTTCTTTCTCCCCCCTTCAATTGTCTTCCTCCCACGATTTTCCCTCCTGTTGGTTACTTCTTCCCCTGTTTTTCTCTCCCCGTATCCCCTATTGAAGATGTGTCGAACTTCCCATGAATGATTGCAAGATCAAGAATAAATCCATTACTATTGATGATAAAGGCTCAAAAAGTGGATTCATCTTTTTAGTTACTGTCAATCTACCTTATTTTGATGATAACATGGCTTCCATTGAAGGAGGATCCCATGAATATGCTAATTGTGAACCTTGCTAATAATCATGGTTTGTGTTTTATATTTATATATATATATATATATATATATATATATATATATCCAACTCCATCTACTGTACCAGGAATTCACAAGATGAAATTATTTTATGTCATTTATGGTTTAATACAAATGTGAACAAGAATATCCATAGGCATTCTTTGAAGTGGTACAACACAACACAAAATTATCAACATGAAAATGATCACCAACAAAATAGGCCATTGTTGAGGCCCTGTACCAATTATTAATTAAGGGTTTGTTTTATGTTGATTAAGTAAGCATGACTCATGAGTAATCAGATAATTAACAACATGTGATTATTTTATCCAAAAGTAGCATCCATAAAAAGAATATGGTCTTCATGGTCATTAATTGCTTGCCAAGTATCGTGGTAGTCCAATTGAATTGAAAACTCCATACTCCGGCTAACTAAGTGAAAAGTAATTGTTTATAAAATGAATATCGGAGGGAAAGATTTCCAAAAAGAGAAAATATAAATAACACTCTATTGTGCATATCAGCCCCACACTCTAAGTGTATTGGGTGAAAAAAAAAAAAAAAACCACAGCACGCTGTGCTGCGGCAATGGGCTGATGCCCAGAACTTCTCTTCCAAAAATGAGTGCGGGATCACTAAATAAGTAGGCGGGAAATTGTCATTGGCGAATGTAATATGTATAGATATCTGATGTCTAGGTGACACCTTTTCCCAGGCAAGCTCATGAAGTAGAGTAAACACCTTTTCCCATTTCTTTTGATTAGACAGATCTGAAACTGGTTAGGTGACACCACACAGGACATGTGGATGCATTTGAATTGAATCTGATGTCTAGTTTCAGAGCATTGGCAATGGCCTAGTCATTGCCAAGTCCAAATTTTAGCTAAAAGTACAAGTTTTGACTATAGCTTTAACTTTTGGCTAAATAAATTCACATTGGACTAGCCATCTTAAAATGAAATTAATAATATTATATTATATATTTTAATAATATTTTACATTTTTTTATATATTTTATAAAAATACTTCATATATTAATTAATAATTTATATTTTACTTAAAATTATTATTTCTCAACTATTTGTTTCCTCAACCTAATATTAACATTTCATACTAATATTAACCGAATTTTTTTAACCACATCCATTATAATCACTTCTAATAAAATTGCAAGTGTAATCAAATCTCACAATGAATCATGCGGATATCAAAATTGTGTATCGGTTGAGAGATAGAGACCTGATGAACAATTGCGATCAATATACAATAATTTCAATACTAACTAACCTATATACGTCAAATAAGTCTAGTTCAACTAATCAATCTATTGGAAGAAAAACGTCTCGATTACTTGCAAGCACTTTATTCACAAGTAAACCACATATCAACTTCCCTTCTTATTTTCTAAATAAAGTCCACATTGCTGGCACAAGTCAAAAGAAGCTACAAACAACCTGACAACTTGATTCCAACCACATAAAAGTTACCAAAACAATCCACAAATTACCAACAAAGATAATATCCACAGTCCATGAATTTAGTTGCTACCCAGCCACATATTTATCCAACCCACATGTGGCTGGGCAGCCACTAATTCTCAAAAAAATTAGTTCTATAAATATTACAAGTTAGATATCTACACAGTAAGGTGCCGAAGGAGAGTTAGATCTACCTTCGGAATGGGACTTCGAATCCTCAAAAGTTGCTAGTTGAATATTATGGAAATATTCTTGTTGCATGGCATTCATGCCACGTAGATCTAGCATCATCATCTTACTTTCAAATTTATTCTTCTCTAGTTCAAACTTCTTCTTCTTTAGTTCAAATATTTTCTCACTTTTTTGGTCTGCCTTCAGTTGAGCATTTCTCCGCTCTTCCATGGTCGTGGCTCTATCCTCGATCATTTTAGCTAAGGAAATGCTGATCTCAGACTCTTTGCCTTCCATCGACTTCCGCTTCCTCTCCCTTTCTTTCTCAATTTTTTTGCCTAGAGGTCTCTCAGCAAAAACCTCTATGTTCTCCTCCACCGTGTCAAGAGCAACTTCACCTTGTGGCCTTCTCCTCGTCCCAAGGGTGGAGATGTGTTGTTGCCATTTTGGTTGGTGTCTCAGAAGACACCAACAGTGCTCCATTGTGAAGTTACTCTTCTCTATCTCTTTATACATAATTTTTGCCTTCTCAATCTACAAATACATAGGAATATTGTTAGTTCATAAATCAGTCCTACATGTTTGTGAAAATTAAAGGAAAATGTTACATACCTTATCTTGCTCCGTTGCACCACTCAGATTTAATGACTCTACTTGTGCTAAAAATGCACAAAACTTATTTGTACATTTCTGAATCGAAGACCATCGATTCATCAAAGAAACTACAGAACGATTCACATTGTTCTGTTTTTTATATTCATGGTAAAATTCTGAAATTCTTTCCCACATTTGAGTGGACTTTTGATCAGTACCCTTTATTGCATCGATACTAATGTTGAGCCAAGCTGAGACGAGGAGGTTATCCTCCTTTGCAGTGAAAGATGCACCCCTTTGAACTTTTTTTGGAGGTTGCCTCTTTTCACCGTCATTGAATGTCGCTTGGAGCACAACATTAGAATGTTGCGTTGGGGTGCTATTACAACCCTCTCCTCCACTTTGTAATAGAGTGGTGAAGAAGGGATCATCATCAATTTGTATGCCCATCCTTGAAAAATATTACATTTTCAAGGAGTTAGAAAAGTTTAGAAATTTTCAAGTCCAACAAAACAACAAATATTACATCATCAATTTGTTTGGATAAGCTGGTTTGCAAAGAAATATGTAGAAAAATATGCAGAAAAATGTCTTAACGATGATAATCAAAAATATATGTGGTGTTTTCCGGGATCAAATGGCATTGAAAGAAACCATCAATCGGGATAGCCACAAACGTTATATGTAGCGTCCAAGCCATTACCCACAAACATATACTACTACATAGACACATAAATACACCTTAAAGCATGCTTACATGAAAGTAGAGAGCAAACAATAACATCAAAGTGATAGAAAACCAAGTAAATATATGTGCAATATTTTTTTTGCATGCAAGCAGTACTGCATGCATGCAAACAGTTCTCCAGAGCCATTTCTTTTCCTCTACAATTACAATATTTTTTTGGTTTTGTGAAAACAGTACTGCATGCAAGCAAGATTTTAATATGTGCAAAGCCAAGCAAGAACTGCTTGAAAACAGTACTGCATGCAAGCATGATGTTTTACAAATTAGAAATAAACAACAGAGCACATGTCATTAATAGAGCACAAGAACAGAGCACATGATGTGACAATCTATTCACTGAAATTCAAAGTAGATGCAGTATTTGCCCTTTTCCTACATGTCATTAATAGAGCACAAGAATGTAAACCAGAGCACATGCCTACTGTTGAAGTTGCCCAACTCATCAGTGATTAATGCTAATTAAAATATCAGGAATAGGGTGGGGAATCCCATACATTAAAATAACCAGAGCACATGCCTACTGCTGATTTTTCTACTACCCTGTCCTATAAAACATGGCAGATTCACAATTTGTGCAGAATTCAAGTGTTTTGTCCCATGTTAGTTTCAGTCTGGATACAAAAAAAGCCCTGGGCAGCAACATGGATCTCAGCAAACTAATACCATTGGATATGATAAGTAATAAAGCGGCCGCATCACCAACAATTAAATAATAGCAGAACCAGAAATCACAACAAAAGCAGGAGCGAGTCGAACATCTCAAGCAGCAACAATACCAAATACAACATGACAACAACCAATGACAGCAATCTGTCTCTTTTAGAATAAAGATGGCAGCACAACAATGATAACAGCAGCAAACAGTAACACTTCCAAGTGAAAGGCATCTCAGGCAGCAACCAAACAGCACCAAGTAATAGGCAGCATGTATTAAAATTAGAAATAAACAACAACCATATTAAGATTTTAATATGTCCAAAGCCATTGGAATCCCTCTTGATATCCTTTCTGAAAAACAAGATACCACACTGACTCATGACCACACTAATGCTGGGAGAGAGGGAAGAAGATTTGATACTAGCAAAAAAGGGTTCTGATAATATTTTCTATTTAGGGTGTTCAAGCCATACTAGCAAAAAAGGGTTCTCATCGTGTGCCACAGCAAAATCCCTTACCCTTTCATGCGCACTCAAGGATTGGTAAGTGTATGTTCTATTACAAATTGTGGATTGGTCTGTTCTAAAACCCTTCTTTTCGTCCTATAATGCCTAAAATTCTAAGAACCTAGTTGATACAATGTGCATGCTCTTTGCAAATGTTTTGTTCCCCTTTTAAGATTACTTTGTTGTTGTTAAAATTGTTGAACACTTATGAAGCTGAACACAATAATTGCTTGCAGGTAGAACCTATATCCATGAATGTCTGGATAAAACCAAAGGCAATCTCTCACTTCATGTGACTTCCTAATTGCTAATTAAACTTGAGCCAATAGGTCCAAATCAAAACCCTTAATTAACACAAAAACAATAACAGCAAACAATACAAAACCAATGAATCAAGTATAGCAAACAGAAAAAAAAAGAACCGAAAAAAAAATACAAGCTCATGGGGTGTTGGCTGGCTGGACGCGATATTAAACAACCTCAGAAAAATCAGCAACTCGATTACTTCAGAAAAATCAACAACACTAATTGCACAAACTTCAGAAAAATCAGCAACTTTGTATAACCAGCTTACCCAAACAAATTCATACCCATTTCAGAAATTCACAAATTCATACTCAAATTAATCAATACAAAGCTTACCCAAATAAAGTTTCAGTAGTTTTACCAACCCAAACCGAGAGAGAGTGCTGCTGCGTTGTTGAGCCAAGCCGATAGAGAGAGACGAAATTGCACAACCATGAAGATCGACCCAGGAACGAAGATAAAATCGATTGAGAAAGAGAGAAGAGGGAGAAGGGTTTCAGAAAAGAAAAATGGTGGACGGAGAGAAGAGGGAGAGATGAGCGACGGAGCGAGGGAGAGAAGAGGAAGAAGGGTTTCAGAAAAAAAATTGTGGATTGAGAGAAGAGGGAGAGACGATCGAGGGAGAGAAGAGGAAGAAAGGTTTCAAAAAACAAAATGGTGGACTGAGAGAAGAGGGAGAGACGAGAGATGAGAGACGATGGAACACGAGGGAAATGGAAAACGAGGGAAAAAGAGAGGGCAGTTGGGCGGTATGTGCAATAAAATATTCATTTGATCTTACTACAGGAGCTCGCCAACAATGACGAGGGACTTAAAATTACTGTAGCATAAATTAGAAAATTATGCCTTTGCCGAGTCAAATGCCATACATTTTATTCCAAAATCTGATGTAAATTAGAGTTGGACTTGGCAATGGCTAGTCCATTGCCAGTGCCCTCATTATGTTACGCTAACTTAGGAAATCGGTATTATCAATTTATCCTCCATCTCTTTTGGCCTAGCTGATCTTTGGGATTCTTGTTTCACTTCCACTCCCTGTCCATCCAGTGACAGTTTTCTTCTTCCATTTAAAAGGATCTGCAGAGAGACGTACTGGCACCAAGAATTCTCCCCAACTTAGTAAGCAAGTGGATACTGAAAGTGAAAATTTTTCAGACAATAGTATATCAGTTGACTTTGTAAGGTATGAAAATATTAAGTTGCTACATATATATCTCACAAATATGCCTTTTACTATTAAATATAATTCGGTTAGCCTTTGTATGTCCCTTTTTTTTAAAAATATAAATGACTTTTTTGAGTGGGCATTTCTTGTTATTTTTTTTTTTTGAGAAGGAAGACGGTACTTTCAAAATTTTATTGAAATCCTCATTTTTTACGAAAGGAAGCCATGGTTACAATGTAAAACCAACTTAATATAATACAATCAATACAATAAGCACCCTTCAAATCTCAAATAAAAAAATCTATACTCAAACCAAACTATGTACTAGAGGAAGTCCAAGTTTTTCAATTTTCAAATATCATCTTAACAACTTCGGAAAATCAACATAACCCTCCCAATGAGCCGACAATCCTTCCGCACCTATTTTTGCAAGATAATCCGTCGAAGAATTTCATTCCCGATAAATATGTTGAAACTTCACATTCATCCCTCTCAACAAATCTTGAATATCATCCAAAAAATCTTCCAAATACCATACCGAGCATCTCTTATCAATCAACCATTTTATAACCAACATATAATCCATCTCAATATCAAGATTGAAATTACCCAAGTATCATTGTATCGTAACGAAAATATCTACCAATTTACTCAACAAATTGGTTAGTCGTCAAGCATGCAATTACTTTAATGATTAAGCAATAATATAGAATAAATAAAGTGCGTAATACTAATTTTGGTTATGAAGAGAAACCCTTTGAAGAACTCCTCAAAGGTAAAACCCTACGAGGCAGCCAAATTCAAAAAAGTCAATTTTATTATTTGAAAACCAATTACAAGTCAATCTCAATTACAAAACTTTTGTAACTTGACTCTCTTAGTTGACCAGACAAATTCTGCCACAATAGCAGCCAGAATTTCTGGCGATCTTCAAACTATTGACTTCTCTCCTGGAACTCCAGTCGTTGAACTCAATCACTTCATTTCCGGTACGGAGTAAGCATGCACTCAAAGAGAGAAAGAGAAAAACACTAGAATTTTCTCACACTCAAGCTCTTGGATCTCTCTTAGATCTCCAAGATCTCTCAAAATTAACTGATCAAAAGATCCAACCCTCAGCCGAATCCCTCAATTAAATAATTTGCCAAGTATTTGATCTGCAATAGGATTCTGTTGACGGACTGAGTCTGTTAAGAATTTTAGATAAACTAGGAATCTATTGACGGGAGGACTCTATTGGGAACGAGTCTGCTGACGCGTCTGTTGACACCTGACGCTGAGTCTTCTCAACAGATATAGTTTCCATTCAACTGGATAATTCTAGACTCCTTGAACTTCGGACACACACTCTCATGACTGATCTAAGATATTATCTAATAACCGCTTAATTAAAATTAAATGTTCTTAGATAAAGATAAAATATTTACATTCATCCAATCTCAACAATCTTCCAATTTAAATAAATCTCTATCGTATCTAATCCTAGCCAATCACTTTTACATTTACAATCTCTCCCTTTGGCAGATTGGTGACAAAATACTTAGTTGATGAATGTAGTGTGTACCTGAAACAAAACAACCACCAAACCAAGATCTCGTGAAAAAAATCTTAATACAGTAATAAGAATAAATGACATAGAACATTAATTGAAATTAGTCTCAACCAAACTAGACGTAATCTAATCCTGCTAAAATTATGTTCTAGTCATTATTAATAACCATGTTCAGAAAGCAAGAAATCAAGACATTGTTTAGCTAGATTACATCCCAAAATAAGCAAAACAATTTCTGAACTAAAATATCAAACGTAAAGTTCAACTCCTATCTACTGCTGCTGCTACTCTCCCTCACTTTTAAATCACCCTTTACAAAATACTTTTTAACTCCCCCTAAAAAACATACTTAAATCTTTCCCTTGTTGTCACAAATCTGTTAAGGCTTAAAACTCCTCCTCATCAGAATCAAAAGAATAAATACCAAGCTTATATGTGCCGAGATGAGAACACTAAGAAAGATCTTGATTTGATACTGCTAAAACTTTCTCTGATCTTAACTCAACCATGCATTTTGATAAATCTGATGTATGAGTATGAATGCATGTCAAATAGTGAGAAAATAATTGAGGTATCCTGGTTGAGACATAAAACCAAACACTTAGTGGACACTATTTGAAAACCGAGATGAACAATGTCGTAACCCACACAAAAACCATCCTCAATACATGGAAATCTGGATATACCCACTACTAGATTAAAAATAGACAACCCAACTATAAACAAAATCCAATCCGAACCCCAACAACACAAATCAACAACCGAAATCTCAATCTCCACTTTTCATATGCACTGAACCCTAGAAATGAAAAATAGAATAAGAGGAGGAGATGAAGCAGCTACCATGATAGAGAAGTGTCAATTAGGATGAACTGAGCTTGGTCGTTGTCACGAGAAATCCGATTATGATATGAGGTGAGTGAGACGTGGCTAGAGCTCAAGGAGACAATATCGTGAGTGAATGGATACTCTAAAGTACTGGGGAGAGACAATGACTTGAGTCACTTAAGTGGCCAACGTTCTACGCACGGGCCTCCCTCTTTATCAAGTCCCTACTGGGACTTAACCTAGTCACCCATTAAGTCATAGAATCCCATTGAGACTTAGACAGAACCAATTACTCACAGACTCATGCACCAGACATTAAACTACTCAAAATTGAGTAAGAAAAAAAAAACTATAAAACGAATATAAAATCTATTTAATATTTTCCTTTAAAATTCTTTTTCCCTTTTTATTTTTTTTTAAAAAAGAGATTAGGTAATGGATATACTTAAATACATCTCAGTTGAAGCATAGTGCCACTCACACAGAAAAATAAAATACACTCTCATATTTGTAACAATCACAATGGTTGTTCACACATCCTAAGATCATCAATATCAAAGTTCATGTGAGTGTGTAATATGAACCTCATAGTCCCCATCGAACCAAAACTCTTGATACCACTTGTTATATTTTTAGACCTCTCACAAACAAGTACTCAAAGAACCAAATTAACGTAACTGGTTGTAATATACAATTAATATTGAACAAAAGACAACCAAAACACCAAGAAAATATATGATTAACGTGATCGGTTTAATTTTCTATTTTAAACACGTTAGAAATCCGAAATCACAGTATATACTCATGCAAGATCAAAATAAAAGAAAGAATAATAAAAAAAATACGAAATCAACACAAGAAATTACGTAATTCGACCCTCATAGTCTACATTCATGACAGGAACAGTCTATGAGTCTTTATTATTGAAGAATGCATTAAAACTTGAATTTACAATCACTTACAACCGTTGATCATTGCACAAAATATGGATTGGCTTCCTCGTATTATCCTATAATAAAACTACACCATAAAATACACTTGATCATCTCATCAAGCTCCAATTTGATCTTGGTAAGACTAGGGTTTGAAAAACCCTTCCGTTTCCCTCCCAGGATCGCGGCTTCAATTTGGTAAAGTGACTTGCGCTCTGTGATTCACGAAGACACACTTGCCTTATATACAAATAAATATTTACAAGTTTGCTATTAATCAAATATTACAAAAGTGCCATTACTAAAATACAAATATAATGAAAACGGCAATATCGGGATAAACGGCATCTTCATATACAACCATTCACTTTTTATAAAACTTGACACATCTTCGACACAACTAAAAGGACACCTCTGATTTATTGTACTTATCCTGTAGTAGCAATGGCGCGGAGTATGGTTGAAGTCATTTGTCTTAGTAAGACTCTGGAGGTATACCATTTTATATTAGAAGGAGATGCTATCAAGTGGTGACAACATTACGTACTAGAGGATTGGACACTAGCTTTTTTGGAAGCCCGGTTGAAGATGCCAAGAAGCTTTTGAAACATGGTGTGGTATGGCAAATAAGGCATTTTAAGTTATCGTCTAGATGTTGAGTTGATGTAAGATGAGATGAATCGATAAATCTGTAAAATAATATTAAAATAATTTGTGAATAGTAATAAAATAATTTGAGTTAACATGTTTTATGTGGTTTTGGAAAAGAAGAGAAAAAAATGAAAATAAAAATTATAAAGTTAAAATATTATTAGAATATAATTTTTGTTTTGAGATTTGAAAGAGTTGAATTATTATTTGTATTTTATTTGGAAATTTGAAAAAGTTATAATGATTAGATGAAAAAATTGAAAACTCAAAAATTTAAAATTTAAAATTTTTTGTATTTGAATGATGTTTAGATATTGAGATGAAATGAAATAAAATAAGATAGAATGAGATGGGTCGAGAACATCTCAACATTCAAATGCGGCCTAGGAGGGAAGCCAATATGGTAGCTCAGCATTTGACAAAAGTTGCAATCACAAAAGTTATGGAAATCATTGACTTTGTTGAACGATGTATTACTCTTTTTCTTTGAGAAATGATACTTGCAGTCGTGAGTGTGCAAGCGCCGTGCAGTCACTTTAAAAAAAATGAATAAATATAGAATTTACATGAAAATAAATTAATTTTTTAATAGTGGACCCCACTCTTTTTTAAAATGACTGCACAATATTTACGCATTCTACGACTGTATGTAGTATTATTCTTTTTCTTTTATAATAGTGGCTGAATGCCAACATTTATCTACTTAATGAAGTATGTTGTTTTATTTAAAAATAAAAAGAAGAAGAAGAAGAAGAATAATAATTTTATATGTTTTTTTTTATAACAATTTTAGATGTGCTTTTTCTTAAAAGAAAAAGAAAACAAAAAAAGAATTTAGTTGGGCTTAAGCTTGATTCCTAATCCGCCCTTAACCCATATAATCCAGGCCCTTCCGCCTCTACGGTCAAGTTTCAACCCAAACCCAAAGACCTAGTGGCAAATACAACCCCCACTCGCAGCTTCGACGCGTGGACACGACATCCAACGGCCACTATACATCACGCAAGCCGGCGCATTTTAGCTACGCCGATATTTTCCACCAACCCCATCCCGTCCTCCCCCTCTCCCACTCTCAAACCCACGGACCCCTGGCCGTTTCTCTCAAATTTTCGCTGCTAACAGAACATTTAGGGTTCGGCCTCCGCCAGAAAAACTTCGTCCTAGAATCGAAACCCGAAACTTTCAAACGATCAGGTGTTCGTTTCGCTCTCCGTTTTCAATTTTTCTGTCTGTTTTTTTGGGTGCCAAAAAATGGGTGACATGGAAGACGATGCGAGGTACTCGAGCAAATCCTATGCTCTAAACCCCTATAATCCTTCTCATCGCCCAAGAAACTTGATCCCCAGTTCCAATTACACTCACCCAATAAGAAATAACTACGAAGTCGAGGACGACGACGAATTCGACGTTGAGAATGACAGGCAGGAGGACGAGGAAGAGGAAGAAGACGAAAACCCAAATGGGTACTATCGCAATCTCGAAGCAGATGGAGATTTTAATAGGCACCCGAAGAAGAGGAAGTTAAGGAATTCCATTTCGGGCTACGAGTCCGTGGCCAGAAGTGCGAAAGATTCGTACTCGGCGTGGATTCCAGAGGCAGAGTGGAATGAGCACGCGGTGTTCGTTTTGTTGGAGGTGTGGGGAGACAGGTTTCTTCAACTGGGGAGGAAGAGCTTGAGGTCCGAGGATTGGAACGACGTCGCCGAGAAGGTCTCCGAGGTTTCGAAGACGGAGAGAACCGAGGTGCAATGCAGGGCTATGATGGACAAGCTGAAGAGGAAGTACAAGAAAGAGAAGGCCAAAGTTGACGAAATGGGATCGAATTCTAGCAAATGGGTCTACTTTAAGAAGATGGATATGTTAATGGCTTCGTCGCCCAGGCAAGACTTCGGGCTGGCTTGTGGGGTCGATTCGGGTGAGTATGTGTTTATGAATACTTGGGTTTATTTGGACAGGTCGAATGGATTTGATGAGATGAGGGATAGTCCTGGGGAGTCGGAGAATGAGGAGGAAGATGGGATTGAGTCGGATGAGCCCCCACGGAGGACTAGAGCGAGAGGCCGTGGAGAAGGGTCATCGTCGTACAGGGTGGTGGCGGATTCGATACAAAAGTTTGGGGATATATATGAGAAAATTGAGAGTGGTAAGAGGCAGCATATGATGGAGTTGGAGAAGATGAGGTTGGAGTTCCAGAGGGAGTTGGAGTTGCAGAAGAAGCAGATTCTAGAGAGGGCCCAGACGGAGATTGCGAAAATGCAGGAAGAGGATGATGATGAGGATTCTGATTCTTCTGAAGAGAATCTCAGTGAGTGATGTCGGTGGTTATTGCCTCAAACTTAGTTTTTATGTTGAATTGTTCTAATTAATGAGTCTTTATTGTATTTCAATATGTTATCTTGCTACTAGAGATGCTGGAATTGGAAAAATCATTGTATTTGGTTCCTTTTCTACACCAACTATTGATGATCACCATGTTGGTACGGGAATGTTTTGGTTTATTGGTAAGTTTGTTCCAATCTCTTGTTTGGGAAACGTTTGATTTGCTTCGTTGAGAGTAATTGTGAAGTGTTATAGGTAGAACATGAAGTTTGTAAGAAGTTCAGAATCCAGGTGCAAATATTAATAATGCATGAAGCCGAACCCTCATTATTTCACACTAATATGGTGTCTGGTTTAATGCAGTAAATTAACTACTACTTGGATATTCTGCTTGGATGAAAGGTTATGGGTGTCAGTTTATTGGAGGACTGCAAATTAGAACAGGCACAACATCGTTGAGGTCTTCTTGGCTCGTTTGGGGAGTGACATGAGATGAGAATTTTGTAAGTAGTGAGATAGTTTGTGAATAGTAGTGAGATAGTTTGAGTTGAGTATTTTTTGGATTTTGGGAAAGGAGAGAGAAAAAGTTGAATAAAAAATATTATAAAGTTAAAATATTGTTAGAATATAGTTTTATAATATTATTTTTGTTTGAAAATTTGAAAAGGTTAAACTGTTTTTTATTTTTTGTTTAAAAGTTTGAGAAAGTTGTAATGATTAGTTTGAAAAAGTTGTAATGATTAGTTTGAAAATATTTGTATTTGAATTATGTTTGGGAAGGAGATGGGATGAGATGATATGAGAATTTTGGGATGAGATATATTTCCAAACAAACTAGAGACAACTTGTACCCTAGTTCCAGAATTTTTTAGTGAAACTTGTCATTGACAGTCTTAATATCTGAACACTTAGCTTTTTTCTATTTCATTGAATATCTGTCCTTTTCCTGACTAGCATCTCTTTGAGGTAATCGTTTGGAGAAGTTATCATATTTTGCTAACAAGAATAAGACCCTTGCTTTAGTGAGTATGTAACGATGTTAATTCTGTTTCTCCATAAGTTGTTTCTCTATAAGATTTGACTGGAGCTAGTAGAAACATGCTTATGTACTGATCTGTGGAGGTCAATACCTGTTGTTAATGTCAGTTCTTTGTGGTGTTTTGAGTTGATTAATACCTGGGAGTGAGGCCTGACGATTTTCAACTAGTTGCACTTAGCTCATCATACTCTGCTTTTGGGCAACTTCATTTCACTTGTGACACGACATGATCAATATGTGCCATACAGGATGATTAATATGTGCGCATCAGCTCTGCATTTGATTTGAACCTATGCATATTGTCCATCCATTATTTGTCAGATTTAAATATTCTGCTGCTTCTTCTATTGATTGTGTTTTGTTAGAATACAAACCAGATATGAATCTGATAGACAGATTTCTTACTGCCAAAGATGGAAGCGTTATTATGTATATAGACTAGATTTTGGTAAATACTCTGCTAGGTCGAATCAGTTTGCTTAGAGATATGATGGCATTCAGAAATAGGAGGTATCTGGTAATAGGTTTTTTCTTTTCCGCAGCAGTTGAAATTTCTGAGTTGGATGGCATCTGATCTTCTTCAAGGGTTTTTGGGGAAGGAGGATGTGTTAACATCATGAGGCCTTTGTACCCAGAAAAAGGTAGTGAACGGACCGACATTTTTTGGAAGTTTCAGCTTTTATGCAAAGTCTTAACATGATATTTTGAGGTTTTTGTATGGAGTATATCCCACTCTTCTAATTTAATGCGCAACAACTCGTGCTAATTCTTTTTTGTTCCTAGTGATCTTAATTTGTCAATGATTTTCTCACGAGACAAGTCTGACTCAACTTAAAATTGAAGCCCAGGGTTTTGGGTGGGCGATATTGTCCGGAAAAGGAATGCAGCACACATAGGAGACATTCACTAGAGATGATTTTGTTTCTCGAACAAACAACCCTCGTTGGGAGGTACATTTTCTGGCTTATAGATCAAATGTTTGTCATTTCCTTAACAAACATAGAATCAACCACCGTACAAACAAAGAACGCTTGCTGGCTATGAGATGTTGAAATGTTAATGTTTACACGCAAAATAAAATACAGCATTCATGATAGTGTCAAAAACAAGCATTGATGCATACATGGAAACCAACACGGGTCCCTCCCAAAAGCCGATTCCGTTGCACATCCTAAAGTCAAACAAATGCTCAACTAGTCTAAGACCCATATTGCTCCACAAAGCCATAACTAGCGCTGTTTGTCGCTTCCCTTTTATGAGACTATTGGCTTTCGACAATGACTGGAACCCATAACACTCACTCTCCATTACTGATAAAATTCTTGCTAGGTTCCCCACAACCATAACATTTGCAAATGCTACACAAAAGGGTACTCCTAGACACCCCAGGACACCCCAGAGTCCTAACATTTCCGAACGTATGCCACATGCAAATAGAATCTTTGGTACTATTGACAAGCATGCCGCCATAACTCCAAAGAGGCCGAATACAATGACAAACTCGCAAAAACTTGTGTGGAGAAGCCTGATCCAAGCCAACCCACTTCTCAAAAATAGCCTTCTTCCATCAAGGTTTATTCTCTTGTAACTGTCCGACACTGCTTGAACAGTGGCAGCTTTTCCAAGAATAGAGAAGGTGAGGGATGAAGGAGTACAGATGATGATGTGAACAATGCTTTTGGAGAGTATTATGGGCAGGGGATTTCCAAGTAAATTACAAGTAAATTCAATTGTAGAGGTTGGTATTTGGGGAAAATGGTTAATGAGGAAGTGGGAGATGAACAGAGAGATGGGGAGAGGAGAGAAAAGAAAGACGGAGATTGAATGGAAATGGGTTGGATGAAGAAGTACAAGTCTGACAGATTCCCTGAAAATATGTGCTGTGTACATCGGATTGTTTGACTGTAGGGCTTGGGCTGTTCTTGGCATGCTGTCCAGAGGAGCATATAATGGAAATGATTTAGAGGGTATTAAGAATATGCAGCTAAGGATATCTTTTATACACGAGGAGGTGTCATGGTTAACATAATGACAATAGCTTTGGTTGCTTGCACCTTAATATTTCATGATTGAAGAGGGTTTGTTTGAGGGTTTTAATAGTTTAGTCAAGAGGTCCATGAAGGTGGTGTTCTTTGGCAATTTGGGTTATATTTTAAAGCAAGCAATCATGGGGTGGTGGGCATTTGTTTAATATGCCTGATATTTTTAGAAGAGATATAATATGGAATGTACAGAACTAGAGAATTACGTTGCCTTGCCCACGTTAGCATCGTTGATTCCATAATAGACTGCCAGAACTTTGATGCAAATTATGAAACTTTGGTTTGCCACTGAAAAATTATCAATAGATAAATGTTCATTTTTTTTGCAATCGTAGAAGAGTAGTATGAGTAGATTTTATTTATTTATTATTATTGTTAATTGTTTTAAACTAGGTTGAACTTAGTTAATAAGGTGCAGTGAATAGATTGCCTTCTTCTTGCTTCACCAACCAACTTGGTATCCGACTTGGCTGAGATCTAAAGTTGCTTGGGTTAAAGCTGCTTTGGGAATCCTGGCATTGGGGTGGAGGGAGGGATCCTGGATTTTTCTCCTCTAGCTACAGATATGGTACCAACAATAAGGTGTGTGATCAATTTGGGAAGGGCTACAACTATGTTGCAAGTTTCATTCTGGTGCTGTTGAAGTAGAGTCTGATTTCTTGGTGGTTGTAAACTGGTTGTCTAGGAAGGGTGAGATTAATTGGTCTTTGTTGGATTATTTGGCCCAGTTTTTAGTTTGCTGTCAAAGATTGATTACATATAGAGTTGAGTCACATATATAATGCAAGTTTTCTTGCTAAACAAGAAAAGGTGAAGGCAAAGGTTTCATGATTAATTACTTGGCATCACAGAGAGGGAGGGGGGAATGATGTCAACTTGGAGTTTAAGGTTTGTCTACTATGAGTAAGAATTGTATTATGTACACGTGCATATGAGCAGTTCAAGCAACAAATAAAACCAATTGGATAAGATTGATGACATTTTTTTTTATCTCTCAGACAGTCTGATGGAAAAAAAAGAAGAAACATGAAACACAAAAACCAAAATTGTTGTAGGAGGAAAAGAGAGAGAACAATAGCCTGTCTTCTCTGTAGCTGCCCATAAACTTGACCTAACAATCCTGTCATTTTTCATTTTCCCTAAAACATTTCTTCAGGAAACAGTTCCTCCTTGAGTGAAGGAGCTATCCATTGTATCTAAATATAGGTAATCTCCAAGAAATTATCACCTTCCCTCTGTACTAATATCTCCTTTTCCTTCACCTTTCAATCAAGAGCTCCATTGCAATCTTTAGAGTCCCTTCCATACTTCTCCTTTCCCTCCCTGACTTCTCCCTTCTAACTATTCTGACGTTTTTTTTTTATGTAAATTGCCGACCACGGCAAAAGGGACACAGGGTTAAAACAGTTAATACAGTTGGTTGAAGTGAAATCCAATTCCTCAGCCAGTGTGAAGCTCTTTTGAAGGGCTAGAATCGCATGGTTTCATATTACTTATAGCCGAGCTAAGCTGGTCTCTCTAAGTGCTTCCCCTGATTTAAGAAATAAATTCATGGCAAAGTTTGCAGAGCCAAGACCCTCCTGAATTGTCCTCTGAAGAGGAGTTGCTTGTATTGCTAGCAACACAAACTGTTCCCAGTTCCTAAGCACTGAATCGGCCATTGGATCCAGTATCTTCAAATTCTTCTCCATTGAACTGTTCTTGAGTGCAACAAAACAAAAGACATTCTTTATAGTGGCATAATTTGTCCGTGAAACTTGAGTTATGTGACAACAAGACGATCAAAGTCTCAACTCCCTGATCATAAGTCTCTGGACTTGAAAATGAGCTCCTTTGGGAGCTTGTTTTATCAGTTAGTGGCAAGGTACATACATATGAAACTGGACAACTGATGGCATATAATCATGAAAATTGAACCAAAATCCCAGCAACCTTTGGATATTAGCAGAAGCAAATGGCTCTACAAATACAGTTTGACTATGTTTATTCTGAAGTATTATCATTATTGTTATGATGATGCTATGTAGCAAACATCATAAATTCAAAGCCAGGGAGTATTAAAAAGGGGAGTTACAACCGACTTAACTTTAAGAAAAATGTCAAGGGCTTCTAATCCAAGAGAACTTCCGAACCCACTCATCTTATACCCTCTGAAAGGACAGTCATTGTCGAGAGCAGCATAGCAATTGATCCAAATACTGCCTGCACGGATTGATCTTGATACAGTGTTAGCCACATTGATGTCCTTGGTCACGATTCCCGCTGCTAATCCATATCTAGTACTGTTTGCCCTCTTAATCGCCTCTTCAACTGTTCTGTATTCATCACAAAAAAATCTAACTCAACCATCGATCATTTTTCCTTTTTTCTTGGAAAAGTAAATGACTTGTATTAGATAAACACACAAGTATTAATTGTACTAACTTGAACTTTGCCAGCCCCAAAACAGGCCCAAATATTTCATCCTTTGCAATAAGCATTTCTTCCTGATCATCAACTCCCCAAGAATAACAAATTAGACGATGAGGATAAAACAACATAAGAAAACCGAGACAAATTATGATACCTTGATTTCACTGAAAATCGTAGGTTCAATGTAATATCCCTTCCCATCTAAGGGCTTACCCCCTGTTAATAGGGTGGCTCCTTCTCTCTTGCCATGCTCAATGTATGAAAGAATCTTGTCAAACTGCTTCTTGTCGATCTACAAATAAAACAATTAAGGGTTTGGTATAAACTAGGTTCAAAAAGATTTCTCAGATCGAACAATTAATATGATTATGTGAAAAATACATGAATTAATGATAGATTAATTCTATTTAAATTCTGTGAATTTATAAGAAAGGTTTATGCAAGAAAAATGAGAAATGATATTTACAGTCTTAGAATGTGCAAGTCTCGTGCATTCTCTTTGAAAAAAGTGCAAGTCTGGGACTCACATGAAAAAAATATTTTTTAATAATAGACCCCACTTTCTCTAAAAGAGAGTGCGCAGGATTTGCACAATATAGAACTGTATCCAACATTACTCAAGAAATATATTATTTGCAGTAATAATACCACGTATAAGTTGTAGGTAATATAAAGCTACTAGTTAGTAACTCGTTTGTTATTATTCTTGTGCTTATCATTATTCTGGTCTATTCCAGTTTTGTTGGGATACAGTCTCTCCATTACTGTCAATGAAAGCCTCAAGTCATACCTGGGGTCCTTGCTGAACTTTAGGATCAAAAGGATCCCCAACCACCCAAGCTTTTGCCTTTTCCACTAATTTATTCACAAGCTTGTCATATATCCCTTCTTGAACATAAACACGAGAACTTGCCACACACACTTCTCCCTGCAAATAAAAAAATAAAAATAAACGAAGTAATGCTTAGGTGCATATGACCAAAAAAGCAGATCAGATATTCAAATGCCAGTAGGTAGAACGTGGATGATATGTGTGGACTCATTGATGGAGTTGGCAGACAACCCTAATGATATACTACAATTAAATATCTAGTGGAGAACAGAGGAACATGATTCTGATATATAGTAATGGAAAAAGGAACAGTATTACAGTGAAGCTTAGTGGATTACACATAAGTATAATATTATAACATGGTATTAATTAGTAGACTGCGTTAAAGTCACGGTATAGTTCAGAAGAATCTAGCAAATAAACCTATAGAAGAAATGATATGTTTATTAAGATAACAGAACAAAGAAAACAGCTTCACCTTGTTGAATAGGGTGCCGAAGATAGCAAGCTGGGCTGCCATATCTACATCCGCATCATCAAAGATTATAAGGGGTGACTTGCCTCCTAATTCAAGTGAAACCACTTTCAAGTTGCTTGTTGCTGCTGCTTGCATTACTTTGCGTCCCACTTCTGTGGAGCCGGTGAAACTGACCTGAAAAACAAGAATATGCATATAGAAGATTCTAAGAGGAAATGCAAAGCAATGAAGTGTGTCAAGTGGCCACCATGAGAGCTATGACTAAATCAATAAAAACATATATTCAACTGAATTAGGAATTACAGCATCAACGTCCATATGAGATGTAATGGCTGCCCCAGCCGTAGGTCCATATCCATTTATAACATTGAGCACTCCATCAGGGATGCCAGCCTTGAACAAGAAAGAAAATAAGGGTAAAATAAAAGTATCACAAGAGACACCCATACAAACTAGGGTGACTATGAGGCATAAAGGGTCATACAACCTTACCAGCTTAGCAAGATGAGCATAATAGAGAGCAGAAAGAGGAGTTTGTTCCGCAGGTTTGACAACCATGGTGCACCCTGCAGCTAAAGCAGGGCTAACTTTCCACATGAAAATGCCGGTAGGGAAGTTCCAGGGTATGATGAGTCCCGCGACACCAATAGGCTCGCGCAAGGTATATGCATGAAATTCACGAGACATTTTTAGCACTTCTCCATGAATTTTATCAGCTGCACCTGCATAATATCGAAGGGTCTTTGCTGCCATAGGAATGTCAACGGCCTTGCCCATACTGAACAATTTCCCGGCATCTATCGTATCCAGGACAGCTAATTCTTCTACATTTTCCTCAATTAAGTCCGCAAATTTCATCATTATCCTTGCTCTTGCCTTGCATCATTAAGTACCCGGTTAATATTTTCGTCACCCGTATGGCAAATTATGGTAATCAGAGGCAACAAATTGGTTTTAGAGAGTACACATACAGAGCCTGGCAAGCGAGGCCATGGGCCATGGTCGAAAGCCTGTCGTGCAGCCTTCACTGCCAAATCAACATCTTCCTTATCTCCTTCTGCAACCTTTGCTATCATCTCTCCTGTTCTCGGATCTATCGTCTCTAATGTTTTCCCTATTATGATTTGATTTTGAGATAAAAAAAAAAAAAAAAAAAAAAAAATTTATTAACAAAAGAGAAATGCTTCTGCATATGAGCGATTACCACAATTAATGTTGGAAACGAACTTTCGTGCATTACCTCAACCAGCCGAGAAAATGGAAGGCTTTTGCATCCATTACTAGAATGAAATAAAATCACACAAAACAAGCATATTACCTATTCGTTCCCCAACTATACAGGTAGAAAGAGAGAGAGGGAGAGATTTTAGTTCAGTCTTCTCAGAAATAAGTTTAGTAAGGGGTTTGCCAAGAGAAGGAAGGGGATGCTGATGTACTATAGTCACTCGAATCTATTCAAAATCATCATAGATTTCCTTTAGCATCACTAATAAACGCTAAGTGCAGGTTCCCTTCTTTCTTTTTGTTTCAATAGAATCTCTGTGGAAGTTTATCCAATAGAGCATCGATCGGTACTGAATGAAGAGTTTGCTAGATGTATACGAACATCTCTCAATAAGTCGAAAAATCTTAGCGGCCAATTAGCAATTGGCTGAACTTGATCCTCCCCTGTATTTTTCCGTTTTACCTCCCACACATGCCTTGCACTCTCTAAAACATGTTTCTATATCGGAAGTCATTATCCTATTCTTGTAAAAGAGATCGTCGTTTTCGTTTCCCTCCTCTTCTTCTTCTCATATTTTGTCTTGGGAGTGAAAGAACAATTGCGTATTTGCATAGTTAAGAGAACAAGTTTCCAATTTTCGTATCTTCTCTTTGGTACAAAGTAACAGAAACTGCTTGTCATAGAGTCAAATCTCTTCAATCATGAAGTACAACTCAGACAAGACTCATAAAAATGGTGGTTAAAAATATGATCTAAAAGAAGTAAAAATATGAAGTAGTAAACCGTGTAGAGAGAGATCAATTAAAAACCTGAAACGGCATCGACAAATTCCCCATTGATGAACAGCTTGGTGAACTTAATCGTTGGGATTTTGACAAAAGAGACCGAGTTATGGTTGCTATTACTCTCCATAATCTCTTTCTTTCTCTCTGGCGGCTGCTGGTTTTCGGTATTCTTAGTTATATGCAACACGTACACTTTCCCTTTATAAAGCTGTAGAGTAAAGAATTTAACAGAAAGAGATGATGAAAACGTACTTTGATATATTATTTTTCATTGCTTGCTGATGTACATTCATAGGCTGTAATAATAACCATGTAAAGAGTTTGTATTTACATAAACAACTAGAGAGGGTTCAACGGCACTTGATGGGTATAGTTGGATGAAAGTTGTGAAAGATTCCAACGGTCTAGGAAGGGAAGGGACAATCTTAAATTGGCATTGATGGTCGATCTATAGTACTGTTTGAAAGAAAAAGGGAACCAACTAGCTAGCTTTATTGCTGGGACAGTTGTAATCATACTACTATAAAAACGAAAGTCTGTTCAAAAGGCTGCACGTAAGAAAATAACAGCTGCAAGATATATAGCTGTATTTTCTGACCGAATTCGCTTAAAATCAATTTGACTTTAGGTTAATGTACACTGTTTATTTGCGATCAGTTAATTCTAGCAAAATGACTATTTGCAACTAAAATTGATTGTGAATAATCTTTTAGTTGCAATAAATTAGTCACAAAAGCCCGTTTTTCTTGTATCATGTTTTGGGCCACAAGTAAATTAAATTTTATTGTAATCAATTTGATATATTATAAAATTAATTTTATTATAAAATTGATTTAATGTAACATGCACATAAAATCATGCAGGTTAGTTATTAATTCTCTAGTTTTATATTTTTCATATATAAAACAGTTACAAGATGTATATAAAATAATTAACCTCAGAAACCCGCAATTGATTAGCCAAAGAAACTCTAGGGATAGATGTACAGATTTAATTTGCAAATTCACGGTGAAATTCTCGAGTGCACAGCATGCACTCTCATCATGGTCAATGATGAGCGAGGTCCTTATTTGAGTGATTCCTGTGGGTGTTGTACATGCATGTATTCTTCATCTATGACGACTCAAAAACCCACTCAATTAGCGATGACTTTTTGTCGTTGTAAAAAAATATACCCACTCAATTAGCAACAACTTGGTTTCGTTGTAAAAAATAATTCTTCAAATAAATTGCCCGTTGCAAAAATGAATTCCTCAATTAGCAATTAACGAATGTTCTTTCCATTGCAAAATGGCCAAACTCAATTACCAACGAATATTTTCATTTCAAATATTTAGAGAATGACTTTAGCAACGATTTACTCTTTCGTCGCAAATAACTTGAAAAAGCTAATGTATATTTGCAACAATTCTTCTACGGACAGGGAAGTTGGCATAGGATTTGCACAGGGAAGGTATATTATGCCACGTCAAGTAAAACTAAAAAGAAAAAAAAAGAAAAAAAGAAAAGAAAAAAGGATGACAAAATACAATTGCCCACGAACTAAACTCAGAAGGTTGAAACTCACAAACACAAACAAAGGTGTTCATTATTTTCTGCCCGTAGAAAAATTGCAATCCATTTCCTTCATTCCCGTTCGTCTCCCTCATTCACGTTTGTCTCAAAAGCACTGATTTTGGCAACCCATTTTCGAAACCCATTCAAGTTTGTTGTTCCTCCATGACCCATTCCTCGGCTGGGCTGCACTACACTCCTCCACCACCCAACTCACCGTCATCAAATTTTTCGAATCTACCTCCACCAGTCGTCTACGTCGGCGTCATCTCTGGCAGTTGTGAACACTTCACCTCCTTCACCAGTCGTCGACATTATCTGTGGTAAGTGGGTTTATTTCCCCCAAATTTTGTTTTCATGAGGTTGTTATTGCTTCTCTGTGAAGTAACTTGTTGAGCCTAGAGAGTAAAATGAAGGTGAAAATGATTGATGATTTTGTCGATAATGGGATTATCTGTAGTTTAGAATCCAGTGATGGTGGTTGGGTTAAAACAAACTATGCATAGCCCATGTACATCATGGGAATACAATGAAACAGAGCTATCTCTCTCTCTCTCTCTCTCTCTCTCTCTCTATATATATATATATATATATATATATGTTTTTGTATATCTCCCAACAAGGGTGGGTGCAAGCGTAAATGTCATACTTGAAGCTTAACATCTTACAAGCAGGTTAAGGTGATAAACAACATTTTAGGAGAATGGCCCATGAGCTGTCGATCTGTAATTTGGATTTTCAAAGCTAATGTTTATATAATTTTGTTAGTTGTATTCGGTTTTCCATCTAAAATTCATGAAGAGAGACAATGGCCCATGAGCTTACTAGATTCTCCTTAGAGCATTAACATTGGTTTATGCATATACATATGCAAAATTACCTCTTTTGCATAGCCATTTTGTCATTCAAACAAAATTTTCACATTGGCTTATGCATATTTGAAGCAAAATAATAATAAAATATTATTATTTTATTATTATTACTTTTTTGCTAAAATCAATTTTTATATATATATATTGCAATTAACATCTACTACATACATTTGATATTAATAATACAAATGTAATAATAAAAAATATACTTTTTTAATAATAATATATTAAAAATATAATAAAATGAAAAATATATATATAATATATTATAATAATAAAATGAATGTGCAAGTAAATATTTGTTGTATTGTTGAAGGAGGGAGAAAATGAAAGGATTGTGAGAGAGAGATTGGGAGGAGAGAAATAATAATTAAAATATGATTTGTAGGGTGAATAGTGGTTATCCAAATTTGGATAAGCACTATTCATAGGTAGCTAAATATTTGGATATGCATAAGCCAATGTAGAGGGTTTTAAGGCCATATTATGCAAATATGACTTTGCATATGCATATGCATAGACCAATACTAATGCTCTTACTATTCTCTAGATAGATGGAGAAAGGGAAAGAGTACGTATCTCCTATAATACCTCCTACTGCAAATCCATCAACAAATCTATCAACCAATATAGCAACCAAGGTATTTTGAATTTTAAATCAAGTTCATTTGACTGAAACACATAATGTCTATATTTATATTACTACATCTTTATTTCATAATAATTATGGGTTTTTATGTTAGGTGATACCAATACCATTTTATCCGGATTTCTCAAACTATACGCATGGTTTCCATCCACTAATGCCACATACGTGGTTACAACCATTTGTTCCTCGTCCTGATGCCAACCCATATACATGGACTACTCAGGTGATAAGTTCGTCCCTTAAGTAGTGCGCATATTTTTCACCATGTTTCTAATCAATTTAAAACATGGATTTTTTTTTTTTTTTGTGGATATAAACTGCAAGAAAATCTAATGTCCCAATTTCACTCATCAGTTAATCCTTTTATTGGTTTACACTTCGAAAGTTCAAGCAAAATAGAAGAAATTCAAAGTGCCACACCTGACTCTAGGGAGGTTGAAGGTTTGTCTACGCCCACTGTTTCTAATATTGTTGAATCCAAAGATGACAATGAATCCGGGACACAGAATACAGTGCATATTGAGGCAGATGATAGTATTGAGGAGCCCAAGTTGGGGATGATGTTTAAATCCGAGGAAGAGTTACATTCTTGTTATAAGCAATATGGGAAACAATGCGGCTTCGGGGTAAGTACGCAAAATAGTAAGAGGTATAAGGATGGAACTCTCAAATATGTCACACTTGGTTGTGCCCGTGGAGGGAAGGCACAAAACCGGACGTCAAATGTCGCGAGGCCACGTCCGACATAAAAAACAGAATATAAGGCAAAGATAAGGGATGTTGAAAGTGTTGAGTGTACACAATGAGCACAACCATGGCTTAAGTCCACAAAAATCAAGGTTCTTTCGTTGCAATAGAGAAGTGAGTGAGTCTGTGAAGAGAGTATTAGATACAAATGATCAGGCGGGGATCCGAATGAAACCCCACTGCTCTCAACACATCAATCCCTCCTTCCATTGTTTACAAGCTGTGCCAGTGCAGCATAAAGATAAGTGAAACAGTTTCTGCAAAATCAGTCCACGGAATTAGCATTCCAGGATGTAAACAGTGAAATATCCATCACAACACAGTTCCAAATTACATACCCAACTAATAAAAGATTGCAATTTAAGCTAAAATCATGAATTTTCTCAAAGCACGTGATTCATAAAAGGGGTTGATCACACTTCGTTTCATGAAAAATTGCTAGTTCCACCATTCAATTGAACAAAAATAGACAAACAAGGCAGCTCATAATTTAGGAAAAATTGTGAATAATCCAGACCCAACGTGAACCCTTCGGTCAAATACAAACAGAATAAACCTGAGAGAGAGAGAGAGAGTACCTTCACGGAATCGAGATGGAACTCGGGTCGCGACATGGAAGAGGGAGGGAGATGGCTCTCGGGCCCTAAACCCATCTTGAGTCTTGGCTGCACTTCGGAGATGGAGGTAGTGAGAGTGAAGCAGAATTGATGGAGGGGAGAGAAATGGATTTGAACGGAGGAGGGAGATGGAGGAGAGAAGCCGAATGGATCATTTGTACGAAACACACAGTTTCATTTTCCACGTAGGCATCCCTGCGCGAAATCTCCTACGGATATCATTTTCCTATTTGCAACGAGTATTTGATTTTGTTGCATTTCTGAACACTTTACCAATGATTTACTCTTTTGTTGCAACGAGTATTTGAATTTATTGCAAAAGTATATGCAAGACATAATTCGTTGCAAAAAGTATATGTAATTTACTAACGATATACATAAGATCAATCATGGCAAAAAGTATATGTATATTATCAACAATATACTGGAATCCATTCGGTGCACTTTGACTTCTTGAAAGACACTACGCGTACCCAACTCTGGGCCGAATGGGAATCCGTTCGCTGCACTGATCTGAACAATAGCTTGTCACTAATTTTTTTGCGGTGAAACCATACTGTTGGAATGAAATAATGTCGACAAAAAGAATTTTTTTGGCCCCACTTTTTACTCTTTTGCGACGACATTAAATCGCAGCAAGGGATCACAATAGAAATTAAAAAAAAAAATAAAAAAATTCCGTTCCCCCTTCTTTCCCCCCTAGAGCATCAGCCAAATTTTAGGAAAAAAACATGAATGTACATATCTGTCTTCGTGAAGACAGTAGCAACGACGATAAATTGATGCCTTAAATTTATGCAGCACTTGACAAAGTGTATATGACAAAATACAGAACCTAAGATATTGATCAGCTCGATCGCTGCATTAATGCAAACCCTTCGAGCCACTAGAAGTATAAGTAACTTCCATTTATTGCACATTACTTTACGTACTATTTCTTTTTGGTCAGCACATGACATATATATGGAGGGTTTGTGTATTTTCCAGATTTAGCTAGCCGGCCCGAAGGAATGACGTTGATTCAAAGCCAGGGTGTATTATAAAGGGGAGTGACAACTGACTTCACTTGAAGATACTTGTGAAGGGCATCCATTCCAAAATCTTTTCCAAAACCACTCATCTTATACCCTCCAAAAGGGCAGTCATTGTCGAAAGCAAAATAGCAGTTTATCCAAATGGTGCCTGCACGGATTGATCTTGAGACGGTATTAGCCACATTTAAGTCTTTTGTCACGATGCCAGCTGCTAGGCCATATCTAGTGCTGTTGGCCCTCTTAATCGCCTCCTCAATTGTTCTGTAATTAGTCACCAGATCATAAGCCAAAATAGAGAGCGCTTTTATCAAGCTGCCAAGTGCCATCTCTAAAAATAATTAGGAGAATGAAAATAAAAACTTGGAGCTGCATGAAACCAAGAGTTCTGTATATGTGGAACCGAAGTTGGAGGGAACAACCACTTCGCTCATTATAATAGATTCATTTCGATATCGAAATTTGTGAATAGATATGACTGAAAATTGTACTCACTTGAACTTTGCAAGAGCCAAAACTGGTCCAAATATTTCATCCTGCGCTATGAGCATTTCTTCCTGAGCAAGTCGGCAAGAATAACAGCAAAGAAGGAAAGATAGACATTGTTAGAATAAAAAGTATATAATCATTAGTTTTTAGTAAGAATTTAAAGTATATACCTTTACGTCAGCGAAAATTGTAGGCTCAATGTAATATCCCTTCCGAGCAATGGGCTTGCCCCCAGTTAAAAGGGTTGCTCCTTCTCTCTTGCCTTGCTCAATGTATGAAAGAATTCTTTCAAACTGCTTCAAATCGACCTGCAAAACTACTCATATAAAACAAGCGGCTTGCCATATGTTATTGTTGTTATTATTATTACTACTTGCATGGGTCCTTCGCAGCTCTATTGCATGGGATTCCAGGCTTCAATTCCAGGAATATTTGGATTGTATATATCCTTTCTTGTTATTGTTACATGGCTGCATGGTTTGTTATTATATATGTTCCTTTATACTTTCATGGAAGCAATTCACATCATATATACCTGGGGTCCTTGTTGAGCTTTAGGATCAAAAGGATCTCCTACTACCCAAGCTTTTGCCTTTTCCACTAATTTCTTCACAACCTCGTCATATATCCCTTCTTGAACATAAACACGAGAACTTGCCACACAAACTTCTCCCTACAAATATATATACATATACACATATATACATATATCAATTAGAAAATATTTCATTCGAGCAACATTTTTATATAAAATAGCTTTCTAAAATGCAAATTTGTTAAAACAAAAAAAAAAATTAAAATAAAAACTATATTACCTTGTTAAATAGAATGCCCAAGATAGCAAGCTCGGCAGCCATATCTACATTGGCGTCATCAAAAATTATAAGGGGTGACTTGCCTCCTAATTCAAGTGAAACCACTTTCAAATTACTTGCTGCTGCGGCCTGCATTACTTTGCGTCCTACTTCTGTGGAACCAGTGAAACTAACCTGATAAATTGAGTACAAGCGTATAGCAGATTCAAGAACATGCATGTATATCCAAACTAAAGCCATAAACTTGGCCGTGAGGTTTACTCAAAATAATCGCAAAAATTTGGAGTTGCATACCGCGTCGATGTCCATGTGAGAACTTATGGCAGCCCCAGCTGTTGGTCCAAATCCGGTTACAACATTGAGCACTCCATCAGGGATGCCAGCCTTGACAAGAGGAAAAAAAGGGATAGGTGAAAAGGAAAGATTTTAGTTGGAGTAGTAGTTCACAAGAGACAGAAAAGATCACCATAAGCCATAATAATGGCATTTAAAAAAGAATATCTATATTTTTCATAGACCCTTACCAGCTTAGCAAGATGAGCAAAGTAGAGAGCTGACAGAGGAGTTTGTTCAGCAGGCTTGACGACCATAGTGCATCCGGCAGCTAAAGTCGGGCTAACCTTCATGAAGAACAAGGTGGTGGGGACATTCCAAGGGATTATGTGGCCCACGACTCCAATCGGTTCGAGCAAAGTGTATCCATGAAGTTCACGGGACATTTTCAGTACTTCACCATGAACTTTATCAGCTGCACCAGCATAGTAACGGAGGAAACTTGCTGCACCTGGAATGTCCATGTTCTTGGCGACACTAAACAACTTTCCACAGTCAATTGTTTCCAAGGCAGCTAATTCTTCTACATTTTCTTCGAGCAAGTTTGCGAATTTCATCATTATCCTTCCTCTTTCCTACAAAACCCCACCAGAGAGGAAAAGAAATGATAATTTACATGATATGTTGCAAACTTTTGGTCCAATGAATTTCCACTAAAATGTCGAGAGTTAAACTATTCTGCAATCTTTTAATTATGTAAGTTCGTCAAAAGATTTTCCATTCAAATTCATACATCATCAATGACCGTCGTCAATTAATATCATTAAATCATTCATACATCTTCATGGACGTGAACGTTACATCATTGGTACAGCATGTAGTACTAAACTCATGATCAAAGCGTGTAAACTTCATGGGGATACCCTATAGGGTACCCCAATGAATTAGTTTTTTCTCTAGTTACAACAAAATGCATAAAAATGGTTTTTTTTTTTTTTTTTTTTTTTTTTTATGATGTTTGACTTAAATATATATTCAAAGAATCGTACTCCATTTCCAATCATACACTTATGTTTTATCAGCAAATATGTGGAGAGAAGATTCTTTAAAGATGTTCACATTGTAAATTAAAAAGTACGTCCGAGGTTCATTGAAATAATATTTGGGAAAAATATATCTTGTTGAGTTTTTTTTTTAATAAGTTATTTTGATTTTTATGTTTTTTTATCGCGTAAACCAAAATACATAATCATTTATATAAGATGTATTTTGACATATGGAAATTTATTTTGGTGAGTAAAGGATCGACATATAAAAACATTGAGATTTTTTCTAAAACATGTGGGTAATGACATCACTCTTCTTTTTTTCTTTTTCTTTTTTCTTTTTTTCAGGAGCCAGTAGCCACACACGTAATAGTCCCGTTTCAAGTTTATTAAAATACCTTATTTATAGTAGAGGAAAATCATAGTTACAACAATACGCTTAACAAAGCCAAAACCAAACCAAACCAAACCAATCCATAAAACATAACTCCAAACACCAACTTTGACTAACACAAGAACCACCAACTAAGTCCAATGCACTAACGACGCAAAGCAGGAAGCCCCAACCTGTCAACCTTTAAAATCCCTTTTAGTCGATGAGGAATAGCGCTGAAGACCACCCACGTCCCAGAATCATGCTCCGAAGCCAACCTCGCTAAAGTCTACCCCTACGTTACACTCACGATATACATGTCTGACCTTATGCCTCAAGCTTGAAAGCATCTGTATTATTTCCTCCAAAAAATCTTCCAGGTACCAAATACCACAATGGCTCTTCTCCAACCAATTAACAATTAAGAGAGAATCAAGCTCTACTTCTATTTGTTGTAATCCCAACTCCAGACAGTGTTGCAAACCATAATAGAGAGCTAAAAGTTCCACCATATTATTCGTCCCAAGGTCCAATCTTTTTGCAAAAGCCAATTTTAGTCTCCCTTGGTCATCCCGAATAAGACCACCGACCCCCATATGCCCAGGATTTCCCTAACAACTCCTATCTACATTTAGTTTAAACCAACCATCCTCTAGTTTTTTTTTCCAGTTTACAAGACAAACGCGATTATTTTTTTCCCCTTTACTAGGATTGAAAACGTCATTAAAACTTGTTCATCACCAGAATGAAATTTCTTACTAGCTTTAAGCTGCAAGCCCATCCAAGAAATGGCCGCCTTTATAGACAACCATAAGGACTCCACCGAGTTCATCACTTTACCTTCCATACGCGCCTTGCATCTCCAAACCCACAACGACCATGTTAAAATGATGGGAACAAGGCCGAATAAACTACCTCTTTGAGTGGAGTGACGAGCTCTTCGGAACCAACATTCCATTTTGTCCTTCCATGGTCTATGCGGATCAAAAGGAATGCCCAAGTAGGAGGACGCACGACGCCAAATTTCAGCTGCAACCATACCTTTAGCAAGTACATGGTCTTGGTCCTCTAAACTCCCCGGAGAACAATATTCACATTTTGAAACTATCGGAATCCCCAAAGAGCTCACACGGGCATCAACACTAAGAGCAAAGTGCATTGCCTTCCACAAATTAATCGAATATTTCTTAGGCAATGTCGAACGCCATATCCAATTAGACCAACAAATCTTTGGAGCTCGGATTCGAATACAATCCCAAGCCGATTTAGACATAAAATCACCACTCAGGTTCGGTTTCCAGATGAGTAAATCCATTCCTTCCTTCTGCGCACCAAGACAGGCCAAAATTTCTTCCATTTTGTTATCACCCACCAACGCTCTGATCAAGTCCACATCCCAACCATCTTCAAGCCTGCACTCCCTCACCTTCAACTCAGGTTGCACAGTTATCGTACATGACTCCACCAGAGCACCTGACTTCAACCATGGACCCCTCCAAAAATAACACCTGCCCTTCCTGTAACCTCCATGTAGACTGATTTAAAACTTTCAGAATCATGGATACCACAAGATGCCAAAAAACAGAGCCATTCCGAGAACAAACCAGCGTAACATGCTTATCTTTAATATACTTAGCTTTGAAAAATTGGCCCATAAAGAGGATTGAGTCAACATCTTCCAAGCAAATTTCATAAATAAAGAAGATTGAACTTTCTCCAAATTTCGTAAACCCATACCTCCCTCCTAGCTCGGCCTGCAGAGTTGTTGCCATGCAACCCATTTTCGTTTTGGTTTCCCATCCGATGATCCCCAAAAGAAACTGCTCATGAGATGATTTAAGGCACTAAACACAGCCTTAGGCGCATGCATCACAGAAAGTAAATGGACAGGAATACTAGCCATAACATGACGCAGCAGAATCAAACGAGCACCAGCAGACAGTAGCTTGGTTTGCCACCCCCCAGCCTTCCTCGAATGCGGCTCAGCAAGTCATCAAAGTCCAGCACCTTTAACCTACCAGTAGAAAGTGGAACCCCCAGATACTTCACAGGGAACACCCCTTTCGTGAACGACGTCATTCGCAAAGAGTTTCGCCTCATGACAACAGTAGTATATTTGGAGAAAAAAAATAGTCGACTTCTCCTTACTCACCATCTAACCAGACCAATCCTCATATTGTGAACAAATGTCTCTGATTACTTTGAGAGATGACCGACCACCATTAGCAAATATAATAATATCATCAGCATACAACAAATGTGATATGAGAGGGTTGCCACGCGGATGAGTTAAATGAACAATTTTACCAGTCGCAAAATTATGCTTCAACAATCTAGACAACATTTCTTCCATTAAGATAAATAAATATGGGGAAAGTGGATCCCCTAGGCGTAGCCCACGACCACTCGGAAAAAATCCTTTCGCCGTCCCATTCATAACTACCGAGAACCACGGAGTCGAAATACATTGTCTGATTATCTCATAGACACGCTGGGAGAAACCAAAAGAATCCATCACATGCAATAGAAAACCCTAATCCAAACTATCATAAGGCTTGGTCATATTCACTTAAATAAAAACATTACCACCTCGAGCCTTCTTATTAATCATATGGATCATTTCTTGAGCCAGGGCAATATTTTCATAAATGCTTCTACCGGGTAAAAAAGCCCCCTGCTTAGGCGAGAAAATTTTACTCAGAATAGGAGATAACCTGCAAACCAGAATTTTAGAGAACACCTTATATATTACCGAACATAAACTTATTGGGCGAAATTTATCAAAACCAGATGGTTGTTTCACTTTTGGGATTAGAGCAATATATGAAGCTGAATAGAATCTCGGAAAAGGAACCCCATGAAAAAAATCTCTAACCGCCTCCACCACATCCACTTCCACGATATCCTAACATGATCTATAAAATCCAGATCCAAAACTATCTGGATCCGGTCTACTATCAACCGGAATTGAAAACATGGCATCCTTAACCTCTTGGATTGAAGGGAGTTGTAGGAGAGAACTATTATCCTCCTCCACAACAATATTCTCCATAGACAAAGAAAAGTCAGGGAGATCTCTATGCTATCTGGCACAAAGGAAATTACTAAAGTAATCCACGGCTCCCAAATGCATGGCTTCAGGAGTATCCAAGTGAGTACCATCCCTCAATCGCATCTCCTGCACAAGAGGCTTAGATAAAGACATGAAAGACTTAAAAAATTGAGCCAAAGCCTCCCCATTCTCCACCCAACTAAGCTTAGCCTGTTGTGATAATCTAGTTTCCTCTCGTTGCAACCAAATAGCCAGCTCCTCCTTTGCTAATAATAACGCCGCCTCAACCTCCTCAGAGAAACTAGATTGTAGTTGACATTCCAGGCGTTCAATTTCCCACTCCAAGCACTGAATATTATTCTCCGTACGCCCAAAAATCCAAAGGTTCCAATCTTTAAGAACCATTTTTAATTTTTTCAACTTGCCTGCTAAACCAAATAAACCTGCAGTCCCCATTTGCACCTGCCATACATCTCTTACAACATCCTTAAAACCCTCATGGGAGACCCACATCTGTTGAAATTTGAAGGAGGGACCATACCGAGAGCCCGAAATCGACAACACAAAAGACATTGGAGCATGATCCAAAGTGGAGCAAGATAAGAACGACACACCCGCATCAGGCCATAAAGAAATAACCTCCATATTTAACAAGCAACGATCTAATTTCGACCAACTACGTGGCAACCCCAGCTGTCCATTACACCACGTAAATTTACTCCCAACCGACTTCATCTCAGATAGCCCACACGAATCAATAAGTGCATTGAACTCATCCATAGCCACCCTTAACCAAGGCCGACCCCCACATCGCTCTGCGTCCTCCCTAATAATGTTAAAATCACCGAGACATAACCATGGGTCATCTTGCAGCATGTCCTGTTGCAGCTACCTCCACAACTCCCGGCGGTCCATATGGTTACATTTCGCATAAACCACATAGACAAATAGCAGTTTAGAATCATACACAGTAGAGACCGTAATGTGCTGATCACTTTCATTCATGACCGATACCTATAATCCTTTCCCCCAAAGCAAACATAATTTACCTTCACTAAGTTGATTAGAAAAACAATCGTCAAACTTCGAAGAATTTTTCAAAGTTTCGAGCCTCAACTCACTAGCAAAAGGCTCCGCCAACGTGACCAAATTCGATCTTAACTTCTTCACTAATTTACCTCCTCCGTGACGATTTCATCCCAAGGATATTCCAAAAGAAAGGTTTTCACATCATAAATTTAAGCGAGATGGTCTGCTAGGAACCCGAGTAGAGCTTCTAAGAAGTCTCACACCCCTAACCACATTTATTTTTTCCGAAGACTCTCCCTCTGAAGGACAGTTCTTTGAACTGCTCAAATGCCCCATATCAACACATTCAGAGTCGGAAACACACTCTCCATGCAAAACCATCGCACGCGATTCTGACATCTCCATAACAACATCACCAGCCACCACCTACTTGGCAAGGACCACCTACTCAGTAACAATCAGCATTGCACTATTTGGATTAGACACCTCATCCGACACCAAACAAACCCCCTATGTCACCACATGAACCAACTGCGATGTACCTTCCAACACCCCCTCAAAACCATCTCCAGACGTAGGGCCTTCCAGAGCCATCACTACTTCGTCCCTTAACACATCCACAGGCTCCACCACGTCTGCGGCATCAACCTCAACAACGTCTGCATGCTCAACCACAACCACCTGCCCAGCCATGCCCACTAGTTCAACCACATTTACAGTCTCAACCACCATCCTCGTCTCCTCCCTGATAACCTCTCCCTTCTCACCCTCCTCGACTGGTTGTTCCACCACTGTAACATTATTGGGACCCCCAAGTTCAATCACCGACAATGAGCCCTGACCATATGCTCCCATAAGCGCCCCACCTGACTCTTTCACAAATTGTTCCTGGCTTTTTGGCATCCAACTCTTGCCTCCATCCTCCTTCGGTTCCTCCCCCACCTTCTGTTTCCGAAGCACCACCTTCTTGCCTCCATCCTTCCAACGGCAGGTCTTAGAGTTATGCCCCTGTATATTACAATGAGGGTAGAAAGCAGGAAGATTTTCATATTCTATCTTCACATACAAACTGGATGCCTAGTGAGGAATACCAATCCATATACCATTTAACGGTTCTTTTGCCGCATCCATCTCTAAGCACACCCTGGCCCCATCTATTCTTGTAGCACATTTAGTTGCGTAATCCCGACGTAAAAACCTACAAATCGGAGCAGTAATATTTTCCAAAAAAGACTCATGATAAAACTTCGGAAGTAACCCCGGTAAAACCACCCAGACAGGAACCATCGACGGTTCTTTTTCCTCATCAAACCCTGGAAACCAGTGAAATCCTCTATAGGGCACCCCATCAATATACGTGGCTTCCCTCGATAACACCTTCAATAAATCCGGTTCATTAGAGAGACGAACGAAAACATTACGCGGCCTATGCATGGCGAACACCACAGGTTGGACCTCTAGCCCCCAACGACTCTAAATAAAGGAACGAATAGCATCTAAAGTGGGGATCTGCCTTAAGAATTTTAGGACCATTGAATACCTGAAAGGCTCCGCGGAACGATCAACCTCCTCCTTAGAGAAAATCACACAGTACTCTCCATCAATAACCTTCGCAGGATGAAAAGGAACTTCAACCACCGGGAGTGGTTGTGGGGACTGAGCCACCATAAGACCTCAGTCTCCCAACTGCCAAGCCAACAAGGCCCCGACGGTAGCCATAGTAGCCGTCAACACACAAACCAAGGAACCCTAGCAGAGCCAAATATCTAATACATACAAAAACTAAATTCAGAGAAGAAAACATCAACAAGGTGGGTAATGACATCACTCAAATTCTTAAAACTTCTCACAATTTCCTATCCAAACATCACTCAAATATAAAATACTTTTCAATTTCAATTCTTCAGCCTTTTCATATAATTATTTTCTTCAACCTTTTCAAATTCAATAAAAAAATAATATTTAAATTTTTAAAAAAATTTATAATATTTTTATTCAATTTTCTTTTCTATAATTTCTCAAATTCTAATAAAATTTATTAATTCAATCTATTTCGTTACCGTTAACGTTCACATGCAACTCTCTTAATTATATCACGAGACACTGGTGTCCGAAGGAGCCTTTAATTACCCTGAGATTCATTCAACTACCCTGCTGGCTTTCCTGTTTTTTTCCCCCACAAACATGAGTTTGACTTTGAAATTTGAGAGCACAATCACATCATATGAGCAGTAATTTTGATTTGCGCCATTCACAAACGTTTTATTCATTTTATTACTATAATTTTTTAAAATTTTTACAAACAATTTAATAAATAATTCAATTTTTTCAAATCTTAAAAAATAATCGTATCTTATCTCACTATCCAGACAAACCTTAATCCAGATTTGTCTCCTCCAATAAATATTTAACTTAAACTATCTCAATATTATTTACAAATCATCTTATTATTATATATTTACAAAATTCTCATCTCATTTTCCGAACATTCACTTAAACACTATTTTGAAATAGAAATAAAATCCAAAAATGAAAAAAAATGAAAACCAGTAAGTACTAGACGGCCTTTGAAGACTCCTCCTTGTATGGGGAAGAGGGTTTTTTTCTTTTTCTAGAAAATTATTTATGCTTGTTTAGGAGAATTTTTTTGACTTATTAAATGTTTTTGAAAATCCTATAGCACTTCTTGAATTTTATGTTAAACATGTTTCTGGACGTTTGAGTAAAAAACCATCTAAAATATAAAAAAAAAACTCCAACTTTTGACATCCAGGCATATTGAGATAAAGGATATAAGAGAGAGTAGTACATACAGAACCGGGTAAACGAGGCCATGGACCATGGTCGAATGCCTGGCGTGCAGCTTTCACTGCCAACTCAACGTCTTCCTTGTCTCCTTCTGCAATTCTTGCCGTCACCTCTCCTGTTCTTGGATCTATGGTCTCGAACGTTTTTCCTGTTGTCATTTTGAGGTTTGAAAATTCACTCAGAATTTATTTTACAATTAAAATTATTGAAAATAAGAATGTTATTGTGGCTCTTACTTTTTGTGGCAGTAAATAAAAACTTTCGTTGGCGTTTACATTGTCCCGCTAAAAATAACATATAATTGTTCCAACATTCATAAAAATATCAAAAATATATTAATTTCTTGACCAAAAAATAATATCAACTTAATTACATTTCTATTTGTATTGTTTGACCGTGAGAGTTGAGGATGACGAACAGTGGGGGTTTGGTCATCCATTACGGAGCCATTGAAGTATATATATATATTCTCCAAAAACTGTTAAGTAATCTGAAGTATAAATCAACATCGATCATTTTCCCTTCCTTTCTTGGATAATTCCTTGGCCCCGGGAACATGAAAGAACGATTAATATATGCATGTTGTAGCCTACGTATATGTAAATTAGATAACAAGATGAAGTACTTCTTTCTTCCTTTTTCAGGATTTAACTTGTACAGATTGCTTGCTAGCTTTCCATGATAGATCGAGTAATGAAAATAAAGTTGGGGTAAAAAATGGAAAGAAATTAAGAAGGAGAGGGATAATGTATATAACCTGGAAAATCTATATATACAGAGATATGTAGAGAAGTAGATCATAGATATATAGAGAGATGTAGAAAGCTAAAAACCTGAAACGGAGTCAACGAATTCTCCATTGATGAACAGCTTGGTGAACTTAATCGTCGGGTTCTTCACGAAAGAGGCAGCCGAGTTATCATCGGAGTGACTCCCCATGTATACCTCTGACCTCTGTCTCTGTCTCTGTCTTGTGTATAGCTTGCTAGGTTAATGGAGTTCTTGGTTATTTGCGACTCACACTGCATTCACAATATGGATACATATATGGGTATATATGTAAGTGACTTGAATCATGGCCGAGCTTTTGAAAATTATGTAAGTTTGACTGGCCGAGGAAATTAGAAGGTTGCATTTGTTGAATATGTAAGCACGTGGGCGACTATATCACTAGCTAGTGTCGTTGTATACTTTTTCTTTTCATTATCCCACGCACACCGAATTTCCCTCCCCTTTCTCTCTCTCTCTCCCTCCTCTCAAACTCTTCTCTCTTCATTTTTGTTTCCCTCCCCTTCCTCTCTCTCTCTCTCTCTCTCAAACTCCGGTCTCTCCACTTTCAGCAGTGGGTGGCCTATACCAAAAACATGAAAAAAAAAAACATAGAAGACTTGCTCTCCTGATTTTGATGCTTTGTTTTTCATCTTGATTTTTCATTTTGATTTTGATCTTGATTTTTATGCTGCGTTTTTCATCTTGCTCTTGATGCTATATTTTTGGTATTGTTCGTGATTCTTGGACCAACGTGAAAGCTGTCTTCCCATTGGTTATTAACAAAAATAGTAAAAATACCAACGTCGACGGTGAAACAATGGTTGTCGGCAACGTAAAGAACAGGAATGGGGAAACAATGTCTTAAGGATGTATATAGGAGTGGGGACGATGATGTGGGAAAAAAAAACAAGAGAAAAAATACCTCGCCGACTGATGGCCGGGATGAGAAAGTGGAAAACACCAAAAACGCAGGGGTTGAGTTTGGGGGTAGACTAAGGAAAGGAGAAAAGAACGACAACTGATAGGGGAAAAATTAACTGATGTGGTGATACGCTAGTTTGTGGGATTCTTTGTATCCCTAGCAGGTCTCTTTTAATTACTAATCCAATAGATAAATATTCTCGGCATTTTGTTATTAGCTAATGTGAGACTAGGATAACTAGGGCTGCAAACGGTCCTGTCCTACGATGGACCGAATATTTTCGGTCCATCATTTTTCCGGACCAGACCGGACCGAACACCCAAAGGGACCGGACAGGACCGATAGCTATTGGTCCGGTCCGGTTCGGTCTGGTCGGTCCGGCCTTTTTTTTTTAAAATAATTAATAAAAAAATTTATTTAAAATATTAAATTAAATTAAGTGACTTATTAATATGGATTATGTAACAAACTCAATAAAAAAATATTTTATATGGTCAATGATAATAAATTAGATGAAAATTATATTATTAATTTATATAATTACTATATAATTAACTAATTGATATTATATATTTATTAATTCATAGAATATTAACAAGTGTTAGTAGCATATTTAAAATTTTATATTGTTAATAGTGATAGGTTAGATGAAGATATATATAAAATATTGTTAATTTATAGAATATTAACAAGTATTAATAATATATTTAAAAATTTATATTGTTAATTGTACAATTATTATATATAAAATATATATAAAAAATATTTTTTTTATTTTTCATTCGGTCCGGTCCGAAAAAACCGTGGACCGTGGACCGGACCGAATGTTTTCGGTCCTCTAAAATGTGGACCGGACTGGACCGGTCTAAGTCTCGGTCCGGTCCGGTCCGGACCGAAACAGTCGGTCCGTTCGGTCTGACCGGACCATTTATCACCCCTAAGAATAACCAAGATTAATTTTTGTGTGAGAAAATCTATTTAAAAATTTTATTTTTTATACACCTAATACATCGTTAATGAGGGAGGACCCTTTCTACATACATCAGCTATACCAAAAAATAATTGGCGTTTCGATTTTTTTTTTTTAAGTTAAAGTGGATGTTACAATAAGTGGTGTGCTTAACACACTTATTTATTGTTGCAAAACTGAATGATATTACCTCCAAGGACCTCAAGAAACTGAAATATGGTCTGTTTCACTTTTGAATTTTTGGTAAAAAGTTTTTGATTTTTCTAATTTATAAAATGATTATTAGTTTATTTTTAGTACCTAATATTGGATTCATGAAATTTTAACATTTCAAATTTATAATATGTTCTTAATCTTGTCAATGTTTTCAACTTATGATGAAATTAACATTTTCTTAAGATGAGGAAAAGTGCTTGTAAGGGAGTTTTTGTCCCCCTTTCGGCCACAGGCAAGCCCACGAGGAGCCACCGGGAAAGTAAGTTGGAGAGCCCGACCCATGAGGAAAAGTCACCCCTTAAGTAATCTACACACAGACAAAACGTACGGTAGGGGCAGATGAGACTCACCGCCCTAACACCATCTCGATGACACCCTACCCTCTGGAACCTGCACAGACAGGTAGGCAGGAAATATGGAGAATCATCGATCTCCTGACAGCATGCATGGAGAGGTTTAACGGGGAACGCTCGCAGGATAAAGTGAGTCAAGAAGCCATAGCGCATTAATGGCACCACTACCCAAACTAAACGCCACATTAATGATGTTGCCCCAAAAGCCACACCATATTAAAGGATTTTCACAAATGAACAGTGGGAATGAAAAAGGTTCCTTAAAGTCAGGAATGGGCAATCCCCACCTAAAAACCTAGTATAAAGGTTGATCCCCATTTACGAAAAACTCTCTCTGATCTCTCTAAGTTTACGCACAAACAACTAGGAAGATATACTGACTTTGGCATCGGAGACTCTCTGGCCACCACCAAGGCCCCCCACTCTTCATGTTTGTTTAAGTGTGCATGTGAAAGCTCAAAGATCCGAGTTGCTGGAACTCGGCCCAAAGGCGTACAAAAACGACGTAAACAGTGACGCTGTCTGTGGGATCTCTATAGACTTCACGTGTCTTTCGTATGCCTGCGACAATCCCTTCTCAGACAACTCAGGGGCAAGAAGAAAAGATGTTGACAAACATGGAAGCAAGGTTCTCTGTGATGGGACAGTTGTGGGAAAACTAACTACTGAGGTGGAAACCCCCAGAAGGAGAGAAGGACGCTCAAAGTAGCCACGACCGAGCCATAAAATGAAGCGGAACCCAGTAACAACGAGCACGTGGGATCCAGGAATACAGGAGAAGGAGGTGATGCAGAGGAAGAAAGAAAATAATGCAGGACGAGCTGCGTAACCTCAAAAGAAAGTATAGAGAAATGGTGAAGAAGATGGACACTTCGTCATCAGTAGGCCAATTGCTCACCAATACAGGCCTACCCTACATCTAGGAGGAGATGGCCGTGCCCCTATTGCCAAAGTTCCTAGTGCCCCTCATGGTCATGTACGATATGACTAGAGATCCTCTCGAACACCTGAAAACTTTCAGAGCCCACATGACTCTGCATGGTTTTCCGGGAGAAGTAGTCTACAAGGCTTTCCCTCTAACTCTAGCAGGGCCGACAAAATTAGGGTTTGGGTCTTTGGCACTCGGGTCCATAGACGGCTTTGGGGAGCTGGCCTATTCCTCACACAATTTCTGGCAAGCCAGAGAAGGAGACGCCCCGTGTTGTACCTCCTCACCATCAAACATAGGGAAGACAAGAGCCTGAAGGCATACCTGTCTAGGTTCAACAAAGAATGAATAACTACGAGCAACCAGGACGAAAATATAACTTTGGCGGCACTTTTAGGAGGAGTGTGGCCTCGATCTAAGTTCATGACAAAATTGGCAAGGAGAACTCCTGCCACGCTATGAGAATTTATGGATCAAGCCGATAACTATATCAATACCAAGGACACACTTCAGGCCTTGGCCGAGTTTAGGAGGAAAGAACTAAAGTAGGCGGAGAAGAAAGGGAAGGCGCCAACCAGGGTCAAGGCCCGTGAGAAGCCAGAAAAAGGGTCGTGCGACAACTGTAGAGAAGAAGCCCTTACAAAGGGCCTGAGGCTTTGATTTGACTAACCAACACTCTCCATCCAGAAAGACGACCGCCAACCCACCCAAGAAGACGATTACAACAGTGCCAACCACCTCTATTGAACCTACCACCAATCCCCCACTCATAACACTGAATATTGCATTTCCTTGAAAAAGGGGAGAGAACAGGCTGGACGGTCGAGGTGGCAATACCCTCCCACCCAAAGGCTAGAGCGAGAGTGGAGGCAGAAATCGTGGGAAATAAGTGCGAAGAGAGTCAGAGGTCAAGGAGGGAAGGGAGCTCGAGGAAAAGGATGGTTGCGCAGGCCCAACGTGATTGCCCTAACATACCACATCAAGAAGAATCACTGCTAGGAAAAATCAAAACCATCGCGGGAGGGCTCGTTGGCAGGAGCGCAACCTCATCAGGGTGAAAGGCGTACGCCAGGCGAGCGAGATACCAAGAAGTATATTCAGTAGGGTGCCTCCCCACCAAGTATAGAAGAAAAAAATCGACCATTTCCTTTGGAGAAGACGATGAGGAGATGGTCCTCTACCCGCATGACGACACCCTAGTTGTGACTATACTAGTTGCTAACTTCACTACTAAGAGGATCCTTATCGACAACGACAGCTCAGCAGACACCTTGTTCTAGGAAGCCTTTACACGGATAGGGATAGATGCCTCCCAGCTCCAACCAACCCCCATGCCACTGAAAGGTTTTCGAGGACATGGTTCGGGCCAGTAGGAACCATCACACTTCTCGTCTTGGCAGTCAGCTCCCCCTCGATGGCCTCTATCATGGTTAACTTCCTGGTGTTGAAGGCTCCTTCGTCATACAACGCCATAATTGGCATACCCACCCTCAACAAGCAAACGACAATAACATCTACCTATCACTTGAAGATGAAAATTCCGATCTCTCAAGGGGTGAGCGAAATTAGAGGAGAACAAGTACCCTCAAGCGTGATTTATGTTTTGAAAAAGTGATAAAGTGATTTATGTTTCGATTGGCTATCCACAGAATGCATAACCCTGCCACAGGTTAAGCATGACCTCTATTCTTAGTGCAACCGATTTGGTGACAAAGTGATTTATATTTTGCTTGACTAATCACATAATACAAAACCCTTCCATGGGGTAAACATGGCATATGTTTCTGATGTTGTTTCATTACGCTTATGCCTAAGGTCTTTTGTATATAAATTATTATTGAAATGAAATGTTTCTGAAAATACCACTGCATTTCTTTTTCTTGGGAATTGTCTGTTTATGCATTATGTAAGTAGTTCATATTTACACATTAGTATATGTTCGCTGCTTACTGATTTGTTGATAACTCACTCAATTATCTCCATTATTTTTTAGATGAATTTGAGGTTCTAGCTAAGGACCAAGAATAAGTACGGGTGGAATTGGTACTTGAGCGTATAGGAGTAAGTGCCTAAGAGGCACAATTGGGTTAATAGATTTGAAATAAGTGACAAAGGGTATAAGAGACTATTGGTTGGTTTTAAACAGGAAATTAGTTATTTTACCTTTGAATAGTTTTTTGAGACTTTGTGGAGTTTTCTTTTATTTTATATGTTAGATTTTTTAATAAATGAGTTTGACATGTTATAGAGCGACTCCCTTAATTTCACATTCGGAGTCTATGCTTGTATGAATAATGTTCCTACCCTTGTGCATATAATTCATCCTAGCGTTTCAGTCAACTACGTCGGCTTCCTCGTCTGTTTTCAATAAATGAACAATTTGGGGAATAAAAAAAAGAAGAAGAAACCATACGCAATATTCTTCATATGGAGCACTATTGCGTCAGTAGGAAATTAGAAGGCTGCGTTTGAAAATACTAGGTACTTCTTTCGCTTGTGTGGACAGTCGTACCACAATATTATGGCTATAACTTTAGTTTGTTTTCACCATTCATCTTATCTTATCTAATCATTACAAGTTTTTTTAAATTTTCACACAAAATAAAATAAACAAGATCAATTTTTTAGATCCCAAAATAAAAATAATATTAAAAAAATATTTTCTAACAATATTTTCTTTTAACTTTTAACTTTAATCACAATTATTTTCATCTCATGTCATATGCGAAAACAAACTATAAGAGTTTTATAAACTTGACTTTTGATCCAAATATTTGGAGATTTGTAGGTTCAATTGCAATAAGATTCTTAGAAGAAGAGCTGCAATTTCCAATTGATGAGGTAAGAGCTTTGACATTGGCTTCATCAAAATCATGATCTTCAAAATTTATGAAAAGTACATGTTTTTCATAAATCCAAAATCTCTATATTCATAACCATATATTGGATTAGCCATTGGATTCAAAAAATAATAACATAATATTATTTTTTTAATAATAATTTTTTTAGACTTTTTATATATTTTACAATTACACTAACCATATGTACACTAATAATTTAGTTTGACACTTAAATTATTGTTTCCCAACTTATTTTTTCCCTCAACCTAATTACCCAACAAACACATTTCACAGACTAATTTTCAAACCTAAACTAGTAGTGCAGCATATCTCCATAAATCTAACTAACTTAAGTTGCTGTCATCACACAAAATAAATAACAAACATTTTCTCTCGAGCAATCATTCCACAAATCTAACTAACTCATGCGGGCCTGCCTCAAGACATGTCATATCTAGGACTAGGAGAAGGAAATTAATTCCTATACATTGTGGGATATTTGGTCAATTAACCAAATAACAGCGTTTTTGTTGTCTTGAATCACCGAAAATTGCAGAGTTACTGAACTAAAAGGAGTACACTAAGGAGAGGTAAGCAGCCTTCATCAGTTAGTGCTTTTACCTTGGAAATTTTGATTTCTCATATGTAATAAGCTTTTAAGCTCTTTCTCCAAAGCAGTAATTAAGAACATCCACATCTCATCGTTCATTAATTACTTAATACAGAAAAATGCAAAATCGACCTACTGTAACACTAAAGATGGGAAATTAGGGAATTCTCACTTTGAGGGGAGAGGGCCTCTAGGGTTAGAGAGAAGATGAAGAAAATGAAATTTTTATTAATATTCTAGATATCCCTTCATTACATACGCATTGTTTCTTATAGAGGAACCATAACAGATTTTGCTAGACATTGGGCCCTAGCAATATTCGCATGTGATAACTGCTGAAATTACAAGTAAATGAAATAGCCAAATGAAATGTACAGTAAATGCAATTAATAATTAAATGAAATGCAGCTTCTAGGTTCCTTATCCTTTAAGTGTTGGCGCAACCCTAGCCCTTGATCTCATCAACGATACATAACTCTCCCTTTTACCTCCCTTGATCGAACCCAGCCCCTTCTTCCCATCTCTTCTGCCAAAGTTAGGGTTTTCTCCATTTTCCATCGTGACAGAGCCTCCCTTCCTCAAAACACCTTACCTACAAAGTGTGGGTAGGTGCTTTTCAGTTTGTGGAAGGCTTCCCAAGTGGCGTCTTCATCTCTTTGCCCCTGCCATCGGATCAAAACTTCTAGCAATGGTAAAGTTCCTTGCTTCTGAACCCTTCTTCCCAAAATGGCCTTTGGTTTGGGCTTAAGGATTCCCATGGAGTCAACTGGTGCTAGTTGTGCAAGGGGACTCACATCCTTTCCAAGTTTCTTCTTCAACATCTAAACATGGAAGACCAAGTGGATCTATGCTGTCTCGGGGAGTTTAACTCGGTAAGCCACTAACTCTATCCTCTCTTTAATTTTGAATGGGCATAGAACCTAGGAGATAGCTTCACATTTTTTCTTTGGGCCACTGATTTTTGCCAATAGGGCAAACACCTGACAAAAACCCAATCCCCCACTTCGAAATTTACCTCCTTCCTTCTTAAATCAACAAACTTTTTCATCTTCTCATGGGTCTTCTTGTAGATTTTGTCGTAGCAAGGGGATGATGTTTTCTATGGCTTGGAGTGTGGAATCTACGGCATCAATTGGTGAGGTACCTTTTTAATAACTTAGCATGGGTGGGTGAGGATAGCCATAGAGAGCCTCTGACTAGCTGTCTGTTTGGGAATGGTAGGATGAGCTGAAGGCAAGATGTACCCCTTGTTGTTTGAATAGTTCACGCCAGAATTTGCTAGTGAAGGACTTATCATGGTCTGAGATTATGGCCTTGGGCATCCCATGTAGCTTAAAGATGTGTTTCATGAACTGTTGGGATAGGGTTAAGGTAGTGTAGGGATGGTTTAGGCGAATGAAGTGGCTGAACTTGGTTAAGCGATCCACTACCACCCAGAGACAATTAAACCCATGGGAAGTTGGCAGGCCCTTAATGAAGTCCATTGAGATGCTTGACCAAGGTTTGGAGGGAATATCTAGGGGTTGTACTAGGCCACCTGGTAATTGGTTCTTGGGTTTCGCCCTCTGACAAATTTCACAAGCCCTCACAAATTCCTTAACCTCTTCCTTGAGCTTGGGCAAATAGAAATCCCTTTTAATTCTATGCAATGTCTTATCATATCCAGAGTGGCCCCCAGCTGGGCTAGTATGGAACAGTTCCAACAATCTGAGCTTGTAAGACTGGTTGTTGGCTATAAATACCTTGTTTTTGTAATAGACAAGCCCCACCCTTAGGCAATAATTAGGCCTCATCTTCCCTTCCGTAATTTTCTATTTTAGAATCTATATGTTAAGGTCCTGCTGATATAACAATTGTAGCTCCTCCAATAACTCCAAATTAGGCAAGGAAATCATAGTTAGAGATAAGAACTCATCATCTTTCCTTGACAAGGCATCAACAACCTTATTGTCCTTCCCCTTTTTGTATTCCACTAGGAAGTCATACCCTAGGAGTTTGGACACCCACCTTTGTTGCATGGGGGTCCCAACCTTTTGATCCAATAAGAACTTTAAGCTTTGGTGATCAATTTTAACTATGAACCTAGTCCCCAACAGATATGTTCTCCACCTTTTGACTGTAGAAATCATAGCAAAGAGTTCTTTATCGCAGGTTGACATAACCAAGGCTCTGCCTTTCAAAGCTTGACTAAAAAAAGATATAAGATGCCCATTTCGTAACAGCAATACCCCTACAGCCTTCCTCGAAGCATCACACTCAATGCTGAAGGATTCTGTAAAAGTTGGGTAAGGCTAGGACTGGAGGCCTCATCACTGAGTATTTTAACTTCACAAAGGCCTCCTCGGCTTCTTCATTGCATAAAAATCCATTTTGTTTAGTAAGCTGGTAAGAGGAGCTACAATTCCCCCGTAGGCTTTAATAAACCTCTTGTAATAAACTGTGAAGCCCAAAAATCCCCTAAGGGATTTTAGTGAAGTGGGCCTAGGCCATTCCCCCATTGCTTTCAGCTTTATTGGATCTGCCTTCATCCCTTGTGTTGAAATGAGATACCCAAGATAAGCTATTTCCAAGCTGCCAAACTGGCACTTGGACCTCGTAGCAAATAATTGGTGTTGCCGTAGGGTGTCTAGTGTAAGCCTCATGTGTTGTAGATGTTTCTGTTCATTAGCACTATACACTAATATTTCATAAAAACACATGAAAATAAATTTCCTTAGGTATGGTTTGAAAATAGTGTTCATAAAGCTAAAGTGGAAGGGAGCATTGGTCAAGCCAAAGGGCATGACCAAAAACTCATAAAGCAGTTTTGGGGATATATGCTCGGTTTAATCTGATCAGGTGTAAGAAGAGCGCAAATCTAGTTTTGAAAATATGGTAGATCCCTCCAGTTCATCCAATAACTCCTCCATTACAGGAATAGGAAATTTATCTTTTATAGTAGCACTATTTAGGGTTCTATAATCTACACAAAGTCTCTAAGAGCCATCTACTTTTCAGACTAATAGTACTGAGAGGAATATGGGCTTTGGCTAGGCTGTATCATCCCTATTTGTTACAGCTCTTTGATGATTTTTTCAATTTCATCTTTCTAACAAAAATGATAGTGATATGGTCTTACTGAAATGGGTTTTGTACCAGGTTGTAAAACAATGGAATGGTTATGGGTTCTATGGGATGGTAGGGTTTTGGGTTCAACAAATAAATCTTGAATCTGTTTGAGTAGGGTTTGTAATTCATGTGATTGGCTAGGATTAATTTTTGCTTGGCCACCTTCTAAAGACTGTAGCAACAGACCTTTTTTTCCCACCTTTTCTCCCCAAGAAGTCCCCCCACTTTAATCAAACTCGACTACACCAACCCCCTTAACACTACCTTCTTTCCTACATTCATAAACTACATGGACAGATCTTGAAAATTCCAGAGAATTTTCCCCAAATTCTGCAGCCAAGAGACTCCCAAGCCCATGTCACAACCTGCCAAACTCAGAATCTAAGTATCAGTTAAGAAATCAGATCCCTGAATGCTCAAAGGAATTTTTTCAATTATGCCCTCACTGCTCACCACTTCACCATTAGCCACCCGTACATTAACTTGGGTAGATTTATCAAATTTTAAACCAGAGACTATCAAAATGCTAGGATCTAGGAAATTATGGGTACTCCCCGTGTCAATAAGGACTACAATCCCACATTTCCCAAAATCTGCACTCACCCGCATAGTTTCAGGATTTATGGACCCTATTATGGCATGAAGGGAAATTTCATGGCTTCCCTTGAGGGTTCCTAAATCTAAAATCACCTCTTTAGCCTTTTCCCCTTCATTAACCAGCTGCTGCACCACTTATTCTCCCATTTCCTCCTCTACACTCATAGATCTCTTCAATCAAGTATAATTTTGGTTTTTGGCACCTGTGGCCAGGACCCTATTTGGCCTCACAATTGTAACAAAGGCCTTTTTCCCTTCTGCTTTCATTTGGTTTTGGCTTATTTTTTGGACTAGTAAGTGAGTTCTGTTTGGGTTTTTGTTTGGGTAAACTACTGGTCTATTTGGAGTTTTAAGGATGACAGTTTCAGTGGGGTGTATGATGTTCCCTTGTTCTCCCTTTTTGGTGATGCTAACATGTTCCTTTTGAATTCTAGCTAGGTTGTAGGCTGAGATGAGGTTGTAGGGGTGAAACATCCTCACGGGTAGTCTAATTTCGTCTTTGAGATCACTCAAGAAACAACTCAATTTGTATTGTTCAGATAGTCCCTAAGCCTGTTGGAGATCTTTTCAAATTGGATTTTATAATCCTCAACATAGCCAATCTGTTTGAGGCTTGTGAGGGCTCCATGGATAGTTAGTAGGGCCTTCAAAAAACACTCTCAATCCACTAATCCCCCTGATTCATCCAAGTCTTGAAAACCATGTGAAGGTCTTGCCCTCCATATGGAAAGAAACCAGGCGTAACCTATGTTTTAGGTAAGGTGTTGTGAAAGGTAAAGAAGTGTTTTATACCTTGTACAACCACCCTTCAGGGTCTTCTCCACTAAAAACTTGAAAGTCCAGCCTAATGGACCTGGTATGTATGTCTCCCACATTTACCATAGCTTGTTCTGAGTTTGGATCGAGATTACTTGATGATTCTCCATGCTGATATTGATTCTTCTTTTGCAATTTAGTCATGAGCAAGGACATCTGTTGAGCCACAGCTTCCACTTGGCGTTGCAGAGCAATGACCTCAGTTTCCACTGTCCTGAATTGTGACCCCGTATTTTTTTTTAAGTGTATTGTACTTCTCTTGTAATTGGTTCAGGCATGTGCCTCCAGCCATGGTTGGTATGAGAGGAATGATGGCTCTGGATACCAATTGTAATACTAAAGATAGAAAATTAGTGAATTATCACTTCAAGGGGAGAAGGCCTCTAGGGTTAGAGAGAAGATAGAGAAAATGAAATTTATTTTAATATTCCATATATCTCTTCATTACATACGTAGTGTTCCTTATAGAGGAACCATCACAGATTTTGCTGGATAGTGGGCCCCAACAATATTTGCATGTTATAACTACCGAAATTACAAGTAAATGCAAAATGAAATGTAAAGTAAATGCAATTAACAATTAAATGAAATGCAGCTTCTAGATTACTTATCCTTTAAGTGCAGGCGCAACCCTAGCCCTTGATCTCATCAACGGCACATAACTCTCCCTTTTATCTCCTTTAATCGAACCCAACCCCTTCTTCCTATCTCTTCTGCCGAAGTTAGGCTTTGCTCCATTTTCCATTGTAACACCTACTAATATCTACAGAGTCTCGTTTCAGTCAAACTACCGAAGCTAATGCAAAATCGATCAAAAGTATGAGGAAGATAAGGCTAAATGGATCAAAATTAGAGGAAGATGAAACTGAGGCACCAGCATACTAGTGTAAACGCAAGTGACATAGATTAGAGCTTCTCTGGGACCAGACATGGCCTCTAGTAGGGTGGTGTACCCAGGCCCTGTATGGCATCACGTGCCCATGTGTGCATCATTCTCCCCCACTGCTCCGTGTTTCAACACCATTGCATTCATCGCCATCGATAATGGTACACACAGAGAGAGTTACAGAAACTAGAAAGAATAAGAAGTAGAGGATTGATGTGGGTGAACAGATGACAATGGACCTTAAGCTTTTAACTCAAAATTATAGCTGGGTCGAAGCTTTCTAAACTCAGGTCATGCGAGGAAGCTAGAGAAGGCCACGGATCTAGGTGAAAAATTGAAGATGCAGAGAGGATCTGGTGTACTATGAAAGCGAGAGAAAGAGAGAAAGGGAGAGTGAAAACAGGCGGGGATGAAAATAAAGTGAGAGAGGGAAAAAGAAAAAAAGGCCGTTGTGGGATTAAACTAGAATAAAAAACACATTTGGTTGGTGAACAGTAGCACACTAAATATGAAGGAAATCAGTGTTTTACTGTAGCTCAAAGTTTCCAATTTATCTTTTGACTAATCCAATGCACCTGTGTTTAGAAGAAATAAGTTCTATTTTGCATTTAGCTAGGCTTTTGATGAAGCTAATGATGGGTTGAAGCTTTCTGAACTCAGGTCGTACGAGGAAGCCAGAGAAGGCCACGGATGTTGGAGAAGCCAGAGAAGGAAATCAGTGTTTTACTGTAGCTCAAAGTTTCCAATTTATTTTTTGGCTAATTCAATGCAGCTGTGTTTGGAAGAAATAAACTATATTTTGCATTTGGCTAGGCTTTTGACGAAGCAAATTTTGGGTCGAAGCTTTCTGAACTCAGGTTGTGCAATGAAGGCAGAGAAGGCCACGAATGTTGGAGAAGCCAGAGAAGGCCACGGATCTACTTGAAGAATCGAAGATGCAAGGAGGATCTGGTGTACTGCGAAAGTGAGAGAAAAAGAGATAGGGAGAGAGAAAACACGCGGGGAGGAAAATAAAGTGAGAGAGGGAAAAGGAAAAAAAAAAAGGCCGCTGTGGGATTAAACTAGAATAAAAAACACATTTGGTTGATGAACAGTAGCACGCCAAATATGAAGGAAATCAGTATTTTACTGTAGCTCAAAGTTTCTAATTTATCTTTTGGTTAATCCAATGCAGCTGTGTTTGGAAGAAATAAACTATATTTTGTATTTGACTTGGCTTTTGATAAAGTTAATGCCAATACTCTAATGAGATGGCAGAATTGACTTGCTATAAAAAAGAGGTGTGCATTCCTATCGTTGTTGTACATTAATAATAAGGGTTCAGCACCCACTGAGTTGGTATATATCCAGGAAATCGACAACGCCTGGGTTCAATTCGAACTCCGATTTACATATGCTTTGATCCGACTCCAGCTCCGACTTATCGGATCAAAATCGGATTTGAGATTTTTTTGGCTTCATATTTTGGACATTTTTCAATAAGACTTTACATATATCAAATAGTTTTTTTCTAGCTTTCAATTAGATTCAAGTTTACTAAAAAAATTACCCAAAAAAAAAAGAAGAAGAAGAAAGAAACAGAGTTTAGATATTGAAAAAGTCAAAAAATAGAACTAAAAATATTTTATATGCTATTCAAACCTGAAAAATAAAAAATAAAAAATAAAGAAATAAAAAATATACAATAGGCCCTTTAGGTTATTCTTGATATATTATTATTCAAAATTTCATATTAGAGTCTCACACTTTCAAATCAACTAAAAATAAAATGTCCATCCATCTAGCCAAAGCCCAAGTTAACAACCAAGGCCTTATATAACAACTAACAAGTAAGAGCAACCGTGAGCCGTCATGGTCCAATAGTAATGTTCTTCATCCAATCATTCACTGTGAATAAATTACAAATAGGAAGCATAACCAGCTGCTCAAATACAAGCGAAATACTACATTAGAATCTAGTTACATATTACTATATTGTAATCTAAATAATAAATTAATAGTCTTACAGTATATATATCTATATGATACATGGTACATGACTCACTATTAACTAGACAAGTTTCATCTGCCCTAATATATGTAATATATATAATAGTGATACTATGATATGTAGTTTATGCATATAATAGATTATTAGTCAATTAATGTTATTCTTTAATAATTATCACATTGATTATTAGTATATTAATATTCTTGAATTTAACTATATAAGTTATAGACTTGTTATACAAGTATATAAGGATCAATATATATGCTATTTTTTATAGTGAGATGAGATGAGATGGTTTTAGATGAGTTGAATAAAATATTATTAGAATATTATTATTATTTTGAGATTTGAAAGAGTTGAATTATTTATTATATTTTACGTAAAAATTTGTTAAAGTTAAAATAATAAGATGAGATGAGATAAGACAAAACCATCTCTAAATCCAAACAATGCAAATAATAACTATTTTTATTAAAGTCTGAGTCCGAAGGGTCAAAGTCGAATGCAGAGTCAGAGGTAATGTCGGAATTAGAGTCATTTTTGGATTTTTTCAGAGCCCTATACATTATACTGGATCCCAACTTATGAGGGGATTTAATTTGCAAATCAAATATTGATCCATATACAGATTACAGAAATTAACGATGGTCGAGAAGATAAAGCAGTCAAGCTGTAAAAGTGTAGAGGTAGGTCAAGTCACTGAGCTGACCAAGATACAGAACTCAAGACATGCAATGAGGCATGAGCCCAAGATACGTACGTCAGAACTCAAGAAGTATACATAACTTCCATTTATTGCACATTATTGTATTTTTGTCCACATGATTTGGCAGATCTGAGTGCGGGGGGAACATTGATTCAAAGCCAGGGAGTATTATAAAGGGGAGTTACAACAGATTTAACTTGAAGATATTTGTGAAGGGCTTCCAATCCAAAATCTTTTCCAAAACCACTCATCTTATACCCTCCAAAAGGGCAGTCATTGTCGAGTGCAAAATAGCAATTAATCCAGATGGTGCCTGCACGGACTGATCTGGAGACGGTGTTAGCCACATTCAAGTCCTTGGTCACGATGCCTGCCGCTAGGCCATATCTAGTGCTATTCGCCCTCTTAATCCCCTCCTCGATTGTTCTGTAATTATTCATTGAATAACCAAAAAGTCTTGAGAGCTTTTATCACATAAGCTTAATTAAGGGGTACCTCTAAAATATAGGATCATGAAAATAAAAATTTAGAGCTGCATGAAACCAAAAGATTGGGTAAACGTGAAATCTAAGACTATTCATCTGGGTTCCGGTCCGGGTAAGTAAAAACATTTTCATGGCAAAAGTTGTGGTTGGAGGAGAAAGAAGAAGAGGAGATAAATGGAAATTCTACTCACTTAAATTTCGCAAGGGCCATAACTGGTCCAAATATTTCATCCTTAGCTATAAGCATATCTTCCTGAGCAAGTCACCAAGAATAACAATGAAGAAGAGAAGACATGAGTTGTTAGAATATAAATTAAATGATTAAATTACCTTAAAAAATTAAGATGATCCTAACGTACATGTTGTGAACTGATCAAAAGTATATACCTTTACGTCAGCAAAAATTGTTGGCTCAATGTAATATCCCTTCTGATCAGCCACGGGCTTGCCCCCTGTTAAAAGGGTCGCTCCTTCTCTCTTGCCATGCTCAACGTATGAAAGGATTTTTTCAAATTGCTTCAAATCGACCTGTACATAAATATAAAACAGAGCATTTTTATAGGAACGTACCCTACTAATATAAAACTCTCAGGCTTACCATGTTTTATTGCAAATGTTGTTATTGTGGTTATTATTATTGAGGAATGTTTCATCTAGAAAGAGATATATATTCACACAAAAGTAAATTCACAGATTGATCATGTGGATTGATATGATATGTCAAATTGTATAATTATTTTTATTGTAAAGTAGATATGACGAATCACATGAAACCACGTTAAGTTATGTACTTTTGTGAGATTTCTATGAAAAAAATTTAACCCATTTTATTATTATTACTACTTGGGTCGACCTTTGCAGTTTTATTGGGATTTCAAGGCTCCAATTCCTGGAATTGGATTGTCTCCTTAATTTCTTGTTCTCGTTGGCTGCATGGTTTGCCATTCTCATGGAGGCTCAATACAAATTGAGGCCTAAGACAAAATTTAAGTGATTCATTCGTAAAAATATAAATTACTATATGGAATAATTTTTAAAATTTTTCAAAATTTTCAATAAAATAAGATTTTATTTAAAATCTTTAAATGAAATTTTTTTGAATTTATATTTAATACAACAACGTAAAATGAGGCCTCAATACAAATTTTGTATCTCAATTTAGTAAGATTTTAAAAAAGTTATTTAAAATATAAATAATTCATTGTATTAAATATTAGATTTAGTATTATGAGGTCTTGCACACGTTAAAAAATATAAAAATTATTTAAAATTTTATTTAATAAAATGGTTTTCATTTTTATTTTCTTTAAACATTTAAAAAAAATATCTCATTTTTATTTTCAGAAGCCTTAGATAGAGTTGAGGCCTTAGGCAATGGCCTAAATGGCCTTGCCATTGAGCCGGCCCTGGCCATTCTATTCCTTTGCACTTTTCCACCAAAATTTAGAAATAAATGAAAGCTTCACTTCTTACCTGGGGTCCTTGTTGAGCTTTAGGATCAAAAGGATCCCCAACCATCCAAGCTTTTGCCTTTTGCACTAGTTTCTTCACAAACTCATCATATATTCCTTCTTGAACATAAACACGAGAACTGGCAACACATGCTTCACCCTGGGAAAAAAAGAATATAAAATTGAGAAAGAAAAAATGTTATTTGAGCAACCTTTTTATACAAAAGAGCTTTCTAAAATGCAAATTATTTGTTAAAATGACACACAAAAAACTATTTTACCTTATTAAACATGATGCCAAAGATAGCTAGCTGGGCGGCCATATCTACATCAGCATCATCAAAAATAATAAGGGGTGACTTGCCTCCTAATTCAAGAGAAACAACTTTTAAATTGCTTTCTGCTGCGGCCTGCATTACCTTGCGTCCTATTTCTGTGGAGCCAGTGAAACTGACCTGATATATTGTGAACAAGGAATATAGCAGATCAATTCAAGAACTTTCACACACAAATTACAGCAATAAAGCTGGCTGAGAGATTTTCTCAGAATACTCACAAAAATAAATAAGACAAGGTGATACGTACACTTGGTGACAAACTAGAAATTGCGTACCGCATCAATGTCCATGTGAGAGCTTATTGCAGCCCCGGCAGTCGGTCCAAATCCAGTTATAACATTGAGCACTCCTTCAGGGATGCCAGCCTTGACAAGAGCGACAAAAAAGATAAAACGGAAAGGTTTTAGTTGGACTGCATGTATGATGGAAAGACCAATAGTACCATAAGTCTTAATAATGGCATTTATCGGTACGAAGAATGCCTAAATTGTTCTAATGGTACCCTTACCAGCTTTGCAAGATGAGCATAGTAGAGTGCCGATAGAGGAGTTTGTTCAGCAGGCTTGACGACCATAGTGCACCCAGCAGCTAAAGTGGGACTAACCTTCATGAAGAACATGAAGATAGGGTGATTCCAAGGGATAATGTGCCCCACGACACCAATAGGTTCTAGCAAAGTATATCCATGAAGTTCACCCGACATCTTCAGCACTTCTCCATGAACTTTATCAGCTGCACCAGCATAGTAACGGAGGGTGTTTGCTGCATATGGTATGTCCATCGCTTTACCAACACTGAACAACTTCCCACAGTCAATGGTATCCAGGGCAGCTAATTCTTCTGCATTTTCTTCAAGCAAGTCCGCGAATTTCATCATTATCCTTCCTCTCTCCTACATAGCCCCGCCAAAGAGCAAAAAGAAACGATAATTTACCTTAGACATGTTGCAGAGTCTTGGTCCATTGAATTAGCACCAAGAAGTGGAGAGTCAAATTATCTTGTAATCTTTTTTTATCAAACAACTACCTGCTTAAGTTGTTGGAATTGGGAGAAGGTTTTTTTGTTTAAAAAATTTTGTAATAGCAAGAACTTTATTATATTCTAAATGATTTTAGATGTTTGATAAAAGCAAAGATTCTAAAATATCAAAAACTCCGTAGACATCAAAACATGAGATAAAGGACTACAGAGAGTGGTACATACAGAGCCGGGCAAGCGAGGCCATGGACCATGGTCAAAAGCCTGACGTGCAGCCTTCACCGCCAACTCAACATCTTCCTTGTCTCCTTCTGCAATTCTCGCTATCACTTCTCTTGTTCTTGGATCTATCGTCTCGAACGTTTTTCCTATTTGCATTTGGAAATTCACCCAGATTTTACGTAAACAACTAAAATTATCTACAATTAATATTAATGCTACTGAATGTGAGTAATTACTACGTACAAATTAGAGACAGGTCGTTGCAACAAGTGACTTTCATAAACCTAGTGTGAAAACGACACTAAATGGAAATATCCATATTGCAAGAGACAGGTCAGTGGACTTTCATGAGTACATGCTATATGCTTCTCTTATAATTTCAATCTTTTTTCTTCCAAGAAAAAAAATAATTCAAAATAAAGGTGTTGATAAAATTAATGGAGATCCTGATCTCTAGTTGTTTGACTATGTAAGAATTTAAATGGTCCAAGACAAACAAATAAACGATATTCAATTTTCCTTTAGAGTCCACACAGTTTAAAAATACTATACAGGTAATATTAAATAGGAAAATGCTAGATGGATCATGGGGCTGGGGGCTCCCGCTGGGCATTTAGTGTTTTTTTATATATGTTAGTTTTAATTTTTTTTTATATAGATATTTTTAATAATTTTAAATATTTTTAAAAAATAAAATAAAAATTATAATATTATTAAAAAATACTTCCTTAATAATAAAAATTATAATATTATTAAATATTTTCTAGGCAGTGCCGCTGTGTTCTTCCCCACTCCGAAATCCCTCAGTAGACGCTCACTCTCTTCCAGTTCCCTTTGTTTCTCTTCCGTCCGCGTAGTGATTAATCTCCTTGCTGTGGTTTGATGTTGAGCTCTGTTGAACGGGTAAGGAAACCGTGAACTGTTTTACATTGTTTTTCATGGTGTAAATTGTGGCTTTTAATGGTTTGAGCATTGGAAAGATTTCTTCTGTTTATAATCAGAGTTGAGGGCTTTGTAATCTGATGGTTTTGTTGTTGAAGAAGGATTATAAATTTTGGGTTTTTGACGAGGTGGTGCGATAAATTGTTGGGTTTGACGTGGGGTGTAGGATGAGTTCTGTAACTGTTCAGGGTTGTGTTGGTTGTTCTGAGTTTTGAATTATTTGGGTTGGAGGTGCGGTAAAGCAAATGGATACTCGGAGTTGAGTAGGTACTGTTTTTGTACTGTTCGGTTGGTATTTCGACCATTGAAGTAAGATTGATATTTTATTTTTATGTTTGACGTTGTCCTTGGAGAGTGTTTAGGATAATATCAAAGATTAGTACATGGTACTTGAGTTGGAATGCGGGCTGTCCAATGTTATTTTTTGGTTGTCTTAGTGAGTTAATTGTGGGTTTTTAATTATTAGATGGAAGTTATGCCAATTGTCGTTTAATACTCGGTGTATATTTCTTTTGTTTTTATGAATAGGTGACGAGACTGATAGAGGTCATTTTCGAGGCTTAGATAATACGCTGCAAGAGTCAGGTAAGTGGGGTTCCTATGCTAGGTTTTATACAAGTTAAAAAACTGAGGTTGACTTTATGAAAACTTGCATATTTTGTTATGTAATGGGAACTTGGGAAAACAAAAATCAACCTCGGTCGCTTATCTTCATTATTCATCAAATCTGTGTGAAAAAGGAAAAATATGTTCTGACATGCATTGTGTAGACATGAGCTAAATTCTGTCATGTGGTTTCTGAAATCTGAAAAAGGAGCGATATTGAGAATATGAAAAGTTGTGCATTTATTTAGAAAGATGTTCTTGCTTTTACTTTCAGTGTGTGTAAACTGTCTGATTCTGTTTTGGTACTCTGTATTATTTTGATATAACATCTGAAAACCTTTGGCATGGTGTACTGGTTTTTGTATCTGACTCTGTCTCTGCTTTGCTCTACTCTGCTCTGTTATGCTCTGCTCTGTTTGGGTTGATACCAACTTCTCTGTCTCTGAGTGCACCCACTTTGGAAACAAAATGGTTTTATTGTGGTCTTTCCTGTGTGCACACTCGGGGCTCCGAGAAGAATAAAGGAAAGATTTCACCTCTGTCTCTGCCCGGTTTGGCCACCTGGGATAGCACAACCCTACCACGGGGGTGAAACATGGTCTCTGTTCTGTAAGATGCTCTGTTTTGATTTGACGATGATGCTCAGTTTATGTTATACCAAAGTACTATGGGTTTTTACTTGTCTTAAAATCATCGCTCTGTTAGTTTTGAAAATATGTTTTATTCTACATGATAACTCTGGAAAATATTTTGTTATGCATGCTATACTTGGTAAATGCTCATGTTTACACGCTAGCATATGTCCTCTGCTTACTGAGTTGTGGATAACTCACCCCCTATCATTATAATATTTTCAGATGATGTGGAGAGTCCAACTGAGGACCTGGATTAGATTGGAGAACGTGTTTAAGCTGAGGAGATGATGTTAGAAGAATGAATTCTGATGTTCTTTAGTTTTAATGTCTTTGAGATTTAATTATGTCTTGGGCTTAGTAAGACTTAAGAAATTATTAGTTTGATTTGTTATGACTACCGGGAGATTGTGGACTCCTTAGTTTATTTTGCTACGATAATGATTTTGTGGAGTTTTCAATGTGGTTATTTAGAATACATGAGATTGAGTTTTGCTAATAAAGTCTTTAGAGTTTTATTTTAATTGTGTTGGAAACATGTTCTTAGGTGGCAGATAGTAATTCTCCAGGCCATCCGGGTTTGGGGCGTTACACTTTCTCTTCTATATAACTCTCTCTTGCTGTAGTTTGGTGTTCTTAGTTCTTTGCGACTCACACGCGCACACACATATTTATCTATATTATATAAAGTGACTATCTAACAGAAAATCTTGTTTTAACGGTTTTTTATTGTTTTTATGGTAAAGTTAATGCCGTTCGTCTATAGATATATTATCGAAGTGCAGTAATTAATTATACAGGTCAAGAAAAGTGGGCTGCGGAGATAATCATTATGACTAGGACTAGGAATCCGAGTTTAGTTTTTGTGCCTCAAAAAGATCAAACTGCAACTCATCACATGTATGTACATGTATGTATGTATATGATCATGATGAATTTCGTGTCCAATTAAGTTCGTTCTATCTATCCTAAAAGAAACGTATGTAGGTCTGCAAGAACTATCTGATGTTCCTGTCAGTGATTGTAATTAAAGCTCCAATTGGAATTCTTTAAAACTATCTGATGTACATGTCAGAATTATTTCCTACAAATTAAAGCTCTAATTGGACATTTTTAAATTGTTACACGGAATGTAACACTGATATGTGTAATTATTTATAAATTATATAAATATTATATCGTTATTTAATTAATCAAAAATATTACGTCTTTATTAATAAAAAATTAATTCTTAACAAAAAAAATTTAAATATAAATTAAGTAAATGTGCATTGCTTTCACCTAATATATATATATATATATGTATAGCACTTAGGAGTTATGACGGTTCATTATGAGCAGTATGTGTGTCTCTGTGTATATATATATATATTATATATATATATATATATATATATATATATAATATGATCAAGGCAGTACAGTACATAAGTCAATGTTACTTGGTGGAATTATTATCTCTAATATTATCACTCTTCGTGTTATTTTGGGCAATATATCAGATAGTTGACTGACAGATCGAGAAAATGATACAAACACATTTATTGTAGATTTTTTACACAACTTTTAATAAGATTATATTAATATTTTTTAATTGAAACCCATGACAAATATGAAGGCGGTATATCTTGGGTCATGTGGAGCTAAGTTAAGAACACGTCAAGTTAAGAGTTCGCTCAACATGGCATCCGAGCGAAATTCAGACAGAAAGTTTAATCGAGTAGAGCTCGACATTGGGCTCGATGAACTCACAAAACTCAACTCGAGAGTTCACTCGAAGTGTACTCGATGATTGACTCGAGCGAACGTCGTACAGAGAGTTCACTCGAGACTTACTCCATAGGCCATTTGAGTGAATGTTGGTCAAAAAATTTACTCTAGGCGCACTTGACACTCTACTCGAGCGAATAACCCAAAATTTGTTGCCTTAGGGTTTCTCACGCTGTTTGATATAAATATGTTATGTTATTTTGTATGAGGCATCAAATTGAGAACAGATTGAACAGAAGACAATGAGAACAACGATTTTGTAAGCACAAGAAAGAGAGAGGCCCTAGAGAGAGAGAGAGAGAGAGTTGCGATTGTGAGTAGAGTGAAGGTTTTGTAATTCACTGTGTGTTGTAAATATCCTCTGAATAAAATTTCCTATAGTTATGTGGACAGGACATAGGCACTATATCGAACCACGTAAATCTTATGTCGGGTCATTGTGTTTGTTTTTCTCGCATTATCGTTCCCAGCAACTGGTATTAAAGCTCCAAGGTTTGGAGTTCGGGACTAAAAGAGAACGATGGCTGGAGAAGAAGTGAAGATTGGAATCGAGAAGTTCGATAGTACAGATTTTGGCTATTGGCGAATGCTAATCGAGGATTATCTCTACGGGAAAATGCTCCATCTTCTTCTATTGGAGCCTGTTAAATCGACAAATTTTAGGGATTATGCGCCTCACCCAATCTAGATCAATGGCGTACAATGTTATTAAAGAGAGAACCACAATGGATCTCATGTTGGTTTTGTCAAGTATGTATGAAAAACTGTTGGCGAATAACAATATGCATTTGATGAAGAAACTGCTCAATATAGAAATGGCAAAAGGGACGTCCATGGCCGAACATCTAAATGAATTTAACACTAGTAGTGGACTCAACAAACTTTAGTGGATTTTAACTAAGAAATTCACTTTTACAAATTTAACTAGTCACTTTTCAATAACATCAAATAACAGGTTCAACAAATCTTTTACTATTCTATTAAAATATTAATTTTGAATTGTTTATTTATTTTAATTGTAATTGTAATTTATTCTTGTAAATTTTTTATTTTAATTCTAGTGGATATTCTTTATTTATTTTACTTATAAATTTTTGTTACTCGGAAAACTAATAGGAATTTTACCTAGGCTTATATTCTATTGTATTCGTTGAGCTAACAAGTGTTGCAAAACTGTGAATCATAGTTAAGATTTTAATATATATAGAGAGAGATAAATTATCTTTAAAGTTCATATTCAAAAAATCATCACGGTGGCCTGGGGGGAGAAGCAAGCAGCAGAAAATAATGCATCTCTACTTGCGCGGGATAAAAGCAACCAGCGGAAACATAATATTTTAGTTCAAAAATAATATTTGGCTAGCACATTTGGCTTAAAAAATTTTACTAATGATATAATTTGAAGTTAAAATTACTGTTCCACTGTTACATTTTAATTTATTCTTTAGCTATTCTTCGACCAAAATTTAATTTTGTCGAGCCCGGCTAATTAGCCCAGTTCCGAACTGCAGTACAGCTTGTGTATATATAATATATATACAAAAGAAGCATAGGAGTTGAAGGCAGGTACCGGCCTAGCTAGAAACAAAAATGCTACTTTCACATACAGTACTTGTGTTTCGATTGGATTCTGATAAATTTTTTTTTTTTTAGTGATTAAGGAAATATTTTTAAATAATATTGTTTTTTTAAAATATTTAAAACTATGAAGAAATGAATGAAAAGAAAAAAAATTCTTTTGGGGACCTGTCTCCTGCTACACCTCGGTGGGTGCAGCTCAGCTAGAAAAAGCGGGGATGGCTAGCACGAGCTAAAGAAAGGTGAGGGGGTGGGAAATAGAAGGCTGCAGCCTACGGTAAAGATAAGCAAGAAGTAAAGCAAGAGAGAACCAAGATAAATGGAGAGTGGTCATGATAAAAGTAATCTTATATACCGGTGTGAAGTGCTTAAGTACTATATTGTCATTTTAAAAAAGTAATTTTTTATTTTTATGTAGGTACCATATTTATTTATTTTTTTAAAAGTGATTGCATAGTACTTATACACTCACGACTACATCTATCATTTCTCAAAAGATAATGATAGATTTACTACTTCCTGCCATCTATTTACTATAAAAGTGATACATGAACAAAGAGAATACATTAAAATAAACCTATAAACTTATATGGTTTCATGTGATAATAAAGGTAACTTTACAATTTAACTTACTATATGAAGTCACATTAGTTTGTAGTTTTATTTTTGTGTAACCTTTCTCATTTACTATTATTTTTATTTTTTTAATATTTTTTACTTAATGGTTAAGAAAGAGATTATTAGTAAAGTTGTATATTTTTTTAATTTTTTCTTAATGATAAAAATATACTTTAAAGAAAATAATAATAAAAATTTAAATATACTATAGAATAATAAAATGATAATAGAAAGGTAGTAATATCATTATATAAATGAAAATGTTTCTTCATCAACAGCATTATAGCATGCAGATTTTTATTTTTTATTTTTGTTTTCGATAAATGTGTAATATTGGACGTATATACATGCTTTTGAATTATTTAAAAAACTCGTGACCGTATATTCATGCTTTTGAATGAATTATGGTTAATTTATTAATTGTCCTATAATATTCGCGTCCAGTTGTTTATTAATTATTATTTTGACTATTTTTTATTTTTTATTTTTAACTAGCTTAACTGTTATTTATGATTTTGATTAATTAATTAATTAATTTTATTTTATAACCATGACTAATCACTTAACATTTATATATTTTGATACTAATTGTAATTAATTAACTAATCCTTTTTAAGAACCATTTACCTATTGGAAAATGATAGAGCCACAGCTGGTTAAATAAAATTAAGGAAGTATTTTTTAATAATTTTTTTTACTTTATAATTAAGGAAGTGTTTTTTAATAATATTATAAATTTATTTTATTTTTTAAAATATTTAAAAGTATTAAAAAAAATTTTATAAAAAATAACTGTAGAAAAAAACACATCAAAATACACATGTTAGAACCAGCAGTGGCTTCCAGCGGGAGCTACCGGGGGCTCTAGCTACGTATTATTTGTTATTCGGTACATGTGGCTAAACATTTATTTATTAAATGATATTTTAGCATCATAACTAATTTCTCAATTAATATTTATTATTCTTATGTACATTTAACTTTTATTTGTTATCTACCATGATCGGTACTTATAAGTTATAACGGGATGTAATTTGCAAATCAAATATCCAACAGATTACAGAAAATGACGAGAAGAGAAAGCAGTAGTGGGGTTTTACAAGCTAGGACAAGGTATTGATCAGCTCAAGATACAGAACTCAAGTACGTACGTACGTACGTACTGCATGCCTGTTTAAAAGAAACATGATTGATTCAAAGCCAGGGAGTATTATAAAGGGGAGTGACGACGGACTTCACTTGGAGATACTTGTGAAGGGCTTCCAATCCATAATCTCTTCCAAAACCACTCATCTTATACCCTCCGAAAGGGCAGTCAGTGTCGAAAGCAAAATAGCAATTGATCCAAACGGTGCCTGCACGTACTGATCTCGAGACGGTGTTAGCCACATTCAAGTCCTTGGTCACGATGCCAGCTGCTAGCCCATATCTAGTGCTGTTGGCCTTCTTAATGGCCTCCTCGATTGTTCTGTACGTAATTGTTCATATATGATATAGAGGCAAAAATATACTAAGGGCTTGTATCATAACTAATAAGGGGTACTTCAAAAAATTAGGAAGATGGAAAGAAAACTTTTGGAACTGCCTGAAACCATTTTGCTCATTATTTCGATATATTGTACTCTGTAAACTGTAGCAGTAAACAAAAGCATTTTGGGAAATTGTAGTACTCACTTGAACTTTGCAAGAGCCATGACTGGTCCAAATATTTCATCCTTCGCTATAAGCATTTCTTCCTGAGAAAGTCAGCCAAAAGTAACCACAAGAGAAGGTAAGTGCATGTAAGACAGAATCGATTCCAACCGCGTGCAGGTTGTAAAGTGAAAAATAATTATATACCTTAACGTCAGCAAAAATAGTAGGCTCAATGTAATATCCCTTCTGAGCCAGGGGCTTGCCCCCTGTTAGCAAGGTGGCTCCTTCTCTCTTGCCATGTTCAATGTATGAAAGAATTCTTTCAAACTGCTTCCTATCGACCTGTACATTAAAAAAATAAAGAATGAGATTTTTCTATTGTTATTGGGATTAGAGGCTCCAATTCCTGGCAATTGGATTGTCTCCTCCCTTGTTCTTATTGGCTGCGCGGCTTGTCAATGAAAGCCTCAAGTCATACCTGGGGTCCTTGCTGAACTTTAGGATCAAAAGGATCCCCAACTACCCAAGCTTTTGCCTTTTCCACTAATTTATTCACAACCTTGTCGTATATCCCTTCTTGAACATAAACACGAGAACTTGCGACACACGCTTCTCCCTACAGATAAAAGATTACAAACAGAAAAAAAAAATTGTCATTTGATCAGCCAAGTTTTTACACAAAACAACTTTCTAAAATTGGAATTTATTAATACAACACAGAATAAATATTTTACCTTGTTAAATAAAATACCCAAGATAGCAAGCTCGGCAGCCATATCTAAATCGGAGTCATCAAAAATTATAAGGGGTGACTTGCCTCCTAATTCAAGTGAAACCACTTTTAAATTACTTTCTGCTGCAGCTTCCATTACTTTGCGACCTACTTCTGGGGAACCAGTGAAACTAACCTGCAGGTAAATCAAGTACAAGCATATTGTAACAAATTCAACATGCATGCAAATTTAAGCAATGAATTTTGTCGATAATTTTTCCCAAAATATTTACAAAATAAGCAAACGTACGTTCAACAAAAAACTAGAAATTGCGTACCGCATCGATGTCCATGTGAGAGCTCACGGCAGCCCCAGCGGTTGGTCCAAATCCAGTTACAACATTGAGTACTCCATCAGGGATTCCGGCCTTGAACGATAGAAAACGAAAGTGGGTGAAAATGAAAGATGTCAGTTGGACCTCATATAAGACAGAAAAGGCCACCATAAGCCATGATTAAGCCACAAGTTTGACAATTTTAGCAATTATAAGAAAAATGTATGAGTTTTTGATAAATCCTTACCAGCTTAGCAAGATGAGCATAATATAGAGCTGACAGAGGAGTTTGTTCGGCAGGCTTGACCACCATAGTGCACCCGGCAGCTAAAGCGGGGCTAACCTTCACAAAGAGCAATACGGTGGGGAAATTCCAGGGAATAATGTGCCCCACGACACCAATAGGTTCAAGCAAAGTGTATCCATGAAGTTCACGCGACATCTTCAGTACTTTTCCATGAACTTTATCAGCTGCACCAGCATAATAACGGAGGCAGCTTATTGCATGTGGGATGTCCACGGCCTTGCCAACACTAAACAACTTCCCAGCATCAATTGTATCCAAGGCAGCTAATTCCTCTGCATGTTCTTCAAGCAAGTCCGCGAATTTCATCATTATCCTTCCTCTCTCCTACAAATTAAAGCATCACCAAAGAGGGAAAGAAACAATAATATACTTTTGCTGTTGCAAACTTTTGGTTCAATGAATTAAGTATCACAAAGAAGGCTAGTGGAGGGTTAAATTATCCCGTAATCGAACTTTGTTTATCGAACAAGTACTGGCTTAAGTTGTGGTGACAATAATGATATCCCTAGAATTAATAGTGCTTTTAATATATATATATATATATGTGAGTTCATCACAAAGGTTTTTCCCTTCAGATTCATTGCTATCGGCACTTAAAAGTTCTAGTTGGTAAATATATCCTTATTGACCTAATTATATGACTGGTGCAAGTGCTATAACTGATGAAAGCATATATGCTAAAAGGGTACCCCATGCATGAAGTCTTTTCGTTTATGGTAAAAGAGATCAATGCATAAAAACAAAGTTTTTTTTTTTTTTTCTCAGGAGAATACTAATTAACCAGTGTCAAACCCATCTCAACCTATCTTGAACCAATTATTGATGAGACTTATTTTATTTCAACATTTTATAAAATGTTAAATATATATCAACCTATTTCATAGGTCCAAATACATATCTCAACTTAATTCATACATTTTATAAGAACATCTCAATTGAACTTACAAAACACTATTATTCATATATCAATCAAGATTATCTGATATCACTCTACCCAAACAGCCTAAGACCTTGATCACCATAAAAATGGGCTAATGGCTTTCTCTTTGGCGGAGGTATAGGTTTGAAAGAGAGTTTTTAATGGTCGTCTCTTTCCGGCCAAATGAGGCTTGGCTGTAAAAATAATTAAATAACTATATATTCTCTTTTCCGCCAAAGACTTTTTCTTTTGTCATGATTTTTGACTTGAAAATTTTTTATTTTTGATTTATTTCGGTGAGTTTTTGTTTGATGTGTTCTGTTAAAGTAAATGAATGAACGAACGAGATCTCGTTCATCTACATGTTAACATAAAACATCAATGAATTTTCCAGGCCCAAATCAAGTTAAGTTTCCAACATTACATGATGAGTTTTTCATGGAACAGTTAGATATTATAATAATATTTGGTGTATTAATTGTTTCCCACCGCCTAAGCATTAACGTCATTAATTTGACTTTGAAATTATGGAATAAATTATATATAATATATGCAGGCGTTCCATTGAATAATATCATTGACTTCAACTATTAATATTCTCTCTATCACATTAATAAAGGATGAAATAAGGAAATAAAAATTAATCTAAAAAAAACGTGAATTGACCAAACTGTCATTTAGCGGTGGCCGTTCTAACTCGATCGAGCCACTAGATCAATATCAGGTACTGACCAGATCATCGACCATCATGATGATCAGGTGGCCTAAGTTGGTCATGGGATCGAGGATGTTATTTTAGAGAAACAATTAACTCATCATTCTAACACCCTTTTTTTTTTTTTTTTAACATCTGTACGTCTAAAATATCAAAACTCCTTTTGGCATCCAGATTCCACACACGAACGAGGTAAAAACCAAGAGAAAGTAGTACATACAGAGCCTGACAAGCGAGGCCATGGACCATGGTCGAAAGCCTTTCGTGCCGCCTTGACTGCCAAATCGATGTCTTCTTTGTCTCCCTCTGCAATCCTTGCTATAACCTCTCCTGTTCTTGGATCTATCGTTTCGAACGTTTTTCCTGTTTTTATTTTAAGATTTAGAAATTCATCCAAATAGATCATAATATATAGATCATAGAATGCTACTGTACTTTGGACGTATGCATGTAATCAATGGCCGGGAACGTACAGACGACAAAGTTGATCGGTGACTTTCGTAAACTTAGTGCATGTGAAAGATCATTAAAGCAAGGGATCATAGCGTTGACTTTAAATGAATACTGGCCATATCTCTATCGCTAATAATTATTTCACCATCATTTCTTTTCAATGAGAAAGAAACTACACGAACAACACATCAAATATTGCACATGATGATGTTCATGTCACTTTTCAAAATTAGAAAGTTCACCTTGATCTTGTAATAATTAGAGAACATCTCTATTCTCCAAAAATAAAGTAGACAAAGAAACTATATATCCATATGAACTGGACCTTAGTTTTCGTCGAAGTCTTTAGTTCTCTCGTTTGCTTCTCAGTCTTGAGAGTTGAGGACCAAAGACGTGTACGTGGGGATTTCGTATTAATTAGAGGAGTCGACCCTTTTGAACAATCTTATTACTTTTGGTACTTTTTTTCTCAGGAGAGAAAGGCAGAAGAAGAACAAAAGAAGAGTGCCCTCCCAAAAAAATTAATTTAAATTAATAAAACTATTTAAGGAATAAGAATTAAGAACAATATATATCCTGCATGTTGTGGCGTACGAATTTGTAAAGGTTAACAAGATCATGGAGTATTTCTTTCTTTCCTTTTGGGCTTTAACTTGTACGTACAAGCAGCTTGTCATATAGTCTGAGTAGAGTATATCATCAATGGCCATAAAGTACTACAAGTTTGGGAAAAGAAGAAGAAGAAGAAGAAAGGGAGGATGAACACACACACACACATATATATATATATATATATATATATATATATCTAACCTGGAAAATGTATAAAGAAATGTATATGAGGTGAAGTAGATAGATAGAGAGATAAAGAGATGAAAACCTGAAACGGAATCAACGAATTCTCCATTGATGAACAGCTTGGTGAACTTAATTGTCGGGTTCATCACGGAAGAGGCCGAGCTGTACTCATCGCCCTGACTTCCCATCTCTCTCTGATCTCTCTCTCTTCTGTATAATTTTCTCTAGCTATAGTATGGTGTTCTTAGTTATTTGCGACTCCCACGGCCTTCAGAAGATATATAAACTTAGGAGGTATCAACAATATGATGAAGACAGTATATTAATATAAGTTTGTATGGTAGCTAGCTAGCCAGGTAGTATTATTGTCTTAATTTTACATTTTTCTCTCTAGGTTAATATCGTGGACTATGTCAAAGAGTTGACTTCCCGAGCGTTTGAAAATGACAGCCTTGACAACCACTAGGGAAGATGGCTGCATGCATTTGAACGCGCGTGCATTATTAACAGTACTACACGACGTTTGATCTATATTTTAATTAAATATTCAATAGAAAAAAATCAAAAGAAGATATCATATATAATACTTCTACATATAATATATCACGCTAAGGCATCAATGTCGAATTAATGCTACCAATAATGATTTCTGTTAACGAAAAATATAAATATATATGTGCATCATGCCGACGTATATATATCCTTCAATGATTGAAGTTATTTAATTATATAGTTTTAATTATATATGTTTGGTTAAGGTTATATTCGAATTGAAATATATAAATTTATAATTGAGAGTTAATAATTAGTAATTAATTAAATTAGCCCCCCATGAGAGTACCATGTATGCCGGCTAGCTAGTCTCGCTAAAATTTCAACAAATTCACTTGGTGTAACAACGGGGACAAATACACTAGGTGTAACAACAAGGAGAGTGGTGGTTATACTAAAGAAATACTTGATCGAGCTTTTGGCAATAATTCAGAGTGTCTTAGCTCATATGGAAAATACACTGTGAGTAACCTGGCTACTAACTGTTCAGATCACAGCCCTATACTTATATCTTTGCATACACCTAATGATTTCAGTAGAAAATAGAGGCATTTCAAATATGAAGCTAGTTGGGCCAAGAAAGAAGTTGTAACAAAGTGATCAAAAAACCATGGCATGGTTTGATGAGTTCCCCAAGTATGCTAACAGAAGCCATTGCTAGTTTACAAAGATGTCAACTGAGACTAAAGCATGGAGTAAGGATTTTCATAAAGGTCAAGGCAAGCTAATCAATTCTAAGCTTGATCTGATAAAAAACTTAAAAGAGTCTAATGATGGCTGCCTTACTGAAGAGATTAAATAGCTGCAAAAGGAGGCCGTGAATATCCTACTAGAAGATGAACACATCAGATGGAAGCAAATGGCTAAGCAAGCATGGTTGAAAGATGGGGACAAAAACACGAAGTATTTCCACAAGTGTGCAAGCCAAAGAAAGTAAACCAATACAATCCCTAGGATCACTAATGGGGATGGCTATACCACTTCTGAGACTATGGAAATCAGTCACATGTTCCAAAGTTTCTTTCAAGAGCTGTTTACAACCTCTAACCCTAAAGGCATCGAGATGTTTCCAAGATCTGTGATCTCTTCAGTGACTGAGGAAATAAACATAAATCTTACCCAAGCATTCTCTAATATGGAAATAAAGGAAGTCGTTTTCTCTATGAACCCTTTAGGCTCCCCCGGACCTGATAGATTTCTTGCTGCCTTTTACCAAAACCATTGGAATACAGTGGGACTTGGAGTCTGTGGTGCTATCTTGGAGGCTCTAAATCATGGAAGATGGTCTCAAGGCCTTAATGATACCTACATTGCCCTCATTCCTAAGACAAAAAAGGCCTCAAAAGTATCAGAATTCAGACCAAATAGTCTCTGCAATGTATTTTATGAAATAATTGCTAAAGTTTTAGCTAACAGATGTAAGTGAATTCTCCCATATTTAATATCCCAAACTTAGAGTGTCTTTGTCCCTAGCAGGCTCATTACAGACAATGTTATAGTGGCTTTCGAGTCTTTGCATACAATAAAGACCAAAATGAAAGGTAATGATTGTTTTATGGTATTAAATCTAGACATGAGTAAAGCATATGGCAGGGTTGAATGAAGTTTTCTGCAGGCTGTTATGGAAAAGATGGGCTTCGCAAAGAGGTGGATTAACCTTATTATGTAGTGTGTTTCCACTGTGTCTTATTCTATTATCATAAATGGAACCCCACAAGAAAGTTTCACTCCTTCTAGAGGTATTATGCAGGATGATCCTCTTTCACCCTACCTGCTGATCCTCTGTTCAAAAGCCCTTAGTAATATGCTGAACAAGGCTGAAGCTGATGGAATGATCATTGGCCTCCCTTTGCCCGGGGTTCAGATTTTTATTAACCACTTGTTTCTTGTAGATGATACCTTGCTATTTTAACTCATTAGATTGGAGCAGAATGTATAACCTACTGGATTCTTATGAGAAGGCCTCGAGACAAAAATTGAACAAGGAGAAGACCACAGTTTTTTTTCAACAAAAACACAAGGGAAGAGACAAGGAATATCATCAGAGTTGCAGGTATCAAAGCCACTGTATCTTATGAGAAGTACTTGGGTTTGCCAGCTCTTATAGGTAGATCTCGATTTAGCTCTTTCAGGGAGATGCTTGACAAAGTGAGAATAAGATTGAGTAACTGGAAAACCAAATTCCTTTCAAACTACGAAAACTACTGCTCCATGAACTTAACAAAGTTGTGAAGAACTATTGGTGGGGTCAACATGTTCAAGAAAATAAAATCCATTGGGTCAATTGGGATCATATGAGAAAAGCAAAGAGATCAGGTGGGCTCTAGTTTAGAGATTTTGAGAATTTTAATATAGCCATGTTAGCAAAATAATATTGGAGGATTGTTCATAACCCAAACTCACTAGCTTCACGAATTCTCAAAGCTAAATATTTTCCCACTGCTTCTTTCTCTCAAGCAAAACTAAGCAGTAATCATTTTTATGTTTGGCAAAGCTTGCTAGTTGTTAGACCTCTTCTTGAAGAGGGCCTTATCTGGAGAATTGGAAATGGAGAAAGAGTAGGCATCTGGACTGATAAGTGGGTCCCTCTACCTAATACTTTTAAGCCTCAAAGTTCAATCAAGTTCCTCCAGGCAGACACAAAGGTTTCAACACTCATTGATAAAGATACAAATCAGTGGAATCAATCTCTGGTGAATGCCATTTTTTCTAAAGTAGAAGCTGATCTAATCAGAACCATATCCATTAGTCCCTGCAACAAAACTGATAGGCTAATATGGAGATGCACAACCAATGGTCTATTCTCTGTTGAAAGTGCTTATCACCTACAATGACACCTACAAGAGCGTAGAAAAGGCCAACAATCAGTCCTACGGACTTCAAATGATAACTGGACAGAGCTTTAGCATTTGGTCATCCCTAATGCTTGCAAAACCTTTCTATGGAGAGCTTGTTTAAATGCCCTTTCCACCAAATCGAACATTCTCAGGAAAAAAGGTGGTAAATAACTGAAGGTGCCCTATTTGTGGCCAGGAATATGAGACAATGGAGCATACTTTATGGGAGTGCATTTCAGCCAGAGACGCTTGGGGGCAATGTTCAATCAGACTTCAAAAATGCAAGACTCAAAGACAGGCTTTCAAGGATGTAGTGGAAGAAATGTTTGATTTGCTAGATAAGCATAAAATGGAAGAATTCTCATTGATATTTTGGAAAATTTGGACAAGGAGAAATGAGTTTGTTTTCAAAGATGCATTTACTCATCCAAACAAGCTAGTGCAAAGTCTTGACAAGTTTTGCAAGAGTTCCAACAAGTTATTCGAAATGCTAGCAATCTGAAAGGCAGTCACGAGGTTATAGATGAAAGTTGGCAGACTCCTCCTCAGGGTGTGTATGCAAGGTTGGTATTGGTGCTCTAATTAGAGACTGGGAAGGTGTAATACTCGCAACTATGAGGATGAACAGAGACTTATTATAATTTCCTGATCCACTTCTAGCAGAGTCATTTGCAACACTTCAAGCTATGATGTTTTGCAATGATTTGGGGTTCAAGAATATCGTTGTAGAAGGTGATGCACTTGAAGTTGTTCAGAGGCTTCAGAACACAGATGAAAATGGAACTTGCCTTGGAATGGTCATAGCTGATACTAGAGAAATTCAAGCTTCTTTTGATCAATGGTCTGTGAACCATATTGGGAGGGCTAACAATAAGGCTGCTCATGGCACTGTATTGAGACACTATGTTAAAGTTATCAATAAAGTTTGTCTTCTATAAATAAAAAAATAAAAAATAAATAGATAAATAAATTTCCAGCAAATTCCCTAATCGCTGTGAGATTCTTTTTGGACACGACCTAGAAACAGCTGTGCTGTGAGACTTTGTACACGAGTCTAAACAAACCCGTTCGATCGAGCGAAAATTTATTTCGATCTTGAACTTGCAAGAGAAGCTAGCTAGCTAGAGCCTAGCGTATATATATACCAAAAATCTTCACAACTTCCTAACACTCCACACTCCACATTATTTTTAATTTTTATTATTTTTTTCTTTTATTAAATATTTATTATATGAATAATGAATAAAAAAATTGAAATAATTAAAAAAGAATAAACTCAAAAAAAAATTTAAAATTTTAAAAAATTTTAAAAATTTAAAAAAATGTGAAGTGTGGAGTGTGGTGGAGGTTGTGTAGCAAAGCTCATATATATAAGGAAAAATCTAGTTGTAAGCAATTTTACGCACTAATACGTACACTCATTCAATATAATTGGTCATAAAGTAGACTTTATTAAAAATAGTGCTAATTTAAATTTAGAATATGAAGATAAAAATATTAATATACAGATTAGTACGCAAACTTATTTGTATATAGCAAAACTCTATATATAAAACCCTCAGTCGAGAGCCTTGTGAGAAAAAGTCTTTATACACGTGCGATTGAGAGCTAATTCCAAGTCAAAAGATTTTTTATTTTTTATTTTCTTTCTTACTGCAAGCTGCCTGCACCGCCCTTGTGAGAGAAAATTATTAATTACAATTTACACATGCACAGCCTTGACACGAGGCGGCGCCGGAAGAAGATTGCATTTGAATATGCATTAATTTTATATATATAGTACACCACGAGATCAGTCATCAGTGACGTTCTATTTTTTAATCAAGTATTGAAATAATATATAGATTTAAAAAAAAACTAAAAAAATCAAAAGAAAGTATTATAATCCGAAAAAATCTACACGCCAATCTCCACACACTACATATTTTTTAATTTTTATTATTTTTTTCTTTTATAAAATATTTAATATATAAATAATGAATAGAAAAATTAAATTATTTTAAAAAAATAAACTAAAAAAAATTAAAAAAATATTTAAAAATTTAAAAATCTAAAAAAATGTAATGTGTGGAAGTTAGAGATTGTATAGCATTGCTCATATCTGCATATATCTTGCCTATAACTTAAAAGCATTTATAACATCTACAGTAATGAACAGTAACCGTAAACAGTAATTATCTTCCTCCTCACGTCCCTCTCTGCCTCCGCCTCCCTCTATATCCTCATAGAAACCTACGGCAAAATCACCACAAAAACTCACGGCAAAATCATCACAAAAACTCACAGCAAATCACCACACAAATAGCACAAAATCAAAAAATCACCTCACAAATCACCAAATCAACACAGCAAAATCATCACAAAAACTCACGACAAATCACTACACAAATACCACAAAATAAAAAAATCACTGCACAAATCACCAAATTAACACACAAGTTTCACACAGATCACAAATCAACGCACGGGGAGAAACCAAATCACCACAAAATCACCAAAAAAATACAACAAAATCAAAAAATCCCCACACAAATCACCACACTAATCACCAAATCAACATACAAATTTTCACACAAATCACAAATCAACACACGGGGAGAAACCCGTGCGTGTAAAGGAAGAGAGAAGGCTATGGGCTTCGACCTGTTGTGGCGGGAGAGAGAGAGGTCTGTGGGGACGAGCTCGGCGGGCTGCTGGTGGTGGTACGGTGCCGTAGGGGTGGCTAACGGCGGCCGTACGGGGAGAAACCCGTGCGTGTAGAGGAAGAGAGAAGGCTATGGGCTTCGACCTGTTGTGGCGGGAGAGAGAGAGGTCTGTGGGGACGAGCTCGGCTGGCTGCTGGTGGTGGTACGGTGCCGTAGGGGTGGCTAACGGCGGCCGTACGGGGAGAAACCCGTGCGTGTAGAGGAAGAGAGAGAGCTACGAGCTTCGGCCTGTTGCGGGGGCAGAGAGAGAGGTCGTTGGGCACGAGATCGGTGTGGGGAAGGTCGCCGGTCACTGGGCTTGGTGGTGGAGCGGTAGCGGCGGCCGGTTGTGCTGGGCGGAGCCGAGGAGAAGACATCGAGAGGGAGAGAGGCGTGCGGCTGGAGGGAGGGAGGAGAGAGAGGGAAGAATGAAAATGAAATAAAAAGTTAGGGTTTTGATCTCAACCATTCATTTTCAATCCTCATTAACAGTGAAGATTAAAACATTAAAAATAAACTATGAAGATTAAAACATTAAAAATAAATTAACTTAAAATAGATAATTACAATATAAATTCAACTTTAATTTATAAAATATTAATATTTTATAATTAAATAAATGACAGAGTTTTGTTAAATATTTTTAAAAGAGTAAAATCATATAAATAATTAGAATTTTTAATATAATTTAAATCTCATAATATTTTTAATTAATTAAAATCATTTAAATAAAATGATTTTCTACCATTATTATATTTTTGAAGTTTCCAAAATAGAAGAGACTTACTTTAGTAATGAAAAAATGTGAGAACAATATAGAAATAAAAGACTGTATTTTTTTAGTGCTCCCCGGGTCATTGAGTAGTATGGTTGAATTCTACAATTCATATATTGCAAGTGAGGGGAAAAGAAAACTTTTTGGGATTTAAATCTAACATTTCATCATAACTCTCCAAATTAGATCCAATGATGAAAATTTAAATACTGATTTAAATTAATTTAAAATATATAATTAACATATAAATATCATATTATAAATAAATTATCAAATTTAATTTATAAAATACTAATCTTTCATCATTAAATAAATGATGAAATTTTGTTAAATATTTTTAAAAAAGTAAAACTATATAAATAATTAAAATTTTAACATAATTTAAATATGATAATATTCTTAATTAACTAAAAAGAACTACTACAGCTATCGAAAAAGTAGCCCGAAAATGTGTCCTGAATATGTATTTCACTTTTTTATTTTTCTTTTCTTTTTTTATGTATATTTTTAATCATCATAAACATTTTTTAAAAAAATAAAAAATTTATAACATCATTAAAAAACACTTCCTTAATCACTAGGTTAAAAAAATATATATATATATATTAGGCAAACGTCCCTTGGACGTTACACTACCGCTAGTATAATATATATATGCCAACTTTTTTCAATGATAAATTAATTAGCCGGTTCATGAACTGAGTTTGGGTGATGTTGGATCTCCTCCAAACATATATGCGCGCTTTTCAAAAGTGCTAACTTTTAGGGTATTTTGTTTTATTTTCTTATTTTATTTTATTAATGTTAAAAATATGGAAAAATCTAATTGTAAGTGATTCTGCGTACTAATACACACTCATTCAATATGATTGGTCAAAAAGTAGATTTTATTAAAAACAGTGCTAATTTAAATTTAGAATATGAAAACAATAATATTAGTACGCAGATTGGTATGCAAACTTGTTTATACATAGCAAAACTCAAAAAACATACACATAAATTCACTTGTGATAACTTCTTTAAACATTAAAAAAACAAAAAAAAATGTTGGATTGGGTTTAGTTTAGAATTGTTTAGGCTTCGTTTGGAACCAAAAATCCTCCCAACTCATTTCAACTCATTATTACAACTTTTTTAAATCCCAATACAAAATATAATAAACAATTCAACTTTTTCAAATCACAAAATAATAATAATAATAATAAATAATATTCTAACAATATTTTATTATCTCAACTTAACTCAACTCAACTCACTTCAACATCCAAACGCACCCTTAAAGTTTGATCGCCGAGATTTTTCATTTTACAAATTAGTCATTAAAGCAAAAAAAAAAAAAAGAGAGAGAGAGAGAGAGGAAAAGAATCCATAAACACACCTCAAATTATCACCCAATAATATTTTATAGCCTCGCTCAATCTATCGCCACAAATTACTCAATAATATTGAAATTGCATCAAAATTTCGACATAAAATAGTACCATTAATGATTAAAAAATTATCTTCCCTAGCTAGCTCAGCTGATCAATCATTTAAATGAAGAGCTGCATTACTGTGCCGTGACCGCTAGCATAAAAATAGTATTTTTTTTATTCAATTTCTTTATTCACATTTTTTTATTATTTTTAAATATTTTAAAAATATATAAAAAATATATAAATATACTAAAAATTAATTTTTTAATCATGAAGTAAAAAAATAGTAAAAAAATTTATTGGACGGTATAGTAATTTTTTTCTTAAGAGAATGATGAGGTCGGATCTTCGTGCATTCTTATATAAATATATATATATATATATATATATATATATATTATATGCTCCATATTCAAAATGAGATCGACTCCTGAGATTTTTATTTGCGTATCTATTTATTTATTGATTTTTCCAAATGATTTTCATAGACGAGTGAGTACAGACGTTGTACGTTACCTCTGAATAAATGAAACAACAGTGCTTATAATGTTCATCGTCAGGCTGATCTCCCTGCAGATAATCAATTAGTGGCTTCTAATAGTAATCATGATACATATATAAACATATATATATATATAACTGTCTTTTTATATATATATATATATATATATATATATATATTCTACGTGCAATTATTTTTATATATTTTATTAATATGATGGATTGCATTATTTTTTTTAATATAAAATAACCAACCTATATATCCTGCTATTCGTGAGTACTACAAAAATACAAGCATCAGCTAGAAAATGGTATGACAGCATCCCATTAATTTGAATAAAATATAATTGAATTAAAAAATAAAATTCCAAACCCCAGAATTGATCCACAACGCATGCAACAAATTGAATTCTTAATATTATCATGAAGTTAGTCGAATAAAGAGAAGAAAATAGTCGTTTTCAATTGCTGAATTAGATATATATATATATATATATATATATATATATATATATAAGAAATGATAATTACAGTCGTAAATGCGTAATAATCGTACAATCATTTTGAAAAAATAAATAAATATAAGATTTAGATGAAAAAAAAATTAATTTTTTAATAATATTAGACCCTACTCATTTTTAAAATGACTGCAAGATATTTACGACTGTATGTAATATTTTATATATATATATATATATCGGAAAAGTTGAAAACGATGAAGATTATTCTTTTTTTTTTTTATATATCTTGGCCATGTGATGTGACTTTTTTAAGTCATATATATATATATACTCTAAAGAAGAGTAGTACTTGAAGGTGTTTACTGATTAAAAATATTACTAATTGTCTTTTTGAAAGGAAAAGGGGATACATTGCAATTTCTTGATAGTTTGAGGGCGATTGTCAAAATTGATACTATATAAGCAAATCGTGGATTTACAAATTAGGATGTCACAAAAATAAAATTATAAGCTGAAATAGTTTGATGTAATTTGTCAAATCTATTTAATTTACATTTAAAAGAAATTTTATAATTTGAAATACTCTATCATTTCACATCAATTTATAAATTAACTTTCATGAGATTATTTAATTTGTGGATGAAGCATTTCAAATAATTCGAAACTAAATGATTTAGGTCTTGTTTATTTTTACAGATGAGATGAGATGAGTTGAGATAAAAATTAAATAAAATATTGTTAAAATATATTTTTTTAATATTATTTTTATTTTTAGATTTGAAAAAATTGAATTGTTTATTTTAATTTTGTATGAAAATTAAAAAAATTATAATAATTAAATGAAATGAAATGAAAATAATTGTAGAAACAAACGAGTTCTTAATTGCCTCTTGATCTTTTACTTCTTCATTCTTTTGTTAAGTCCAAGTCCAAAGAACTTTCATAGACAAGATGACAGCTACCCCGAAACAACACAGAGAAAATAGTATATATATATAGAAAATGATGGTATGACTGTCAAATATATCTATCAAATGTGTCTATTAAGATATTTTAATTTTTTTAATTTTTTTTAAATTTTCTTGAATAATTAAGAAAATGATTATTAGTAAAGTTATATATTTTTTTATTTTTTTTCTTAATGATTAAAGATGTTTAAAAAATACCTAAAAGAAAATGAAAATGAAAACCATTTACATTGATGTGCATGTTTAAAGTGTATATTTGATATCCAACCTAGCATTGTCCTAATTAAATAAGAGAAAAGATACTTACAACCGTGAATTGCATAACCGCCGCGTAATCGCTTTGAAAAAAATAAATAAAACATGGGACCCACATAAAAAAAATTAATTTTTTAATAGTGAACCACACTCTTTTTCAAAGCGATTACGCGGCGGTTACGCACTTCACGGTTGTACGTAAAATTACTCAATTAATAATATGACGATGGAAAACTGAAGAAAGACAAACGGAAAAAGCCCTTTTCAAACTAACGAGGGAAAACGATGAAGATTACTCCATTTTTCTTCGGTCCATGTGAGGAGAACATGTTGGGGGGAGAGCGAAGTAAGAAAAAAATAAAAAAAATAAAAAAAGAGTAATGCTATTATGCCTTTCCAATTTGTGGACTTGGTATGCTCCTACTCCCTAGATTGTTTTTTCTTTTTTTTTAGCTTTTGATTTCAAATATTTTTTAAACATGTTTAAATATTTTTAAAAAATAAAAAAATATCAATATATTAATAGACACTTCCTTAACTATTAAGATTTTTTTTAAATAAAAATTAAATATATAAGCGGTCAAACTAAAGAGATAAATTAAAAAAACATAATAACATTATTCCAAAGAAAGAGAAAATAAAAACAGAATGAAGACCTCTTCCTTTTTTTATTTATTTATTTTTCCAAAGTGAGGAGAACATATTGGAGATTAGAAAATAAAAAACAGAATCCAATGAATACGGCATCTCATACTTTGTGCCAAAATTAACCATTATTACGAGAAATGATATTTACAGTTGTGAGTGTGTAAACGTCGTATAATCGCTTTAAAAAAAAGTTAATAAATATGAAATTTACATGAAAATAAATTAATTTTTTAATAATAGACCCTACTCTTTTTCAAAACGACTCCATAATATTTACGCATTCCATAATTATAGGTAACATTACTCATTCATACTCATTCATTGTATATCGCGTCTAAATTAGGAGCTTCAATCGATGCACATGCATGCATACTGGACGGCTGAAGTTCGTATTATTATCACTAATTTACAATTATATTTTTATTGAGCAGTTGGTCTGGAATCTTTTGATGCCTCGTCAACCTACAACTCATAATTAATTAATATTGGCTGCATCCTTTTTCCCACATTTACGGATAACTGATCTTAAGAGTTTCCTCCAAACAAATCATACAAAATTAGGAAAATTATAAAAGGGAAATGCTACGGCTAAGATTCTATAAAAATAAATCTAAAATCTGAAGTAATTTAATTTGACATACCACATCAAGTGATTACATCAATTTATAAATTTATTTTTATTTAATTTTTTTTTATGACCGTAACATATCTCATTATAAAAATTTGGAGATAAACCAATGAATTGGTTTGGTAATAGTTTCATGCATGGCCTGCAAGCCAAGAAAATGGTCACTATAATTAACTTATAATTAACGGGTTTTTGGTTTATGAAGCAGTTCTTGAATTAGGCTGTGGGAACCAAACATGACCAATAATAGCAGTGACGGAATCAAGAATTTGTTGTAGGAAACTGAGTAAAATCAAAATAATTTTGTGAAGGGTGACCAAGATAATTTTTTTAGAGAGGGGCCAACATGTTAATATATCCTATTAAATCATAAAAAATTATATATATATATATATATATATTTTTTTTTCAAACTTTCCCCCTCCACCCGCCCCGGTAGGTCCGCCGTTGAATAACAGCATGCAACGACATGTGCCCAAGTTACCCTCTTTTTCTTTTTTTTTGGGGGGTTCCCTAGTGGCTCTAGCACTGCCCCTATCTATTTTCAATTCTAGATCTAGATTAAATTATAATAAGAAAGTTAATTTTTGTCACCCGATTAATCTTTTTTCCGCACTCTCTCCCTTCATTGGTCCGAGAATATTCTTTGTTTCACTGTGCTCGAATCTGATCTGTCTTCCTTAGTATTAGCTTTACGTAATCTCCGTTAGAAAAAAAAATTAAACTCTTTCTAAAAATTAATAAAAAATTCCAAGCAACTGCTTTTACTATTTTATAACTATTTTACAATTCATTTTACTAAGACTGTTCATCCAGGCCGGATTTTTATCTGACCCGATTCGGAACCCAAAAAATCAGATTCTGGTTTCGGATTCCGGCCGGATCAAATATGGGCCGGAACTCGGATTGCCAAAACCCGATACCCGAATTCCATTTTATTCACTGCCTCTTTTCGTTTTCCATTCGTTTGCCATGCCGCCGCTTTCTATTCGTTTTTCCCTCTCTCCCTCTCTCTCTCTCTCGTCGAAACATTGCCCCTGCTCCAGCCGAAACCCTACTTCTCTCCATCTTCTCGTTCTCCACTCGAAACCTAGAGTCTAAACCGAAACTACTTGATGTCTCTCTCTGAAATCCTAGCTCTCGATCTCGATTCTCGATCTCGATCTCTCTCTCTCTCTCTCGCCCAAAGTCCAAACCCAAACCGAAACCTTTGCTCTCTCTCTAGCCGTATCTTCTACTTCCTCTCTCTCTCTCTCTCTCCAAAGCTATAGCCTTCGAGTTTCTGAGGCATTTTTCTCACTGGAGTTTCTGATACTATATCAGAAGGCTTGAGCCAGGAAGACTTTGGGAGTGAATCGTGGGTAAGCTGCTGCTCTTTTTTTATTTTTTATTTTTTTGGAAAAAAAAAACTTTTTTGGGTACTTAGATGTTTTCAAAACCGATATGTGCTTTATTGATAAGAATTGGCACTCTACTTTCGTCGTTAAGCTCTAGACCCACAAACAAAGGATTTTGTTTTGATGCAGAGAGATTTGTTAGTATTTGGAAGAATTGGGTTTTAGGATGTTGTATCTTTGATTTTCCTAGATTGTTTTTTAAAAAAATCAGTTGTGTTTCTATGTGGAATGTAAAATAAGAGCAACGCATTTATGGTGAAGGGGTTTCGTGTCTTAGAAAAAAGAATCCATTTGTGTGCTTGGATTGTGGGTAATAGTTGAACATACATGTTGCTGTTGATCAAAGTTGCGTGCTTTATGCTTGTAATTCAATGAAACTCAGTACTGATGATTATATTTTTATAGTAATGAACATTTTGGGTTTCTATGTTGTTGCTTTCAAGGTTTTTGACGATGGTGTTTCTGGAAATGTAGGTCATGGAATTTCTCAAGTCACTGGTGACATTGAAAAGTGAAGTGCTTTATATAAGTATTATGAAGAATTTTTCATATATATATATATATCCTATTATTGGCTCTGAGGATGCCTTCATATCAATCATTCATTACTTAGAAACATTTGTTAGTTCTTTTAAATATTAATATTTGAATGTTTATAAGATTGTCATGTATCATTATTAATGGGTTGTTAAGATATAGGTTTCTGATTAAACGATCCTTCATTTCCTCTGCGATTTGATTTGGTGGGGGTTATTGGTTCTGCTTCAGATCTTGATGGTAAGCCTTTACAAAAGCACTTTATGTTTGTTTAGAAAATTACATTAATTAGCTCCAAACTTAATTACACATTTTTTGTTTAATTAATTGCAAACATCCTTAAATACTTATTCAGTTCTTTGTGTTGTTGCTAATTAAATGTCACCATGCATTGAGCAGGTGATTTTTGAGGTATGCATGCATGTCTAGCCCGATTGATTTGCTACAACAAGGGGTCTGTTTGGTTCTATCCCTCCATGAGTCATTAATTAGTTTATTGCTAGCCCTAATTTCTAGAAGGATTAATTATACATCATCCCTAATTTCTTACATACACACAATAATATTGTGGAATATTATGAGTAATTTTGCATAAACACAGTAATATTGTTTGTTTTTTTTTTTGTTTTTGCTCAAATGATTTAACAATTAATACTTGCAATATACTACTTGATTAAAATGAATTTCAATATTATAAGAGAAATAGTAGTTGCAGTCGTGAGTGTGCAAGCATCGCGTAATCATTTTGAAAAAAGTGAATATATACGAGACTCATATGAAAAAAATTAATTAATAGTGGACCTCACTCTTTTTCAAAACGACTGCACGGCGTTTACGCACTCCATAACTGCATGTAGCATTACTCATTTTATAAAACCATGCATCATCCATCTCACACAGAGTTCTGAAATATTGTAGAAACGTTGTAAGACAAAAATTAAAAAATGATGAACTTGCAATTATTTTACAACGTCATTATTTCAAATAAACGGTAGTTATGTAAAATTAAAATATTTTTTAATAAAGTGGTAAAAATGCACTAATTCCTTATAAAATGAGAGCTATGGCTATAAACTTATAAAGTTTTTAATTAATCCACCGTAATATCTACCTAGCTAGGAACCAAGAAAACCCCAGTCCAAAGCTTTCGATCTGTTTATTTTGGATGGAATATTCAATTTTCTTGAACCAAAGGGGTTAATTCAAAGCCAAGGAGTATTATAAAGGGAGTTGCAACATATTTAACTTGAAGATGGGCTTCCATTAATCCATGATAATCTTTTCCAAATTAAACCACTCATCTTATACCCTCCAAAAGGAATGTATTGTCATTTTAATTTACTCAAATGGTGCCTGGGATTGATCTTGAGACACTGGTAGGCACGTTCGAGTCCTTTGTCACAATGCCAGCTGCTAGGCCATATCTTGTGTTGTTGGCCTTCTTAATCGCCTCCTTGATTGTTATGTAATTATTCAACAGATAAGCAAAAATAGAGATCAATGCTTTCAAGTCTTAAAACAACTTTAAAGGTGGAGTACTAATGCTAGTACAAGTTTCAAATAGACAAGTTTTATACAAACTTTTTGTAAAAAAGTGAGTCTCACTAATAAAAAATAGTTTTTTTGGTACTTTTTTTTTTTCAGTGGAGTCCACTTTTTTACAAGGGCTTGTATGAAACTCGTCTATTTGAGACTTATTATACAAATCATTTATCTTTGAACATTACAAGGAAATTAAGCATTTTACTGGCTAAAGTTTGTTTAGTTGAAGATCATACTCACTTGAACCTGGCAAGAGCCATAACAGGTCCAAATATTTCATCATTTACTATCAACAGAGATTTCTTGTACTTATATCTATGTTGGTTTCATCAAAATATTGACTAATTAAATGCTACTAGTTGTGCTCGAAAAGCCCATGACATTTAGAACTAAAAAATATATTAGAACCTTAAATTTTGATGAAACCATAACGTAAACATGAAAGCATAGGATTTATATGAGATCACGAATGCCATACGAGAGAGCTTAAAATTAGTAAAACTAAGAAAAGACCATTCAACATAATCACCAAGAAAAGCAAAGATAAGTGATGATCTCAGGATTTGGCAATCACTTATATTTCTTTTATCTACATAAGAATATAGAAGAAAAGCCAAGACCCAATTTAAATCCTTGATAACGAAATAAGTTAAGAATTACAAAGGTAAAATTAGTGCATTAAGAGTAAATATAAACATAAATATTGATCTGCAAATCAAACGTTTATTCTTCATATCGAACTCGTCAATATCGTATAACTCATTCACTTGAAAGTTATGCACATGCGAGTAATTAAGATTGGGCATAGCCGGACATGGCATATGTAGTGGCGTCAATTGTCTGGTGATTAGATCATCGTATTTCATCGGGGCACCTGGATTGTTCCAGATTGTGTTGTCCAAAACCCCGGACATCATGTTGTAGTTAGAAAGATCATTTAGGGGCGCATGAATATGGCTGGCAGACTCAGCGCGGAAGTGAGTCCATCGATCTAGAGTACCATGTAGCAGCTTAATTCATGAAAGAATTATCCCCAAGACTCTGATCAAATGGAATTAGCATCTGAGATCCCTGATGATCAATTTGGAATTGAGGGGTCCACTGAGTTTCAAGTGGATTCAAAGGAGATTTAGACATCTGGTCTTGATGCAAGGATTGCATGCTATTAAAATGGCTTCTGATTACTTCAGGCTGAGGGACATGGCCGCCTGCAACCAACCCTGATGTTGTTGCTTTCTCCATCATGTTCTGATTCCCTTTCATCATGTTAATCCTCAATCCTACACCTTCAATCTTTGCGTCCATGACATCAAGAAGCAATCTTAATTGATCCTCTGTCATAAGCTCGATGCGATTATCCCATGTTGGGTACTTTGCCTTGAGAATATTCTTGCGCAATCTTTTAATCTCAACTTCAACCCTCTTGTTCCTGTCTACGAAAAAGTCTGGCAAATCAAAGGCTCTCCTTGCACGTTTGAACGTGCTATCGGTCACCGGATTTAGGACCATAGATGATCATACAGGTATCACTGCCACAAAGAGTGGAGAATTCATAAGCCTTCTTCATCAGACCCCTCTTTCTCTTCTGGAAAGTTGTGATACGAGATTTCTCACTTCTTATGAGTTCCATTGTTAGTTTTCCGTGACCCATTTTCTGAACAAACAAATTGAAGATGTGTTAAGATGAAGAATCTGGATTAAAGTAAAAAAAAATGATCATTAAGTGCAATTTTGTGCTTTCACTGACATACTCCAGAAGCCTAAGCCCTCTATAGTCAATACAGATGCAGGATTATAAATCTAGTAAGAAATATAACAAATCATCTCCAATATTTGAATTCTTTTTTAGGATCTATGAATCCAGAAACCTCAACGCCATTGCCTGACCAATTTCTATACTTGGCAGTGGAATTCATAATTCTAAGAGCAATCACTTTTCTGCCAATTATAGAAGACGTGAAAGACTGACCCAATGTAAATTAGGACAAGCTTGTAGATAATAATAATAATCACTAAAAACGATTAATCGCAACTCACACAAATACAAATCCCATCACTGCCTCTGCCTACCTCTCTGTTACTCCCTCTTCTACACCAGTTAATTTCCTTCCTTCAAGAGTCGTCGTGTCAATCCTTCAAGTGTAAATACTTGCATATATATAGCTTTTTTTTTTGATAAGTAAGAAATAATATTATTGATATGAATGAAATAGGCATAGCCCATGTATACAGGAAGTAAGCAGAAGAACACCTAAAAACATTCTAAGAGCGATAAATTAAAGACAAAAAATCATGGATATTGTCCCCGTCTAATACAATAGCGGAAAACCAAAGCATTAAGGTGTCAAGAAAGATATTCTTCAGCTCAATTATTGTGTGTTCCTTATCTTCAAAGCAGTGTGCATTCCTTTTCGTCCAAATACACCACATGATGCACAACGGGATCATCTTCCACACTGCTGCCATATATATAGCTAGTTCGTTTAAGTGGGGAAAAGATTAACTTTTAAAGGAAGGGTCAAAAAGGATTTCTGACCTCCCCTTGGAATCATTTAGGAAAGACTAGAGTATAACGAGTAAAACAAACACAAAGTGAAGTTTTAATGGAAAATACAGTGACACTATAAATTTTGCTAAATACAGCAAAGTTTTGAATTCCATTCCGGTGACCATTTTGGTTGAGGTACTAGAACGAAATATTTCGGTACCTATACGTTTCGGTGTACCGGTTTGGAATAGTCGTTATATGGGTATATATATATATATATAAAACTGTCCAAACCAAAACTTCTGTGCAAATTTACAAAGAGTCTACTTACATATTTATTTAGGTCTGCACTGCTTTCAAGCTACACTTTTATGATCACGGTAGATGGACATCAACTTCAGCAGAGAAATCAATGGTTAAAAGGTATTCTCTTGTATGCTTATGTGTACTTGAGTTTCTTCTCGTGGCAATAAAATTACATATTATTTATCAAAAATTTAAAAAAAGAATTCAATGGTTAAAAGTATGGACCTACTAAAGGCTCAACAATACTTCCACAGATTCATGTCTCAAATTGTTAATAAACTGTCAAAGTTCTTATACATATTCACAATCAGCCTATCTCTCTTACATCTGACTTCATCTTACATCCTTGCCTATGTCACTCTTCATCTCTCAAATAGCCTCTTCACCCGCTAGCAAGCACTACTGCTCCCCTCCCCACCTACCCTCCCAAAAAAAATTTAAAAAAATAAAATTTGCTTATTCACCATGATTACAGAAAGAAAAAGTTAAGATCTTTGATGCACTACTTTTCAGATGGATCTTCTAGAATTGCTAATAATTTCATGCTTCAATTTGACATTACCATTTTACAAGTTTCTCTCTCGACTGGTGCCAGCACAAGATTTTAAAAATTTCCCGTTCATTCTGTCAGTAAAATCATCCGATTGTAGACATGGCAGGGTTTTTTTTGACATGGCAGGGTTTTTTTTTTTCAACTATAAAGGTTTTGATGGAGTTGGTGAGAAAAATGTGTAAAACCCAAGAAAACTAGCACAGAATGGAGTTATACTACAGAATTAAAATATATATATATATATATATATATATATAATCAACCAACTTATTCATGGCAGTATGCTCTTTGAATTAACGAGGTATGACGTTGAACTATTAGGGAATGAACTATGGAGACGTAATTGAAGAACTTTCAAGCATCTCATGCAGTCATACAAATCCAAAACAGAACGAATGATTTATAAAGCCATCGCAGGGAGAGGGGGAGAGAGAGAAGTCGAGAAGGACCGGCGGAATGGTGATCGAAGATGCAGCAGAGCTTCACGGTGTCGACGGTCGGAGTTGTGGAGAGCGGCGAAGCACGAACCAAGATGAACGGCGTGGAGCCGGGCACGGCGGCTAGCGGCAAATCACAGAGAAGAGAGGGAAACGGGCTGAGAGAAAGGGAGGCGTGTGGGGTTGGGTCTGTGTTCGGGAGGGAACAGGGCTTTGGGGGACGGGGGAAGAAAAAGAGGAGGGAATACAAAGGGCATGCTGAAACGGTGCGTTTTGAGGCTTTGAATTAGATCCATATTCCACCGGCCAGCCCTTGTGTCAATTGCTTGTAACTAGAGTAGGGTTGAGCAAAAATCCGACAATCCGACTTCGCACCGGCTCCACTCTGACTGATCTGCTCTGGCTCGACTTGTCGGAGTCGGAGGTTTTTTCCTCTTGGAAGTCGGAGTCGGAGTCGTAGTCATTGATGAACCGACTTTGGCTCCGCTCCGATCCGCCTCTGCCTCTGCCTCCGCCTCCGCCTCCAATTTTATATATATTTTATAAAAATATGTGTTTTTCTATATATTAATTATTTAAATTTTATACAACTATATCTTATATAGTTAGTTAAACTCAATAATATACTAGTTAAATAATATATTTATACTATAATATATAGACTAAATTGACTAATAATAGTTTAGTATATGACTATATGTAAATATCATACTATTACAAATTTATAATATTACTACCATGTAACACTAAATTACTAATGTATAAATATAATAGCATATAATACTAATGTATATATAATATACTATAAACACTAAGATGCATAATAACATCGACATGTAATATTGTAATACTAATGTATAAATACTAATCTATAAATTTATAATAACATATAATACTAATGTATAATAACTAAAGTATTATTCATATAAATTACTAATAGTATTAATTACTATATATAAATTAGTAAACCACTTTAAGCCTATATATAAATTATTATATAAATCACTATAGTATTAATTACTAATACTATATTACTATATGATACTATTAACTATAGTGATATACTAGTATTAGACATTAGTGTACTAATACAATCAGTGATATAGTCACTATAATATTTATGCTAATACTATTATATAGTTATACTAAATTAAAATCACTATAGCAAATACTAATATATAATTATGCTAATCACTATAACTAATAGTAATACTAATATAGACTATAGTTATAACTTATAGTATTATAACTATACTAAATCACTATAACTTATACTAATATAGTTATACTAAAATTTAAATCACTATAAGTAATACTAATATAGTTATATTACTATAGGGTACTATTAACTATAGCGATATACTAGTATTAGTATACTAATACTATTAGTGATATAGTTAGTATAATATTTATACTAATACTATTATATAGTTATACTAAATTAAAATCATTATAGCAAATACTAATATATAGTTATTCTAATCACTATAACTAATTCTAATACTAATATAGACTATAGTTATAACTTGTAGTATTATAACTATATTAAATCACTATAACTTATACTAATATATTATATAGTTATACTACATCACTATAACTTATACTAATATAGTTATACTAAATGACTATAACTAATACTAATATAGTTATACTAATCACTATAACTATATATAGTATTAATATCACTATTAGTATAATATATAGTATTAATAATAACTAATACTAATGTAACTATTAGTATAACTAATATCACTACTAGTATAACTAATATTAATCCTAATACTAATATACTAATACTATTAGTGTATTACTTATATTTATATATATTAATATATATATATATCAAGTATAAGATATTAGAGATTTAATATATATATATATTATATATATAAAGTATATTAATGTATTACTAATATGTCGTATACAGTGCCTTTTTTTTAATATTCATATATAATAATATATATCTTATATTTTTTATGAATCTTCATATATATATATAATATATAAAATAGATTCATATTAATTAGTATACTACTATACAATACGGCGCCGTTGGGGTACTGAACTTTAGGTCAGGTGCTCTGGTGCTGAGGGTTCCTGAATCATCTTCAATGAATCACTTCAGAATCTCAGCCCTCCCCTCTCTCGCACAGCGCCGCAGGCCCGCAACCCTCCCCTCCCTCTCGCACAGCCCTCTCTCGCCGCTCCTCTCGCAGACTCACACAACTCTCACGCAGCTCATCTCGCACGTAGCCTCTCTCGCAGCTCCTCTCACGCCAGCGCAGCTCTTTCTCACAGCCCTCTCTCACGCAGCTCCTCCCTCGCGCGGCCCTCTCGCGAAGCCCCTCCCTCGCACAGCCCTCTCGCGGAGCCCCTCTCTCGTGCAACCCCTCTCTCGCACAACCCTCCTCTCACGCAGCTCCTCTCGATAGGTTACCCAAACCCATCTCTGTTCTTTAATAAAATCTTTGAGGTTGGTAATGTTGATTTTTTCAAATCTTTGTGGTTGGTAATCTATGAGATAGGAACATCCACTCAATTAATGGCAAGGATTAATTTTTGTTGGCTCTATAATTCATTCCTAGCAATAAGAATAGCTTGATGTAGAAGGATTTAAACATGGAAAGCTAAAGACTTTGCAGCTATTCTGAATAGTGAATGCATTACTTTTTGAATGCATGTTAGTATGTTACTTGTTTTATTTAGTTGTATTTTTTGTTATAATCAAAAGTTTAATTAGTTTAGATTGTAATGTTGAGAAAATTGAAAGCCCACAATTTTTTTTTTTTTTTTTTTTTTTTATAAAAAAAGTGGGTCAAATATGAAGTTAAAAAAAAAAAAAAATCCGACTCCGCTCCGACAAGTCGGAGTCAGAGTCGGAGTCGGAGCAGATTCTGTACATCTCGGAGTCAGAGTTGGAGGTCGGATTCAACCTCCGACAAAGTCAGAGTCGGAGGTTGGGCCCTCCGACTTCGAAATGGTCGGCACTCAGCCTAAACTAGAGCATTTTCAAATAATATACTCACTAGAGATTGAATTCGATTTGTTTTAACACGTGGCAACGACTTATCTTTCCAAATGTGAAGTTGCCAACCATCACCAATTCTCCATACCATTCCTTCATTCAATAAATGTGTTGCATGCCAAATACTTCTCCAAATGTATGAAGGCTTTGATCCCAATGTAGCAGTAGTGATAGATGAGTGTGAGAAGTATTTTGCTTTGAAACTTTTACTTGGAAGGGAGGTTGGAGAATTTAACATTCTTCATGCCTGATTTGTCAAGAGTGCATAATTAAATCACTCTAGATCCCTAAAACTCATTCCAGCATATGACTTCCACATACACAAAAATCTTCAATTTTTCCAATGTATACTAGTTTCACTGTCTTGATTGCCCCATTAGAAATTTGAGATCAGAGAGTTCAGCTTCTTACATAGACATTTAGGCAACAGGAACACACTCACACAATATGTAGGAATTGCTTACAAGACTGCTTTGATGAGGATTTCCTTCCTTGCCATAGAAAGAAACTGTGTTTTCCAGTTAATCAATCTAGTCCACTATGTCAAACAGTCCATTGAGAGCAGTAGTTTTTGATCGACCTACCAAAGATGGGAGTCCCAAGTACTTATCCATGTTTGAAGAAGCCCTCAAACCCGAAATCCCCATTAAATACTCTTTAGTGGAGGAGCTTGTGTTTTTACTAAAGAAGAGGGATGCTTTTTCCCTATTGAGGTACTGTCCTGATGCAAATTCATAGTCCCAGAATGCTATTTAGTCTCATCCATTTTTGCACATTTGGTTTACAAATTAAAAAACAGTCATCAACAAAAAAGAGGTGACTCATTTTCACCACCCTTCTAACTACAGGCAAATCATATAACATACCTTGTTGAGTAGCAGCCGTTAATTGAGAACTTAAGGCCTCAACACAAATGATGAATAATGGTGACAGTGGCAAACCTTGTCTTAATCCCCTTTGTGGAGTAAACTTTTCAAAAGGTACACCATTTACTATAGCTGAGAAGAAATAGGAAGTAATGCATTTAAGAACCAAAGCAATCCACTTACCTGCAAACCCCAATTTAGACAACACTAATGCCAGACAGTCCCACTCAACTCGATCAAATGACTTGCTCATGTCCAATTTCAAGGCCATATATCCTTGTCTTCCATAAAGTTGTATTTGCATAGTATGCAGGGTTTCATATGCAACCATGATATTATTAGTAAATAGGCACCCAGGAACAAAAGCACACTTATTTTGAGAAATAATAGCAAGCAAGATAAGTTTTAACCTGTTTGCAAGCATCTTGGTAATAGCTTTGTAGACCACCTTACACAGAATTATGGGTCAATACTCAGCAACATACTTTGGGTTTCTACCCTTGGGGATCAACACAATATAAGTGTAGTTGATGTCAGCACTATTTTCCTCTCCATTTAGAAAAGACAGCACTGCATTACCTACCTCATCACCAACAATAGACCAATGAGTCTAATAAAAGCAAGCCCCATAGCCATCAGGACTAGGTGCTTTTAGAGTGTCCATATGAAATATAGCTTCTTTAACTTCTTCCCTTGTAAAAGGCTTTAACAAATCACAATTCATTTTAGGAGTAAATTTCTCTGTAAGAGTAGAAAGATATGTCATAATGTTAGTTTGAGAGGAAGAAGTAAATAACCTTTGGTAGTATTTAGTGAAAGCACTGCCAATTCCTTTGGGATCATTGAACACATTTCCTTGTTCATCCATTACTTGCAATATCTTGTTTCTTTTTCTCCTTTGAATTGCAAAATGATGGTAATATTTGGTGTTTTGATCCCCTTGCTGCAGCCAGTGGACTTTTGGTCTTTGTTTCCATTTCAAATGCATTCTCTCAAGATGACTATTGATTTCCCTTTGAAGACCAATGTACTCCTCCATAGAGTCCACATTCAGGTTATGTTGCATAATCCCTAGTTGCTTAACTTTGGTTTGTAACCGATCATCATTAACAGGATCTTTGCATCTGCTCAAGTTCTTCAAATTCAGCATACAACACTTAAGCTTCTTGGTTAAACAGTCAAAACCCTCTCCTTATAAGTAAGTTTGATCCCATGCATTCTTAATTCAACATTCAACATTGAAACCCCTAAAACAGAATTAATTTAGGGGTTTCAATTTTGGAACCCTTAAATTCATTGGTTTAGGATTGAAACATTAGATTTACAATAATTATACAAAAATTCCATTCACAAAAATCATCATTCAAATCACACAAACATCTCCACAGCACAAAAATCACAACCTCATCCTCCAAATCCATTCATGAATCTCATCCTCCATATTTCAATCCAAGATCTAAAAGCTTAGGGGTTTTAGGATACATGCAATATGATTAGGTCGTATGAGAGAGAAATTGACTCAGAGAAGACGACGTCGACGAGTGTGAGGGATTGGGGATACCCAAAATAGCATCGTTTTGCTTAATGTATATTCTTATATATATACACACATATACATAGATATATATATATATATACACACACTTGCGATGTAGGGGATATGGAGATCGGGAGTCCCCCGCCCGTGCATGGTTAGCCGAATCCAGTTTGAATTGCCTCTCCACTCGCATCCAGCGAACGGGGCCACTGCCCTCCATGGTGGAGGTCGGGTGGGATGCGGGGCCCGCTACCCTCCCCTACATGAAGCTAGCAAGTTGAATAAAGAGAAAAAAAAAAAAACTCATTTAAAACAATTAGGAGCAAAAACGATGAAGATTATTCAATTTCTTCTATTTATATGGTGAGTCTTTTTAAAGTCGTTCTGAAACATAAGAGGTATCTTACATTGATTTTCTATTTTTATCTACAAATATGACTTCTTCTAGATCTTTGTATTTATTGTGCATTTGTTTGATTTTATACATTCTGATTGTATTTTGTGTATTTCATGAAACATTTCTCAGAACCAATATGACAAATCATAGTTCCGAAATATACATTTTGTCTGGTTTCATTTGTAAATTCCTTAGTTGTGTTTCCTTTTTATATATTTAATTTTGGTTTGATTTAAATCCTTTCTTTGCTTCTTCTAAATATTCCATTGACTGTTTGGTCTGTTTTTTTTTTTTTTTACATCTAATTTATATGATTCAGTTTCTGAGTGTTTTTTTAGGTGCGCCTGAGTTGCCTATATGGAAATTTCTTTTATGTGCAAACATGATTTCCTTTAGATCTTTGTATTATTGCACATTAGGTTCAATTTTCCTAAATCCTTTCTCTATGATTCAATCTGTGCCCCTATTTTACAATGAGTTTCTTACATTCTATTTTATTTTTAGCTTTTCTAGATAAAACAAGATTTATGTTTTATTTAATAAAAACATAAATTTTAAAAAATTCTGTTTTCGTTATATCTTTCTATATACTGTATATTGTGTTAAGTTTGAACTAAACCAGTTATTTGTTTCGTGTGCTCCAATTTTTAATTTTTGGAATTTCTGTAGTAATTTTTGTTTGATTTCTCACCAATATATTATCTGTTGTAAATAAGGTTATTACATATACTCTTTTGTAGATAGGGTTTTCAGATGCATTTTCCTTATCTCTACTTATCTGCCAATTTTTATTTTTTAAATACATTCACAATTTCTATTAGGTTGTGTATACTGTATATTGTGTTTGGTTTGTATTAAACCACTTATCTATCTCATATGTTCCAATGTTATGACTTTTATTTTTGTAGCAATTTGTTTAACTTCTCACCAATATAATATGTTGTAAGTAAAGATATTATGTTATTATATATTCTTTGTGGTGCATACGGTTTTTAGATGTTTTTTTTTTTTTTGTCTCTAACTATCTGCAAAACTTCTTTTAAATACTTACATAACACAATTTCCTTTTAGATCTTCCCATGTATTGTATATTCTGTTTGAATACAGTAGTGTCCTTAAACATAGGACCAACGAAGTCAGAAACACAGTATTAAATAGAAAAATAATAAATGAAAAACAGAAAAATAAATACAACATATGATTTTAGATGCCTTTTCTTTGTCTCTACCTATTTAGCAAACTTCTTTTAAATACTTACAGAACACGATTTCCATTTAGATCTTCACATATATTGTATATTTTGTTTGAACATAGTAGTGTTCTTAAACACAGTATCAACCAAGCCAGAAAAATAGTATACAATTGAATAACAATAAATGAAAAAAATTGAAAAAATAAATTATATAACAAACGGCGTGACAAAATAAATAACACCATACACTTACAAAAATAAGAATATGAAACATCCAGCTCTGAAAGCTTTTAGCCAACAAGACATGAAAACAAACCACCAAAAATAATCTACAGAAAATAGTAAGCACTGTAGTAACCAACGAACAAAAAAAAAAAGAAGTTAGAAAATACTACACTAAACAACCATGCACTCATGATGATCAAACATAAAAAATCCCAACTTTGGCAATCCCCAACTAAGAATACCTTATAAAAATTGGGAATAACCCACAAAAAATAGAAACTATTGTAGTCAACATTAAAAAAACAGTAAACGAAAAAAATTGAAGAAAAGAGATGAGAAGTAAAAAATATAAATTTTTTTTTTGAAAAAATCACATGAAATGAGGAACAATATCTAAAAGTAAACAAAGAACACAAAATGAAAACACTAAAAATTTTGAAAACAAGCTGATAGTGTAAGGAAACTAACCCACGAGACCCTTTTAAGCTGCACCTTCCTCCTCCTGCTCCTCCTAGTAACGTCCCATCACCAATCACACCATTGCAGACCAAATCAAACCAAATAAGGGAAATGAGATTTTGCTGGATCGGTAATAAAAAAAACCATAAATGGAAAAATAACAAGTTTGAATTTTTCCTTTTAAAAACTCTTTAACATGTATTTAAGTGTATTGTGCAGGTAAAGTGCAATTTGTATTACCTAGAGAAATAATGAGCCAACCGAAAGACTACAGACTAGTGGGGTCCTGATTGGGGGGTCCCAAGTATGGTTTTTTTTTTAACCAGTGATTAAAAATATTTTTTTAATGGTTTTGAGACCTTTTTTAAAAGAATATATTGAAAAACGAAAAAGTAAAAATGTAAACTTATACTAATACGACTGGCAAAACCCAATTTAAAAGTAATAAAACCTAAAACCCCCCTCCCCCCAACCAAAAAAAAAAATTATAAATGAAAATATAAAGAATTTCAGATTTTTCCCTTTAAAAATTCTTTAACATGTATTTAACTTTACTGTGGAGTGCAATTTGGATTACCTTGACAAATAATGAATTGACCAACGGACTCACACAATGATAATGATGATTTTTTATTATCTTTTTAATTTTTTTAAATATTTAAAAATGTTAAAAGAATACATAAGAAAAATGGGAAAAATAATATGTGAATTTATACTGAGACAACTAGCAAAACCCAATTTAAAAATAAAAAAACCTAAAAACCCTCACACTCGACTGCAACTGGAAAAAAAACTGACAAGACACAAGGGCAATGCTACAGAGTCCACAATTCTTACCGATAATTGACTGATTTGCACGTGACCATTTAAAATATTAAAAACAAAACAAGAAAAAGAAAAAGAAAGAAAGAGGGAAAACTCGTCGTACCCATTCCCGCGTCCCTCCTCATCCCACTCCCTCCCTCATCCTGCTCCCTCCCTCATTTTGTCAGTGCAGCATAGGTTTTTTTCCGGCGAAGACCTTCGTTCCCAGCCTGCTCCCCTCCCACCTCCCTCATTCCCATGCGAATCTAAGCTGTAAATTTTGTTTTTCTCCATTTTTTATTTACATTTCAGACCAATCATTCATTTCTATTGTTGTGGTCCATTTTTTATGTTAAAATAATAATATATTTTAGTGGCTACTTTTCTGAATGTTAAGGTTATCCTATTGCAATCCACCTATTTGTGATAATGAACCTAAGGGTTGGTTAAAAAAAAATCAAATTATCTGAAAGTTTCATGTCCAACAATTCTTGAAAAAACTCCATTGGGTGCCTATAGGGGATAGTGCAGTTGAGTTGATTTTATCCATCCACGGGTTAGGTTGCATTTCTAGATTGAACTGTGCATACCATCTCATCTATATTGTCCATCCATGGCTTAGGTTGCATTTCTAGATTGAAAATGTCAATATACAATACAAATAATGTTTTTCCCCTTATATTGCATTTTTATACTCTGACTTTGTTTTGAATTCGGCTGGATCCTTTTATATTTATTCCAAGGTTGGACTTGCAATGGATTCCAACATAAATCTCTCGGAAAATGAATATGATGAGGTAGGAGTTGCTAATGAGCAACTCTTCAATGAAACCAGTGAAGAACCTAAGGTTAGAATGACATTCTCATATGAAGATGAAGGAAGACCGCCATCAAATAGAAAAGTGCACCCAATTGAGAAGGCTCTTAAGAAACCTAATATAAAAAGGAGATTGCACTGTATCGAAGATGAGGTTTCTTTCTTGAAAATTTAAAAAAATTCAGTTCAATCAAACATATCGATTCTTTTAACAATTTCAAGATACATTTTTATATTTATTGTCATGCACAGCGGAGTAGTAACTTACCAGTAGAAGTTAGAGTAAATGAATGCAATTTAAGCGACATACTACATGAGGTTGCTCAAACCCAGGTATACTTCCCCTTGTTTATTTCTTTTTTTGTATGTATATAACTAGACAAAGCCATGAAAATCATGACAAGTATGATCTAAATGTCGACAGGATGAACAAACTCAACTTTGGATACATGCGCCCTGTTAGGCGTACTGAACAGAAGAAAAACAGAGCACAACAGAATGGCAGAATTCCTCATTTTATTGATATTGTTTTTTGTATGTGTGTATATATACATTGAAAAAAATGAATAAAAGTGGTTATTGTAACCGTAGACAATAACAAACTTATTGTCTACGGTTTTACAGAGAATGCACAGAATGTGTTTGTAACAATGCATAGCCCATACATATCTAAGGCACATCAAAGCCTTATATTCTAATACGCCCCTTAGAGTTCAAGGGTCTGTCAACAACATTGAGACTTGACTTGAAATGAGAGAATTTATCAGCTACAAGAGGCTTTGTAAGCACATCAGCAACTTGGTCTTGTGAGCTTATAAAAGAAACTCTCAAAGTCTTGGCAGCCACTCTATCCCTTACAAAATGATAGTCAATATCCATGTGTTTTGTCCTGGAATGGTACACAAGATTTGCTGAAAGATAAGTGGCTCCAAGATTATCACACAATAAAATGGGGGCCTGAGATAGAGGAATATTGAGCTCACTCATAAGAGTTTGTAGCCATATGAGTTCTACAGCTGAGGAGGCAATGTATTTGTATTCAGCCTCAATTGATGACCTGGCCACAGTGGACTGCTTTTTAGAACTCCAGGAGATAAGATGTTTTCTCAAGAAAATGCAATATCCTCCAGTAGAACGGCGATCATCCGGATAGCCTGTCCAATCGGCATCAGAGTAAGCTTGAAGAGTAAGACTAGATTGAGAGGCAAAAAACAAGCCATGGTTGATGGTAGATTTTAAATATCTCAAGATTCTCTTAACTGCACTCCAATGGGGAAGTTTCGGTGCATGTAAAAACTGACAAACTTTATTAACTAAGAAAGAAATGTCAGGACAGGTGATGGAAAAATATTGTAATTCCCCAACAATACTCCGATAGAGTGTGACATCCTCAAAACCAGAAGCATCATGCTTAGACAATTTTAATAAGGCAGCCATAGGAGAGGACATTGGCTGGGCTTGAAGCATATTGCTTCGGGTTAGAAGACTGTCAAGGTATTTCCATTGAGACAACATAAAACCATCCTTAAGATAGTCCACTTCAATGCCAAGAAAAAAGGAAAGTCTACCAAGATTTTTAATAGGAAAGGCACGGCCTAGATCATTAATCAAGCAAGTAATAGCAGATGATTGTGAGGAAGTGATGACAATGTCATCCACCTATACTAACAAGTAAATCTGAGTATCAAGATGTGTGAGAATGAAAAGTGATGGGTCAGCCTTAGAAGCAACAAAACCATAGTCAAGAAGCCATGTACTTAGCTGGACAAACCAAGCTCGTGGAGCTTGTTTAAGACCGTAAATTGGTTTCTGAAGCTTGCAAACATGATGAGGTCGGGTTGGATCAACAAAGCCCTGGGTCTGCTGCATATAAACATCATCAAATAATATGCCATGTAAAAAGGCATTTTGAATATCAATTTGATGCATAGCCCATCGTTTGGAGACAGCAATAGACAACACAAGCCGAATGGTAGTAGGCTTTATGACTGGACTGAAGGTGTCTTGGAAATCAATCACAGGCTATTGGTGATACCCTTTTGCTACCAATTGAGCCTTCCTTCTTTCAAATGATTTGTCCGCATGAGTCTTGGTGCGATACACCCATCGGCAGCCTAAGATGTTTCTGTGAGGGGTAGGAGGAACTAGTATCCATGTTTAGTTTTGAAGAAGAGCATCATACTCGGCCTGCATAGCTTGTTTCCACTTTAAGAATTGAGAAGCATGAGTGAAGCTTGAAGGATCATCCAGAACCTGCGCAGAGATGGTGATAATATATCGAGTGGGGTAGGCAACAGTTCCATTGGTAAAAAGGCCAGGACGAGATGAGTTTGTGTGAGCTCGAGTAATTATAGAAGAGCGTGGTAGGACTAAGATGGGTGAAGGAGAGGGAGACGATGAAGCATGAATGGATTGAGGTGGGGAGAAGCAGGCGATGGTGTTGAAACTGGAGTGGAAATTGGTAAAGTGTGAGATGAGGAGGGTGGGGTCGAGGAGGAAGGATTCTGTGCTGAAGAAGAAATCGGAGCTATGCCAAGAAGAGATGGGCAGGATAATGGGTTAGGTTGCAAGATGGGTAGGATGGCTATGGTAGGAACGGAAGGAATTGGGGATCAAGTGGGTTGCGTGCGTGAGAAAGGAAAGGACCGCTCATTGAAAACTACATCACGAGAAATGTAGATTTTATGAGTCTGAAGGTCCATACACTTGTATCCTTTATAGGTAGGGCTGTAACCAAGAAATACGCAGGAAGTGGACCGAAAATTGATTTTATGAGAATTGTAAGGTCTTAAATTTGGCCAGCACTCACAACCAAACACTTTGAGAAATTTATAGTCAAGTTCAGATTTATAAACCATAGAATAAGGAGATTTATTTTTGAGAGTGAGTGTTGGTAACAAATTAATAAGATAAAATGCGGTTTCAAAGGCTTCGGCCCAATAAGTAAAAGGAAGAGAGGAATGGGCTAGAAGGGCAAGCCCAGTCTCAACAATGTGACGATGTTTGCGTTCCACAAGCCCATTTTATTGATGGGTGTGAGGATATGAGAGACAATGAGTAATTCCAAGTTGTTTGCATATAGAGGTTAGAGGTTTAAATTCACCACCTCTATCGGTTTGTAAGTTAATTAACTTGGAATTAAATAATCGTTCAATAAATGGTAGGAAAGAGGAGAAAATATGATGCACATCAGATTTTAATTCCATCGGAAAAATCCAAGAGAAACGAGTATAGTAATCAACAAACGAAACATAGTATTTATAGCCATTGTGAGAGACATAATGGGCAGGGCCCCATACATCAGCACACATTAACTCTAAAGGCTTAGTATAATGAGCTATTTTTTATTAAAATGAAAGCTGATGACATTTTGCTAGTGGACAATCTAAGCAAAAAAAGACTGAATCTGTTGGAAAATAAGGCAAACGTTTGGAGTGCAACACACGAGAGACTAAAGTAAGAGAGGGATGCCCAAGCCGTCGATGTCACTGAACAACCGAAGTCCGTTCACCAACATGAGCAGATGGAGAAAGCAGAGAAGGTGAAGTGGTGGGAAAAATATAAATACCGTCACGGGTAGTCCCGGTGAGGAGGATTTTCTGTGTCTCCGTGTCCTTCACAAAAAAATGAGTTGCATGAAATTCAAAATAGCAATTATTGTCAATGCAGAAATGTAGAAAGAAAACAAGATTTTTTGTAATAGAGGGAACATGAAGAAGATTTCGAAGAAGGAAGGAAGATGAGTTGAAATTAAAAGAGGAGTTACCGAAATTATCGATAGAGATGCCGGCACCATCACCCACTCTAATGGTCTCATTTCCTGCATAGGGCTCAGATGACATGTTCAAGTTAGACAAATCATGATTAAGGTGATGAGTGGTAGCGGAATCGGGGTACCAAACTGATTCAGATGAAGGGGTCTGTGTTGTGTAGTTGGCTGAGAAGGTCTTCGGTGCTTCATATTGATAAGAGTGATTGAAATGCTGGCAGCACTGGAGTGCAACATGCCCAGGCTTTTGACAAACTTGGCATATCAGTCGTTGAGAGTTATATTGATTATACTGCTATGTTTAATGTTGTGGAGAGAAATATTGTGGTGACTGAGTGCGTCCACCACGGTTGTTGGAGAAATGACGTCCCTGTCCACGTCCTTGACGACCTCCCCGAAAAAATTCGTGACCACGTTGGTCATGCAAAGCTGAGCTGAAATGAGCAGGTGGCTCAATGGAAGGAAGAGAAGAATGATTATTGTGGGAAAGACGAGTTTCATGGATTAGCAACAATTGATAGAGTTCAAAAAAGGAAATGGGGTCTCTGCGCATGGTAATAAAGGTCACAAATGACTCATAAGTGGAGCCAAGACTGTTGAGAAGATAAGTAATTATCTCCTTCTCGGACAGAGATGTGCCAGATGAGACCAGAGAGTCAGATAATTGGCGCACCTTGCCAAAATAGTCTGAAATAGATTGGTCGCCCCTGGAGAGATTTGTGAGTTGAAAACGCACTTGAAACTCTTTAGCTTGAGATTGAAAAGAAAAGATGGAAGAGATGGAGGTCCATAACTGATGAGAGGTAGTAGAGGAAAGTACGTGGTTTAAGATAGATTCAGAGAGGGATGAGAAAAGAATACTCAATACAAGTTGATCTGTCTTACGCCAAGTGTGAAAATCTGTGTTTGGTTTTGGAAGTTCAGCCGATAAGCTGGGGAGAAATTCTGGAGGTGGAAGAGAAGATCCATCAATGAAAGAGAGGTCCTGACCTCTGAATATGCAGATGTTTGGACCTTCTAGAGGAGGTAATTATCGGTAGTTAATTTGTGGTGACGAAGTAATGGTAGGATTCGGAAGAGAAGATGCAGGAGGGGAAGAAGGAGGAGGAGGAGGAGGAGGAGGGACGTCAGCCATGGATCCTGGACGATTAGTCAGTGGCTCTTGATACCATGTTAGGCGTACTGAACAGAAGAAAAATAGAGTACAATAGAATGGCAGAATTCCTCATTGTATTGTTATTGTCTACGGTTTTACAGAGAATGCACAGAATGTGATTGTAACAATGCATAGCCCATACATATGTAAGGCACATCAAAACCTTCTATTCTAATACGCCCGATTATTTCTCTACTCCTTCAATTGTTCCTTCGTTGCGGGTAATGTAAAGGATAGCCTTGTTATAATTTCACTCAACTTGGTTTTTTTTAATAAATATGGACAATATTTTAGTTCTTTCTAGGTACAAATAACCAAGTTAATATGGGTATAGAACCGACTACTCCATTGCAGGTAATGGTGGCTTGCCTTGTTATGATTTCACTAAACTTGTCATTTTATAACCAGTCAACTATGTTTTATTCCTTTAGGTGCAACCTTCTCAAATGCATCTCTCGGACAGGGTGATTATGTACACCCTTATAGATGGTTATAGATGGTGGCATCTATGATTGTAATTGAAATTGATGATAGGCACAACTGATTGTGTTTTAGTAGTTGAAATTGAAGTACAACTGATTATGTTTTGTTAACAGTGTTTTGTTCTCCAGGCAATACAGGAAATGAAATACATGTTAAACACTGGAATGTATTTTTACAAATTGGTTTCTTTATTTGCTTAGCAAAGAGATGGAATGTATTCTGAAGTCAATGATATTGGACAATTTTTTTCAATGCATGCACTTGTTTGCAAAGAACTGGATTGTCACAAAACAAAACACTGCCACCATAAGGACTACCATTCGGACCAATTATGGTTGCCTACCAATGAAACATGGAAGCAATATTCTGTCCACAATGAAAATGTTGTATTATTCCTTTCCAAGATAACTTTTAGACAAGAAAGTTGCGTCTTGTATTGTAATGCTTCAGCAAAATCTCCATGCAATTTGAACGAGAAAAGCAGAGAAAAAATAAACTGTATGGCTTAAAATGTATAAAAGAGCTTAAAATGTATTAAATCAAAACATGAACATTATCATGTCTACATGAGGAAACAGTTGGGTTTTAGAATTAATGCATCCTTCCTGATCTGTGACTATCCTTCCTCTGTTAACAAACACATAAAGTGCAACTACTAGAACCAAAATTATGCTTGTAAACTTTATTCCCTGACACCAATATGAATCTTCAATTCTATCTTGCCTCACGGCACGCCGATCACCTCGGTGGTTCCTCTCAAATCCTTTCCTTTCATTGAAGAAGGCATTTTCTTCCTCAGTCCCCATGGCATCCTCTCCAATTTTACTTTTATTGTAGTTCTTCTCAGCGAACAAACAAGTTGTCATGAAAGAAATAAAATTAGAAGGAAAAAAAAAATCCAGACAGATTCAGCGGTACATTTTGGGCGGCATACAAGCTTTTCCCTTTTAGAAAACATAAAACTCTCTTTAAATATATAAAATTTTAGGTAATAATACATCTACAAACTCTATTATAACTTTATTACAAATCATTTTACAATCACTAATTGCGATCATTCCTTTTCATTAAAATGAATTTCAATTTTATAAAATTATCATTCATTTCACATAGAGTTGTAAAAGAGCTATAAATTGATCATTGAAAAATGATTAATTTACAACTCTTTTATTATTTTACAGCACTATCCCAAATAAATGGTAGTTATGTTAAATTGAAATTAACTTTTTAATGGAGTGGTACGAGTATATTGACTAATTATAAATTAAGTTATAAAAGAATTGTAGCAGTACAAATACATTTGAACTAATCCACCAGCCAATAAACCTGGGAATCATAAAAGAGTTGTAGCTATTTGAATTATTTTGGAGACCTTTACACCGCTCACTATTTATATGATATAATTTGATTCATAAAATTTAAATTTTAAAAGATATCTTTTAAATCAAATTTAGATGGTGTCGCGTAGAAAGACATTCAAATAAAATTATTTCGAAAAAAATCCCAATCCTTTCAGTCCCAGATTTTCTTATGCCTGCGAGTTGGGCCTCTGCGTTGCAAGCAAGTCCAAAGCTTTCGATCTGTTTATTTTGGATGGAATATTCAATTTTCTTGAACCAAAAGATTCTAATTTTACAGGCTTTCAAGCAGAAAGAGAAAACAAAGCTGCAGACAGGAAACAAAGATTATAATAGTAGAGATTTATGATAAATACACATCTTAATTGAAATTCGAAGCTTGCTGCACATCCTTCTAAACACAAGAATATACATACATAACTTCCCTTTATTGTACATTATTGTTCTATAACTTCATACGTACTTTCCAGATTGTTGGGAGGCCTGACTTTAGGAATTATATTAATTCAAAGCCAAGGAGTATTATAAAGGGGAGTTACAACAGATTTAACTTGAAGATACTTGTGAAGGGCTTCCAATCCATAGTCTTTTCCAAAACCACTCATCTTATACCCTCCAAAAGGGATGTCATTGTCAAAAGCAAAATAGCAATTTATCCAAATGGTGCCTGCACGTATTGATCTTGAGACAGTGTTAGCCACGTTCAAGTCCTTTGTCACAATGCCAGCTGCTAGCCCATATCTTGTGTTGTTGGCCCTCTTAATCGCCTCCTCGATTGTTCTGTAATTATTCAGCACATAAGCAAAAACAAAGATCAATGCTTTTAAGTCTTAACGTATACACAACAATTAAAAGGTGCTAAAACCCGAGGGAAGAACTTTGCTAATCCAATTGAATTCAAACACAACTCACAAAAGCACCGTTTTGAACATTATAACGAAAGCATTTTACTGGCTAGCTAATGTTTGTTTAGTGGAAGATACTCACTTGAACTTGGCAAGCGCCATAACAGGTCCAAATATTTCATCCTTTGCTATCAACATTTCTTCCTATTTAATCACCAACAAGTTCATCATGTCCATACATAAAAGTGATAGATGAAGGAAAATGAGTAAAAATAATTCCTATAAAAAAAAAGTTCCCCAAGCTGCATGTTTTATAAAGATAAATACACACACATATATATATATATATACCTTGACTTCAGAGAAAATTGTAGGTTCTATGAAATAACCCTTTTCACCCAAGGGCTTGCCCCCGGTTAGCAGTGTTGCTCCTTCTCTCTTGCCATGCTCTATGTAGGAAAGAACTTTTTCATATTGCTTCTTATCTACCTGCAATTTTTTTTTTAAAAAATAGTGATTTTACGTATATAGGAAGAGGTAAAATAAATATGCTTTATTTTTGGTCTTAAAATATAAATCAAATAATTAAATTTATCTCTATTATCAATTTAAATGTTTTAGACAAATGATGACTGAACCAAAATTAACTTGTACCCTAGGATCGAAGGAAAACAAAACGAGAGATGAAAGCGTAGCCCTCTTTGTACCTGAGGTCCTTGTTGAACTTTAGGATCAAAAGGATCCCCAACCACCCAAGCTTTTGCCTTCTCCACTAATTTCTTCACGAGTTCCTCATATATTCCTTCTTGAATGTAAACACGAGAACTTGCAACGCATATTTCTCCCTATACGTTGATATAAAATCATGGAAAAAATGTCATTGAAACTATTTTTTTTCCTCTTTTGCAAAAGAATATTTCTAAATTTCATGTCTATCAGACAGCACCAAAGTAAACAAAAACTAATCACCTTGTTATATAGAATACCAAAGAGAGCAAGATCAGCAGCTATATCAACATCCGCATCATCAAAAATTATGAGGGGTGACTTGCCTCCTAATTCAAGTGAAACAACTTTCAAATTACTTGCAGCTGCAGCTTGTAAAACTTTACGTCCTACTTCTGTGGAACCAGTGAAACTGACCTGAAAAAGTAAGTGCAAGCACACAAGATTTAGTAGCACACAAAAATCAGGCAATGAACTTGGCCGAGACATTTTCTCAAAATACTCAAATTAACAAGACAACAATTCAATTAAAAAAACAAAATAACAATTACTGCATCAATATCCATGTGAGAGCTAATGGCAGCCCCGGCGGTTGATCCTAATCCACTCACAACATTGAGCACTCCATTTGGAATACCAGCCTTGAACAAGAGAAAAACAAGAGGTAAAATAAAGAAAAATACCAGTTTGACTCATAAAAACCAACTGAAAGTGGCCAGCCACTATGACTATGAACCACAGTGGCAATATAAACAATGTATGAATTAGTAACACAAACTTACTAGCTTTGCAAGATGAGCATAAAAGAGAGCTGTTAGAGGAGTTTGCTCAGCAGGCTTGACGACCATGGTGCACCCAGCTGCTAAAGCAGGGCTAACCTTCAAGAAGAACATGATCGAAGGGACGTTCCAAGGGATAATATGTCCTACTACACCGATAGGTTCTTGCAAAGTATATCCATGAAGTTCACGTGACATTTTTAGTACCTCTCCATGTATTTTATCTGCTGCACCGGCATAGTAACGAAGAGAACTTGCTGCCTGAGGAATGTCCACGGCCTTGTTCATATTGAACAATTTACCACCATCAATTGTTTCCAAAGCCGCTAGTTCCTCTACATTTTCCTCAATCAAGTCCGCAAATTTCATCATTATCCTCCCTCGCTCCTACAACAATTAAGATAAAGAAAAAGCAGTAATCATTTACTTTAGCCTCTTGGAAAATTGTTTTACCCTTCATGAATGATTAAACCATTAATTCTTGAACAATATTGTTTAACTTTAGATGTTGGAACATGTACATACATAGCCGGGCAAGCGCGGCCATGGACCATGGTCGAAAGCCTGACGTGCAGCCTTTACTGCTAAATCAACATCTTCCTTATCTCCTTCTGCAATCTTCGCTATCACTTCTCCTGTTCTTGGATCGATTGTCTCAAACGTTTTTCCTGTTTCAATGGCAACAAAGGTTATAGGTGACGGTCTAGCATTATCTCGGTCACAGCAAGACCAGAAAATGGCAAATTTTCATGTATTAATTGTAGAAGGAAACAAAAATTACTGCATGGAAAGAATATATATGACTTGGCTTTTTCCTAATTTGTATCTCTACTATAGTAGAATGTAAGTCACTAAAACTTATTAATTGCTCTGTTCTACTGAGCACAAAAAATATATGCTTTCCTAGATATTCTGTTTGATCTTCTTTTGAGAAAATTAAGATTACATAAATTATCCAAAAAGAGGGAAGGGGAGGGAGAGAGCTAGAAATTTGGAAACATAATAAAAACATGTAATACCAAACTGCCGAGACATATTATAGATAGTTGAAATTAAACCTGAAATGGAATCAACAAATTCTCCATTGATGAACAGCTTTGTGAACTTAATCATCGGGTTCTTCACCAAAGAGCTAGCCGAGCTATCATCAGAATTTTGACTTGCCATCTAATTATTTCTGTAACACCCCGTATTTTAGTGTATTTTAATGAATGAATTATTTTTATTGATTCAGAATTTATTCTTTTGTTTTAAAATTATTGGATTTTAATTAGACTATTTTTATGATTTTTAGTTTACGAAAATTATTTTTTTTGAAGTGCTTTCTTTAAATTAATTATTGTTATGTGTTTAAATTTCTTCTCGAATTAAATTAACTTATTGTTGGGTTTAATTATTTATTTTCAATTTAATCACTGTGTTTGAATTATTTTATTTCCCTTGCAGTTTTAAAATCGTTTCTGTTGGATCATTTTTGTGACCCAAGATGTGAGGATTGGACCTCATTTCTTTCCCTACAATTTCTCTTTTCTTTTTCCTTCATTTTTCTTTTCTTCCTTTCTTTTCTCTTTCTTTCTCTGGTTTCCTCCCGCGCGAGCCCCTCCCTCTCTCTCTCCCCGTGCGTCCGCCCACTCCACCCAGCCCGCCGCCGTCGCGCCGCCGTGCGCGACACCGCCCCTTCCATTCCCCTCCCCATCGGCCGGCGACCCTTCCCCGTGAATCTCAGCTCCTATCTCGCCGCCGTTAGCCTCCACGTGCAACACCATGCCGCGGCCTTCACTTCCTTCGCGCGCCGCCGTCGCGCCACCTCAGGTCACCAACTCTTCACCACTTCATCCCCGACCTCTTGGCAACCCAATGGACCCAACCCCAGCTCCGATCCGTCACCGGTGAAGCCCCACCAAGTACATTTCCGATTTCGACTTTTTGGCCTTAAAACCGCCCCTTGCGCCGCCACCCACGGCAAACCATCACCACCACTAGCTTCACCGACATCCCTAGGCCCTACCCTATCAATCTCGGGTCTTCGTTTGCACCCGTTGAAAAGTGGGTATCTGTGACCCACGGCCACAGTGTATTTTGCACTGTTCTGCAACTATTTTTCCACTTCTTGCGCCTCCGTGATCCTCCATAAATTATTATATAGCAATGTAAGTATTTTTCAAAGAATTCTCGTGAATTTAATGTATTTTTACACTAGCACATTACACTGTATTTAAATGCTGATTGGTTTTGCCGGACTGAGTCCAAGGAGTAACGGGGTTGATTGGATTGAGTGATGGAGTTGTTAGTATGATTGGTTTAGACTATGAGATTTGTTGGCTATTCGAGTTTAAATATTGATGTTTTGTGTATGACGTGGGTTGTGGTGGATATTGGTGATTTTATGAAGTAATGATATATTTTGGGATTATGAAGGTTTTAAGTTTTGAGGAATTTAAAATAGGTTATTTAAGAAGCTTAGATTTAAATATCGACATATGTGATCTATTGGAAACTTACAGAAATTACGTTATTATTTTTATAGGTGACGATTTATAGTCGACTCGACATTTTTGAGGAAATTTTTGGAAAAGTTAAGTCGTCTAGGTAAGCGAGGTTCCTATGCTGGATTTGCATAAAAAGAAATGAACTGAGGTTGGTTTGTAAAAATGTGCATGTTGTTTTAAAAAAGAAAAAGTGAAAAACAACCTCAGTCTATGTTTTGCATTCCCTCATGAGATACGTATGAAAGAGAAAAGAAATGTTTGACATGAAATGTGTAGACATGAGCAATATTTGACATATTTCTGGAATATATAAAAGAGCGAATATGATATCATTGAAATTTTATGCATGTGATATGAAATGATATGGATCTGTTTTTGATCAAATAGAAATGATATGAATATGTTTCGCACGTGTTTTGATATGATATGGATATGATAAAACTTTGGCATACTTATCTGTTCTGAATATGGTTCTGATATGATGATACTGTTCACGTGATATGGTTGGTACCACCATGATATGATATGAGTGCACCCACTTTGGAAACAAAGTGGTCTTTTTACGTGTTCTTTCCTGTGTGCACACTCGGGGCTCCGAGATTGAAAAAGGGGGAGTTCACCACATGATACTGCCTGGTTTGGCCACCGGGGATAGCACAACCCTACCACGGGGGTTAAACATGGTATATGATATGATATGATAAGATGAATATGTTCAGTTATGTTATGCCAAAGCGTTTTTGAATATGAAATGGTTCCTCAAATATGAATTGTTGACTTGAGTATGAAATGCTTGGAAAAGTCGCTCTGATTTTCTGATAACACGTTTTCTGAGATCTGCATATAAAAATAAAATGTTTTGTTTCTGCATATTGAACTTTCTGAAAAGGCTCATGTTTACATGCTAGTATATGTTCCCTGCTTACTGAGTTGTTGATAACTCACCCCTTATCTCCACAATATTTTCCAGATGATTTGAATGTTTCAGTTGAGGATCAAGGATATGGAGCATGGGTGAGAAGAGTTAAGAATGATGGTTTAAGCATAGAAGGTTTATATGGGTATTGAGGATTTTCATTCAGTAAGTTTGTTGTGCTCTGATGATGTGATTTGTTGGGAGATTGATGTTTATATTAAATTTTGTATCGTCTTAGAATAGTTATTCTGGAGTAATTGATGTAAATATATGAGTATTTTGTGCGATTGGGAAAGATTAGAATATGTACTATGTGGAAGGAAAATAATTTTTAAGTGACATGAGTTAACTCTCCGGACCCTCGGGTACGGGGCGTTACAATTTCTTAGATCTATTTTTGGCTCGGAGGTTTCAAAGGTTAAGATGAGCTCTTGTAGTTTGGTATTGTTTTGATATATGCAAAAAGGCAAATATTTCACAATATATATAGGCGCGTTTACGTAAACAGGAGAAATAAAAACAGTGTACGTAACAAGCTGAATAGATACAAAATCAAAATGCTTTAGTAATGAAAAAAAATATTTGTAATCGTGAATTGTGTAATTTTTGTGTGATTTTTTTTTTAAAAATGAATAAAATATAGGACTTACATGAAAAAAAATTAATTTTTTAATAGTAAATCTCACTTTTTTTCAAAACGATTACACAACGTTTACGTACTTCACAATTATATGTAAAATTATTTTTTAATAATAATTCACTTGGAGTCCATAAAGGCCTGCTGGCATGCTGCGTATATTTGAATGAATTAACTAATCAGGCGGCTTTCTTTATTTCAAAAGATATAAATCCAGTACGCGTAAACATGAATACAAACCTGTTACGGGACCAAAATGGTGATGTGTTAGTTGCATGCAGTAAGTTGAAAGGGAAAGTGGTTTGAGTTTATTGAGGCTATTGCTATGTTAAGGGAGTTACAAATGTGTGTTTAATGAGGTGCTCCGAAGATAGTACTTGAAACTAATTGCTTAATTCTCGTGGATGCTTTGAATAATCATGATGATTATGGCACAGATTTTAATTTTCTCCTACAAGATATTAGAAGAATGACGAATTGCTTTTAGAAAATCAAAGTTTTGCATGTCAATAGGATGGGTAACTCGGTGGCACATCAACTAGCTAAATATGCATGGAGTATTAGTGACGAATAATTCTACATACAACTGTGAAGTGCGTAAACGTCGCGTAATCGTTTTAAGAAAGAGTGGGGTCCACTATTAAAAAATTAATTTTTTTCATATGGGTCCCATATTTGAGTAATTCTACATACAACCGTGAAGTGCGTAATCGCCGCGTAATCGCTTTGAAAAAAAGTTGGGTCCACTATTAAAAAATTAATTTTTTTATGTGGGTCCCATGTTTTATTCATTTTTTTCAAAGCGATTACGCGGCGATTACACAATTCACGGTTGTAAGTATATTTTCTCCCCATATTTTATTCATTTTTTTCAAAACGATTATGCGACGGTTACACAATTCAAAATTGCAAATATCTTTTCTCATTAGTGACATAGAGATGTGGTGGGAGTGTCCTTTGGTATCTCAAGCCGTTTAGTTTGATAAAAGCAATATTGTTTCAAGAAAAATGTTACTCTTACCACTCAATTTTACCGCTCTATTCTACCGCTGTGATTTTTTATTTTATTTTTTTACTTAGTGATTAAGGAAATGTTTTTTAATAATATTATGATTTTTTAATTTTTTTAAAAAATATTTAAAAGTGTTAAAAAATACATGTAAAAAAAACAAAAGAAATTTTTTTTTTTTTGCCTAACGGTAGCTCCCAGCGGAAGCTGGGAGCGGTGGACGTAGCACCTCTCTTGTTTCAATGAATGCATTTGTTTATATAAAAAAAAAATGAATAAAAACCGCATCAATGATCTTTCTTTCACCGAAAAATTCTATTCCTAAGCCTCATACACCACACACCATCATTTTTATGATTTCTTAATTTTATTCTCTTACCAAATGTATGGTATATGGATTATGAGTAGAATAATTCAATTATTTTAAGAATAATAAAACCAAAAAAAACTTTAAAAAAATAAAATTTTTTTAATGTGTGGTGTATTGGCTTATGAATAGCAATGCTCTTCTTTCACCTGACCTGACGTGAAACCGACGTCCGTACGTCCACAAAGTACTTATGGTCCTCTCATCATATTGCTGACTAGGCTCTTATTATATGTTTTGTTTCTATTTGGGCTATCGTCTTTTTTTTTTTGTTCGACAAAGTAAGTATTTTATAGATAAACTAATAGATATAAGACACAATTTTAGTGGGATAGGAGTCCCCTACAGTCTTCCCAAAGTCAACACACATTACAACACAAAAGTAAGAAAATAAAGGGGATGATCGAAGCCAAAAATTTGACTCCCACCCAATTCCCACAAGGGGAGACCACTTGAAGACGGTTTTTGAATAGTCTGATAAACAGACTATTAACCTGCAACTATAAGCCACAGTACAAAGGGGTGTGCTGCAACATGTCGGTCTAGACTGGCTGAAATGAACCTTTACATCCACTTTCACTTGATCTTCGGTTAGGGAAAGCTGGAACATAGTGTAGCAACCAAAGTGGATGTAACTGAGGCGAACCTTTATATAATAAATAGAAGATTTTCTTCCTTATACAGAAGATTTTCTTCCTTATAGTGTGTATATATATATATGAAAAACACTACTATGCCCACTCTTTTTGACACCACCATTTGACTGCTGCTCAATTTTATTTTTTTTACTTAGTAATTAAGGAAGTGATTTTAAATGTATTGGTGTATTTTTTTTTTATTTTTTAAATGTATTTAAATATGTTAAAAATGTGAAAAAAAAAATTATACTAGGCGGTATGCTCAACGATCAAGATGGGGCGGCATAGTAGCCGCACTCTATATATATATATATATTTCCTTATAGTGTGTGTATATATATATAATCATTCTGTATAAGGAAGAAAATCTTCTCTTTATTATATATATATATGAGTAATGCTACATACAGTCGTAGAATGCGCAAACGTTGTGCAGTCGCTTTGAAAAAGAGTGAGGTCTACTATTAAAAAATTAATTTCTTTTCATGTGGGTCACATATTTATTCACTTTTTTCAAAGTAACTGTATAACGCTTGCACACTCATGATTGCAAGTATCATTTCTATATATATATATATATATAATATATGCTCTTCTCCCCTCAAAATTATTATTTATCTTAAGAATTAAATTAATGAAAAGATGTAAATTCGATTTCATGTAATATTATATTTTAACGTATTTATTAATAGTACCAATATAGCTGCAGATAGGCCGGCTCATGGCAATTGCTTAAGGCCACAACCCACGTAAGCCCCCAAATTATAAAACTTCAACTTTTTTTTTAGAGATAAAAAGTGGAAAAAAAAAAGGGAGAATGATTTAGGCACAAAGAAAGAAATTATATGCAGAACATATAGACGTACGTTTGCAAACGGAAAAGAAAATTAGTCAATTAATTAATGCTCGAAACCAGAAAATGGGTTTGGACTGGTTCGAACCGGTGAAATCAGTCTAGGACCGGTTCCTTTAGTTTCAAAATTGGCCGGTAACGGTTCGGTTCGGTTCTGGTTCATCATTTTTAAGACCGGACCGATTAGCTATATTATATATTTTAAATTAATTTTTTTAATATTATATATAATATTTTTATAATATATAATTTTTATATATAATATATATATAATAATATAAATTTTAATTACATATAAGATAATATTATTATAATTTACAGCATAAAATCTTAATCATAAACATGAAAATTTATTTGAGTATATGCTTTAAACATAAAATATATATTTTAATAACATTTTATGGTCTAATAAATTCTCAACCTATTCATTTTGATAAATACATAATACATTAGTAATACTAATATACATTAGTATATTAATTATATTTCGCTTTAATTAATTAGTATACATTAATATATTAATGTATATTAGTATATTAATTACATTTTATGTCCTAATATTAATATTAATACTAAATTGGAAAATCGGATCGAATTGGACCGGAACTGGTAAAACCAGAGGTATCAGTTTAGGAAGGTAACCGGTGCGTAATCGATTTTTGAAAATACAAAACCAGTACATACCGATTTGGTAATAATTGTCTAAAAGTGGACCAAACTGAATCGATTACACCTCTATGATCGATCAATGGCTTGAAAATGATATGAAAAAAAAAAAGTCATTCTTTGTCAGGTCATTTCACTCTCTTACCTATTGTTTGTGTTGTAGGCTAATCATAAATTCACGCTTCTAATTATGCATTCACACAAATTAGGCAAGTTTTAATTCTTGAAATGAAGTAATATTATTTATATCTGGTTAGCAAGATATATGAGGCAATATCACCTATGGAAAATCCTCGATCTTAGAGCAGTTACTCATTTCCCTTCATAGAATATCTGGCTAGCTAAAATTTTCCTTCTCACCAATTATGGGATTTTGTGATCTTTGTTGTAATTGTATGTAGCTATGTAGGCATCGGCGTATGATGTAATTGTACATAGGAAAATGATGTTTGCAGTTATGGTGTAACAGCCCGCTAGAAACTCACTGGTAGAATTTCTATTGATTTTAGGAACCTCGTGAAAACCCCATAAGTTTTTACGAATCGACCAATTATACAGGTTTTAGTCTGTCACCATAGTTAGTGTTATCACTCATTGTGATGCTAGAAATATGAGTTGAATTATTTGAGGCAGTTAGAAGTGTCAGAATGCGTTATGGTCTACGCCATTAAACTCAGTTGATTATTTAGGATGTTATGGCACAATAACTCATTTTTATAATTTCGGACGAAACGCCTGTTTGAAATTGTGAAATTATTTTTAAGGGCACTTCAGGTTTGAATTTCGGTAAACGATTTTCACTATAAGTTAATATGAATATTTAGGATTTTTAGTACTAAGTTTATTATGCATTTTTTCGGAGTGAATAGTAACCTCGATAAGCGCACCCAATGTAGTGTTTTCAAAATCACAGTGTGAAATATCCAAATTAGGTTAGAGAAGTTTTATTAGAACACTTGGCAAGATCTTAGCCATACATAGTGAATAGTATTAGACACTTGGTACCCTGAGGAACCATTAGATGGATTTGTGAAGAAAATCAATGTGCGAGATCATGCCACTTAAACAAAATTTTGTTTCATCTGATCAACCAAATTATGCCAGACCAAAGAGGGTTTCAATCCTAGCGAAACCCTAAATGGTTGGGATCCAATTGAAACTCCAAAAGCTTAGTTGAAACCGAAAGCCTCAACAGTTTCCTCAAACCCTAAAGTTGGCGTCCAAACCTTTTTTAATCCGATTTCTAGCATTGCGTTTAATCACTTGATTAAATCACTTCTACATGCTATTAATGAATCAAATCATTGTTATGATATCATTATCTAACTTTTTAAACTTTGAAAATTTGATTGGACCAAGAAAAATTGGATTTGGGCTTATTAGCATCCCAAACCCCATTGAAACCCTAACCAAGGCCCACGAATTTGGCCACCTTGACAAAGCTTCTTGAAGAAGTTTCCTCCCCACATGGCAGATTATTCACTGCTATTGGCTGCACCCAATAGTGCCTTGATGTGAAGGAGAAATCCACCTCATCAACCTCCATATATCACGGCTGCTACAGGCAGTCCTTGCCCCTCATTATTCTCCACTTTATGTCACATAGCCACCTCCAATCAAAGGTCATTCAAGCCCATAACTTCTCCCTCCAGAAGTCTAAAGTCGTGCAAGACACATTTCACTCCCTTTAATCACTTCTTCACCCCGTTCTTAGAGAGAGACTCAAAAGAGCTTTCTCGGGCAGATTTCTGGGTCTTTTAGAATATTCTCTTAAAGTTCCTCATATTTCGTGCTTTATTCTTGTAGAACACGACAATCGAGGTTAGTTAGCTCTTAACTTGCTATCAGTTTACTGTGTATTTGTGATGGGTAAGGGAACTACAGTTTATAACCGTATGTTATTATATATGCTATGCCATGCCATGCCATGCCATGTCATCACATGTTTATCTGTGACACGAATTATTCTGTCATGAAAAACTTATATGTTACATAATATATTTTGTCTCATGTTACTATCTATTGCAAGTATGTCACATTACGTATGTCATCTATTACATGTATGTCATGTCACGTAATATTCACTGTCACATGTTATGATATGTTATGAAATATTGTCTGTTACATGGTATGTCATGTTATGAAATATTGTCTATTACATGTATGCCATGTTATGAAATGTTGTCTGTTATATTTATGTCTCAAAGTATGTCATGATTGTCGTCTTACGTTTATGTCACGTTACGCTATGTCAGGACTTCTGTTTTTTCGTATTCATGCCATCTTGTCTCGAATACATTTTATGTATCTCGAGAACAACTTTGCTAAGTTATTCATGTCAATCACGACCCTAAGCGCTAGGATGGGATAATATCGTAGTAGAACTCTTTTGTTCATGCTGGAGTGTCTAAATATGTGTGAAATTTCCTAGGTTGATGAAATACAGTCAATAGGTTGCGAATGGTACCTAACTAGATAGTCACCGGAGCGCGCCAGACACTAACGCCGATGGAGTCACATTTTATTTTACATGTGTTCATAGCAAGTGTGGCACAAACAATTCATGGGGCCACAACAACTGTGGAGCATAAAGTATGGGGCCACAACAACTGTGGAGCATACACTATGTGAGATACAACGATTGTGACACGTAGAATACATGAGGCCACAACAACTATGGAGTACGTATTAATGCACTCATAGCTGATATAGATAACTGTGTTGTGATGCGGTAATCGAAAGGGACACACGGCTCAAGGGGACCAGTGTAGCACCCGTATGGTTACTTTTATTAATTAAGTCTATTGAATAAGATTCCAAATTTATGTATTTCACGTTCAAGTCATGTTTCACGTTATTTTATGTTCAAGTTCACGTTCATGTTATGTATGCTCATGTTCATGCTATATTTCAACTTCATATCATGTTTCAAGTTCACATTCATGTCAGGTTATGTTCACGTTCATGTTATGTCATTTATGCCATGCTATATGTCAAGTTATGCAATGCTTACTTATGACTTTTGATTATGCATTCATGCTTTTACTACCATGCATGCATCATTAACCTGTGTGGAAGTTGCCTATTAACTTGTTGAGATTTGTAATCAAATCCCACCGTGGTAGTTCCAACTATCATTTTCCCCAAATGGTAGGCGATGTGTCAGGATCAGAGTAGGGAACAAACACTGGCAAACTAGAGGAGGTTGACTAGATGTTGTAGACTCAACGCAGAGCTTACAACCTCCATAGTTAGGTCTTTGGATAATATTCCGACATCGTTAGTCGAGTTACGCGAGTTACTCAACGAACTAATTCAATAGTGTATTTTGGCAATATAATTATGTAGACAGGTCTCCATTGTTTTGAGATTATAGTTTTCTGAGATCGTGCTGTAATCGTGGATGTTTATTTCGTTAAGTATGCATGAGTTATGTTTTAACTATTTATGATATTATAAGTTTGGTGCTTAGTATTGCTAAAAAAAAAAAAATTCACTGCGAATATTACATAATGCTAGATGCATGTTAGGAATATTGTATCTTATATGTCATAAACGAGGGCAGGTAACCTTGTGTTGCATGTCCCGACGCTTCAAATGTCCATCTGATCCCAAGCAGAATCTGAGGGCGTCACACATGGAGTACGCAAGTGTCGCGCATTCATCTAGTTTTGTATATAACTGATTTGTTTTCCTCTAATTTTGTTTGTTTGCATATTTTTTTTGTTGAGAACATTTGAGAGACTAGAGAAGAGGAAAACAAAAGAAAATGAGAAAAATATGGTACCAAATTCAATTGGCCTGGGTGCCAAATAGGGTTGTTCACCGACCCGACCCGGCCCGAAAACACCCATTTCCGACCCGACCCAAATATGTTTAATGCCGATCCGTTAACCGATTACCCGAACTCTTCTTCTTGTTCTTCTTTCTTTCTTTCTTTCTTTTTTTTTGGAGATTTCTCTCAATATCCTAGTTGCAAATCACAATCAAACCCACGCGATAATCATCTTAAAATTGATATCGGATGGAACCCAGAAAAAAGAAAGACAATGAAATAAGATACAAAAGAAAATGAAAGAAAGAAAATGGAACCCAATAGAAAAATCCAGAAAAATAAAATAAGAAAGATTTTCCTTCCCAAATGCTTGTAGAAACCGAGAGGAATAGAACTAGTTTCAAAAAGTAAGCCTGGTTGTATTGAGAAAGAGAGAGAGTTTCAGTACTTCACTCACTCATTACTCACTAGTTTTCTCAAACGTAGGTCTGTAACTCTTATTTGGCCCATAACGTAAAATGCAGATCCAATGGAGGCACATGAGTTTTTCCAGAGCGTAGGATTTTTCCAACGACTTTTCCAATGAAGACGCTGTCATTATCGAAAAGGCCGCTGGAAACTCTATCAAATCCTCCACTGTTACCGTCGTCAACTGCTGAAACCCTTAACTTTCTGAAACAGATGAAGTGGGCTGAAAATCGAAATCAAATTAAGTTAAAATCGGGTAACGGGTAATACCCGTTTCCTATTTTAACCGAAAACGGGTCGGGTTTTCGGATCGGGTTAATTCGGAAGTACGGGTCGGGTCGGATTTTCGGGTTCTTTGTTCAGCCCTAGTGCCAAACACCCAAATTTGGAAATGATATATATATATATATATATATATATTTATGTAATTAACGAGCTGGATCTGTTTGCATGCCGTAATCTAAGTGTTCATATTATTTTTGTTCACATTAATATTATATGTACAATATTATGTCATTTAGTTGACTAAATGGCCTTAGAGTAATTAACTTAGACTGCTTTTGGATGATGGGTGATTTCAGATGATTTGAGTTGATATGTAAATAGTATTATTTTGTAGATCTCATTAAGATATATTTAAATGTATATAAGTTGAGATACGTGTTTGAATGTATAAATTATGTTAAGATATATTTAATTTTTTATAAAAGGTTGAAAAAATAATGAATTATATTAATGGTTTGTTAGAAATAGATTGAAGTGATGTTAAGATTCAAACATAACTTAAAAGGAAACTGCTATGGGTCCCGAATTCGGGACCCAAAATGTGTCCCGCTATTTTTTTTCTTTCTTTTTTTCTTTTTTTTTTCATGTATTTTTTTAATCATCATAAATATTTTTTAAAAAAATAAAAAAATCACAATATCATTAAAAAATATTTTTTTTAATCATTCGGTAAGAAAAAAAAAATTACATTCGAGACACATTTTAGATCTGAATTCGGGACCCAAAGCATTTTCCTAACTTAAATACTCGTCAACCACCGGCCAGTTCGTGATTAATTCTTTATTAATTAATTGATTACTTGTATTTCAAGTGTCAACCTTGATGATGTACGTGGGCCGCCGAGAAAGGCACTAATTGAGATCCGTCCACCCATAAAATGAAAAAGTACTTAATCGGCGGCAAATCGGCTGATTCCTTCAATATAAAAAACTCTTAAAATCTGTTTGAATTTAATATATTAAAACGAGAGAGAATTTAACAGATATAATAAATAAATTTAAAGTATTTATTGTTATAATATTAAATATTCAGTAAATATTATATATGTCACGCCATAAATATGTGATATATCCTTATATCTTTTATTTAAGACTTCAAAATTAGGGCGAAAATAGGTTTATTTGGAAATAGATCTCATCCTAAAATTTTCATATCATCTCATATTCTTTAAAAAAATAATTTAAATATAAAATTTTCAAACTAATCATTAAAATTTTTTTAAACTAATTATTACATATTTTTTAAACTTTAAAAAAAAATTCAATTTTTTCAAATTTTTAAACAAAAATAATATTATAACAATATTTTAATTTTATAATATTTTTTTTATTTAATCTTTTCTCTCTCTTTTCTCAAAATATAAAAAATACTCAATTCAAACTATCTTATTATTATTTATAAATTATTTTACTATTATTCATAAAATTTTTTCGTGACCTAAAGTTGTTGTCTAAGACATCGTTTGTTTGGATAATTATAATTTAAAATAAGGAACACCACACAAGTGTTTTGTCGTCTAGTGATCCACCATCCATGAATATCAACATGCATGACGATTGACGATCATTATTCTTGGAAACCGATCAGTCTCAACAAACCCGACCAATTCGAGTCGGTTTTGAGCCAAACCGTCCAGATCGGGATCTGAACTTTTTTTTTTTTTTTTTTTTTTTTCAGGTCTAGGAAAGGAATTCATAATTCAGCTGTTTTTCCTAGTATAAAAGATAGAGACCCTTCAAATTCGTAAAAGGCAGTATAAAATTGATAGAACACCACCCACAATTGGCCTTGTTTGGTTACACAGCTCAGATGAGATGAGTTATTTTGTTGAAAGTTAAATAAAATATTATTATAATATAATTTTTGTTTTGAGATTTAAAAAAGTAGAATTATTTATTATATTTTATGTTAGAATTTGAAAAAATTATAATGATTATATATGAGATGAGATGAGATAGTTTGGTTTTGTATAACCATAACAACCAGCCTCAACAACCCCAACTAACCCAAGTCGGTTTTGGGCCAGACTTGGCTCAAACTGCATACTTTGATTGTGCAAAAGCAAAAGTCCAAACTAGCCGGACCTTATGCATTTGGGTCGGGTCGGGCCGGGTCGGGTTTTTTTCGCGCCTAGTTAAAGGAATTTGTAGTTGAGTTGCTTTCACTATTATAAAAGTCAGAGACCCTTCAAATTCGTAAAAGACAGTACAAAACTACTAGAACTCCACCTTACATAGCATAGCCATCCCCATCACCCAACAAAGCATATCAGAATACTATACATACTTGAGTCTTGGTTTTGAACATATCCAATAACACCTACTGTTAATGCTGAAAAAATCGCAAAACATGCCGGAATGAGAGAGAGTCATTCTCGGCCCACTGGGTCAATTGGTCCTCGATCGGTGTTGCTTGGCGCTCCCGGCAATGTTCCGGTGTGGTTATACGCTAACGGTGCGTACGTGCCTGAAAGATAAGTGTAGGAAAAATAAAGAGAGAAAGACACAAAGATTTATGTAGTTTGGCACTAGACCTACGTCCACAGGGGTTTAGGGAGGGGAGTTTCTACTATAAAATATTTGTTTACAGTCACTCATGGTCCCTCACATCTCACTATACAAAGAAAGCTGGATATCCTCTTGTTGGAGAAGAAAATCCTATTGGTGCACTCATTTCACGGGAGGAAGAAGAAGAGGAAGAAGATGAAGTCAAACCCTTGAAGAAGATCTCTTTATTTATCTTACTGCACCTCCCCCCCATCACCTCCTGACCCCCTGACCCCCTGGTAGCCCCTCCCTACCTCCTGACCCCCTGGCAGCCCCTTCCCTACCTCTTGACCCTTGACAACCCCTCCCCTACCTCCTGATCCCCTGGCAATTGCATGCTCCCAAGTCCCTCCTGACACTTGCACGTTCCCACTTCCCGACACTTGCATGTTTTCCCTCTGTCCCTAGTGTTGGCCTGGTGGGCCGGGCCCAATTATGGGCTATGGCATTTTATCCCCCTTCCCCTCTCCCAACACTGCAATAAATAAATAGAAGAACAAATTCATATTATCTTTTAAGAACAACTCACTAGAAAGGAATTTAGAATTTAGAATTTTGAGCTGATATATATACATGGGATTGATTCATAATTTTTTATTATTTTCTCTCCTTTGCTTTCTCCTTCGATCCTATGCATTTAGTTCATATACTTCATAGAAAAAGCTAATTAGTACTTAACTTGAAAGCGGTTTAGTTTCTTTAACAAATGAGTGAAATGAAAATCATAGCATCATGCAAACCATAAACTTCAAAAGGTTAAAGCCTGAGTCATTCCTCATCAACATGAGTAAAACTTGATTTTGGAACAAACTCCACAAAAGGAACACTTGATGATTATTAAATGATAAAACAATAAACATTATGAAAATTTTTAGTAAATATGTAAGTAAAAAATAAGTCCATTACCCCATTATGCCCCAAAGCTTTCAATATTATCTAAAGAGGCGCGAAGATCAATGGGTATGGATCTCTCAACCAATTTTGCGTACAAATAAGTGTCTCAACTGTTCTTGGAGATATTGAACTATCGAATGGGTCAAACACACGACCCCCAGCATTGAAAGCTGATTTCATTCTTCACGTTTATTTTTGTGATTTAACATAGTTGAACATAAATAAGGTACCGAATAAATCTTGATTTGAATTGTTGCCTTTGCTTTGACTCTTTCTTTTTAGTTATTCGGGAGACGATTCAAAATAAACAAGTATGGAAGCTATAGTTGTAAACTACAATCGAATCTATGGAAACATTGGTTTATACATTCCTCTTAGAAATAGTGGAAACGTGAATGGCCATCAGATCTCGTGAAACTCTCGTAAAATAGGATACTTGACTTCATTGATCGTCCACCAATCCCAAATATTACAATTTGGAGCTCGTGCCTCACAATCATGTTCAGAGTATTGATCCATTTTTTATTTGCTCATCAAATTAGTTTCAATTATTTCTTATTCATGCTCAACCTAAAAATTCTGCTAGAGATCAGAATTAATCACACTAGGATCAACTGAGAAATGAGGTTCAGAATAGGGACTCCATTTGAACTCCAATACATAACACTAAACTCCTTGTACATGTCAAATATAAGTTGTTTTACTTTTATAGTCATTTCTTCTACTAAATCACCACTATATATATATATATCTACTTATATATAAAGCGCGAATCGTTGAGAAACAGTATTTTAGTCTAATATTTTTTTTCCCAATTTTACCCCTACTTTTATATTTATTTTTCATTTATGTCCTTATTTATGTTATCTTGTTCATAATTTTACAATTTTACCCTTCACTTTTGCCGACAACTTTTTTGTCTTTATCACTCATTTGTTTTCATTTATTACTATTTTTACGTTTTTATCCCTCCATTTGTTTCCAATTTTCTACTCTTCTTCCTTTGTTTGCCGACTTACTTTCTTCTAATAATTTTGTTTCCAATTTTGCCCTTCTTTGTATTCTTAAATTACAACTTCTGTTTCTCGTTTTGCTTCACCGCCAAAATATTATCGTCTTTTTACCTTTACGATCTTATCCCTTCCACAGACTGAGATCGACTCAAATATTAGTATATGTTTGTGCTCTCTCAATTCTTGCTTTCTTTAAAAAAAAAAATCTCCGTGTGTTTCGAATTGCTTCTTCTCCTTGAATCTCGGTAGTGCTAGGTATGCTTGCTATTCTTTCTTCTCTCAGTGTTGCAGAGTGAATTTCTTACGCTATAATCACATCATATGCATATACATGACAACAACAAAAACCAAAACATAATAAAAACCATATTTTTTTTATTATTATATGAGCATCTACCGTATTTAGCAAACATTGCAAGTACAATTTCAGAAAAAAAAATGGATTATACACTTGCGCGCATAAATGAATCAATATGGACGATTACGCCAAAATAAACTCAACGTGCTCTCCGCCGAATCTATAAATCAAGCTACATCATAAACACTCTAAATCTCTTTTTGTTAAACTTGTCACTATTATAATTATATGTTTAAATAGAATGCTGGCTTGTATGTAAAGTTTATGTTTCTTTGTTCACTTTTAAGTTCATATAAACTTTTCACTGTTATAATTATATACTTAAATAGAACGCTAACATGTATGTAAAGTTCATATTTATTTTCTTTATTTCTATCATCTGGGCATACGTGCAGCGCACGTTGCCCTTGCTAGTATATATATATATATATATATATATATATATATATATTTTAAAAAAAAAAAAAGACCAGCTTCTCGCTCTAGATAGCAGCTTCTCGCTCTTGACTTCAAACCACCGCATTGAGGTAAGTGATGCTCGGTACCAAACTCAAAAATATTGTTGTTGGGATTGAAAAGTTTTGCATGTTGTTGATCACTCTTTTACACACCTTTGGGATGTTGAGAATTAGATGATTGTACTAGTTATTGTTCATAATTCCACTCTTGAGTCTTTGTTATGTGGGTTATGAGATTATTGTTATTGGTCTCTGTTTTGGCTCTATACCCCTATTGCATAAATTGTGAATTTGTTGTTGATAGTTTCTAGCTTTAGTCCCGTGCCTCCCTCATTTACTTTCAATGTCATCTCAGTCAGTAAACTCACTCAAAGGCCAAACACTTGCCCATTTTTCTTAAATAATCTTTGTTTCATTCAGGTCCTTTCTTCATGGATGACGATTGGACTTGCTAAAGTCCATGTTGGTCTCTATTATCTACTATCTTCACCACCAGACAACACCAATATTCTATCTTCAAGCCCATCTAGTCTAACTCGAGTCAACCAAGCTACTGTACATTAAGATTTTGACTTATGGCACTGCAGATTAGGACATTTATCCTCTCAAAGAATGAATTCAGTTCATTCTAATGTACCTAATGTAAAGTCCAAATAAAACTCATTGTACAGTTTTTCATTTGGCTAAACGGAAACAACTTTCATTCCCTTCAAGTGTTTCAAGTAGTTCATTTCCTTTTGATTTAATCCATTGTGATATATGGGGTCCATACTCCCATGCTTCCCTTCAAAGATTTCATTATTTTTTAACCATTGTGGATGATTATTCTAGAGTTACTTGGGTTTTCCTAATGAGACTAAAATCAGACACAAGATCTCTCCTACAATCTTTCTTTCATCTCATACAAACCAAATTCAACAAAAATATTAAGCAAATCAGAACTGACAATGGACTTGAATTTGCTATGACTGATTTTTACAAAAAATATGGCATCATTCATCAAACATCATGTGTTATACCTCTAAACAAAATGATGTTGTTGAGAGAAAACACCAACATCTCTTGAATGTTGCCGAGCCCTTCTCTTTCAAGCATCATTGCCAATCCAATTTTGGGGAGATGCTATCTTAACAACAACCTATATCATTAACAGAATCCCCACACCTCTCCTCTCCAATAAATCCCCATATGAGATGCTTTTCTCATCACCACCTTCATATTCTCACCTTAGGGTCTTTGCCTGTCTATCTTATACTAGCACTCTCAAACAAAACAGAACCAAATTTGAACATAGAGCTCAACCTTACATTTTCTTAAGATATCCTGCTAATGTCAAAGGTTATAAGTTGTATGACATTGAATCTCACTCTACCTTCATCTCTCGAAATGTCATTTTTCATGAATTCATTTTCCCCTTCAAATTTGGTTCCCCTTCAGACAATGACCTGTCCTCCTTCCCCAATAACCTAGTTCTTCCTCCTGCACCATCAGATGACATCTTCTCCTTTCCCCAAACTTCTCAAACTCTCACTCAATCACACAATGGTGAAGAACCTTCTTCATCAGAACCTTCTTCACCAGCTGATGAAGAACCTTATTCACCAACTGACCCCTCCACCCTTCCCTCACCTACTGCTCCCACACTTCCTTCACTGCCCCCTCACCTCATCCTGACCCTTTCCCTCTTCGAAGGTCCACCAGAAATAGAAACCAACCTGCTTATCTTCATCAATATCATTGCCAGCTTGCAGAATCTCGACCCTTCCTTCCCTCCTCCACAATCCACCCCCTTCATGATTACATAACTTACAAAAATCTCTCTCCCTCTCACAAGTCATTTTCTGTTTCACTTTCATTACTTCATGAACCTCAGTCCTATAATGAATATGTCAGATTTAAGCATTGGCAAGATGCCATGAAAGCTGAACTCCATGCCCTCGAAGAAAACAACACATGGACTGTCACCACCTTACCCCCCAACAAAACTGCAATTGGTTACAGATATGTTTATAAGACTAAGCTGAAATCAGATGGATCTTTTGAAAGGCACAAAGCCAGACTTGTGGCCAAAGGCTACACTTAAAAAGAAGGCTTTGACTTCCAAGAGACCTTCAGTCCAGTTGCAAAGCTCACCACAGTTCGAGTTTTCCTTGCCATAGCAGCCATTAAAAACTGGTCTCTCACTCAAATGGATGTTCACAATGCCTTTCTCCATAGAGACCTTGATGAGGACATCTATATGCAATTACCTCCAGGCTATCACATCAAGAGTAAGCAGATTGAGGGGAAGAACTTGGTATGCAAATTAAATAAGTCTCTCTATGGACTTAAGCAAGCATCTAAGCAATGGTTCTCAAAGTTTTCAAATTCACTCACTGCCATTGGATTTCATCAATCAAAATATGACTATTCTTTGTTCACTAAGGTCAGTCCCAATGGATTTATAGTACTCTTAGTCTATGTAGATGACATCATAGTTGGAAGTGACTCTCAAGAAGAAGTTGATTCACTCAAATCTTACATTCACAACAAGTTCAAAATTAAGGACCTTGGACCCCTCAAGTATTTCCTAGGATTGGAAGTTGCTAGGTCCTCACTTGGAATTAACCTTTGTCAAAGAAAGTACACCCTCAAGATATTAGAAGATTCAGGTCTACTTGGCACAAAGACAGTTTCCACACCTATTGAATTGAACCATAAATTGAGCCACACCACAGAAGAAATCCTCCAAAATCCTATAGCTTATAGAAGACTCATTGGAAGGTTAATTTACTTAACCATCACCAGACCCGACATCACTTATGTTGTAAGTATTCTAAGCCAGTTCATGGACAGACCCTCACAATCTCATATGCACTCAGCCTATAGGATTCTCAAGCACCTCAAAGGATCCATAGGTCAAGGCATTTTCTTGTCATCCAAATCAGCTTTACATATAAGGGCCTATAGTGATTCTGATTGGGATGCCTGCCTCAAGACAAGAAGATCTGTCACAGGGTTCTGTATACTCATTGGAGACTCACTAATAAGCTGAAAATCTAAGAAGCAAGCAACAGTTTCTAGATCTTCAGCTGAGGCAGAATATAGGGCACTAGCATCTACAAGTTGTGAGATCATATAGCTTCTCGGTTTGCTAAAGGAATTTAATATTGACCATGCACAATTTGCTTCCCTCTTATGTGATAACAAGCAACCATCCACATTACAAAGAATCCAATCTTTCATGAAAGGACCAACCATATAGAACTAGATTGCCATTTTGTTAGAGAAAAAGTCTGCTGGTATTATCACTCCAATGCATGTGTCCTCAAAATTTCAGTTGACAGATATTTTCACTAAGGTCTTACTAACTTCTACATTTCAATTCTTACTATCCAAGATGGGAATTGTTAAGATCTGTGCCCAACTTGAAGGGGAGTCTTACGGAATACAATGTAACAAAGTAAAATGCAATCTGGTTCTACACGAGGACAGCAGCCAAAGCATACTTGAAATATACTGCAGCACTCAAGAGATGCATAAAGTTGATAAAGCATGCTGCAGTACATGGAAAGAAAAAGATAGCAATAGTAGCAAAAATGAGACAAGAGATGGCACAGAAAAGAAGAACCTCAACTAAGGTAATTTATGGTTGCACACAAAGAAGTATGAGGGACACGATGCATAAAGCTGCCTCTACCATACTGTTCATAAAAGTTATGAATTGATGCTTGTAATTGTGTAGATAATCAAAAGTTAATTTTTCAGTTGCTTTTTACTTTTCTGCCTTTTGTAATGTATATATATGACCTTTGTATAATCAAAAGTATCAATGAGAATCAGTTTCTTCTCATTTTCACTTTCTGTTCTTAACAATTTTTAACAAAAGACACCCCTCACCTCAAGCGAGAGAGGAGCTTGAGAAGACAACGTCTCTCGTATTAATTAAACTGTTAACCAAAGTTCCTTTTCAGTTTGTAAGTATTCCAGCAAGTGCCTTTTTATTTTAGTTTCTTTCTTTTCTTGTATCCAATATTTCAACGTGCAACACTTGTTTTCTGTTATGCTGTAACTTTTCCAAATCCTTGCGGCCCACGGAACAAGTCCATTTGCTTGATTGTTTTTTCTTTCATGTTCTTTCTTTCTTTCTTTAACTTCTCCTTGTACGTTCAAGACTTATCTTTCTTTGCTACTTCTATTATCAATAGAATTCTATCTTTTGGCACACCTCAACTTCATGTTAGCCTTTAAATTAATTCTTTCCCAACTTCAATTCCTGCATTAAGATAAAATTTAAAGTTCAGTGAAAAAAAACATATCATGACTAATATAAGTATAAGAATTAATACTACAACATTGTGACAATTTTTTTATTTAAAATAGTAAAATTATGCACAAATCAACTATTATCATTAGCATTGGCTTCATTAAAAGTCTATGCATCTTCAAAATTTGAAGAAATGTAGATAAAATCATCTACATTAGCTTCATCAAAATGCAAAAATTTGAACTTTGGGCTATAATGATTTTAAGTACATCTTCAAATTTGAAGATGTATTGTCCATCATCAAAAGTAATATTTTATTATAAAAATTAAAACCAACTTCTTTCCTGTGTAAACGGTGTATAGTAATATGATAGTTTATTTTTAAATAATAACTCAATTAAATTCGTATAGGGTTAATACTATAGGGTTATAGCCATAGTAATTTTATTTGTTATAATAATATAATATTATATTATTAGCTAAAAAATCCGACTCTCCCATCTAATTCCAGGCCAGTAAAAAAGTTACCGATACTATTTGAGATGCCTTCCCTTTAATCTTTGATTATTAATAGTTGGACTTTCTTTAGATAGTGTAATTGCAAAATATGAAAAAAAATAATTAAAAATATTATTATTAAAAAAATTAAAAATATTATTATTAAAAAAATAATATTATATTATTATTTTAATGAATCTAATGGTTAATCCAATGTGAAGTTATGGATATGGAGGTTTTGAAATTATAAAAAATATATACTTTTCATCAAGTTTTGAAGATGGCTTTGATGAAGTCAATACCAATATTCTCACAAGGGTAAAAGCTCACCAAGTGAGAGATTGGTTTGTAAGAGTGTAAAAGAGAAAGAAAGGAAGGGAGAATTATCAATTGACTGAGGAAACATAAAACTATCAACCAAGGATTGACTAGACACAAAGTAATGATGGTCATAAAGTAAGAGAGATCAGATATAAAGCAAAGAGGGAGGCAGAAGAGAGTGGGGGGCAATTGAGAAGAAGATTCCAGATGATTGGGGTAGAGCGACTTCGGAGAGGGAGAAAAGGAAACCAAAGGGAGATCTTTATGGGAGAGCTAGCTGGGTGAGGATGGAGAGCTTGTAACAAACTCAATTTATATTGGGCTTACACCCAAAACTCGTCATGGACGTAGGTAGACGTAGGTCTCAATACAGAACCACTACGTCTACCTACGTCAACCAGCATTTCATTTATTTTCAATTATTTACTATTGGGTAGTAAGTGTGAATAGTAATGAATAATAGTGAAAAGTAGGTAAAAAGTAATAATAAAATAATAAATAGTAGTGAAGTTCTTAGTATCCAAACTAGAGAGTTCCAAATACATTGCCATCGCGAACCACCTCGTGAGAAGAGAGGGCCATCCGACCATACAGTGATGTGTTCAATTGTGATCGGAGAATGCTCAATCCAACATCATGCATTCAGGTTTTACAGTTTCCTTTGATCTCTTATTGCAAACCCGGCCATATTATCAAACTCACTATATTTTACATTAGTCCTTCAAATCATATTAGAAAACCTGTAATTTTATATTGCAATGCAGATTTGGAATTCCAGCAAACAAGTACAGTTTCCATAATGTAATTTCAGCCATCAAAGTTTCCTTCTTTTCAACCCATAAATGTACAATCTTTGAACCGTCGACAGCTTCTAAAATCCTAACCAGGAACCACAGGAATCACATCAGCAAACTGAGGGAAGCTTCTAAAATTATACATCAGATTAGAAGACTCCAAAAACCTACATTTTGAAACGAAGTTTAATAGTACTATTTGCCTAAAACTTAACCAAAAAAATGGAAGTTGTCTTCACACTGGACATAATTGAGATTAATTCATGGCGACTAGTATTAACAGAAAATCGAAATAAAAAAGACGAGATTCGCCCAACACAGAGAACACAACTTTGTTTTTAGTTGAAAATTATTAAAACTCCAAAATGTCCAACCAAATCCACAAACCGGGCTTAAATAGCTGTAAATCCAAAAATATCAAGATTTTACCAAAATTAGCAAAATCCTAATAAATATACCAAAAATAAATACGTAAATAAAGAAGCAATCAGCAAAATATCTAGCCAAAATCGAGATAAAAATTACTTCCGAATCGAGAAACAAAATATTACCATAAAAGGCAAACAAATATCTAAAATTAGAGATTTGAAGAAGAAAACAGTTAATTTTGGGATAAAAAAATAATACCCATTGAGAGTAGCTGGGTGACCACAACGTGTGCACCGAAAATAACTTTCCCAATTAGTGTTAAATGCGCGAATCTAATACCCGTAGCCAAAGTTATGGTTAAAATATTGATATGTGCTCAAAACTGTCCCAAATCAAGGAAAAATCATTGTTGTCTGCTGTATTTGTGCTGACCTGCTGTCTTGAGGTAATTCAGCGCCATCAACATGCAATCTGATGGGTCAGCATTATCTGACTCGGAACCCCTGCATCATGTCTCATCCTAAGCTTTTACCACACTTTCTAAAAACACTAGGTAATTCGTACCCGTATTAGCCTGTGCATTAGTATGCCTTTCCGCATTTTAATGTAGTTTTTATTTTCTTAGGGAGGTATATGAAAAGATAAAAAAAACATCTTGTAGAAGTAAAAACCTGATAATTTTAACAAAAAATGACCTAGCAGATCAAGTTAAAGCACCTCAATAGCTTCAGATAATATATTTGATACAAAAAAATTAATAAAGAGAATGTAAAAGACTGATATATGAAAATAAATAAATATTTTTCAATTTGATAGAAAAACAACAAGAGAGAGAATGGAAGAGACTGATAAATGAAAAAAATCTGATGTATTTGTTTGATAAAATTAGCTAAGTTGCCTACCCCTTGGGCCGGCACTAGACTTCCATTTTCATATAGTTATTCCTATGCATCCTCTTTCCTAACATTTCTCTTGAGCGTGACTTTGTTTCCAAACTCAAAATCTCCATTATAGAGAACTCATCAAAGATAAATTTAATTATTTAAATTATATTCTATTACTCTCTCTCAAACTAAAAAACATGTGGATCAACTATTAGGACAAGAAATTGTTGAAAAAAATTGTGCGAATACAAAAATTTGAAAAAATAAATGCGACTTTGAGGCATGTAGAACATTATCTTTAAGGTGATAATTACTCCCACTCGAAAGAGTTTGCTACCGGGTTACAAGCAATTCACCTTCAGGATACAACAAAGTCATCAACTGCATATAGCAATTCTGAAATTTTTCCTTCAAAGTTTCTCTACAAAATTGTGTAAGTGACTAAAAATATAGGAGAATGGAATGAATAAATTTGTGGGTCTCATCCTCTATTTATAGATAATGAACTGACACCATGTGAAAAATCCCAACTCTTAATTTGTGACTTTTCAACTAGTAGCTATAGTTTAAAGGTCATGTTGTTTCATTTAGAGACCAAGGGATATGCCTGGTCAAGTGGTTGGACACCTCTCTTTCCCAAGGTAGGTCACTGATTCGAAACACACCTATTCAACATTTCAGTTGAATTCATTTTGAAGCATTGCACCCATCCAAGTGGGTAATCAAATGAGCCGGTTCAACCCATGTGTGATGCCTCTTCGGCCCAAGCCAAGCATTGGGTTTGTTCGGCTCATGCATGGTGTCTCTTTGCCCCATGCGTGGTACCTCTTCGGCCCAAGCATCATGTCTCTTCGATCCAAGCATTGTGCCTCTTCAGGCTTGGCCCACATGCGCGCCCCTTGGGCTATATTACATGCCTTGTTAAAACTAAAGCATCAAATACTGATATCGTCATACATATAAGAATGTATCTTTCGACTTAAACTTTCAATTAGTATAAGTATCCCAAATTCTTATAAACGTCAATGGTGGCCTAGGCTTAAACCAAGACTCTATACGTTAAGAACAGAAATACCACACACATGATTCCATCTAATTTTAGCAAGATAACTCACCAATTATTTGCACTAATCCACATGCTCCATCCTGGCATTCATGAACATTTAAAAAAGTAAACCATAAACTTTTGCTAGAAGTTATCCCCATCTCTTATGTTCACATAGGTAAATTTCCTTTTATGTATCTGTTACTTTAGACACTAATACAACTATCGAACTTCATTAACAGTTTAATACTCATCCTACATTTAGCGCAACAGCCAGCACTGACCATCCTGGAAGGGTTTCTCACATTAAATCAAATTTCAGTACTATCTCAGCCACATAATTGTAACTTGTTATTACCCATTAAACCTTAGACGATTTATTAATAGTGTAAGGTTGGGTTCCTATTACAAGTGACTTTTAAAAGAAAGGTTTCAAACCCATTCCACTAGATGTACTATTCACCAAATATCTTGAGACTCCCTTTGTGAAAGGATCGGCCAAGTTTTTATTTGACCACACTTATACAATAGTGATAATACCATCACTTATTAATTGTTTGACATATTCATGTCTCAAGCTAATATGTCTATATTTTCCATTATAGACTTTACTATAAGCCCTAGACATAGTAGCTTCGCTATCATAGTGCAAAGAAATGGCTGGCATCGGTTGTGGCCACAACTTTATGTCAAATAACAAATTCCTTAACCATTCTGCCTCTTTGCTCACTGCCGCCAAGGCTACAATTTCATATTGCATTTTAGAATGTGAAATACACGTCTTTTTCTTAGAAGCCCATGAAATAGCTCCACTACCAAGGGTGAAAACACAACCAGACGTAGCCTTATTATCACTTGAACTAGTAATCAAACTAGCATCATAATATTCTTCTAGTACAACAGGAAAATTTGTATAATACAGTCCTAACGAACTTATTCTGTTAAGGTACCCAAGGACTCTACCAATTGCTTTCCAATGTTCCGTACTAAGATTATCCGTATATCCAGAAAGTTTACATACTGCAAAGGAAATATCTAGCCTAGTACGATGCATTATATACATTAAACTACAAATTACATTAGTATATTCTAACTGAGCAACCGCTCTACCAGCATTCTCAGTTAATTTAAATGAAAAGTCATATGGGGTATTTGCTTCTTTAATTCCTAAATGTTGAAATTTAAGAAGCATTTTTTCAACGTAACGAGATTGACATAAAGCATAACCTCCACTATGTTTCTTTAGTTTGACACCCAAAATAGTGTCAACTTCATTAACATCTTTCATTTTGAACTTTGAAGATAAATACTTCTTAGTTTCAGATATTCCTTCCATATTTGTTCCAAATATAAGCAAGTCATCCACATAAAGACATATAATAACACCATAATAATCAGTGAATTAGAATAAATACATTTATCAGCATTATTATGCCTAAATCCATGAGATAAAATAATCGAATCAAATTTTTCATGCCATTGTTTTGGTACTTTCTTTAATCCATACAATGACTTAATTAATTTGCAAACTTTCTTTTCTTGCCATACATAACAAATCCTTCTGGTTGTTCTATGTATACCTCTTCATCCAGTTCACCATTTAGGAAAGTAGTTTTAACATCCATTTGATGTACAAATAAGTTATATATTGAAGCAGTGCCATAAACACTCTAATGGATGTAAATCTAGCCACTGGGGCATACGTATCAAAATAGTTTATGCCCTCTTTTTGTTTAAAATCTATGGCTACTAATCTGGCCTTAAAAGTTTAAAGAGACCCATCTCTATTGTATTTTCTCATAAATACCCATTTACAACAATAGGTTTTGATCCAGGAGGCAAGTCTAGTAAAATCCAAGTACCTTTTGACAATATTGAGTCCATTTCATATTTTATCGCCTATTTTCAAAATGCAACATCTCTAGAAGTCACAAATTCTTTAAATTATTTTGGATCTTCTTCTATATTTAATAGAATGGGTATCTTATTTAAAACATCATCTTTATTTCCTTCCAAAGAAAAAAAATAGCCTGAGATGACACAAAATCTGGATCCAAACTTTTCTCTTTTCTGACTCTTTGACTTCTCCTAGGTTCAGTCAATGTGTCAGGAATTATACAATTCATTTTCCAACTCAAGTCAGTTTTTGGTGCTTGAGTAGGACCTGATACTTCTTTAGAGTCACTATAGAATTTATTTTCAATAAAATTCATATCCTTTGATTCTACTAAAACGTTAGAATCCAAATCCAAAAGTCTATATGCTTTTGAATTCTCAGCATATCCAACAAAAACACTTTTGATTGCGCTTGGACCTAATTTTGTTCTTTTTGGGTCTGGAACTCTATAAAAGGCTAAACAGCCCCATACCCTTAGATATTCCAGATTTGATTTCCTGCCTATCCTCAATTCATATAGTGAAATTTTGAATTTCATAAAAAAAATACTATTATACAAATAACATGTCGTGAGTAATGCTTCTCCCACAAATAAAAAAATAATTTTGCATTCAAACTCATAGCATTTAACATATCAACTAGTGTCTTATTTTTTTCTTTCTGCTAAACCATTTTTTTGTGGGGTATAAGGTGCACTAGTTTGATGTATTATGACATTCTTCTTGCAGTACAAAGAAAATTTAGTAGGAAAATATTCATCACATCTATCACTACGAAGTATCTCAATTTTATTTTCCTTTTGATTTTCAACAACAAACTTATAAGATTTGAACATATTGAAGGCCTCAACCTTACTTTTCATTGACTATACATAAATATATCTTGAGAAATCATCAATAAAAGTAATAAAATATCTATTGCCTCCTCTAGTTAAAATATTATTTAGTTCACAAATATCAAAATGCACAAGTTCTAATAATTGTGTGTTTCTATCTGTTTTAGGGAAAGGTTTGTGACGCCCCCAACCTCTGCTTGGGATGTATCACAGATTTAGAGTGTCGGGACATGCAACACAAGATTACATACCCCCGTATATGATAGATAATATGCAATGCATTCTAGAAATGCAGCTAGCAGTATGCAATAATCATAATGGAAAGTAAGGGTGAAAATGAACTTATGCCAGAATAACTAAAATCATCCCAATAATATTGATTAAACCATAAGTTCAAATCATCAGGTAGCTTAATCTTAGTAAAGTTTCCAAAAATCTAAACCAGCTACTTCATGCACTCTATGGCACGAAAGGTCAGGCCTAGAAATATCAAAATAAGATCAAGTCTCCTGTCGATGTTTGGTTCCTCCTAAATCCTCTTGATCCACTGGTCCATTGGATTCATCTGCATCTACAGCTTCTATCATTTCGTGAGTCCACAAATGATGATATTTACTTGAAATCTCAGTAAGTTAGACAACCAATATCCACAAAGATAAACTATGCATGAAGAATGATAAACATGAAATGCATACAATGCAAAAAAATTATATTTGTCCCCCATTCAGATTTCTCAAGAATCAACATTTTCTTATAGAGAATATAATTTCCCTTTCGTCGTTAAAACTTAGTTTTTTTTTAATCATGAATCACATAAAATTATAGAATTAACACAACGTATGGTATCATCACAATTTCCAATGTGCACTGTGAGTACCTGCCGATGACCGTAGTACAACTCACGTTGAAACTACACTGTCTGCAGACTCGTTCTCAATGCATTGGTAACATAACATAACATATCATCGTAAAAATATTAACATGTACAACCACCAGCATTAGGTGTCGTAACATATGATTTCGCTCCGACGTTTTTTAAAATAACCATTCGAAACCTGTTGATTGTTCTTCGTCAACCCAAGGGTTACTACTCCATATTTAATCACTCTAGAGTGGACAAAGGAGTTACACCATAATACTTCCCCATCCTAGTTTTTGGGGTTGTGATAAAATAATTTTTCATACAATACTTTTAAAAATAATTTTCATGATATGCATGTATGTGGCATATTTCAAAAATGATAGTTGTGTGCGAAATGACAAAAATGGAACATAAAATATGAAGTTTCTTGCTCAAAATGATAGTTATAAAATGAATGCAGTATTTATCAATAAATCATAAATAATCATCAAAGTGTAAGTTAGAGGCCAGCTTACCAACTTTTGAAGTTGGAAGTGAGGTAGTGGCCGTGATAAAAATTGTACTAAGTTAGAATCTATACTAGTTTTCCTAAACTTCCAAATAACTACTAATGCAAATGCTCTCCAATCTTAACCAAAATTCATAGTACTCATACCTTGCACATTCTAGGACCATCTATGCCTTAAAAAAAAGTCAAAGTGATCTTAGCCTATTCATTCTCAATTTGTGGCATGCTCTCTAGTTGATGCCTATACAAAATTTTGACTATTGATCCTCATGAATGCATGCATGAAAAATTCCTCCAATAAAAAAAATTATCACTATAAATCCTCAGTGATGTAATAAAAGCTTAACTTTGAGCAAGTTCAACCCAACACTTAACCATGTCTAATAAAATCTTTAAATTCTAACTAAACCTCAAGTGATGCATGATATGACATTTCTATCAATGACATGCTAGAATTAAATCATGCATTCTTCTTATCCTAATCACAAGGTTCTCTAAATGCTCATATTTCAAGCCTGAGTAAAATAAGTCAATTTTCTCAAATGAAGCATGACTAAAAGTCAAATCATACTTGTGACGCCTTTAGATTCCGCTTGGGATCGGACGAACATCTGAAGCATCAGGACATGCAACACAAGGTTACTTGCCCCCTTTCATGACATATAAGATGCAATGTTCCTAACATGCACCTAGCATTATGCAATATTCGCAGCGGATAAATTTTTTTTTTGAGCAATACTTATCCCAAACAGTTAAAACATAAACCATGCATACCTAAAACATCTGTGATTACAGCACGGGTCTCAGAAGACTGTAATATCAAAACAACGGAGAGGCTTCATAATTACAATGCCAAAATATACTATTGAGCTAGTTCGTTGAGTAACTCGCGTAACTCGACTAACGATGTCGAAATACTATCCAAAGACCTAACTGGAGGCTGCAAGATCCGTATTGCGTCTACGGCGCCTAGTTAACCTCCTCCAGTCTGCCAGTGTCTGCTCCCTGCTTTGATCCTGACACAATGCCTACCATTCGAGGGGAATGGTAGTTGGGACTACCACGGTGAGATTTGATTACAAATCTCAGCAAGATAACAGGAAACTTCCACACAGGTTATTGATGCAAGCATGTCAGTAAAAGTATGAATGCATAATCAAAGTCATAAGTAAGCATAGCATAACTTGACATATAGCATGGCATAAATGGCATAACTTGAATTGAAACTGAAACTTAGCTTGACGTGACATGGCATGTACATGAACATAAAACATAACATGGACTAGCAACATAGCATGAACGTGAATTTGAAACATAACATGGACTTGAAACATAGCATGAACATGAACATACATAATTTGAACATGAATTTAATCATAACATGAACCTAAGCATGACATGACATAAATGTGAACTTGGAACATAACGTGAACATGAACATGACATAACATGAATGTGAACTTGAATATAACATGAACCTGAGCATAACATAACATCAATGTGAACTTGGAACATAACGTGAACGTGAACATGACATAACATGAACGTGAACTTGAAACATAACATGGACTTGAAACATAGCATGAACTTGAAACATAGCATGAACATGAACATACATAATTTGAACATGAATTTAATCATAACATGAACCTGAGCATGACATAACATAAATGTGAACTTGGAACATAACGTGAACGTGAACATAACATAACATGAATGTGAACTTGAACATAACATGAACCTGAGCATAACATAACATCAATGTGAACTTGGAACATAACGTGAACGTGAACATGACATAACGTGAACGTGAACATGACATAACATGAACGTGAACTTGAACATAACATGACGTGAAACATGACTTGAACGTGAAATACATGAACTTAGAATCTTATTCAATGGACTTTATCATAAAGTGACCATACGGGTGCTACACGGGTCCTCTTGAGCCATGTGTCCCTACCGATTACTGCATCACAACACAGGTGTCTATACTAGCTGTGAGTGCGTTAATACGTACTCCACAGTTGTTGTGGCCCCACGTATTCTACGTGTCACAATTGCTGTATCTCACGTAGTGTGTGCTCCACAGTTGTTGTGGCCCCATGAATTGTTTGTGCCACACTTGCTGTGGACACACGTAACATAATGTGTGGCTCCATTGGCGTTAGTTCCTGGGGCGCTCCGGTGACCAGCTAGTTAGGCCCCATTCGCAACCTGTTGACTGTACTTCGTCAACCCAGGGAATTTCACACCTATTTAGACACTCCAGCGTGAACAAAGGAGTTACACTAGGATATTACCCCATCCTAGCGCTTAGGGTCGTGATTGACATGAATAACTTAACAGGCATACATGACATTTCGTCACGTGACGTGACATGAACGTGACATAAAAGACAAAAGTCCTGACGTAGCATAACGTGACATGAACGTAAGATGACATACATGACATACTTTGAGACATAAATGTAACAGAAAATATTTCATAACATGGTGTACATGTAACAGACAATATTTCGTGACATGACATAACATGTAACAGATAATATTTCATAACATGGCATAACATGTGACAGTGAATATTATGTGACATGATATACATGTAACAGATGGCATACGTAATGTGACATACTTGCAACAGATTGTAACATGTGATAGAATATATTATGTAACAGATAAGATTTTTGTGACAGAATAATTCATGTAATAGATAAACATGTGATGACATGGCATAGCATGACATATATAACAACATATGAACATAAACTGTAGTTCCCTTATCCATCACACATACACAGTAAACTGATAGTAAGTTAAGAGCTAACTTACCTCGATTGTCGCGTTCTACGAGATTAAAGCGTGAAACACGAGAAACTGTAAGAGGGTATTCTAAAAGTTAGAAATTTAATTACTAACAATTAGAAAAGTGAAAAGGGACAACTTAGAGTAAAATTACCATTTTACCCTCTATATGTGGAAAAATGATTATTTTACCCCTAACTTAAAATTACCATTCCTCATCTAAATTTTGTCCTAGACTCAAATAACAACTCAGAAAAATTTACAGCCAATCACAACTATGGAAAACTCACAATGGCCATATATACATAGGCCATTTCTCTTGATTTTGGTTGCAATTTCTTCCATCTTCAAAACCCTTGATTAAACCAAAATTTTGTAACAAAGATCTTCTTATATTAAGTTTAAAAACACACTTAAAATATCCATTAAGAAAAATCTAATAATCAACACCAAACTTTTTAACAAAAGTAAACCCTTGAATCACAAGTTTTGACCTTAATAAAAACATCTTCAAGAATTCCAAAAAAATCAAATCTTATTTCTAACATATTCATAACATCATCCTAAGATCAACCATGCTTTAAATCATCAAACAAAAGCCACCAAAATCACAAAAAACAACACTTGGAGTTTTTGGTTTTAAACTTAGTCCAAAACAGAAACTTTTCTCTCCACTAACTTTGATCAATCTCTTGATCCATGGCCTATACACATATGATCTTCAAACTAAGACATCTCATGGTTTCAAAATGTGTCCTAAAGAAGATCCAGCCATCAAACTTAAAATCACATGGCTAAAACTCAATAAAACATGGATCTAACCCAAAAACATCAAATCTTAGGCAAAACCGAAATCCTCTTGCATAGAAAATCATATCCTTAAAACTAATACTAAATATCTTCGAAATAACATCTTAACATGTATATAAGAGGCTTAGGATCATCATAGAAAAATATCAAAGCCTTTGGAATAAGATTTAACCACGAAATATTCAAACCTTCACAAAACAAAAACTGTTTTTCCACTTCCAGTTTTCAAGTTTCTAAATCTAAGGAAATCTACCATCAAAAGCTTTATTTATGCAACAAAACCTCAATGAAAATTCATAAACACAAGCTAAAAACACTCCATAAAATATTTGGACCAAGATATGTCCATTAGCTTGGTCAAAAATTCCAAAACATATCATACTCTCTAGTTTCACGCCTAGAATGACCTTTCCATGGTTAAAAATACTTTAGACCGATGAAATGAGCATGGAATGAGACTAATAAGATATCCACGGAAACTAGACTCAATTATGAACAACTTTTATGAATGAGTCATCATGAGATAATACTTACAAAGGATTGAAAATGGCTACACAAAAAGACCCAGAAATCTGTCCGAGAGAGCTCTTTTGGGTATCTCTCTAAGAACGGGGGAAAGAAATGATAAAATGGAGAGAAGTGTGTCTTGCACGACTTTAGACTCCTGGAGGGGGAAGTTATGGGCTTGAATGACCCTTGATTGAAGGTGGCTATGTGACATAAAGTGGAGAATAGTGAGAGGCATGGACTGCCTGCAGCAGCTGTGAGAGATGGAGGTTGATGAGGTGGACTTCTCTTTACATCAAGGCACTAATGGGTTGGAGCCAATGGTAGTGGATGGTCTGCCATGTGGGGGAGTAAACTTCTTCAAGAAGTTTTGCCAAGGTGGCCAATTTCGTGGGCCTTGGTGGGCCCCAACCAAGTGGGCTTCAATTTGGGGTTTAAAGGTGGTTTGGTTAGGGTTTGAGATGCTATCAAGCCCAAAACCAATTTTTCTTGGCCCAATCAAATTTCCAAAGTTTAAAAGGTTGGATAATGATGTCATAACAAGGATTTTATTAATTAATAGCATATGGAAGTGATTTAATCAAGTGATTAAACACAATGCTAGAAATCGAGTTAAAAAGGATTTGGAGACCAACTTTAGGGTTTGGGGAAACCGTTTAGGATTTCGGTTTCAACCAAGTTTTTTTGGGTTTCAATTGGATTCCAACCATTTAGGGTTTTGCTAGGGTTGAAACCCTCTTTGGTTTGGCACAATTTGGTTGATCAGATGAAACAAAGCTTTGCTTAGGTGGCATGATCTCACACATTGACTTCCTTCACAAATCTAATTAATGGTTCCTCTTTGTGCCAAGTCTCTAATACTATTCACTATGTGTGGCTAAGATCTTACCAAGTGTCCAAATAAAACTTCTCTAACCTAATTTGGATATTCCACACTGTGATTTTGAAAAAACTGCACTGGGTGCGCTTATATAGGTTACTATTCACTAAAAAAAAAACATAATAAACTTAGTACTGAAAAATTCTAAATATTCATATTAACCTAGAGTGAAAATCGTTTATCAAAATTCAACCTCGAAGTGCCCCTAAAAATAATTTCACAATTTCCAACAAACGTTTCGTCCGGAATTATGAAAATAAGTTATTGCGCCATAAAATCCTAAATAATCCACTGAGTCTAATGGCGTAGACTATAATGCATTCTGACGCTTCTAATTACCTCAAATAATTAAACTTATAAATCTAGCACCATAGTGAGTGATAACACTGATTATGATGACAGACTAAAACCTGAGCGATTGATCGATTCGTAAAAACTTATGGGGTTTTCAGGAGATTCCTAAAATCAATAGAAATTCCACCAATGAATTTCTAGCGGGCTGTTACAATACTTGCTTTGATGATAAGCAGAAGATAGAGATTAAAACCTATTATGTCATGTTTCTAACCTCAAACTAAACCTTCAAAAATTACTCTAAGACATAATCAAATCATATCATGAATTATCAAGACATTCCATAACTAATATTTTCACCAAAATAATTTAAATAATAAACCTATCCACCAATATTTCAGCTTCTAGCTAAACATGGTATCTCATGCTGTAATCACCTAGAATTAATGCTAACACTAAAAAAACACAACTTAACATATGAGATGAGATGAGATGAGTTGAGATTAAAGTTAAAAAGTTGAATAAAATATTGTTAGAATATATTTTTTAATATTATTTTTGTTTTGGGATTTGAAAAAGTTGAATTGTTTATTTTATTTTGTCTTGGAAGTTGGGAAATTTGTAATGATTAGATAAGATGAGATGAGATGTTTTCTGAAAACAAACGAGGCCCTGTGGCGCCCCCAACCCCCATGTAAGGAAACACGGGAATTGAGACGCCAGGATGATAACAACACGATCACGCATCCCAACGATAGTGCCAAGTGTGTATACATGCAACAATGTACAATAAAAATGCAACGGATAATTAAGTCAACTAAGTACTAGAGTTTAGACACAATTTAAACAATTTGTAAAAAAAGGGTTTAAAAATTATACAGTCATCCAAAATAAATATTTTACAAGTCTCAATAAAATGAGTGATACCAAATCACACCTCGGGCGGAGCCGAATCGTCAGGCTCACCCTCATCTTCATCTGCATCAAAATCTGTGTTACCACAAACGATACCGCAGGTAAGTATAAACCAAACAACCACGAGATAAAAATGCATTAATGCGACTAACATACATGCATATAATGAAATATGCATTATTCTCAAAACATCATTTTTCCCGAAAATGAATATTTTCCAACACAAGCCAAAATCCCATTTGGCCCAAAATATCCGTAAAACATTTTTGCAGAAAATGGTTTACACAAAAATCCAACACACTATTTTCCCAGAAAATAGTCCATTAATCCATTATTACCATATGCACCATGATATCTCTCCTAGGGACCATCCGCACGTCCTGGCTTCGTAGCGATGCTCAGTTCCACACCCAGCGCGTTCATGGCCAAGCATCCACACTACGCAACGAGCGATGCCCAGTTTCGCCCCCAGCGCGTACGTGGCCAAGCATCCTCTAGTCCCCGCCAGCAGAAGGAGCACGGAGTCGGCACGAGACCATCTCGTTTGGTCATATTGTCACCCGGCGACAATCCAGGGGACGTCACTCAGTATATTACGCTCTCGAGTGACCAGAGGAGCTCCACCGAGATAATGCCCCACCGAGATAATGCCCCATCTCAGCTTGGGGTCGTGATACACACGCACCCAAAAATATTCTCACACATGAAACCCAGTTTCAATAAACACATGAACATCAATGCAATACACGAAAACTCAGTTTTCCTTTACAAACATGATCATGCGTGCAATTATGCAATGTACATGTACCACACAAATCTCAACCAACAATTACCAACCCAATCAAACTACACAAACAACTCCATTCACCAATCCATCTGACCCCCTACTCCTCGGACTCAATCTGGCATGATCAACCAAAACACAGTGAAATGAGTTAGTGCAAAAATATATTTAAATCACAAGAGTTCTTTGGAAAATACTTATAGCGCTATATAGTAATTTTTGGAGGATCACGGAGGTTCAAGAAGTGGCGGCTCAGCAACGTAACAGTGCAAAATGCACTCTGGTCGTGGGTCTCAAAAACTAACTTTTGAACGGGTGCAAACGAAGACTCAAGATTGATAGGGTAGGACCTAGGGATGTCGGTGAAGCTAGTAGTGGTAGTGGTTGGCCGTGGGTGACGGCGCAAAGGGTGGTTGAAGACTAAAAATATCCAATCGGAAATGGGGTTGGATGTGCTTCACCGGTGACGGATTAGAGCTGGGGTTGGGTCCATTGGGTTGCTAGGAGGTCGAGGATGAAGTGGTGAAGAAATAGTGGCCGGTGGTGACGCGACGGCGGCGCGCGAGCACAAGAGCGGCTCGGTGTTGCGCGTGGGGGCTATCGACGGCAATGGAGGAGCTAGAAACAGAGGGAAGTGGTCGGCGGCCGGTGGGGAAGCTGATGGGCTGGGCGGTGGCATGCACGGCGGTAGCTGGGAGGAGAGGAAGAAATGCACGGGGAGAGAGGGAGGAGGTGCCGCGCGGGAGAGAACTGGAAGGAGAAGAAAGAAAAGAAAAAAAAAAGAGAAAGAAGAAAAGAAAAAGAGAGGAAAGAGAAAATGGAGGGAAATAAATTAGGTCTAATCCTCCACATCTTAGGTCACAAAAATGATCCAACGGAAAATATTTCAAAGCAACAAGTTAAATAAAATAATTTGAACGTAACGATAAAGTAAAATTAAAATAATTAAATCCAACAATAAATTAATTAAATATGAAAAGTAATTTAAATGCATAACAATAATTAATATTAAAAAAAGCACTTCAAAATAATTTTCATAAAATTAAAAATCATAAAAATAAACCAACTAAAAATCCAACAATTTTAAAACAAGAGAATAAATTTTTGAATCAATAAAAATAATTCCTTCAATAAAAATATACTAAAATACGGGGTGTTACATCCTCCACCCTTTAAAATAAAATTTCGTCCCCGAAATTGGCAAGGTCAAACATTAAACTAAGACAGGAACATGATTCGACTGAGAAGACATAAGGAACATACCGCCATAGTCAATCAAACAAATACGGATATTGCTCCCTCATGTCAGCTGCTCTCTCCCAAGAGAAATCTTGAGCCAAAGGATCGCCCCATGCTACTTTCACCAAGGGAATTGACTTGGACCTTAACCTTTGCTCTTTCCAATCCACAATCTGCGTCGGAGCAACTTCATAAGTATGGTTAGGCTGAAGTTGAATGCGTCCAGGGTCAACAAAATGTGGCTCTTGTTGTCCAAAACTCTTATTCAACGAAGACACATGGAACACATCATGAACATCCCCAAAATAGTCCGGCAAGGCAACTCTATAAGCAACAAGCCCAACCTTCTCTATGATTTGAAAAGAGCCAACATACCTTGGACTAAGCTTTCCCTTCTTACCAAAGTGCTTAACACCTTTCATAGGAGAGACCTTGAGATAAACCCAATCACCTACTTCAAAGGATAAGTCTCTTCTTCTTGTATCTGCATAACTCTTCTGGTGACCTTGTGCTTCCGCCATTTTAGTCCTTATAAACCGAACTTGATCTTTCATTTCTTGAATTATCTCAGGCCCAAATAAATTTACTCTTGCCAACTTCATCCCAACACAAAGATGATCTACACTTCATTCCATACAAAGCTTCATACAGAGCCATCATAATGGAGGAATGAAAGCTATTATTATAAGCAAACTCGATTAACGGCAGATGATTCTCCCAACTTCCTTGAAATTCCATGACACAAGACCGCAACATATCCTCAAGAGTTTGAATAGTGCGCTCTGATTGACCGTCTGTTTGAGGGTGATATGCAGTACTAAACTTCAACTTAGTGCCTAAAGCTGCCTGCAAACTTTTCCAAAAATGGGACATGAACCGCGGGTCCCGATCCGACAAGATACTCTTGGGTACTCCGTGCAAACGCACTATCTCTTTGACATATAACCGAGTTAACTTACCCAAAGAGTCGGTATTATGGACAGGCAAGAAATGGGCACTCTTGGTCAACCGATCAACAATCACCCAAACTGAGTTCTTTCCACTAGGGGTCCTCGGCAAACCCACTACAACATCCATAGAAATATCATCCCACTTCCACTCTGGAATAGGGAGAGGTTGTAGTCTACCAGCAGGTCTTTGATGCTCAGCCTTCACTTGACGGCACGTGTCACATTTCTCAATAAACATGGCAACATCCAACATACTCGTAATAGTCCCCCAGTGGCACATCACGATCAGTATTCCTAGGGTGACTATGCTATCCAAAATCTCATTTTCCACAAGAACTTTAATACAACATCCAGTAAATTCCAATGATTAATAGCTCCATACAATAATCTGTGCTAACCTCGATCTAATCCTATACTATAACTTCTAAACCTTCATTGTATTCTACCTTTGGTAACTTAATAGCCACTTCCAAAGTTAACCATCAATAACAAATTTTGCACAACCAAATGATTAATCTCCAATTACAAGTATCTTCTCAAAATTCAAGTCACCATTAATTCCTCAAAATCAGCACAATCTGAACTCTTGACTAAAACCAAAAATACCACGCTTCTGCTGCGCACTCTGATATTCGCCACATGCATAAAATTTATGTCCTCATAAAAACTAGCACCATCGAGTACAAGGTGGCTCCATACCTACTAACCAAAAACTCTTATCACAATCTGGTAGAAAAATACTATCTTTCCCAAAACCACGAGTTAACACTCCCAGTCCTTAAATAACTCTGCTGCCTTAATCAAAATCAAATTCCATAAAATATATCCATGATCATAGACAGAAAACCAATATCAACCAACCTCAGCATCCCAAATTAAAAATAAGCAACCTCAACCTAAAATACATCCGTCTCATTTACGGTAAGGAACATACCTTAAAAGGCTCGATTCCAACCTGGTGAACCAATAAGAGCGCCTATAAACTTCTACCTAACAACCTAAACCCAAAAACTCATCACCAACATTCTGAATAACATCTAATCTAGTAGTGACTAAACTCACTACAAGCCACCATTGACTACACCAAAATATTACCGAAACCATCTTGGTAACTCGCCCACCTATTTCTACTCCTATATGCTAGCATTAACACAACTAGTTCCTTCAATAACACATCACTATTAAACCTCGAGGCAAGCCATACTGCTCAAATCTTCAATCCACCAAAAGCCATTGCACAACACCCATGGATCCTAATGCTTTATTAACTCACATACTCGATCATATTATCCATCATTGATGCCTAAGTTTCAACTCCCAAGATCTTATCGTACACCTTAAAGAACTCACTTACAAATATTCCGTAGCCTTTGAAGCTTCGCACTCAAAGCTCACAACTCAAAGAACTCACTTAGAATATTTAAGAACTTCAAAGAACTAGAGGATGAGAACTCTCAAGAATACTCAAAGGAGTTTGAGGAAGTGAAGTGAGGAAGAAGTGGGGGTGGAGTGGATTTTATATATGCTCTAAGTAGGGGTGTACAGGAAACCGTAAAACCAACCGGGACTGACTCAGACAGGCCGCCGGAGCTCGGAACCGGCCGAAACCGGCGTAGAACCGGTCGGCCGGCGGTTAGATTTGGCCAAAATCGATGTCCAGCGGTTTGGTCCTGGTTTGAGCCTGGACCGGACCGCTAAACCGACCGATACTTCAAATGTTTTTTTTTTCAAATTATACATGTATGAAACGACGTCGTTTCACTTAAGTGAGTGAAACAGTGTCGTTTTAGGACTTATTGTTTGAAAAAAATATAAAGGAAACGGCACCATTTGGCTTAAACCAAACGGCGCCGTTTCACTCTAGGTTTTAAACACAACACTCACCCTTCTTCTTCCTCGTTTCTTCTCCTTCTTTTTTATTTTTCACAACACCACCCCCGCTTTTCTCTCAATCTCTCTCTCTCACAGCGCGAGGCGCACGCAACCGTCTCTCTCTCAGTGTCTAATGGCGCACCTAGTCGCAGCTATCTTTGTCGCCATCTCTCTCTCGCTCTCTCTCTCTCTCAAATCGCACCTCACGGCTCGCGGCATCATCTCTCTCAAATCGCAGCCACCTTCGTCACCACCGAAGACGCAGAAAAACCGATCGGCGTTACGCCGAGACCGATGTAGACGGTTTTCTCCCCCTTCAGTGGCCGGTTTCGGTCGAGATTCACACCATTTCAAGATATCGGTGCGGTTTCGGTTTTGGACCGAAACCGAACCTTCGGTTTTCTCCCCTAGCTCTAAGGGGTGTGTGTGGCGTTGTCATGGTGGCCTCCCATTGGGGGGTTTTGGCAATGGCGATGATGACGCCTAGCCTAGATCCTCCTTGGTTGGTTGCCTAACTAGGTGATCATTGCACCTTAAGGCTAGATTGGATAGTGAGTTGAGATAGAATGGTTTTAGATGAAAGTTAAAAGTTGAATAAAATATTGTTAGAATATTATATTTTAATATTATTATTGTTTTGAGATTTGAAAAAGTTGAGTTGTTTATTATATTTTGTGTGGAAATTTGATAAAGTTGTAATGATGAGATGAGATGAAACACTCTTTGGATCCAAACGAGCCCAGTAGGCTAAAATGACTATGGGGAGAGGGGCTTTGCCGTGTGATATTTGGTTAGGTGGATGCGTGTGGTATAAAACTTCATTCTAGTAGTTCTGTTTAAAATCTGTTTTGAATGTATAAAAGGCAAAGAAATAAATATAAGGAAAATAGGTGCCAAAATGATTGCAGGCGTCTTAGAAGTGATACATACTGACATTTGTGGTCCGTTCCATACGACATCTTGGAATGGTCAATGATATTTTTTTATGGATGGCTAGTCTCGTTATAGGTATCTATATTTGATATATGAAAAATCGCAAGCAGTAGACGTTTTTAAGGCTTATAAAGTTGAAATTGAAAATCAGCTAGATAAGAAAACTAAGACTGTTACATCTCACCATGGTCGTGAATATTATGGTAGATGTGATAGATCAATTGAACAACGATCTATGCCATTTGTGAGGTATTTAGAAGAAGAATGTGACATCATTCCTCAATACACCATGCCAAAATGGTGCAGCTGAGGGACAAAATTGAACCATAAAGGATATGGTTAGGAGTATGATAACTCACTCTTCTTTACTAGAGTCACTAGCAAAAGGCCTCTTATTAAACATTTTGATGTCTGAGGTTGTCCAGCTAAGGTTAGGCCTATAAAGGAAACTGAACACAATAACAATTAGCTGCTACTTTGTTAGATACTCGGAGAGATCGAGGGGTTTCAAGTTTTATTGTCCTTTAGCTAATACCATAATTGAGACGGCTAATGCCAAATTCATTAAAGATATTCAGGATAGTGATAGTACACAACCCATAGATATTGTATTTGAAGAAAAACTAATTGAAATTCCTCTGACAAATACTGAGAGTGGCTAGGTGGTTACAAACATCATAGTACAAGATATGGATGCAGATTACCAAATCATTCCTGAGTTACCAATATAGAGATCAAATAGGGAGAGTAGATCAGCAATTCCGGATCGTTACATTGTTTATTTTCAAGGATATGAGTTTGATATTAGGGTTGGAAGATGACCCAATTTCTTTCAATCAAGTCAAACAAAGAGCTAACTCCCAAAGGTGGATGGGCGCAATACTAGATGAGTTAAAGTCTATGAATGACAATGATGTTTGGGACCTTGAAGAGTTGCCTAAGGGTATTAAATCAATTGGTAGTGAATGGGTATTCAAAACCAAGTGAGACTCTAAAAGCAGTGTCGAGAGTTATAAAGCAATTCTAGTTAGTTGCAAAATTCTTTACTAAAATAGAAGGCATTGACTATAAATAGCTTTTTCTCTCCAGTTTTGTCGAAAGACTCTTTATGGTAGTTGTAGCTTATTCTGATTTAGAACTTCATTAGATGGATATAAATACCGCTTTTGTTAATGGTGACAATGAGAAATGAATACATAGGGTGCAACCAGAGGACCTTGAGCTGATGAATCAAGTCATTTGGTTTGCAAACAGAAGAAATCCATTTATGATTTAATGCAAGCATCTTGCCAATCATATTGGAAATTTGATTAAGTAATTTTCTTTTATAGTTTTAAGGAAAATGTTTTGGGTCTATATTTATCATAAGATCAATGAGAGCAAATTTACATTTTCGGTGTTATATATCCATGGCATCCTACTGGCAAGTAGTGACATAAGCTTATTACTTGAAACTAAGAAATTTCTATTAGAAATCTTTGAAATGAAAGAACTTGGTAAGGCATCTTTTGTGACAGGCATACAGATTCATCGCGATAGATCACGTGATATAGATGGCTTATCACAGAAGGCATATGTTGAGAGAATACTCTGAAGGTTTGGCATGTGGTACTTGAGATTATTGGGTTCTAGGACTTTGACTTTACTGGTTGCCTCATAGTAGGAGATCAACTTCAGGATATGTTTTCTTGTTAGTTTTTTTTTTTGGGGGGGGGGGGGGGGTGTTGTCCTTTTAGCTTCTTCTACCATGGAAGCGGAATGAATTGCTTGCTATGAGACTTCCAATTAAGCAACATGACTGCAAAATTTTATCACTATACTTGTCGTGGATAGCATTGAGTTGAGAATCCACTAAAGGTTTATTGTGATAATAAGGCCGTTGAGTTATATTCCAAGAACGGCAAGAGTTTGTCAAAGTCTAACATTGACATAAAGTTTTTTGTTGTGAAAGCAAGAGTTTAGAATCATTATACGTCAATTAAATATATTAGTATAAATCTCATGTTGCAGATCTACTTACTAAAGGCTTACCACCTAAAGTGATTAAGGAGCATGTAGCTCGTATGAGAATGGTTGGTACTAGTGACATATTTTACTAGTGAAAATTTGTCTGCTATGTATTAAACTTAGCTTTGGGATATGTAACACAAAGTTACTTGCCCCGTTCATAACAGTTAAAGATGTAATGCACCTAGCATGCATTTAACAGTATGCAATATATGTAGAGGATAATTTTTTTTCTTGAATAAATAACATTGTACCAGAAACTATATTTAAAAAACATAGGATACTTCATAACTTTATAACAGACTGATAATTGTAATGTTATAAAACTTGTCTGTCATGACTGTAACATAAACAAGTACTAGAGTCAGCACTTCATAAGTACAGCATAACTACTGAACTAACTCGCTGAGTCTCTCACGCAGTTTGGCTAAGATAGCCATAAATCCTATCTATAAAGTGGAGGACTGAAAGTAACAATCTTCTCGTCATCGCGTTGGGGCCTAATCGACCTCATCCACTTTGTCCTCAGCTGGCTCTCCAGATGCTAGCACAGTCTACCTTTTCGGGAGGAATGGTAGTTGGGACTACCAAGTGATATTTGATTACAAATCTCAGCAAGTTAACTAACAATTTAAATAGCAGTATTCAGATGCATGCATGACAGTAGAATGAGATGAACGTGATGTGACATGAACATGAATGTATGTGACATGAATTGGCAAATAGCATGACATGTGCTAACATATGTTGAAACTTGACATAGACTGAAAACTAGCATGAACTGAACATGAATTTGGAATCTTGTTCAACATATACATGGTTAATTAAACATGAACATGTGGATTCTACACAGGTACCCTTGAGTCGTGTGCTCCTGCCAATACAACATCACATCATAGGTATATGCTCTAGCTGTGAGTACGTCATGATAACTGAACTGATTAAAACTGATAACACAAGGCTGGAACCACTGGCGTTGGGTGACTCGTTTCGCTCCGGTAACCAGTTACTTAGGTCCCATTCGAAACATGTTTACAGTACTTTGTCAACCTAGTGAATTTCAGACCAGTTTAAACAATAGCGTGAACAATGGAGTTCTACTAGGATAATACCCCATCCTATCACTTGGGGTCGTGATAAAAATAAAAGACTTCACTAACTTGAAACAAATTTTTGTGGCATACTCTATGCATGTGACATGACGTGACATGTACAAATGGACGTGTGAGAAATGGCATGACATAACATGGCATGTAATAGATAAGCATGTACTTGAAATAATTAACATGACATGGCATATTAGAACATTTATAATAATTATAATTGACAAGAATATGATAATTATGGTTTACCATCGTAATACAAAAACATACTGAAAAGTAAGTTAGAGACTAACTTATAGCGATTAGTGGTGACGTAAAAGTAGTTTTAATAGCGTGAACTGAAATAAGAAATTTCTGAGGGTTAGAATATCCCACTAATTTCTTAGAAACATAAAATTCACTAACTTATAGAAAAATTTCCATTTCCCCTCTACTTGTGGGAAATGATCATTTTGCCCCTAAATTAAAGATTTTGCATACTAACTCCAAATATCCAATCAGAAAAATTTAAATCAAAACACAACTATAAAATCATGCATTGGCTGATTCACATTAAGGATAGAAAATCTTGATTTTTGTTGCAATTCTTTCAAACATCAAACCATATACTTAAACCAATTTATGCGACATTAAAAATCATATCCTATGTTCTGAGATCATGCTAAGACATAAAAATAATCACTTCATAAAAAATTTAAGCTCCTCATAACAATAAAAAGGCCCAAAACTCTAAGTTTTGGTCAAATAGTAAAAACCCTTTATATATTTGTTCTAACACTTTTCCAATCAACTCCAAAGACTTCAAAAGTCCATAAACACATTCTTAACAGGTTTATAAATCCAACCTAACTAATAATCATACTTGAACAACAACCAAAATCACAAAACTTATCATTAAACAAATTGGCATGCATACTAAGTCCAAACCGAGTATCACATATTTTTTACTTAGAACAAAAACACTAAATCCGAAACTTTCATGAAGTAAACCTTCAGAAAATAGAATCATATACTTCATATTCAAGTTTTGAAGCTGATCTAAGCATTTAATCTAGGATCACATGGCAAACATTCCATAAACCACCAAGTAAACCCGTGAGCTTCAAGTTTGTGCCATTATCGAACCTTTTCATGCCTAACATGCTTCCAACAAAGATTTAAACCAACTCTCTTAAAATAAAAATCTTAACACCTAAATGAAAGTCTCAAGAACACAATATATGAATTTCATAGTCATTAGACTAGATTTCTAGAACCAACAATCATCATAACCTCAAAACAGAAACTGTTATGGGTGTTCCGGTTTCAACCTCAAAGAAAAAATGTATAATTCTTTAATAAAAATGCTAACATGCTTTGGATAAACTCATAACATGTATAAAAATGCGTTAGCATTTCATCATATCAATATATAACCCTAAATTTAACAAAAACTTCATCAAAACATCAAGATTTCACACCATCATCCAAATTGTCACCCAGTATGACCCATGTGCAAACCCATTTTTCACAAATCAAGGCTCCACAATGAATTAAAATATATATATATATATAGATAGATAGATAGATAGATAGAAACTAGACTCAAAGAGGAAAAAATAATAAAAAGAAAGTTTTGTGAGCATCAACTTACAAAAGCTTTGAAAAAATGGAGTAAGAACAACAAGAAAAACTGTAAAAAACTTCCACCCGAGTTCTCTCCAAATAAGTGAAAGAAAAGTGACCAAAGGGTGAAGGGATTGCATGGGGCTTCCTTTATAGGAGGACAGGGCAGATGGGGGATGGATGAATTGCCATTTCATGGGGGTTTTGCAACCAAAACAGTGTGCAAAACCTTGGGCAACTCAACCTATGGCATTAAGCTGCTGCTGCCTAGACGGGTAGTGGTTTTGGATGGCTATTTGGCCTCCCATCCAAGCACTATTTTGATTGAATTGTCAGTCATAGGACAACCTTGGGTGTTGGGAGAACCTTCCTCAAGAATCTTTGCATTGGTGGTGATTTTTTATGGGCCTTAACCAAATGGGCCTCACTTTAGGGTTTCTACCTACACCTTTCTTCTCCACATTTAGCCAATTTTCACAGCCTGAAACCATGTTTCTTTATCTAATTTTTCTTTGGTAAGAATATCTCCCTGCCCTGCCGACCTAGAGTCGAATGACTTTGCTAATCTCTGTTATGTAGCCCCGTGCTTAGTTCTCATGTGCTCTGATTGAACCTTGTTGCTTCATTTAGGGTTTTGGTCTTTATCAAGCTCAATCCCAATTTTTCTTGGACCAATGAAATTTTCAAGGTATAAAATAATAAATGAGAGTGTAATAGTATGTACTTAAGTGGTGTGGAAGTAATTTAATCAAGTGATTAATCATTTAAGCTAAATCCAGCCATTTAGGGTTTGGGGAAACTATTTAGGGTTTTGGCTCCCACCATAGTTTTGGAGTTTCAACTGGATCTCAATGATTTGGAGTTTCACTAGGGTTGACACCCTCTTTTGGTTGGTCACAAAGTGTTTGGTTGGATGGCATAGTGTTTAGCTTAGGTGGCATGATCACATGACTTGATTTTCTATTCCATTTTTTTACATTTCTATCTCATAGTTCCTCCTTGTGCCAAGTGTCTTACACTATTCATCAAATGTGACTAAGATCTTGCCAAGTGTCCAATAAAGACTCTCTAAGACTATTTTGGACAAATTCACATAGTGATTTGACAATCATCTGAACTGGGTACCACATGGCGTTATCCTGGGTGATACTATCACCCAAGAAATTGCAAAAATCAACATTGCATCATAAAATTCTAAGTAATACGAGTGTGGTACAATTTGTTACGCAAAATTTGACTCTAGTTGCCCCCCAAATAAATGAAAAGGCATTTTCGAGCACTTTTCATTAGAAAAATGAAAAAATCCTATATAATCATATGAGACTAATGGTGTAATTCGTTTCTCAAACTCATACTCCTAAGTATCCCAAACAATTAAAATGACACTTTAATAGCCATAACGAGTAGGAACTAACTATTCTGACTAGGGGGTTTGGTCCGGTACAGAGTTTGGTTTGATCTGGTACTGGTTTCATTTTTTTCAAAAGTGATCAAAATCGGACTGGTTCCGGTTTTCCTTTTTTTAACACCAGACCTAACCGGACCGGACCAGTTCATATATATATATATATATATATTTTAATTTGTTATATTGTATAAATATTTGTTATATAGTATATATAATTATATATAAAATAACTATATATTATATGATAAATTACTAATTAATATAATATTAAATTTTAAAATTCTATATCACTATAATCTATAATACAATTATAATATATATTATAATATACTGCAATACATTATCACTATATTATTATATAATATAATATACTATATTATATATACTATATAATATTCCGAAAAAATCAGACCGAACCGGTAAAACTGGAAGTACCGGTTTAGCGGTGTAACATGTGCGGTATTGGTTCTTCAAATTTCAAAACCGGTATATACTGGTTTGGTACTAAAATATGTTCAAAACCGGACCAAATCGGACTCGTTACACCCATAATTCTGACAGGCTAAAACCTAAGCAATCGCTATGCTTGTGAAATCTTTTTGAAATTTCACGACGTTGCTAAGGTTTAAAGAAATTCATCTATTGAATTTCTGGCGAGCTATTACGTGTCTTGAGTTGTAGTGATATATAAGGCTTGAAGGAGTAATGCAGGGACTCATGTTTGAGTCCTAAAGTTGGACCATATGGAAATTGGCATAATAAAGGATCACATTACATGAGATTTTCATGCTACACATCTGCATTTGATCTATGTTATCGAAGATATTCGTGTCTGTGACCATAGATGGGTCCTGTCACAATAAATGCGACAACGATTACCATGATCCTATGTTAATATTATTCTATAAAACATATTGGTTTGAGATGAGATCCATAGAGCTTGGCAATTACATATTCAGCTGATAAAGTTTACAACATTTGATTTTTTTAGTAACCTATGTGGTCTAAGGGGGAGGTTGTTAGAAGTATTTTAATTAGTGGATCTACATAGATCATAAATCATACATTTTATAATTTCCAAATATAAGGTTGGAGTATTTTCTGTAAGACCATTAAGTGTGATGAATAAAGTGATATAACTGGGCTATTGACACATATCTAGAAGTCCATGCATTTGGTCAGATCATGATTATTACAGTGATACGTGCCCAATTCATGTGTAGAGAGACACGTTAAGTACCTATGAAATTCCATTATTTTATGATGAGAAAATTGGTATTCGGGTAATATATATATTATATATATATATATATATGTTATGGTCCTCATTCCATATTCACTCTTAACCAGTGTTTTAAATTTCGTACCGTACCGGCCGGTACGGCTAAAATTTTTCGTTTCGGCCGTCCGGCCGGTACAGGTACTATATCTGTTCCGTACCGGCTAAAATACCGACCATACCGGACTAAATTTCGGCCTGTACCGGCCTATATTTCGGCCTGTACCGGCCTATATTTCGGCCTGTGTGTTTTTTTTTTTCATTTTTTCAAACTACAAACTTAGTTTTTAACCCCTAATTCAGACTAGACTATTTATAATTTTTATATATATGTATTTATATATAATCTATTTATATATAGACTATTATTTTGGAATATAATTTCTATATATATTTATATATATAATTTATTTATATTTCGACTATCCCGAAACATTATCCCGAAACGCTATCTCGAAACGGTACCGGTACCGAAATATTTCGTTCCAGTGCCTTGACCGGTACGACGTCCGGTACGGTATTCAAAACATTGCTCTTAACTCTACGCGTTCCATCGTTGTGAATTCTTTACAGAAGTGAGTATTAGACTTGGAAGACAGACTCGTTTGTTTTCGTAGATGAGATGAGTTGAGATTAAAATTAAAAGTTGAATAAAATATTATTATAATATATTTTTTTAATATTATTTTTATTTTGGGATATGAAAAAGTTGAATTGTTTATTTTATTTTGTGTGAAAATTTAGAAAATTTGTAATGATTAGATGAGATGAGTTGAGTTGAAAAGAGTTGTAAAAACAACCGAGGCCTAAACCGTTGTGCTCTTCTCTCTAATACATGCACGCTTTCTCTACCGAATTTCTAAAACAGTTTGATATGAGATCTTGAAATATTCGGTTGTCCAAATCCAACAAAAGATTCCTTTATTTTTTACAGCTTGTGGTTTGATATTTCATTTTATCAGTTTGACTTATATAGCGTTTTAGTGTTTGTGCTTTTCTTCATAATAGAAAGCCACAAGCACCAAAATATAGTTTTGATAATTACTTGTAGATTAATTGTTGATTGGACTATATATTCTTGTAGTGATATCTGTTATCTTCATATTTATTTCTACCGATTGGTCAGATCGTGTGTTAAGGAGAATCTTAAGAAACTTTTTCATTGGATGTTAAATTGATATTTTCATTTGAATAACCAATTTCCATTAAGAATACAACAAGTCGGATAATTCTTGTCGACAACCTCTTCTTATAGAGTGGGGTTTAGTGTCCATAAGGGTAAGTCTCGGCCTTGTCTGAGAACAAACTATGACCCTTCCCCAGTACGTAGGGTTGTGACAAAATCTCAGTTCCACAACTCTCAGTCAATCAAGTACTTTTCTCATGTGTATAATAAATATTAAAATTAACAAAATCATATTTCAAATAAAACTATCAATTCCATAAAGCAACTAAATTCTATAAACATAACTGAAAATTTTCATTCATAGATTTCTACTTACAGTATGTTCTTAGAATTCTTAGTTTCCTTTGAGGTCCTTGTTTTATGTGCAATCATTGTAAAAATCATTAGTGTATCGTTATATTATCATGTTTGTGACAAATGATATCATGGCATAACATAATTATTGCAAATATGACAAAAATTTAGATAAAACATACGTCGCTACTTGCATGGAATTTACTATCTAGCATACTATCATACACCGAGAGTAAGTTAGAAGCTAACTTACAGAAATCCTTGCGTTTAAAAATTGAGCAGGCTGAAATGAAAGATATTCTAAGGTTAGGAAATCCCATTAACTAATAAAAATAAGAATCTAATATTCCTAGAGCATTATTTATAAAATTGCCCCTTAACTCTTTGGAATTTGCAAATAAGCTCCTATACTTTCAATAATTGCAATCAGGCCCTAATTTTCACCAAACTTTACAAACCTCGTGTATTTTCTATTATAAATCCATTTTTGAGCTCATAAATCTGAGAATCATGCATCTATTATGAGAGACTCATCAAGGCCGAGACCCCTAGAACCCTAAATTTCACTCATTGTGATTTTTGGTCCTACTTGCATACCATTAAAAATTTAATCCGAATTTAGTACTTAATCACCTTTTAAACCCGAGCTTAGTAACATGTTAGTCACTTAAACACAACACTAACCTTGCAACCCGAAACCCTAGCATGGCGTCTTTACTCTTAGCTTTTTTCTTGCAAATGAACATTAAGAACTTCAATGAACCACACATCCTAACTTCTAACATGCTAAATACTCATTTCTAAATGGTATTACATAATCCTAAGCAACAAATCCAGGATATCAAAGAGATAGAAGTCGAATCACACACAAAATCTAAAACCGAAACATGTAGCATGCAAGTTTTCTTGAAATCACTCACCCAAAATCATCATAATCAAGTCCTAGCTAGTTCTTAGCACCATTTTAATCATATAATAATCAAGATTCAAAGTTTACACCAAAATCATGCATCTATGAGTATTTATCAAAGACTCAACTCAAACCCTAGTTTGATGGTTCAAAACAAGATTTAACACATAGATCTTACTCTTATAAAAAAGGGTTTTGAAGGTCTAGTCATCAAACCAAAAGTTGCATGAAGCTATTTAGGGTTGGAGAAGCCGAAATATGAGTGTGAATTGGCATTTCAAGGCAAAACTCCAACACAAACAACACATGTTAGCCGAAATCATTATACCCCATCATTACCAAGATTCAGCTCTTGAACTCAAAGAAAATCATTCAAACACCCAAGCCATCAAGTCCATAACTTAGAGTAACACAAAATAGAAGAAAAGAGGTTGAGAAAAAGGGGCTTACCGAGCTAATCACCAAGAGAATTTCCTAGCTTTTCCTCACTTCTCTCTCACTCTCTCGATTTGCTTCCAAAGGTGCTAAGTGTGTTGTGTGAACTTGTGTATAAGTGAGGGGGACTAAAGTGGGCATGAGAAACAAAAAGGGAAACAAGGGATAGGGCTGTTGGGTTTGGTGGAGCAAGGCATGGGGTGATGAGAAGGTTGCTTGTTGAAGTGAACAAGAGATGCGGGGGTTAGGACTTGGCCGATTGTAATTGGATGAAGGGTGGTTTTACTTGAGTGTGGGGGTGGGTTTGAGGGGCTGAAAAGCTTGTCCTAGGGCACGGCATGGAGCTAGGTAGGTGGTACAATGAAGGTGTCTTAGTTGCCTGCAAAAAGGATAAAGTCAAGTGGGAATGAAAATTAGCAAACCGATTGAGGTGGAGGCTAGGGCTCGATTTTGGAGTTTCAAGTTCAAATCCAATGGGGGCTGTTCTTGGGTGGTACAAGGGTGTAAGTGGAGGGGCATGGTGTGTGTAAGAGAGGGAGTTTGTATGAGAAGCATGTATTTAACTTGTTTCACACTCTTCCTTCTTACACATGTACACTAAGCTTGACGTGTGTAAATGAGGTCCAAATAGAGGGTGGTGATGGTGCCATGTGTCAATGAGGTTTCCTAGTGTTCTTAGGCTGTCTTGGATGTCCTACATAGCGAGGGGACAGCTGGTTAATGATGTGGTGTGCTAGAGACCACGTGATGCTCTCTGATTGGCCCATTTGGGACCGAAAATTAAAGTAACTTTTTATTGCACCATAAAATCCTAAACATTCATACAAACCCAACGGTGCAATCTATGTCATCTAATTATGATCCTAAGTACCTAAAAAAATTTAAAAGACATTTCATTTCCTTAGTGGATCATAATTCGACTACGCTAACAAACCAAGAACCTAACTAGTTTTTAATCCATGAACTTCTCCATAGTTTTCATGGCATATCTAATTTCCAAATAAAAGAAATTCTTTCCGTAGAATATCTTTCAGGGGGTTAAAATTTTTGTCTAATTTGATTCCTAAGTGTCTCTAAAATTTTTATGAAAGTTCTTGTCTAATGCGATTTTTCTTACAGTTTGAAAAAAGTTTACTCAGTCTCGTTTCTTTTCTTTATCTTTTACTTATTACTATTATTATTTATTTTTATTTTATCCTTATATTTTTTTAATATATATATATATATATATATATATATATTTTGTCTTCACATCCTTCCTCTTTAAAGAAATTTCGTTCTTAGAATTTCTGCTAGAATCTATTAAAAAAAACTCTACTTATATGTAAATTTTATGGGTATGGAAATTTTCCTTAACTCTCATCATTAGCCTCCTCCTTACTCTCAAGTTGGAAAGCAGTGGACAGAGCATTCCAAGCTTGAGACGGTGTTGGTAGAAATGATCTTTAGCTAATTCCTTGGTGAAGATATTGTCTACTTGTGAAGTAGAAGGAACATATGTATAGTATGGTGAGTTGTCCAACAACCACTTTATCCCGAATAAAAATGTACATGAAGTTTGATATGTTAGGAATGAAAGACATGATTGATGGTCATATGAAGCACACTATATTATTGTCACAAAATTGTACCATTGGATTTGCTAACTTAAGACCATTAATATCCCGAAATAAGAATGGAAGCCGTTAATTCTGACATTGTAGATGCCATCGCTGGATGCTCAACTTTGACATTAGAATGGGAGATAGTGTTGTAATTAGAATTTATTTATATGCAAAAAATAGATTTATAATATCTTGGCATGATAAAAATCAAAGTATATTCAAGTCTAATTTTGTTTGTGCATAACACAATTAGAAAACATACTTATTCTAGACATCCTTGTATCTCATAGGTGAATTTTATGGCAATATGTGTGAATACTATTACTTGTGAGGCATTAATATAATTTTAAAGAAACTAACATTATAATGTGCATTAAAGCAAATCTCTCTATTTTCTTCTTCAACCCCATTTGCATTAACATTTAGGTGGCCGAGATTGAGGCAAAATTCTATGGGTGCATAGTAAAAAACTCCAAGAAACTGTTAATATAATTTCTATAAGACAACTTTTGCAAGCATTTGCTTATCACTAATTTAATCCCCTCCTTTAAGTGGCTTCCATTTCAGGGTCTTGGTGGAGTTTGTGATGTTATCATTTATTTCACTTGGGGAGATCTTGTTGGGGTTTTGCGATGATTTCAAGTAATATTTTCCTGAACCAACTCCTTTGATAGCGTTTTTTTCTTTTTTTGTTTGAAAGAAACTGATCTCATTAATCAGATAATACTTACATCGACTCTATTGTCCCAAACGACATAGAGCTAAAAGATTACATCATTTCTTTAGCTACAATAGACAAGATACAAGATGGACACAGTCCAATATCATACAGATCCTCTAAACACTCGAGGGCAGCTTTTGCAAGTTGCTGAGCTGCCATGTTTGCCTCTCGATAAGCATGAGATGCTATCCAATTGGCACATGAATCGAGAACTTGTCGAGCATCTCCAATTAGGCAACCTCCCAAACTCCAACTTGAATTGAGGCTCTGCAACAAGTCGATAACTTGTTTTGAATCCCCCCTCTAGACAAACCTGTTGCAGGCCTAACTCCTTGCAAAAAAGCAGCTGCTATTAGTAGTCCATAAGCTTCAGCATCAAAAGGGCTTCTTTTGAGGGACCTGTTAGCACGAAGGGCACCAATGACTTGGCCTTGGTGATCTTTGATTATCACTCCTAACCCAATTCTCCCCACCCTAGTTTTTACAGCCGCATCCCAATTAATCTTAAAACAATCCTCAGCTGGCTTTGACCACTTGTGTACCACAGCTGGAGACTTGACAGTGACTTCCCTTGACTCTTTGAGTGCCTCTTTGTGAGATAAGAGCTCTGCTTTGGCCTGTTGACATAACATTGTAGGGTGCTTGAATTCTTTGCCATGAAGAAACTCATTCCTCCTTGTCCAAATTCCTCTCAGTATGGTAGCAACCTCCTCAAGTTCTGTAGAGTCAAGAAGATCCACTAGAACTGACCAGATGTCAAAGAACATCTCACTGTGGAAAGTCATCTTTTGCACTTTCTTACCACCTTGATTCCATACATCTTTAGCAGCAGTACATCCCCCTAAAGTATGACTAGATGTTTTAGGAAACTGCTTACAAATAAAGCATGAGCTGTCTTCCACTATTTTCCTCATTCTCAAGTTGGCTAAGGTGGGCAGAGCCTCACTACATGCTCTCCATATGAACATCTTGGTAGCAGGAGCTACTTCCAGTTTCCAAGGGTCTTGCACACCAGTTTTTCCCTAGATCTACTCGATGTCTCCCCTTCCAAATCCCTATCCATTTCTCTGTTGAGGTGATAGCCACTTTTTACAGTGTATTGGTCATTTTTTGTGAACTTCCATACCAACATGTCATCTCTCCCACCCAGACTAATAGGTGTTGCTTTGATGGCTTCAATCTCCTATGGGGAGAATAGTTCATGAAGGAGGGGTTCCTTCCACAATTCTAGGCGGTGGCCAATGAGGCCACTTACTGTCTCACACCAGTAGTCTACAGCTTGAGGGGATAGAACTTTGTATGAGGGAATAGATGGTATCCAACTATCAGTCCATATATTCACATTGTACCCATTCCCTACCCTCCACATGAGTCCTCTCTTTAGCAAATCTAACCCTGCATGAATGCCTCTCCAAGCAAAGGAAGGCCCTGACCCCAATCGTGCTTCTAACAACTTAACCTGACTAAAATATTTCTGTGTGAGGACCATGGCCACTAGAGAGGATGGGTTTTGTTGAGTCCTCCACCCTTGTTTTGAAAGCAAAGCTAAGTTAAAAATCCTAAAGTCTCTAAAACCAAGGCCTCTAGAGTCTTTGTTGTAGCTAAGTTGTTTCCAACTGACCCACTGTATCTTGGAGGTATCTTCATTATAACCCCACCAGAATTTCCTAAGCAACTGGTTTAGTCTCCTTGTAATTGATACTGGTAATAGAAAAATTCCCATGGCATAGGTAGGTGGCTTGAAGTAGTGCTTTGAGGAGGATTTACTTTCTTGCATCAGAAAAATGTTTTATCTTCTAGTTTGCCACTCGAGCCCAAGTTTTGTCAATAAAAGAGTGGAATGTAGCAATTTTTGCTCTACCCACAAATGCAGGTAGCCCCAGGTACCTCTCAAATGTTCCAGTTGACTTTACCCTTGCCAATTGCAAAATCTATTGCTGTGTCTCTTGCTGAGTGTTCTTACTAAAGAAAAAAGATTTATCTTTGTTTAGTGCCTGTCCCGAGGCCTTTTCATATAGATCAAGTATGTTAAGGACACAAGTGAGTTTCTCAGAGGTTGCTTGACATAATAGGACGTTGTCATCTGCGAAAAAAAGGTGGTTCACTATGACTGGGCCTCTCCCTATTGGGGCAAGTGTTAAGGCACCACACTTCTCAGCTCGATTCAGTAGTGATGTAAGGGCTTTAACATAAATGATGAATATGTAAGGCGACATGGGGTCCCCTTGTCTAAGTTCCCTTGAAGGAAAAAACTTATGTTGAGGCTCCCCATTTACAAGTATTGAGTATGAAACTAAGTTGAGATAGTTCCGGATAATGTTGATCCAGTGCAGAGGGAAATCCGTCTTAAGCATCACTGCTTCCACAAACCTCCATTCTACCCTATCATAGGCCTTGTTCATATTTAATTTAAGGGCCATGAAACCTCCCCTCCCTTTCATTCGTGAAATCATGGAGTGGAGGACCTCGTAGGTTACTAATGTGTTGTATGAAATGAGCCTTCCAGGTACAAAGGCACTTTGATTCAAAGAAATGAGATTGGGGAGAATGTCTTTCAACCTGTTTACAAGAGTTTTGGATACAATTTTGTACAATACATTTTGCAGGCTAATGGGTCGGTATTCAACTACTTTCTTAGGGCTTTTTACTTTGGGATGAAGGAGATATAAGTGTTATTTACCTCAGTAAGAGAGTCACCTTGGTTGAGGACCTGGAAAGCATAGTTGCACACTTCCTCACCCACAACCTCCCAGTGCTTCTGATAGAATTGAGCTCGGAACCCATCAAGAACAGGGCATCCTAATGGGTTCATTTGAAAAACAACAGTTATGATTTCCTCTCGAGTGAAAGGATTTATGAGCCAAGTTTTTATCTCAACAGCCAATGTAGTATCCAGTGCATACAGACATTCCTCAAAATTAGTAGGGAGAGAAGTAGTAAAGAGGGAGGAGAAAAAACCTGTGAACATCACCAATGTCTCCATGCTCAGTAACAACCCTCCCATGTGGATCTTCTACACATTTGATTGCATTTATCTTCCTTCTTTGGCTTGCCTGTAAATGGAAATATTGGGTATTCCTATCTCCATGTTTAAACCAATGTTGATTTGCTCTTTGGCGCCATTTCAAATCATTTTCTGCAAGTGAGAGCTCCACTTCCTTCTAGTTGTTTCATGGGTACTAAGTGATGACCAGTGCCAGTGTTTTGGAGATGACTAATCTTAGCCAGCCCCTGTGTGATTGCAATTTGATTATGTTGCTTGTTTTTCTGTTTCCATTACAGCAGACCCTTTTGACACAATTTAAGTTTATGTCTCATTGACCTAGCCTCACAACCTCCCCCACTGTCCTTCTTCCATGCCTCTGTCACAACTCTCTGACATTCTTCCTTAAGTTCCCAAGCAACCTCATATCTAAAACACACCCCTCTCCTTCTCCTCCCATGTACTAGGTTTTGTTTATTAATATGAAGAGGAGAGTAATCAAATTTAATGGCAGCAAGAGCAGTGCATGAGGCAGAGTTAAAAAGTTCATTACATTCCTTGTTGGCAAGGGCTTTATCTTTTCTTTCTTTTGTGAACTCCCTTCCACTCCTGTTGTTTGACCATGTGAATCTATGTCCCTATGAGTGGAGATCATTGAGACCACAGAGTTCAACTACCTGCCTGAAAGCCTCAATTTGCTTGTAGGGTCTACTAGTTGCACCCAATTTTTCCTTTTAGTGGAGGATTTCATTGAAATTACCTGCACATAGCCAAGCCATGGGATTGGGAGGTTTTAACATCCTGAGTAGTTGACAACTACTACTTCTCTTTGCAATGTCTAGGTGGCCATAAAACCCATTGAACTGCCAAGTAGGTCCATTATCCTCCTCCTGTATCAAAGCAATGATGTGACATCGAGTATAGTTGATCACTTTGACATGCCAGTCTTCTTTCTATAGCAGAGCAGTACCCCCACTCAACTCCTCCTTACCTCCTCCATTCTTTTGTTTCTACACTTAGTTTCTACAAGAAAAACTAAATGGGGGCACTTTTCCTTTGTTAGTTTTTGAAGGATACTAACTGTCTGAGGATTCCCAAGCCCTCAGCAGTTCCAAACTAAGATGCTCATTGATGGTGGTTCTTATTGGTTTCATCATGCCTCTTGATCCTCTTGGGACGAGGTTCCCTTGTCATACTACTCCTTTTACAGCCCCTCTTATGACCAGTTCTCAATGAGTAATTAGAGATATCAACCAATGCCTCACTTCCACTCCCTCCTGTGTGAGAGTCCCTCTCTCGAGCTTGTCTTTTCCATTTCCTGGTATTAGGCTCCACATCATCCACAGCAGGTGTCTTGCATACTCCTCTGCCAGGTAGCCTGCCTGTCATCACAATGTTGGTGTCACCCTTTTGGTTTGATGTAGTCAGCAAGTGGTGCCACCTCACTGTTGTCCGGTCCCTCATGAGTTCCAGTTGAGATATCCAGAGTTGCTTATTGATCAACATGTTCCAAAGGTGCTATGTTAGGGTCTATTTCCATTCTCGTATTAACCACCAGTGTGTCTTGGACCCCAGGATCAGCTTCAAAAATGAATACCTCATGCAGGTACGATGACTGCTTAGTATCTGGGGGTTGAATTTCTACCTGAGTTTTATGGGGGGGTTTCGAGATTAAAGCTTGTAAAGTTTCCTTTGTCTAAGGACCTTTCTGTTGACAGCTGTCATTTGCCACCTCGAGTTTCTTTTTCCCATTTTTCCGTTGTAGGCACTTCTTGCAAATCCGCCGAAAGTTTCTAATTGACAACTTGGTTGCTTGGCCTGGGTTATTCCCTGTCATCTCTCCCCCTTTCTCCTTGTTGCCCCCCATGGTGGTGGTTGCCACCAGTGGAACCACCGTATCTTCAGCAGTCAAAGATGTTGGTGTTCCTAGGTTGGCCTTTGAGCCAAGAGCCAAACTGTTGTGATGCCAGCTCGTCACCCTATTGTTCATAGCGTAACCGAGTGCAATTCTTCCCCTTATGAAAAAGCACCCAACACTGAAAGCAAAAATTTTGTAACCTCTTGTACATGAAAGAGATCTAGTGCTGTTGTTCGCCAAACATCAACCGTTTTTCTCTCAACAGAGGCTTATGGAGGTCCACAACAACCCTCACCCTACGACATCTCCCCCATGCATGTCCATCTGCCTCAGCTTCTACCCTGATGACATGGGCAATAGAAGCTGCGAATTGTTCCCCAAACTCTTCTGTCAGGTGGCCAGTGGGAAGTTGTGGAGTTTAACCCATAAATGTTCATAGCCAAACTGTAGTGCGTTGATAGATGCAATTTCGTCAACCTCTAGTAGAGTTAGAAGACTCCTATCGAAAAACCAAGATCTTCCACTCAGGACCTTCTCTTTGTCCACTAGTTTCTGGAACTCAATAAAAAAGCATTGGTCACCTAGCTCCTTGAACCTGACCCAGCCCTCCAACCTCCAGACTTGAGACATAGTGATTCTGAAAGCCTCACTGTTAACACCCTTCTCAGACAGTGCCCTCCCAACAATACAATACTTCCCACGTTTATCCTCCTCTTTAACCCCCTCCTGCTTAACATGGAAGAAAGATCTTTCTTCCTTTGACAAGTGTAACCTCTCCCAACGTTTTGCCAGTTCCTCTGCCTCCATCAAACACCAGCACCGATGATACAAACTCACAAGATGTGAGACCCAAGCCTTTGATACCTCAAAGGCACTGAAACCTCACTCTGTCTCACGAGAGAAGAGAAGGCACTAAAACCTGTTGAACTGTGATCAAAGATGCATTGAATTAAAAAGGATAACACTAGGCAATTTTTTTAATAATCAAAGATGCATTGAATTAAAATAGAAATACAAGAGGGGTTGGGTTCCCATACAAAAAGCCCATTATAGTAACTATAATGCTTGGTGGGGGAGGGTGTAAGTTGAAACATTAAAAAAAAAAAAAAAAAAAGCACAATGAACCATAGGTTTAGGCCTGTGTTCATTAGTCGAGCCAAAGAAGGGATTAAAAAAAAGTGGTTTGAATTGATTCAACAAGTAGATCAATTGGTTGTGGGTATAATAGACCACAATCAGAAGAAAGACAATGCAATTGACTATTCTGGTGCATTTTGTAGAACTTCACTTCCACTATTTCTATGTTCTCATTCGAGGAAAGTAGGAAGGTGGGATAGTTAGAGATGGAAAACCACGATCGTTAGAGCACTAAGAGTACTCTCATTGGATTAGTCAAAGTTAAAGGACATTTTTTATGAATGTAAGAGAAATTTGACTTTTGGCTATTCCATTTACATAAATCTCCACATTGGAATAGCTATTTTTTTATTATATAACAAGAAAATAATATAAGATGAATTTGATTTTGATTATTCACATCAAATCTCCACATTAGACTATATATTTATTCATTATATAGTAATGAATAACTTAATTTCAAAAATATTTAATTTTTTTAATTATTAATTTATTTTATTTTATCATATTTTACTATTCTATCTATTATATATTAATTAATAATCATATTCTTATTAAATTAATATATCACTAACTCAAATTAATATACCAATTGTGATAAAATATGTGAAAGAAAGAAATGGAGAGAAATAATTAATAAAATATGTATTTGATGTATATACAGTAACCTTTAAATTTGGAAAAACTTTTGAAAGTCACTTTAGCTAAATTTCAAATATTTAGAATTTAACTAATCCATTGTAAGCATATTTTATTATCTAATAGCTAAATACTCATTGGATTTAACTTTTAACTAATCCAATGAGAGTGCTCTAAATGAGGGCCAACCACTATATCGGGCCAGGGGCCCATGCGTTGACAGGAAAAGAGTGGGTTTGGCGCATCTTGAAGATCTGAGACCAAGGAATACGCCGATGCTATGACTTAGGTGGTACATGAGAATCAAGCGCTAGTCGGACAATGGCATTTCTTGGCCCATCTTGTAGATCATGGCCTGGGGAGTGTGGTGGTGTGGCACACATGAATTTGATGGCCGGAATGTAGTAGATTAGGCATTTTCCGATCGAGAAGAGAAACAAAAAGGCAAAAAAACTAGGTAACAAAGTGAGAGAACAAGAGGAGATGGAGATAGTTAGAGGAGGGAGGAGGGAGGAGGGAGGAGCAGCTGCTCCAAAAATGGAGGTCTCTTGGGATTTTAGAGAGACCACTTTTATATATGTATTACTTTCTGTGTGATCTCTGTATGGTAACTCTTGGCAACTTTGATACAAGCATCGCAACCACCTGGGATTAGTAAAGAGGGCCATCACAATCTCCTTCCAATATAGCAACAAAAGGCTAATTCATAAACTATCCAAACAGAGCATCCAATCTATAATAGGTACCAAACTGGCAAATATCTTTTCTAAACCTTACTGATCCCCTGGTCTCAGTATAATCAACTTGCTTTTCTACAAGAATGAGCCTGGTTATGACATATTGTTCTGGATCGTTGGATTGCTTTATTTAAGGAGTGCGTATGACTGCTGCATGGTTGGGCAATGGATAAGGTTTTCGCGTAAAGGTATCCCTCTATGACCCTTTGGGTTCCTTGCACATCAGCCGAGCTTCAAATGAACAATGATATGAATTTTCTCCATATCTGTTTCCATACAGATGCAGGGTATTTGTAACGGGATTTTGTAATTTTATCATCTAATCTCCAATTTATGGAAAATAGTCTTGGAACTATATATTTTCTGCTCTTCTGCCGTGTTATCTACATGTCCTCGCAATTTTACTTCAATTTTCTGATGCTCACATAGTAATTTAGAAGCATCCCGGGATCAGAGTGAGAGTGGCTGGAAGAAACGAATAGCAGCTAGGACCAACAACACTACAGTACAAGCCAGTGCCTGCAATGACAACAACAATTTTGCTACCTTAAGATTGAAGCCGCACAAAACGAAAATAAAAGTGGGGAATACCACAAATTTTAACTCCTCAATCCAGCAAAGATTTGGATAGGAGATTGAGAGAGAGAGAGAGAGAGAGAGTTTACCGCAATTGCTGAGGCTGCCAGTCCTGCTCGCTCCCTAGGATCCCTGCGGTAGTAATTTCCAAAATACAGAAATGTCGCATAGTACCAAAGAAGTGGGAACAGAAAACCTAACAGAAATCTGTAACAAAAACATAAAAACCATCAGTGGATGCAAAGGGAGGACTGTAGAGGGAGGGAGAAGGAACAAAATATACTTACGAAAACCATCCTATTCCGCAGCCAAAGCATGGAAGGGGCTTGTCATAAATCCCTAGTTGGGTGTCTTCTGGATCTCTGATGAGGGTATACTTGCTCCGTTCACGGCCGACAGCATCTGATAAGTGCCCTACCATAATCATAAAACCTCACTGGTCTGGACAAACACTTCAAGATTTTGTTGTATAAAAAATTGAGACATCTCATATTTGTTGGATTAGGCTGAAAGTATAAAACAAGATATGAAATAATGCAAATGAAAGGTATGCCCCATTAAATTACGTAAAGAGAAATGAAGAAATTACGTTCCACTTGGAAACAAATCCAGAGAAAACTGGTGTCCTTGACTAATAGCCATTAGCCCATATTGGTATCACGAGATTGAATAATACCAGCCCAGCAGTGGTGCCAGAAAACAGAAATAATAAGATATATAATGGAACATGGCCAAATTAGCCGAAAGAAAAAAAAACACAAAGAACATGAGCATAGATGTTATTCACATGTACGCAGACCTACATTGACTTCAACCCAAAGAGTTCAAGTTTTTTATGGAGTATGCATTTAGTCCAAGTAGGATGAATACCTTTAACTGCCGAAAAATATCGAGCAGATGACCTCAAAAGATCAATATGCTTATCGGAAACTGATCTCACCAACTCAATGCCATTTCTAGTAGCCTCTGCAACAACAAGAAGTGCCAATTTATAATTAGGAGGTATTAACTGTCATTTTTACCTATTTGCTTATTAGCCACGTGCCTGCATGACTTCGGCCTTTTAAAGGCAACAGAAGATTCATGTAGAAGCCCTAAGATACGAACAAGGTAGATTTTCAGGTAATAAGTGCAGGCCTTCGAACATGTTTTGTGCGACACTGGCATAATGTCAAGCTGTTTGAGGCTTTACGCACATTGCTTGAGCGTATCACATCCTTTTTTGTTTTTCTTTTTTCTTTTGATAAGTAACTTAAGCATATCACATCTAGTACCATGATATGGCTTTATCCTCATATTTATCTAATTTAATTCTTATAATCCTGCACATCATATACACCCTCATTCTAGCTTATAAGAGCAAAACCATGGTCTATACAGGGGTAAAAAAACAAGGAAAATAAGAAACACGAAGGGGCCATATATCACCACTAATCTCTTTCCAGGCAACCAATATTAATCTGCACAATGACATGCAACAGTAAGAAAACACACATGATTAAGAGAAGTACTTTTATCCATTGCGCGGGAAGATGTGTTCTGAAGGATGGTGTCCTCTGCTCTGCTGCAGCCCTAAAAGAGCCTGCTTTGCAAGTTTGAAGGAACATTTCATATTTAATAGTATCCCAAAAACTGTGTCATTATGCAGTCATTCATTTTCAACTATGTTGCCAAGAAAACAGATGAAAACAACTGAAAAGATGCAATTTTTAACTGAAAAGATGCTTCACCAAACCTCTGGCATGTTTTAGTAGTATGGCATTAAAACAATATCATAATTGAAAGGTCCATTTCTATTAAATGAAAAACAATAATGAGAATAGAAAGCTTT